>CM062811.1:980409689-981009689 GCA_031772625.1 Pinus tabuliformis
GCATTCAGGTTATCAAGGAAAATGGAAAGCAAAATTATGGCAACTAGAAGACATACCACTCACAATTATAAAGATGGAAGTGTTGTTGCCCTAGCCTTCCACAACCTATAAGGTACACCACAACAATTAGAAGAAAAAAGAGCAAAGGGCTTTGTTACAGTTGTAATAGCAAATACACTAAAGGTCATAAGTGTGCTGAGAAGAAATTATTCTACATAGATTGTGAAGAGAAGAAAAATGAGCAAGAAAGGTCAAAAGAAGAGGATATAATCCAGGAACAAAGCCTAGATAAAGAAGAAATGAATCCGACAATATCTTGTAATGCATTGGTTGGAATTACCACTCCTCAAACCATCAAGATAGAAGGACAAATCAAGAAGAAAAAGGTAATAGTGTTGATTGATTCAAGAAGTACCACAATTTTATTCATTGCAGGATAGAAAAAGAATTGAATTGCTTCCTATATCCAACACCAGAGTGTCAAGTGATGGTTGCAAATGGAGGAACAACAAATTGCTCTGGAAAGTGCCATAATATCAAGTTATCCATGGGAGAATATGTATTGAAAAGCCCAATGCTTTCCATTCCAATGGGAGGTGCAATGTTGTACTAGGAGTCAAATGGCTACAATCCTTGGGTACAATAGCTTTTAACTTTCAAGAACTTTTCATGAAATTTTATGTGGAAGGAAAGGAAAGGAAGTTGAATTAAGGGGTATTGCAGGGAAACCGGGAAAGATAATAAGCTCTAAAGGCATGACAAAGCTTCTAAAAAATGAACAACGAGGTGTAATTGCACAATTATGTTCGCTAGATGTTTCCACATCAAATTCATCTATTGCTCCAAATCTCCAAAAAGTCTTGGACAATCATTCGAGGTATTTGAGACTCCCAAAGGTCTCCCACCTATTCATGATCATGATCATGCTATTCATTTGATTCCAAACATCAAGCCGTATAGATATCCCTATGCCCAAAAGAGTGAAATTGAACGTATGGTTGCAGAAATGCTTGAGGATGGTATAATTCAACCTAGCCAAAGTTCTTTCTCTGCTCCAGTAGTATTGGTGCACAAGAAGGATGGATCATGGCACATGTGTCTGGATTATAGGGAGCTCAACAATCTCACTATTAAAGATAAGTTTCCCATTCCTGTCATTGATGAATTGTTGGATGAATTGCATGGATCAATTTACTTCACCAAGTTAGATCTTCGTTCAGGATATCATCAAATCAGAATGAAGACTCAAGACATTTTGAAAACAACATTTAGAACTCATGAGGGTCACTATGAGTTTTTGGTCATGCCTTTTGGCCTTACCAATGCACCTTCTACATTTCAAGGTTTGATGAATTCCATTTTCAAACCCACCCTTAGAAAATTTGTGTTAGTAATTTTTTATGATATACTAATCTACAACAAGTCTTGGAAGGATCATGTTGAACGCGTTGACAGAGTGCTACAACTATTGGAGAAACAATTATATGTAAAAAATCCAAATGTTTCTTTGGAGTACAAGAGGTGGAATATCTGGGTCGTATTGTATCTCATGAAGGAGTTAAGGTAGACCCTAGCAAAATTAAAGTCATTAAGGAATGGGAAATCCCCACATCCATAAAGCATTTGCGAGGATTTCTCGGGTTGACAGGGTATTATCGCAAGTTTGTTAAGAATTATGGGAAAATAGCAGTAACTCTAACAACACTGTTGAAGAAAGATGCATTTTCATGGACTCCAAAGCAACAAAGGCCTTCGAAGATCTTAAAGAGGCAATGTGCCAAGCACCGGTCTTAGCTACACCAGACTTCACAAAAACCTTTATTATGGAATGTGATGCTTCTGGAAATGGAATTGGTGTTGTTTTAATGCAAGATGAAAGACCCATTGCTTTCGAAAGTCGTCCAATCAAGGGAAAGTATTTACACAAAGCTATTTATGAGAATTAAATGTTGGCAATATTACATGCACTTAAGAAATGGCGACCCTACCTAATGGGAAGACACTTCAAGGTAAAAATGGATCATGATAGCCTTAAATACCTTTTAGAACAAAGATTATCCTCAGAAGAACAACAAAAATGGGTCACAAAGATGTTGGATTATGACTTTGAAATCATATACAAAAAAGGGAAGCAAAATGTTGTGGCAGATGCACTCTCAAGAAAGGATGAGGATGTGGAAGCATTGTTGTGTGCCATTTCAATTATCCAACCAGATTGGATAAACGAAGCAAGGGAGGAATGGAAGAATGATGAAGAAGTGTGGGAACTTATTCGAAAGTTACAACAAGATTCCAATACATCTGATACATTTCGCTAAAAAAATGATTCATTATGGTACAAAGATCGCTTATACCTTTGTAAGAATTTCTCAACTCAAACAAAAGATTCTTTTAGAATTGCACGCTTCTCCCTTAGGAGGGCACTCAGGATTTTTAAAAACTTACCACAGGGTTAAGAAGGAATTTTTTGGGATGGCCTTAAATCGGATATTCAAAAGTTTTGTGGCGAAATGTTTGGTATGCCAACAAAACAAAGCTGAAACAATTAAGACACAAGGTCTATTACAACCTTTATCCATTCCAAGCCAATGTTGGGAGGAGGTTTCAATGGATTTTATCATAGGTTTACCCGATTCTAAGGGAAAGAGTGTCATCATGGTGGTAGTTGACATACTTACCAAGTATGCACACTTTTGTGCATTATCACATCCATTTAAAGCCAGTACATTTTCTACGGCATTTATGGAAACAATTCAAAAGCTACATGGAAACCCAAAAATTATTGTAAGTGATAGAGATCCCATTTTTACAAGAAATTTTTGGACAGAATTATTTCCTTGTCTTGGTACTCAGTTAGCTCATAGCTCATCTTATCATCCTCAATCTGATGGGCAAACGGAGATAGTAAACAAATGTTTGGAAGGATATCTTCGTTGCTTTGTATCTGATAAACAGACAAATGGGTCAAATGGTTGCCTCTGGCTGAATGGTGGTATAACACTTCCTTTCATACTGCAACAAAAATGACCCTATTTATGGCACTTTATGGATATCAGCCACCATCCATCACATCATATTTAAGAGAAAATTCTAAGGTTCAAGCAGTGGAACATCACATAGAGCATCAACAACAAGTTCTCCAACTCTTAAAGGATAACCTCGTGTTGGCACAGAATAGAATGAAATAACAGGCAGATCAACATCGCAGTGAAAAAGTTTTGATGTAGGTGATTGGGTATTCCTACGGCTACAACCATATAAACAAATGTCCTCTCAAGCAAGTTAAGAAGGATAACAAATTGTCACCAAAGTATTATGGTCCATACAAAGTGTTACAAAAGATTGGTACTATGGCATACAAATTGGAGCTTCCTGCAGCTTCTCGAGTGCACACGTTTTCCATGTTTCATGTTTAAAGAAGGTTATAGGCGACAAGCTCCCAGTTCAAACAATATTGCCAAAACTTGACGAGGAAGGAAAAATTATATTGGAACCGGAAGTAGTCATAGAAACAAGAACTCGACAACTACGAAATCGATCCATTTCAAAGTATCTCATCAAGTGGAAGAACTTATCTGCTGAAGATTCCACATGGGAGATAAGAATTTTATACAGAAGCATCCAGAACTACTCAAGCGTTGAGAACAACACTTTTTTGAAGGAGAGGGGCATGTTAGGCCCTATAATACTAGTGATGCCCCCATTAATATTGTAGTTGTATCCCTTATTAATATTGTTGTGCCCCTATGTCCCCATATTGTTATTACTGTGCCCCATAGAATCCCTCTATTATTATTTTTGTGCCCTTATATTATTATTGTTAGGTCGGCTTGGTTTATATTGTGACCCCTTAGACTCCTATATATAGAAAGGAGGTTTTGTCATTTGAATCATCCAAGAATTGTTCATTTATGTAATGTAAAAGAGGTTTCCCCCTCAAAGAGGCTGAATTCTAAGGCATTGATCTATCTTTTCTATCTTTTTGTGAGTTGGTTTCATAACAGACAATGATAAAGCAATGTGCTCAAGAGACTTGTGAAACCAAAATGGATGGATAAATTAAACTAGTTTAAGCTTGCCAATTAAATGTAAAATACTTGTTTGCATCAAAAGAAAATTTGCATGTGTTGTAATAGATTGTTCAATGCAAGTACTCAAGAAATTGAAGTAGCAAACATAAACCAATGTCAAATTTATGCTAAAATGAAAATGGATGTGAGTGATGTTAAAAAACTAATCATGCATGAGTGAGTTTAGCAAATGAGGTTAGCAAAAAAACTAGAGAAACTAAACCAAGATTATTAGTCCACCCACAAGCAAAAATCCTCCCTCCAAATGGGGAGAAGGGATACCATAGGAAAGTCTCTCAAGGTCCATTAAGCAAAAAAATGATTTTATTAGAGGGATAGTCTAATAAGAGGACCCTTTTCAAGAGCTGCCAATGAAGAAAAATGAGACCTTACACAACAACCACTTATAAGAACAATGTCTCCTCCTCCTTAAGAAGGCCAAAACTTGGCACTTGAGTTACAAAAGAGGATTCCTCAAATCTGAAAAATATATGGACTGTTTTGCAACAATAAAATCAGCCTTGAAGAATGTGGAAAACTATGCTTGGAGAAGAGAGGAGCCCCTAAAGCCCATGGCCTTGTCAAGGAATGAGGCAGCCTTGGTATCAGCTTAAGATCTTGTTCAAAATCTGCCTCCAAAGAAGCCCACGGCCTTGTCAAAAGGTTGTTCAATGAATGATAAAGGTATTGCAAAAGATGTGTTAGTAATTTCAATGGCTCCTCCAAATCTGCCACCAAAATGGGTTTACAAATCTGCTCAAAAGGCTGCAAAACAGATCCAAAAATGAGTGGAAAAAGGCATGCAAGAAGGGAAATAATAATCTACAATTAGTGTACAAGAACTAGATCAAGACATGCAAGTAGAACTTCATACTTGTCTAGTTAAAATCATGTTCTAGATAGAAAATAAAATCCTTGAAAGCACAAGATATTGATCAAGAAAAATATTGAATTTAATCTTATGTGATCTTAGTAGACTAGAGGAAAGGAAACTCCCCCTTTCAACTTTGTTTGATGAGATCCTTGAGGCAAACCGATTGGGTCCTTCAATCCTTGAGCTTGAGAGTGAGTTAGTCTATTGGAGAGTTCTCCCACACCCAAAAAATCCTTCAACAAACTCTAAAAAAATTCTACACACTTGGAAATAGAGATTATCATTTATAAAGGAATTATAGAGTATAATGGATGAAAAGGATAGATATTCCTCCTAGAATCATCTAGCGCTCCTCACTCCTAGAGTATTTCTCTAATAAAAAATAAGCAAAGGATAGCTTGCATATATTAATACAAAACAAATGGAAAGATGACAACTAACATAATCCAAATTTCATATAGAAAGTAAAACACATAAATCAAAACAACATCACCTCAAAGAGAGAAGGAGAACACCATCAATAGTACCCCAAAGTTTTTTTTATTATATGAAAGTGAATACACAATCCAACAAAGTTTCCTTAAGCCCAATAGCTCGTTCCAAAGATACAAGATGAGAGCCCAAAGCTCACTTAAATAGAGAAATGGGAGCAAATCCCAATGAGAGAGTGGTGGAAATCCCAAAGCAAGGCCATGCAAATCGAATTCTCCAAGTGTAGCTCGAACTTCCTTTGAGTGCTCCACACAATCCTTGAAGGGAACTCGTGGCCATGGAAGAGGGACAAGTGGGTGAGTGAGGTGGAGTGGTAGGAGACCACTCTCGACCTCAATCTCATGTGAACTCAAGTCAGAGTCCAACGAACTAGTGACTCACCCTTGAAACTCAAGCTATCTCCACAAAAAGTGCGAGTTTTTCTTTGGAACTCATGGTCCCTCCTCAAGAAATTCGATTTCCCTTTTTGTCACATGTTTCTCCTTGATTCTTGGTCCATGGTGGAGTCCACATCACTTTCTAACTCAACTTTGACTCTTGATGAATTTCCACCTCATTTCCACATCATTTAGCATGTGTGGATATTTATTTTCTCCAATTTATTTAATTGTTGGCTCAATTTATTGCCACATTTTCCCATAGACTTAGGAAAAGTGGGTTTTGAGGGTCCATAACTTATTTTTTCACTCCTCAAAGTGTGTCTTAGTAGAAATTTGAGGAGTAGAGGTGTAATTTTGAGCACACATACTCCATACAACTTCCCTAGACATCACTTATAACAATTTACATTCAGAATTTATTAAAAAAATTGTCTTATGGGAAATTTAAAATTTTAAAAACTAACCCCTAGACCTAATCAAATTCTACGAATTTTTTTGAGTGATCTAGTATGATAATATAATATGACTCTAGATACTAGGACTCAACCAATTCTTTGTCATCAAACCGCACTTTGGCTTTGGAGTTATAGCTTAGAAGAAAAAATTCAATTAATTATTAAGTACTAAAAAGTACCAATAATTAACCAAGTAAAAAAAATCCCAAAGTAAACTCACTTGATGGCAATGTCCCAAGTTACCTAATGATGTTACATGACTCGATTCATCACACTAGCATCACTTTACAACATCCCCGTAGGGCTTGCAGAATTTGAGTACAATATAGAAGAAAAATGAGAAGAAGAAGATAGAGCTTAGAAGCTTTGGTGATCTTTGAACTCTGATGGTACATGAATCCTCTTACATATCCTTGGGCATGGAGTCTTCAATTCTTCAAGTATACTTCAGTGGTCAACATTTGGCTCCACATGGGGATGTGTGCTAGATAGGAACATGAGAGCATGCAAGAACTTGGAATCTGCATCCACAAACAAAAGGCATATATCAGTAGTGTTTGCTCAAGAAATCATCATATAAAATCAAGTACTCAAATGAAATACTAACATGTTAAATAAAGAACTACTCTAATAACATGAAATGGAAACTAGCATATAATGAAACTAAATCTAACAACAGGGTTGACAAGGGGTAAGGTTAGAGATACAATACAAGGATGCCCCATGGCATCAAATGTTTTCCTTGTAGAACAATTTGAGCATTTGGCCATTGACAGGTAACTCAAGTGGTTCTCCATCCAAAGTGCTCAAGTGGTAGGAATTCTGTCCAGCTGCTCCTCTGATGATATATGGCCCAAGCCATAAGCTATCAAACTTACCATGATTACCTGGCTTCTCATTCCTGTGGTCCCACAACAAAACCATATCACCATTAGAAAAAGGCCTAACTATAGATGATTTTTCAAAATTCCTTTTAACCTTGGCTTGATTTTTACAACTATGCTCAAAGGCCTTTCTTCTAGTTTCATCCAACTCTACAATTTGATTAATTCTATTTTGCACAACATCTTTTTCAGATGTAAAACTTTGTAGAAGTTGGTAAGTTGGGAGCCTAAGGTGCACAGGAAGGGTAGCATCCAAGCCATACACTAATTCAAAAGGACTTTTACCAGTTGAACTCTTCTTTGTGATCCTATCAGCCCACAACACATATTTAATCTTGTTATCCCAAGCCCTCTTGTTATCCCCTACTATCTTCTTGATGATGGTGATCAAATTTTTATTGCTAGATTCTACTAGACCATTACCCTGAGGATAGTAGTTTAATGAGTGGGATAATACGATACCATACTTAAAGCAAAAGGATGAAAAACCAGAAGAGCTAAAAGCCTTGGCATTGTCAGTTGTGATCTTGGCTAGGACACCAAATTGAGTGATAATTTTATCTTCAAGAAGATCCATCACTACTCTATCAGTGGCATGTTTTGTAGGGATGGCTTCTACCCACTTGGTAAAATAATCAATAACGGTCATGATCCATGAGTATCCATTGCTAGAATTTTCATTAAATTCCCCTATGAAATCCAACCCCCAATGTTGAAAGGGAGCTTCTACGACCACTAGTTGTAGGGGCAAAGAAGCTATCTTTTGATTCCTAGTGAATAATTGACATGCTTGACACCCTCTAACAAACTTGTGCACATTATAAATATGGTAGGCCAATAATAACCAGCTCTCAGGATTTTATGGCTAGTAGTCTTTGCAACATAATGTCCTCCAAAAAATCTTGAGTGAAACTCAGTAAGATGTCTTTTGGCCTCAACTTCATCAACACTTTAAGTATTACCCCCCCTGGATTTCTCCAACCCAGACCATCCTTCACAATGCTGCCTCTAGTCTTAATGCTCTTCTCTTATGTCCAACTAAATGGCTAGGACATGACAAATTTTTCAAATAATAAATAATTTCTCTATACCATTCAAGTTGACTTAACCTTTGAATTTCTCATGAAGTTGAGTCCTCTACTAAATCATTTTAACAAATCAATCCTAAATCTTTCTCATTTCCCTTAGTCAAGATTTGAGCCAACCCTTGGCCCTTAACCAACTTGGTGGGTTTAATGTCTAAACCATACTTTTGAATTTTAGATACCCACCTAACCCTTGTTCCCAAGCAATCAGTTTGAGTTAAAATATCTTTTACAACAGAGTGTGGGACAAAAGCAATCACTCTAGAATATCCCACATAAGTCCTGAATTGCTTAAGAGACTTGACTAAGGCATAAGCCTGCTTTTCCATGGTACTATACTTTAATTCCAACCCTTGAAGCGATCTACTCATGAAAGCTATTGGCTGCTCATACCCTTCATTATTCTTTTGAAGCAGCACACCAACAATAGTATCCTCAGAAGCAAAAGAGAAAATCATAAACTCCTTAGAGTAATCAGGGCTAACAAGCACAGGTGCCTTTGCAATGGAATCCTTAATTTCCTAGAAAGCCTTCCTACCCTCATTTCCCCAAACAAACTTAGCATCTTTCTTCAAAAGGGATTGGATAGGCTTAGCGATTTCAACATAGTTTGGAATGAACCTTCTAAGAAAGTTGATCTTTCCTAGAAATGATTGAAGGGTCTTAATATTATGAGGCAAATGAATATTTTGAATTGCCTCAACTTTTTCAAGGTCAATCTTGATCCCATCCTTAGAGATTATGTGGCCAAGTAGTTTCCCTTCAATCACTCCAAAAATAGATTTTGCATGATCTAGGGAGATTCCATACTCTCTACACCTATTAAAAATTTACCTTAGATGATCCACATGAGAAACTACGTCTTTAGAAAACATTGTTAGATCATCTCGATATATTCAATAAATTTTCCAATTAAACATTTGAAGGCATAGTCCATAGCCCTTTGAAAGGTTTCTCCAACATTAGTTGACCCAAAAGGAATTCTCAAATATTCAAAAGTACCCCATGGTGTGGTGAATGTAGTCTTATGTCTATCCTTCTTTTTCACCATAACTTGGTTATATCCTGGAAATCCATCCAATAATGACCTCATTTCTCATCATGTTACCCTTTGCAACAAAGTCTCCATGATGGGCAAAGGATAATTGTCTTTCTTGTAGGCTAAATTAAGATTTCTAAAGTCTATACATAGCCTAATTGACCCATTTTCCTTTCTCGTTATAACCAAGTTACAACACCATGTAGAATTCCTAGTATGAACAATAAGCCTAGCTTGCAACATATTTTGCAACTCCTTTTGCACCAAGGGGGCTAAATTAGGATTAATTTGCCTAAGTTTTTGCCTAAAGGTTCGGCATTCTCATCTTAAGAGGGATAGTATGCTCCATAACATCTTCCCTATATCCTTTCAACTCATCATAAGAGAAAGCCAAAACATCCCTATATTCATGAAGTAAATTTACCAATTTTTTCCTTTCTTCCTCAGTGGTACCCTTTCCTATCTTGATAATCTTTGGATCTTGAGGGGTACCAATGTTTACTTCAATGAATTCCCTTGGGTCAATTTTCTTTTCCTCTTTTCTCTTCACAACATCATGTCTATCAAATATTTTCTCCATGGCTACACAATCCCTAGGAGTGGGATTTGACACTTCTTTATACTCTGTATAGTTACAACCTTCTTCCTTGTAGCCAACTTTAAAATCCGAGAATTCCTCCATATTATTCAAAAATTGAATCACTTGATCTCATCATTAAAAATTTGCCAGTGCTCAACATTATCAGGAAAAAAATCACTTCCATTTTTACCTTATCATCCATCAAGTTATCTGCAAGTTGCAAAGTAGATGAAGACACTGGCAGCTCATCAGCGTGCATGTTCCCTTCTCTAGGACTTGTTTGAAGATCCAATGCATCAAAATATCCCATATCGTCCCAAGCAACATTGTGACACTTCTTTAATCCATCATTCTTACAAGCAAATTGATTCATTACTTGAAGAATAATCAAATCAAAATCCCCCTTGATACTAAGAAATTTAATCCTCAAGTCCTTTGCCAACTCAAGATCCAAAAATAAAGCCTCATATTGTGCTACATTTTCGGTTCATCAAATTGTATTCTATAAGCAAACTTGAAAACATGACCAAGGGGTGAGGTAAGTACAATTCTCGTACCTTTACCAATTTTTGAATGGCCACCATTGAAATTCATATGCCAAATCCAATCCTTTCTTTCCACTTCCTCCTCCAAAGGAGGAATAGAGTTAGCCAAGATAGCATAATTACCCCCATCATCGGTTCATACACAATTTCATTATAAGATTTCTTGGGATTTTCCACATGATACCTTCTCTCCATCTCCCTATCTAATCTATCCATGATGCCCTCACTATTAGGGAGGGTAGCATAACTTAAATCCATTTTTAGACTACCCCCTATATCAACCCCCCATTTTCTAGATAGCAACATATCCCAAGCATTAGGAACATAAATCACCACAATATCCATGGTGATCATTATATTAGGGTGCGCTTCCAAGTGGACTTGAAGATCCTTTATCAAACCACAAACTTCAATAATCTTAGCACCCATGGCACAAATGGTGTGGTAAGATCCAGAGATCCTAAAGTTTAATTATTGCATAACCTTTTTGGTCATGACACAAGATGATGCCCCAAAATAAAAAATACAATTATGAAAAAGTAACCCATTGATCAATAATGTAATAAAGAAAGGTTGATGGTTCTTGTTACATCTACATATATCACTATGCAAAATGATAGGGGCATCCTCAAATCCATCCTTAGAAAAATTTGACATTTCCATTCCATGAGGTGCATCAATGGCCTTCAACAACTTAGACTTTTGGGAGGGAATCTTTGGAATTTAGTCACAGGTACTAAAATCTTTGCATTATTTATCCAACCTCCCAAGTCAATATTTAACCCAAATGTAGGTGGAGTGAAAGTCTTGAGGGCATTTTTATTTTTCTCTTGTTCCTTGCCCTTTCTTTGGTAAGTCAAATCTATATCTTTAGCTATCTCTAAGATTTGATTTGATAAAGGATTTTTTCCATATAATTATATGATCCTATCCAACTCACCAAAGTTATTCACACTATTTTAAGATGGAGACTTCCTATTTACCTTTTGCCTACAATCTATAACTTCCATCCAGTTCTCCAAGGACAAATAACACTCCTTTTTGACCAAATTTATTTGCTCACTTGTCCCAATCATTCCTCCTTCTATAATCTTTTTTACATATGGACAAGTGGATTCATCATGAATTTCCTCACACGGTCCATAATAAGGAATAGAATCATCAACTAAATTGGTAGACTCAAGTGGATTTGGTGGACTATGCTCATTTGGGATCCGCTTTTTTTATTTTTCATTTCCTCTATTTTTTAATCTCCCAACTTGATTCCTTTCCATGGCCACCAACCTATTTTGTATGGCATTCATTTAGTTAGTGTGATTAATTTCCATGGTTTTGATTAGTTGGGTTAACTCTTTAATACGATCATGGGTACTTTCCTTTTCCTCAACCTTCCCTTTGGAGTCATGAGACTTCAATGGCTCTCTACTATAACCAGGAATTTCTGACTTTCCTGATTCATTTCTAGCCTTTTCCATGTCAAAGGCTTCAGTTTGAGCTGCATTTAGATTTGAAGGCTTCTTTCTTCTCATCTCATAAGATGTGTCAACACCAAAAGCATCCAAATAAGAGTACAATAAAAAACTTTTCTGGAGGCTTAACATCTTGAGGCATACTCTTTACCAAATCATTGAATCTCTTGTTGAATTCCTCCACAGTTTCATTCTCATTCTTCTTGATATGGCTAATGGTGTTGATCAAGTGCCTATCTTCTTTCTTTTCTCCATACTTATCCAAAAAAGGAACTAATTATGGCTTACAATGAACCATAAGAGTTTGGAGGATGTTCAGTGAACCAATCAAGAGCATCCTCTTCTAAGGAGAGGACAAAGATTATCATCTTTACATCCTCATAGTCAGCACCATTACACCACTTAGTGATGCAAACATTGAAGTTCTTGATGTGCGATGATGGCATTGTTACCTTGGAAAGAAGGCAACCTTTCAATAGACTTGTCAGGGATATTGTGTGTATGGCCATAAATGTTAGTAAAGTTACAAGGACCAAAAAAATCATTCATGATTTCTTGGTGTACTTGACCTTGAAAAAGAAAATGGATATCAGAAATAGCCTCCCGCCCAAGATTAACAAGAAGTCTACTATGAGAGAGTTTATTTAACCTCACTCTAAAAACCCATTCAAGCTCAAGAATTGGACTAACTAAACCACTTGGATTTCTCCTAGTAGAAACTCTTGCAAAAATTGAGCCAAGTGGAGTCGCCACTTGAACATGAATCTAACTCTAAAATCCTAAATGAAAAAACCAAAAGTTAGTCATATTCCATGTACAAGAGGACTTGTCCCCGACAACAACGCCAAAAAATGTTGTCGCCTCGCTTGTACACCTAGGTTAGTGTGGGAAAAATCCTCAACCGCATAAGGTGTAATCTTGGTGGCAAACTAGGAGATGGGGTTGTCACCTAATCCCAAATCTCTCTGTTAAATCTCTCTCTTAGTTTAGCTAAGGGTGTGGTCCCTAAAGAAGGTTAATGGAGGAAATGTGAGGTTCTATGAGGCTAAGGTTAGAAGGAGTTACTTATCAAAGATGACTCAATTCCAAGATGTAAACGAGCACATGAGTATATGAGTAATATTCACTGATGTGTTCAAAGTATAGACCTATTGGGTTGTGTTATATTCTTTCCACGACTAGCACACGTAGTTAACCGGGGAGTTAGAGGGGGGTGCTGCCCCCCCTTCGTTGTGCGCCAATTGCAGTGGTTCAAGCACTTTCAACATTCCCTCTACAATATGCTCACCAAAATATAAACAGCTAGTTTCTTCCAACGCTTCATGCCACGATATAGCTACTTTGATGTGCTCCTTTGAAACCAACTGAACCTGATACACCATAACACCATTATGTTTCCACACTTGATCAACAATTTCTTAGGCGATACTACCAACCATGTATCAATATCAACTAATGAAAACCCTTATTGCAGTTAACATTTGTTAACTGGGCAATGATTTTTCATGTGCTTAAATGAGGTTTATACCACATACATTGAAGCTGTAAATTTTAGGCATTTATATACGTTGATGGTTATAACAACAACCAACGTGTTGAGCATTATCATCCTTGTGGTATCCTCCCTTGTGACTTAGCGCTTAATGCTTGATTTGATTGTTGGCTTGAGTGTGATTTGGTAGTTGGTAAGAATTGTGTTGTATTATTGTGTTAGGTGTTTGATTCGACAACTCGTAGAGTTGGCTGCAAAATTGGAGATTGGACCTTCGAGCCCAATAATTTTATAAAATAAGAACTGAAATCCTGTTGAAACTCGAAGAGACAAAAAAAACCTGTTGAAACTCGAAGAGACAAAAAAAAAACAAAATTGGCTAAGAAAGCCCAAATATTTTATATTTCCTCAAACATATAAATATTGCCCAAAGCCAAATATTTTTTTTTGACAACAATGGTGCCAACATTTGCGAAATTTTGGCAGTTTCAAAAGTGCTACGGAAATGCCATGTCATTGCAAATATGCCATTTTGCTGCGTAAATGCCAAAACGCTACAAAATGAGTGAATTCAATCATAAATGGCACAAAAATTATATAGTGTTAACACTAACTCCTACTAGGGATGGCATACCCCTGTGGTGTGCCAAAGAACCACAGAACTCTGGTTTCACAAACCAATGCCTTAACAATTTGGATGACCCCAAACTCAATTTTGCAAACTACTACCCTTTTTTGCTCTGAAACCATTGCAACTGAAACCAAAATGACAACCTCAAACTGTACGCTACAAGCTGCGAACTGAAAACTAACTGAAACAACTGCTTGAAAAAATGAAAATCAAACTAAGGCAAGTGCTTGCCTAGCAAGCTTATTGATCACATCATTTGCTACTCTAACTTGCTAAAGATAGTTATAAAATCATGTGAAATGTTCCTTCCAATGTTGCCAATCAAGAAAATGGCTACTTGACTAAAGCTTGTATTCATCGTCTCCAGGCATAAAGAAAGACTCAAAAAATGGAAACTCAAACTTCCCACTGAAAGCATCTTCATGATCCATAAACACAACAACATTCTTCTGTTCTAGTGACTGCAACAACCTGCCAAAAGAGTCATAGAAATCATGAAGGGAATACTTATATGTTTGTTGATCATTAAGTAAGGATTGTTCTTCATGATTTACCACTAAATTCTTTGTTTGTGACTCAACAGTCTTAAGACCATCCTTGAATGAGAAAGGAGCCAATTGTTCATCTCTCCTATCATGCATCTCAGGGAGAAGCTCTGTACATTCTCGAATAATAGCAATGGCATGTGTTTGAGGATCAACTAAATACAATCTTTCATGTACGTCAACAAAAGTATCACCCTGGTATTCAAAGGAATAAAAAATAACAATTGCTTCCTCGTTGTCTTCCTGTGTTTTAGACTGAAAAGTATAATATACTATGGTGTTGTTTTCTTGAAATTCTATGTCATTGTCGATTTACTGTCTAAATTTTTTGGCATACAACTTTAGAAATTTTCCTTTGATAAACCTCTTCTTGATGAGCTAACAGATTAAAAAAAAAAAATTAAACTAAAAAATAATCTCATTTTGGCTATTCAAAAGACCTAGAACAACAGTTTCTTTTTCATATCTTCTTTTAAGATCTAAATCACTATTGTCATATGTAGGTATCAACTCTTCATTGAATCTAATATGATTGTTTACTTGAGTAAATGACTCAGGAAAAGATTGGAGAATTCCAAAATCTGATGACTTATCCAAATCACTGTTTTGATTCTTTAAAGCTTCTGAGGACTGTAGAATTTCATCATCATTCTCAAGGACAAAAGTATGAATTTGAACATTAAAATTATGATCTATAATCAAAGGAGAAATTGTATTATGTTGAAGATTATCCTGAGTGTCATGGCAGCTAGCCTCTACTATTTTTTTTGTCCTGATGAGAAGATAGTTCAGACAAGGTTTCCTTGATTTCATTATCCATCAAATCCTCATCATCAATATCAATTCCCAAATGTTGCATAAGACTGTCAGAATCTCCATCAAAGGTTTCCAACCAACACTATAAAAGAATAACTATATTTATAATTCTTACAAAACACTATGTATAAATATTTAAGGGAATAAATGTTAGCAAGAGACAATCCTGCATACCAAGACCATGATTTTTCTTCTAAAGTTGCCATAAACATCTTCATTAAACAGTCCTCATGAAATTCAACCTAAAGAGTGTGTACATGCATGTGAAACTTAACCAAATGAATGTGTCATCATCTCCTTTCTGATCTTTGAATTTTGGCAAATAAGTTTTCCAATCTACATGAGGCATGCGATTTGGAAAACCTAGAATGTGATCTTGTTTTAAAGGAGCATACCTTGCATATATATAACTCATATTGAGCTAGTAGAGTTGTTAGTAAAACCCTGATTTCTAGATCCTGCTGCCAGTGGAGTCTTTGGATCAGGTTGAAACTTGATTGGAGTCGCCAAGTGAATGATGCAGCCTCCTTTTGTCTGACCATTGTTCACCATCAATAATCAAATCTAAAACTTGATGGTTCTTTCTCAGGGAAGATGAAACCTTTCGCTCCCCGACAACGACGCCACTAGGTTAACACTTAGTAATTCCTCCCGACTGAGGAGAGGAACCCAAAAGTAATCACAAACCACTTTAAAACTGGAAGCTAGCACTTCCAGTTTCAGAGAGGGATCTCTCTATATGGATATTCAGTCACTTGAATGACTGGTTGTCTCACGTTTTAGGCTAGGTATTGAGATTAGAGGGGAACAGGTTTAACAGTTTGATGGCAGGGAAGAGGGAAAATCCATTGGGCATGGAGTCATATGGAGCTAATGATTTTCAGTGATATGATGGGAAAATGAGGAATCCTTAGACAGGGGCAAGGTAGGCAATCCTTATGGTGTCTTTGTCAAATTTCATTGTAGAGAGGTGAGAAGAGGAGTAGTGGAATTGATAACATCTAAAGCATCTAGCTGAGGATGAATTTTAGATATTACAATGGAGGAAAAACACTAAAATGTTCAATTACCCATAACAGAGCACTTAAAAGTGAATTCTGAAATAAATTTTTCTTAACTAAACATTAAAGACATGACATTTAAGCATGGCAATAACATAAGATAATGAAACAAAAATAGGAGATAAACATCACCATAAGAGACTGACACATGAATCCCTGAACAAGTAGACTTCAACCTTCATCATTCACTGAAACTTTTTAATGAAAATGTACAATGCTCAATGTCTTCTCTATCAAACCCCCCTTTATCAATATAAATTACAATATATTTATATGTCAAAATATTAGTTCCCCCCTTTAGGAACCAAATTCCCCAAAAAACACTTTGTTTGTTGCTTGTAGCAACATATCTAGAACGACTTTCTACAAATTAGGGAACTATTTGACTAGCATTAATTACATGGAAATCTTTAACAAAATACATTAAATTTCTTCAAAAAGATGAGGCTCAAATCCCTAAACTACTTAATACCATTTGTCATAACCATAAAAAACTGCTTGAATGAGGTTTGGAGTCAATTTGAATGCAGAAACAAACAAACAAAATGCAATAGGAGTGCATCGAGTTCACCCTTTGTGCATTTTTTACCATAAGCCTGAATAAAAGCTACTTCCTTCAAAGTAGTCGGGTCGTCCTCTAGCGTCACATGCAGTGGTTCGAGCACTTTCAACATTCCCTCTACATTACACTCACCAAAATATAAACGACTAGCTTCTTCCAATGCTTCATGCCACAGTATAGCTACTCTGATGAGCCCCTTTGAAACCAACTGAACCTGATCCACCAGAACACCACTATGTTGCCGCACTTGATCAACAATTTCTGAAGCAATACTACCAACCATGTATCAATATCAACTAATGAAAACCCTTCTTGCACTTAATAATTGTTAACTGGGCAATGATTTGTCATGTTCTTACATGAGGTTTATACCACATGCATTGGAAGCTGCAAATTTTAGGCATTTATATACGTTGATTGTTATAGCAGCAACTAACACATTGATCACTATGACCCTTGTGGGCTCCTCCCTTGTGACTTGGCGCTTGATTTGATTTTGTATTGTTGTGTTAGATGCCTGACTCGTAGAGTTGGATGTAAAATTGAAGATTCCAATAATTTTATAAAATAAGAACTAAAACCTTGTTGAAAGCCCCAAAAAAAAAAAAAAAATTGGCTAATAAAGGCCATTTTTTTTATATTTCCTCAAACATATAAATATTTCCCCAAGCCAAATCTTTGTTTTAGACAAAAGTGGTGCCAAGATATGCGAAATTTCAATAGTTTCAAAAGTCCTATGAAAATTCCATGTCGCTGCAAAAATTCCATTTTGTTGTGTGAACGCCAAAACGCTACAAAATGAGTGAATTCAATCATAAATGACACGAAAATTATAGAGTGCTAACAACATGCAAGAAGCCAGAGGTCAAGCACTTTAAGATATTTGGCAACATAGCATATTGTCATGTGTTGGATTATAAATGCACCAAACTGGATCAGACTACAGAGAAGGGCTACTTTGTTGGTTACAGTGAAATGTCCAAGGCATACAGGATCTATATTCCTAGCAGTAGTAGGATCATCATGAGATGAGACATGAAGTTCTAGGAGGAGAAAACCTTTAGGAGATCTCGCGAATTGCCAACAAATGATAATATCGGTCCAGCAAAAGCTCCAAGGGTTGAGAAACAACAATAGGGATATCATAGTACTAGTATAACTACCAACACGAGAACTAGCTTAGGTGTAAGAGCTCTTGCAAGTTCACAACAGACAGAGCAGCAGGGGCAGGATGAGGAGCTTGAAGCTCCAACCACCACCATCGAAGGAAGTAGAGAGGTTCTCCTGAGTATCTTTAGATTTTCAAGATCGCTCTTTTTAGAAATATTTACCATTTTTATCTCCCTAGACTATAATATAAAGACAGTGGACTTGTGTCCTGAAAAAGATCTTTTTGTAACTTTTTCATTCATCTAATAGACTTGCTAAAAAGCACCGACTGTAGTCGTTTTCATAATATAATGCAATTTTTTCACTGTTGAGAATTAATTAGTTGTTTCGTCCGACTCTGATAGTTCGGGCCCACTCCTGGATGAGGCTTTGTCTTCATTTGAATTATGTTCGCATTTTATCTTCTTTCATTGATCATTTATCTGCTAGATTAGTTGTAAATCATGTGTTTCCTTTGAGTAAAGATAATATTGATAATCGTGATATTGATTTGCAGATATTTTTCCTTTAGAAGTTGATTTGTAATTATTATTGCTTTATTGTTGTTTCCTAGAGGTTATCTCTTAATTGTTGGTGCTTTAATACTAGTTTTTCTTTTCCTCTTGCTATTTCTTCTTTCTTATTTCATGAGTATGGTTTTCCAACATTGTTCCTTTAATTTTGCAATTGTTGTTTCCTAAGTAGCAGCTTAACATTCTATATATTTTCTTGTTGTTTCCTATTAGGAGTGATCAGAATTCAATGCCTTTGAATGGTTTTTAGAGAATACAGTTTGCCTGAAAGATAGATCTTTTGAATGCATGCTTCAAGTTAGGAATTGATTCTTTCATTCTAGTTAATTTGCTTGTTGTTAGAGAATTAGTTTCAGAACCATCTCTTGCATATACTTTGCAGACAACCTTGAAATAACCAAACAAATCCTCGAGTTGATAATTTAATGTGTGCTAGTTAGTTGATTCTTTAAAACAATTAATTGACCCAACATTTTGGCATCGTTGTCGGGGAGGTTGTCAAAAGAGAGTGTTATTTTATTTAGTTACATAATGGACTCCCTAAGGGTTAGATATTGAAGATGAAAGATAAAAACCTGCACACGCACCATAGTAAAAAGAAACTTGTGTTGGTGTCTGCACTCGTCTAATAGATTCATACTATTTAGTATGCATGACTAGGAAGAAAATTAGAGGTAGGAATCAAATAGAAATAGATCAAAAATATGCTTCAAAAAGTACCAAAAACCAGGGTCAATTTGGCCTTGGATGAGTGACCTCTATAGATGAAATCATCTGAAGAGAAGAATCTCAAGCCTCGGTAGGCCCCTCGATAGTATTCGGAAGGGCTATACTATTATTTCCCCTCCAGTAGAAGAATATTTTGTTGCAATTGAAGCTGAGGTTCACAACAGAACCGTGGGATATGAGAAAAGTTGTCAAGACTTATCAAGCAAGCATCTCTATCCTTTTAGCAAGAGTGAGGGGTGTTGAATTTCCACAACCCTAGAGCTAGGATAGAATCTTAGAATCTCTAACGCTACCAAACCAAGAATCTCAACAAAGCTACTTTGCACAACAGAATATAAATAACAATAATTCACACATGAACAAGTATACACAGGGTTTTTAGAAAAGATTGTACAAATTTGTACAACAAACCAATATTTGTTATATTAAACCAAGTGAATAATAAAATTTTCTAGGGCTCCTGTACAAGGGATAATAAACCTCAATTATCCACAAGTACAAGAATACAAGATACAGTGGTAATCTCGCTACAATCTCAACATCTATGCCGTATCTCATCCTATCAGACCTTCGCTTCCGTTTTGCTCTCTAATTTCCCCTTAGTCCATCAAAGGACAACACATAGAGACTCCAAGAGGGTTGCAACCTATCACTACTGCAAGTCACTTCTTCTTCAATGAACACAGGTTGATCCACTCTTCTCTTCTAGGTTGACCAATACCTGAGCACCAATCTAATAGTGAACTAGTCCATCAATGTACTGCACATTAGGCTTCAATCTTCACCCAATCACACAACAATCAATATCCTTCTTGTATGCTTCTCTAGGGCTACTTTAGACACTAACACATTTCCCTCCAACAAACCAATGATGCCCAATCCAATCACTATAGGACTTGCTCCTAGAAAAGGCTCCCAACCACCAAGTCATGCCTTCAAATTGGCTTCCCACAAGCTGCAACAAAAATTCATCCAAAATTATTTGAATCTAGACCCAACACAAGGCAAAATCTCATTCAAACATAAATTTTTATTACTTCTCTGAACTAAAGTGGATTGTTGTTGATGAGGCTTCCTGGTTAGGGATTCTCACAGCCACATGTGAGCCCACTATTCCACCTCCTATTATCCTCCTACAACTGCGGCATAGATTCCTCTTATTTTTGTTGACCCACACTGGTTTGTAGGGCTAAAACCATCCCCTATTCATACCCAACATCCCACTGCTTGGGGCTTGGCCTACCTGCACAAACTCTTGTACAAAACGCAGCCCAAATAGTGAAGAATCGTGCAACAAATACCCTCACAAACCACTCAAAATTAGGCCTCTCCATTGTGGCCTTCATGCTAGTTAACACACGCATAAAGACAATCTTGGGAGAGGCCCTAACATCCCTCCTTCCTTCGTTGAAGTAGCCCTAACTTGTGGCCCAAAACAGAGATGTATTTTCTCCATTGAATGAGCTTGTCTTTTCTTTATTTGTTGCTTTTGTGTTGCACTTCTTGGATGCTCAAATGAACACCAATCACCTCTTATTTATACCAAATAAGAGGGATTCATCGAATTTCCTAAGTGACATGTCTTGGACATTTCCACTTCAAGACTACATGACTTGAATGCCCAAAAAACTCATTGTCAACTTCAAAAATTCATAACTCATCTTCTACAACTTGGATTTCGATGATTTTTGTTGTGTTTAATTTTCCTCACCATCCTCTATCATCTTGTTGTAGCGGCTACAACCACCCTCCAAAAATTTTCCTTAGCCTATTTTGGAACCTCCCTACCAACCTTTCACAGCACTTTGTCTTGCTTCGTCAAGTACTCAAGCTTCAATGTTTTCCTCGCACAAAGGCAGCCTATCGATCACAGTCAATCCATTCCCCTCACAGGTTGTTCACCCGGACTTGGTTCAGCTACAGGTTGAGTAGATTCCCCTTGAAAATTGCGCATTCCTGGAGGGTAACCAGCCTTCCCTCCAGAAATTTTGCAATCCTCTTTGGCAGTCTGTTGGGCTCCATGATTGTGCAATCCTGCCAGCCAACACTCTCAGCAAGATTTACGCAAATTTCCCCAGCAGGGATGCTCAGCCCAGGAATTACGCAAATCTGGGTAGCAGTCAACTGCTCTGCCCAGAAATTATGCAATCCTCCTAGGCAGTCAGCCCAGCTCCCAGCCAGGAATGCACATTTTTCCCAAGCAGTTGAGCAACTGCATGCATAAACCGTCTGGTTGACCAGTTCCACCCTTGACCAAGGAAACTTGACTTGCATGCATGCATGATTGGTTCTTCCCTGAATATCAAGAGACAACATGCAAAAGGTATCCCATGATTCAAGGAGCTATTTTTAACAGCCAGGGGTTACATGCAAAGTTGTTTTAGAAGTTTCCCTCTAAGTCTCGCGTTTTCCTAGATTTGTAGCATGCGCGTTATGAGACCAAACTTATTTATTCGACACATCAGAGCTCATTCATTCACATTGATCTTGGAGCTCTGACATCCCACAGCACATCTAGGACTCTTCGACACATCAAGCTCAGTTATTCACGGGTAAGTGGCCTCAACTTGTCTTTTCCAGCATTTATGTCGCTTTTGTGTATTCACTTGCGTGTGTGTTGTTTTCTTGATTTATTTGTACGCCTTTTGTCGTTTACATGTATTCTAGCTTGTCCTAGCTCTGTTTCAGTTTTCATTGTTATCTCACTATTGTTGTGTGCATGAAACTGTTTTGCACGGATGTTCGCCCAATCGGCAAACTACCTCACCCACATGCTTGTTGATCTATTTGCTTAATCTTTCATTCATGTTTTGCATGCATTGTCAATAACTTCTACTATCACTTAGTGTCACCATCCATTTCACTGTCATGCACTATCAATAACTTCTACTATCACTTAGTGTCACCATCCATTTCACTGTCATGCACTATCAATAACTTCTACTATCACTTAGTGTCACCATCCATTTCACTGTCTTATTTGCTTTCAGTTTCCTGTCGACGAGTCAGGCCAACCTTGGCTGGGGCTTTGCCTTCACCAAGGCGGCATTGCGCAATTTGGGGAAGGAAGGCTCACCTTCCTCTCCAGATTTGTGCATTCCTGCCCAACACTGGACTCTAGGACCGTTTTGTGCATTTCTAGAGGACAGTGGCTTCTCAGCCCAAGAAATTGCGCAAATTTGTCCCTGGGCCAACAGTCCTTCCCAGTTGGGATTGTGCATTACGCAATCCTAGCAGCCAGCTACCTGACTAGATTGCGCATTCTACTGATCCATCAACCAGTCCTGCCTCCCAGACAACCCAGACTGCCTTTTGCGCAGTTCTGGCTGCCATTCACCCAACCTCCCAGTAAAATTTGCGCAATCTTTCTCATCAGTTTCCCAGGTATGTGATGTGTCCTTCCCCGGATTTGCTTTGTTTCCACTGACATATTTCTTGCCATGCATGCTGTTTATTTCCAGATCTTTCAAGTGTTCATTTGTCTCAATGGCTTCCAAGAGAATAGGATCATAGGACACTGATGGAGTTGCAGCTGGAGCAGCAGTTGAGCAGGTGTCCTCTAGTCTGTTGATCTATGAAGATACGAAGTTGTATCTAGACAAGGACATCAAACTGAAGTGGCAAGAGGTTAATGAAACATTCACAGGCACTTTTGGGGAAGACCTCAAAGACCGTCAAGTGTACGTGAACATTCACAAGTCCGACTTGTACTGGATTGCATGCAGATACCCCGCGTTCCCATGCGCGGACATGATTCACTAGATCATCTCTCACACTGACCCCAAGACGATGACCTTGAGTAGTGTCAGTGGGACGAAGCTTGAAACCTTCTAGGAACGAGATTATGATGAGATGTATCAGATGTCAAAGCCCGCGACTGTCATGAGTCCTCCATTCATCTTACCCAGTAGCAGAGGTAACTCCAGAGACATTATGAAGGATTGGGTAAAGGAGCCAACTCGTTTCAGGATGACACCCAACTAGATCTACAAGACAAAGATATTGAGGAAGGCATACCAATACTTGGTCATATTCGCATGTCGACTGAGTGGCCAAGCAAGCACTGAAACCTTTCCTCAGAGTTGGGTGATCGCATTCAACCAACTGGCTAGAGAAGGAAGACCATGCAACTGGTCTGACATACTGGCTCACCAGCTAAAGGAACAAGTCATGAAGACTCGACAGTCACCTGAGGGTATGCATGCAGATATTTATATGTCTGCTTACATCCTAGATGTATTCTGTGCCCAACATGAGTTCCCGGTCTTGGAGTAGGCATGGTCACCGGTGGAGACTGTTGTGAATACATATTTCAAGTTGTTGTCTGAATGCAGCTTCAGGGGAGTAATCATACGGCTGCCTGACCATTTTTTCACCCTAGTGTATAGGTTGATATTCGAACAGGATCCACCCCTGCATGTCAAAGGGAGCAATGGAGGCATTGTTAGGCATTGCAGATTGGTACACCTCACTGTCCGGCACTTTCATCCGAATCTTCAGTGCGGAGAAGCCTCTGCATGTTCTGCCAAAGTTTGCCTTGGACGTACTTATCATGCAGGAAGTAGAGTACCATATCTCAGCAGGATTGACAGCTAGACTGCAGCAGAAGAAGAAGGCACCTTGGCCCACTCTTCTGTTGCGGATTAGGTTATATGAGATCCAGAGTATCAAGCAAGCGGATGTCGAAGCAAAACAGATGAAGAAGTACCCGTTCGACCTCCAAAGCTTCAACCCGTATGACCCACATTGAATTGTGAAGGATCATTGCATGAGAGTTCAATTCAACTGGATCCATGGGGCATTTCATTAGGCCGAGGAAGACTCATGGAGGTATTGCTACAATTCCTTCGAACCCAATGAACAGGTTGGCTTCGCCATTAAGTGGTTAGCAAAGCAACATGAAGCAGCATCACGAAGAGCACCAACAGTAGCAACAATAGTAGCAGCAGCTGAGCCAAGCATACCTATGCGTGACAAAGGGAAGAGGAAGATTGTCGACTGCATGGAGGAGGAGCAAAGCTGCAAGTTTCGAGTCGATCCACTTGTAGAACAAGCAGGTATGGCTATTCAAGTAAAGAGGCAGCAGCGCGACAAGCGAATTGCACCAAGGCAGAGGGATAAGAAGAAAATGGAAGAAGTAGAGAAGGAGTTGCATGAGAAGGAAGCGCAACAGCAGGGGGTGCATCACGTGTAGACAGACAAAGCAGCGCCCATACAAGTAGTTGAATCATCTAAACAGCTAGCATCAGGTGAACACAGTGAACCATCGTAGGGGCAAGACTTTCCTCATGAGATAGAACATGTGCTTGAACAGTTGGATGTAGACATGGAGTAACAAGAGTTGGAACAGGACACCAACCTCATGCCTCACCACAAAGAGGCCGACTCACCCGCTTCATTGCATCCTGATGATGAGAAAGTCTTAAATGACCAAGGAGGCACTGAGATCCTTGGTGGTCAGCCAAAAGTAGAGATGCACAACATCTCCTTTGATGAATCTCATCACAGAGTTGTGCAGTCTTAGAGAGTACCGACTCCAGAGGACCAAACATCCCCTACGCAAGTTGAAGAACAATTGATCGTGGCTGATGTGCACAAGCATCTAGCTGCTTTGGCTGATGCAACTAGAGTGTATGCCGAAGCCACTAGCTCAAGTATTCTTTTCCTCATAGCTGAGAATGAGAAAATGGCGAAGAAAATACAGGTGGCCAAGCAAGGAGGGGAATTGGTGACAATGTCCGCCCGAGCTAAACTGAAGAGGGCAATACTAGATGAATTATTATCCCTTGATATAGTTATGCGAGCATTGTACTCCAAGTTTGGTACCGTGCTCCAAGCAGTCGTCCATCTCCATGATGGCAGCAACAATGTGCGAGAAGAGCATGCATCTTGAAGAACATATATGTTGTTGTTGATAACATGCAAGCATGGACGATGAAGTACAAGGGAGACCTGCTTCACTTGCCAAAGATGATGAAGGCCAGTGCGGTCAAGCTGCAAGCATCTATCCGGAGTCAAATCCGGAATTATGAAGACCTACTGCAACTCATCACTAGCATACAGGCTTCCCATGCACGAGTATTCAAAAGCATGGATGTTATAGTGCACACTCATGCAATCCTATCACTTGGGACTCTCACCCAGGTGAAGGCAAAGAAGCATGTTTGACAGGAGCTTGACTCGTACTTTGACGAGTTGATGCACACCGCCACCATCCCAGACTTGCCTATCAGTGCAAAGGTCATGTGCAAGTATGTTGTTGATCCGGTCACATTGAGGACAATGATGCGCATGCTTTCAGACAAGTTGGACAAAGGAGCCCGAGCAGTGTACCCAGATGCTATGGAGGCAAGGTTCAGGTTTCAAACGGATGTCACAGCAGAACACATGGACACTATCAAGGACTACCAATCTTGGCATCAATATGTCACTGTTGATCAGCATGAGGATGTCAAGCAGTTGGACTTCTATGGTTTTATAAGTCTGAACGATGTCTAGTTTGGCTTGTTCAAGCCATTGTTCACATGGGTACATGTGCATTGTAATGTTGAGTCATGTCAAGTGTAAGTCAAGTCTCGATAGTGGATGTAACAATCATAGAGTAGGTGAAGAGTCATGACGGCTGCTGAATGGTCACAAAGGGGATGTCAAGGGTCACCCCACCCTTTGCTATAAATAGTCCCTCATAACTCATTGTATAGGATTTTGGTCAGCCAAGTTTCTACTAAGGCTATCTTGAAGAAGGCTTGGACAGTATTATAACATGCCTTGGCTTCTCCACTACACGGAGCTAGTACATCTCTTTGGAGGAGCAAGTGGATGTGGCTGTAACGTTTCACTGATGAGGCTAGCAGGTTTACATGGATGTATTGTATGATTGGAACTTACTCTTTTATATAATAAGAGCTAGCACATTTTCATGCATATGTTGTTATTGTAGTTGGACTGCTTCGGTTGCTTTAATGATATATGTTGTTTAACTTATGTATTTGTGTATGAACTGATTCACATGAAATTATATGAATCTTGTTGCAAATTTGTTGTATATGTTGTTAATGTTGTCACCGTCTGTGTCGACTACTCTGCTGGACACCAGACAGACCTTTCACATGAACCTTGTTGTAACAATCGTTGCACTCATTCAGACTAATCCGTGAGTGTTGTACGTGTTATCTTACCTTGTATGTTGTGACTACTGCATCCTAGTGGACTGCTCCACCGAAATTTGTGTATGTCCTTTTGTGTTGTTTGTTCCTAGCCGAGTTGGGGTTATTCCCTTTCAACCTAGAACTCGCCTTCACCCTTTTCTCACCCTTTTGTGTTAGAACCTATCATACACCTTCCTTGACTCATTGCAGTAGTCACACCCTTGCTACTGATAGAGTTATCCTACTTGCCTTTGTGTGACATCACAGTCAAAGCATTACCTTATGACCCACTGATGGGACTCCTACACCAAACGGTCTGAGGTCTAATTGGGAATTCTTATTGGGGAGATCCCCTTGACATGTTGGCGGGTCTAGCACTGTCAACACATCTCCATCCATCACATGTAGAAGAGGCCTCATGGTTTTGGCCCAAACATCGATGGGTGCGAAACCCCAACCTTGGGTTCCAAGCCCACAAATGACTTTTGTGCTACTCCACCCTCCAAACCCTAAACCCTAGGGGTTGGAGTACCTCCCAAGCTATAAAAAATAAACACCCCCTCTTAGTGAGGGAGGTTCTTCCAAGACTAGGAAGTAACTCATCATCATCATCACTACTCACAACACTCACCAAACTCCTGGTGCTAACAACTGCAGAATGAACTACGCCTCTCTCGGAAGTGTCGTTGTAACTGGAAGCATCGTGCTTCTTCTTCTTCTCTTGAAATTTCTTCCATTCTCTCCATGATTCCTTCTTGGAAGATATAGGAGCACCTTTATCCCCACTGACCACGCACTCTTCTTGGGTTGCAAAGTCTCCCTCTAAACCTGTAAAATCCCGCTAGAACTCAACTCCCTTTGAGCCTTTGAAACCCGAACCTTATTTTCTAGAACTTGTACCTGTACCTCTGAATCCTGCACTTGCATCTTCTTCTTTGGAACCTGCACCTAGTCTGCCTTCTTCTTCTTCACATGATCTATAGGCTTGCCTGTCACCGTGCTCTCTAACTCCAAGCACAATACCTAAGAAGCTAGAGTCTTTGGGCCAAAGTCTTGCCTTCCCATGCTGGAACAAGACCTCAAACCCCATATTCTAGATCACTGAGATGGATATCATGCTATATCTGAGTCATACTACAAATAGTACATCCTGTACCCACATCACTCCTCCTGACTCCATTCTAAATGGCACAATTCCCGATCCTCAGATCTCCTTCTAACTCTTGTCGCCCTACACCATGTGTAAATTTGAGTCCCACTCAGCTAGTGTCTTGAATACCTCCTGTGACCCTATCATATGTTTTGACGCACCATTGTCCATGTACCATCCATCCTCATTGATAGTACCCTGCAAGAAATGAGAGATCATAGCAAAGTCCTCCTCCTCCAACCTTTTGGTGAGAGGATCTATCTCAACAAAGATGGCAACAATGGTGACCTGCTTCCCTTTCTTCTTCTCATTATCTCTTGTCTTCTTCTTCATCAGGCATCTCGACGAAAAATGACCCATCTCGCCATAGTTAAAACACTTGACTTTACTCAACTCCTTCTTCTACTTACCCTTCATTCGTGTTGCAAGTGCCACATCATCATCTAAAGCCTTCTTCTTCGAATGAATATCCTTATTTCGCAACTCTTCCTGAATGAATTCGTCCCACATCCTATTCCAGTCTAGAAACTTCTCTCTAGCAACAATCCCCTTGATGAAGGCCTTTCATTCCTTGGTCAACCCTTCCAAAGTAATCCACACCATATCAAAAGCTGAAATAGTCACACTGATGACAAAAAGCTCATATTTGACCTGAGACAAAAGTCGCTCCTTCACCCTGTATCATCTTGGTGGACTTCAACTTATCCTCCAATACTAGTACCTGATTCTTGCTCTTATTCTCGAACAAATTCTAAAGATCCATCCACATCTCATGTGCAGTGTTCTTCCCGACAAATGAGGTATTAGGGGATCCTTCGCACCATCTAGGATGATCAATATCGCCCTCATATCCAATTCTTTGTACACTTCTAGATCCTTAGGTTCGGTTGGCTTCTTGATCTCTTTCTTGGAAAAATCCCAGATTTTGTTGACCTGCAATACCAACTTGATCATTTCCTTCCAAGGACTATAGTTGGACAACCCTTCCAACTTGTCCTCATATCGGAGACCAGCCTACAACTTCAACATTGTAGTGAGCCCTTCACCTACAATGTGACCAACTCACTCTTAAGTTGTACTTCATTGTTCACTCTGATTGACTTACTGCCAAAGTAGCTCAGACACACTCTGATTCCATGTTGAATTTCCATGACCCTGGTGCTAGGATAGAATCTTAAAATATTTGACGCTACCAAACCAAGAATCACAACAAATTTACTTTACACAACGGAATATAAATAGCAGTAAATCACATATGCACAAGTATAGACAACTTAATACAAAATAGTGTACAAATATGTAAAACAACCCAATCTTCTTTATATTAAACCAACTGAATAATACAACTATCTAAGGCTTCTGTACAAAGGATAATAGCCCTCAAATAGCCACAAGTACAGTTCAAGACCCTTCCATGTTATTTCCTGGATAATATAATCAACAACAGTTTCCTGGACTAATTTGGCAGGGTTAACAACATTCCAATACTACCTGGAAACCTCAGCCATATCCCCCATCACTGTGGTTAAATCAACCGATTCCTAGACCTTCTTGGTCAAACCAAAATTATTCTGTGCACCATGGAAAAATTCACAAAGAAATTTGTATCACTCATAATGGTCAAACCAACCTACTCAAGGGTCAATGTGGTCCCAAAACTGGCAACACCCCTTTGGGCCCATCAATCAATCATTGGGTACACTACCTCAATCACAACTATCTCTATAACGTTTACAATCACCACTTCAATTACCTCCTAACGCTCCACCTTCGTTACCGCCCTCAGCCACCTGCATAGCTAGATCCAAATCTAAATAATATTTATGTGTAGCTTCTAGAAATCCTTGACACTTCTAATTGTTGTCCTCCTTCCCTAGAATGTAACGAGCTTCGCTTGAGATCTGGGCAAACCATTTTTCCAAATTAGCTCCCCAAGGAACTTAGAGCAATCAGAAGATGAAAATTTTGACAAAGAGTAGCATTAGTCAGAAAAACCCCCTTTGGTCGTGATTATCATTGAAACAAAATCACCTGGTAAACTGACTAAAAAATAGGAACCCAGTAATGTTACCAATGTTGCTCCTTTGTTTCTAGAGAGATTGGATATAGTAAGACCATCTACATATCCTTAATTCAATTTTGTAGGGGAATTACTATTGAAAAATGCAGCAAGAAATTCTCAATTTGATTTTGCCTTGATTAAATTGAGAAAATTTGAGTTTCCACATCATTAGACAACTTGTATGCAATTAACTTGTGTGACATGGCTTTTGTCACCCAGTTTAATTAGCAAATTTGAGTTGCAGGAGTTAGAGTTCAGTTAACTATATTTGATTGCTAATTTGTAGCAATCAAATTCAGTTATCTTAAGTTGTTTTTAGTTAAACTAGTTCTAACCTTTGGAGGAACTAGTGAAAGGTCAGTTAAGTAGTGGGACTTCAGCCAAACTCAGTGATCATCCAGTTAACTAATCAATCAACCCAAAATAGCTAGTGCATGCAGAGAATTTGAGTTCCCCAGTTGTGGTGGAGATTCCAAGGCAATATAACATTAATTGTAGACTAGTCTTGAGTGTACAAGTGTTGCATGCAGTCAGATGATCAACCTTGGGAATTGCGCAATCCATTTTGGAGAAATTCCTAAATAATAGGGGCCTAATTTCTCAAGGAATTGTGCAAGGAAATAGGGGCTCAAGCAAAGGAAGAAATTGACTAAGTCTGGGTCAGATATTCTCAGTGAGCAGAGAGATAGGTTATGCACTTGCAGGTTGTGCTCAGTTGAGCAAAGAAATTGTAATACATCTCTATTCATCAGATTAATGCAAGTAGGCATTAGGGTTTTTAGCAGTTTGCTTTCCCTGGGAAAAATACTATTTCCATGTGTGTGATTTCTTATTCCATGTCTGAGATTTTTGTTCTAAATTGTAAATTAACGTCCGAAGAGCAGTAGAGTAGGTTTGTGTTTTGTGATTTTGATTAAAACTTCATGAGAAATTGCAAATCTACATCATAATTTCTACATGGTATTAGAGAAAGATTCACATTAGAGTGAAAATTTTGAAGTTGTTTCTCAAGAGTTTCGAATTTGGAGTTCAATTCAGTAGGATCTCTTCAAAGCTAATAAGGTGGCCTTCAATGGACTAAGGATAGAGTATTGATCAAGTGCTCAAAATTATGCTCAAAAATAAAAAATAAAAAAAGTGTCAAAATCTTGCCAAACTCAACTTCATATTGAAGAGCTCATCATTCTGAATCCAACAGTGTGAACGGCACTCAAATCCGAGCTCGTATGCAAAAGTTAGAGCAAGTCAAAGTTCAAGTTTGACTTGTCTATGTGGCAAGATTGGATGACATGGCAAGGGTCCCAGCGAATGGGGAAGCGCCAAGTGGCAGGTTTCCACTAGGTCTCGCATATCACATATCAGGGAAAAACAAAGGATGCAAGACAAGAATCGACCCCCAGCAGGTTGGGTTGTGATTTGCAATAATCGCATATCGCACCCAAAACCCCATTGTTATTTGTTACCACTGATAAAGTTCTGATTGCGATGATTGCCAGACACGATACTTTATTGTGTTACAGTTTAATGTCCCAGCGGGTCTGCGATATCGCATCGCAACGTTTTGTTGTGTTAATAGCTCGCAATGGATTGCCGATTGCAATGAGTGATAAGATCCAAGACGTGAGATTTTTATATCACACAGTTTAATACCCCAGCGGGTCCAAAACACTGCAATCGCAATGTTCTCATGTTAACAAAACCTTCAGTCGCTGAACTTCGCTGATTGTGATGAGCAATGGGTTCTGGAACTAGGATTTTATATGTTGCAGTTAATTATCCCCGCTGGGTCTGCAATATCGTAATTGCAATCTTTTGTCGTTCTATAAGAGCCCGCAACACTTGCCAATTGCGATTTGTGATATGGCCGATAACATATAGCCCAGCGTGCAGCAAATTTCTTGCTTCATTAGCAAATTTTGGAGAAGAAAAGGGGTTTTTGGTCGGTTTTGGATCAATTTGTGGAAAAAATAGTGGAAGAACTAAGAGAAGTCATAACCTCTTCAGTTCTTATCTAAATTGGATGCAAAAGGAGGATAGAAGGCCATTTTTGAGTATTATGAACTCATTGAAATAGGTTTCAGAGGCATCTAAGCATTCTAAACACACCTTTGTTGTAATTTGAGCATAATAGAGAGGCCCAAGCCATTGGAAGCTAGACCAAGGAGATGTAGCCCAAGAGGGGTGAACTCCTTTATCATGTGCTTGTTGTGTGTTGTATTTTGATGTTTTTTGTTGTTATTTTGCTAATGTTCAGCATATGTTTTATGTTAAATTGTTTCTAACATTTACATAAGAAACTCTCATGGGAATCAGTTAAGTAAGCAAAAATATTGAATCCTTAAGAACTTGATAAGCAAATGATAAGCCTCTTGGATTTTATTCTGAATGGGGAATTAGCACAACATTATTAATCTGCTCCATTTCAGATCAAGTTGGTATCAAAGGATTGGTTTTCGCTTACTAGATTTGCTTTGTGAAAGAATGATTTAATTGTTTGCAAGTCTATGTCATGCTTATAAGGTTAAAGATCAAAAGAGGTGAAGGAAAGCTGGTTGAAAGCCTTGAAGTTGGGTCAAGTGGAAGAAGAGCAAGGTTGCCAAAGTCTTCTACACCAGTACATCCTCAAGTTGCAGAAGTTACAGTTGAGACTCCTGAGATCATGTCTCATGGAGGAGAAACATTTTACATGACAGAAGATGAGAAGACCTTCAGAAAGGCTTTCTTTGATATGACAGAGATGGTTAAGGTCCTCTATGAAGAGAGGAATAGCAGATTGCAAGGAGAAAGTTCCAAGCCTCCCAATGGAGAAGGCTCTTCAGGAGGAGGTAATGGAAAAGGAGATAATGGAAAAGGAGGTAATGGGAATGGAGGAAAACCTCCACCATCTCCACCATCTTCTTCATCTTCTTCTTCGAAATCATCTTCACACTCTTCCACTAATACCACCACTACTCATACTCATCATCATTCTTCAAAAGGGATTGGTAAATCACCTTTTCTAAAGCTTGATGTTAAATTCGAGTTGCCTATGTACAATGGTGAAGTTAATGCAAAGAAGTTGGATAACTAGATTCGTCAATTGGAGGTGTATTGTAGAATTGAGAACCTTCAATAGGATCATATCAAAATTCAGTTGACTTCATTGAGAATGGAGGGTGAAGCACTTGTATGGTGGGAATCAAGGACTCGAGACGATATCAAAAAACATAGTAAGATCTCTATTACTTGGTTTGATTTTATTGTTGCTATAAAAATATAGTTCTACCCTTTAGCTCATATGCAAAAAGCTATCATGAATTGGCAAAATTTCAGACAATTAAAAGGTCAAAATGTGCAAGAGTATACTCAAGATTTTATGAGAAGAGCTCTTATGCTAGGAGTAGACTTATAGTCACAAGATACCTTGTTGAAATACATAGGAGGGTTGCATAACTATCTTCGACATACCATTCTTATGTTTAGTCTCACGAATCTTGATGAGGCCTGTGTTCAAGCTACACACCTTGAAGCAAGAGGGAAAATGTACAAGAAGGTAAAAAGAAGTCATTTCAGAGTGGTGAAAAAGGGAAGAAATTAAAAGGAAAGCAGAAGAAAAATGCTTATGTTAAGAAAGAAGGGGAGAAACTCGTATGCAAGAATTGTTCCAAAGAGGGTCATGATTAAGTGCATTGTTGGAAGCTTGATCCTGAATTAAGACCAAAGAAATCCAAAAATAAAGGGAAATAGAGGACAAACACTGCTGCACAACAAGACTTGGGCTCTGATTCAAGTGATCAAACGAAGATTGTAGCCACAGTCACTAAAGGGAAAGTCATAGAAAAGACAAGCAAAGAGGAATTCATGGCAAGAACCATCGCAGCAAATAACTCCAATAGCATTTCAAATGAGGAAAACAGAATAGAGTTGTTCTATATCTGAGTTATTTCCAAACACACCAAAATTGATACGGTGTTTGATAGTGGATCCTAGGAAAATTTAATTTCTACAAACTTGGTCAAGAAGTTGAATCTAGAAACTGTGCCTCATCATAAACTGTATCCATTGGGTTGGATAACCAAGGATGCCAATTTGCAAGTCACACAGAAATGTGTTTTCAGGTTTTCAATCACTGCCAATTTCATTGATGAAGTCGAATTAGATGTTGTGCCATTGGATATTTTTTGGGATTCTGTTGGGAAGTTGTTACATAGTAATTTGTCACTGGCCTCATCTCAGTCCCCAAGCGACGTCTCCGTTGTGTCATACATCACATAGAAATGTCCATATCTTCCCACTCATTTAAGAAGATCAAGAAAGTGCTCTCTAATCCTGAAGATTGACCCTTTTACCTATTTTTTTGCATCATCGCAAGTAAGCATCGTGTTGAACTATAAGGTCATGCCGTCGTCACAGGAGTACATCAGTTTCCTGCGACGGTCGAATTTTAGGGCTCAGCGCAAGTCCTCAAGATTGTTCTTGCACCAATTTATCTGAATACACCGCTTCCTTGCGACGTCGTCTCTGAGCCCTAGTGTACGACTCGTGACGATCCAGATATGGCGAATTAGTTCAAACAGAATGCTTCTGGGTCATTCTAGAGCTGGTTGTTGGGTCAAAGGAGTTCGCCTTTCCTCCCCTGGGATGGTAGTTCCGCCCTTTGAGAAATCTCCCTTAAGGATAAGCTCCCTCTCCCTCATTTCGTGGAGGTTTCTCATCCTATAAAAGCATTCCCCATTGCTATGATCAGCTAGTTCTTGGTTTTTGGATTGAAGCAAATTAGCTAGCTTTGGTGTGAGTTTGATAAGTCAGTGTGAATTGTTGATAGTTTAGCAATTGGTTGTGGATTGCCTTAGCCTTGTATTAAAGCTTGTGAATGAGAAAGAGAGTTATCATCCATTTGGGAGACCCATTCTGAAGAGTGAATGCTTGAAGAAACATACTGGTCGGACACTCCGAGAAAGCTTGCGACGTCAAGGCTTGGTTGTAAGCTTTGCTTTTGATTTATTCTAATACAATCAATGATGATTTCCTATGTCTTGTGTATAATGTACTTGATAGCTTATGGTTCCTTGACTCTGTAAGTAAATAGATCATTTTTGTTCTCGATTACATGTTCTGTTGTTCTCTTGTGTTGTTTCAGGTTGATTGCTCATTAAGGAGAAGGAAACGATAGCTGGAGCAGCGCAACGAAAGCTTCATCGAACACCAGTTTGAGGTAGGCTTTCAACGATGACTATTTAAGGAAATTGATTGTTGTTTTGTTCTACTGTGACTAGACCCACTCTAGGGCTAGAGGGGTTGCCTCTGTCTGCAGAGGGAACATTTCCTACTTCACAAGTTGGCGACTCCACTGGGGAGTCCTTTGTATGTTTTCTTCTTGTTTGCTCTTGTTTTGTTTTTGATATAGTGTCTCTTGATTGGGTTTGAGCCATCAGTTTCCTGGGTTACCTAGGTCAATCTAGGGATCCCTCTTACTGTCTGAGAAATTATTTTGGTGTCCTTCTCGTGTTTTTACTTTGTCTATTCTCTTAATTGAGATTGTTGTTGTAGATAGCTTAACAGCGGCGACAACGTCGCACCTGTCCTCTTTAGTAAACCTATGCGTCGCAGATAACCAGTCGTACAGTTGCGACGATTCCTGAAATCGGACCGTCGCAGAAGACAGGTGTACACCTGCAACTACGTCGCCCAGTTGCTAACTCTGGGCTTGTGACGATTGGCTTTTTGTCCCAAGTTGCTGGTTATAGACCCGTGACGATTCTTGTACAAGTTGTTTTTTACAACTTTGCCTCCTGAATCCATCAGCCCTGTTTATCCCCTGCTGCTTCTTGTCTCTCATTAACTTGTTTTGATTGCTTTTGGTTAAGGCTTGTTTCTATTTGGTTTCGTTGAGTGATTCTTGTGTTTTTAGACCTTGTGACCTAGCTCTGTTAAAGGTTTCGTCGAGAAGTCATTTGTTTGGGTTACCCGTCCTTTCAAGACTCGTCCACAACCATCTGATTGATTTGCTTGAGGCTGTTTTGTTGCTTGTTTTCTTGCTAATTGATTTTTAGTGTTGGTTATTGAACTGGTTCTTCACATTGATTTGATTTCCTCACTATCAAACATAGATCACAATTGTTTGGATCAGTTAGGTTTACAGTTGCTTGTTTGTCATTTAAATTCCAAAAAATCAAAATATTGCAATCATATAGCATATGAAAATGAAAGTGCATTTGCATTACTGAATTTTCATTATTGAAGAATTGGAAAGCGAACTTTAAATCTTTCATTAGTAGTATTGATGCATTGCGAGATAAGTGTATTAGTGCATTTTGTTTCTTAGTGCTTGCATTTGCTTGTCTTGGTTTGTGTTCGCTTAGAAATGAACTCTTTACCTTTCTTTAAGCAGGTGTTCATCGAAACGATTGATGCTTTACTCATTGTAGCTGCATCCTAGGAATTATTGAAATACATTCGGTAGGGCCTGAAAACCGAAACTTAACTCAAGATTAACTCTTAAAATCAATTGAATAAACCTAACAACGCATTGGAACTTAACGCACATTATCTAGAGGTCTAGGCTAGAGACATGCTCCGGCATCATTAAACCTAGTCACTATTGTTTTTGCTTAAGGTTAGGTGATTCCTCCTTCTGTGACTCAATAGCTGCTAGTACAAACTTGTGCTCCCCATATCGTCGAGTATATATCGGGAGACCCCACTAGGTTATCATCTTCCATCTATAGGAAGCGGAGTCTGCGGCCTTACAAACCATAACGCACCGAACACAGCGTTCGCGAAGACTGACTGTCGTACGGAAAGTCCTTGGTCATTTTTTATCTCATTTCCAAGGTGTATATGCAGTTTTGCGGTTTGTCTAGTAAACCTCTTATCTAGTTCTCCAGAGTAGTCACTTTCGTTCCTTTTCGACTCCTTAAAAGAAAAGGATCATCTGAGCACTTGTCCTTTCAGGCTCATTAAACCTTGAAAGAGATAGAATCACATTTTCATCCTTTTCTCGACTCTTGAAACATGAAAAGGTCAAGTTTCGTTCCTATGTCATAACATTTACTGCCCACGAAATATTCATGGTACCAGTTAGAGTTCTTCGTTACAGTACGAGTGTATTTCAGGCTCGTTCTTGGTGGCAACATTCCCCAAGTCTACCGACCAAGGTTTTCCCCCATATGGAAATCCTGGTCCATTTCCGCCTTTTGGAAATGTCGGTGCTTCGTATATGGCAACATTGTCCTTACCTGGGTTAACCATCGGTTTGCCCATTTGGTTGTTTTCGACATTGGTGGTCCTAAGAATCATGACCCCTGTTCCGTCGTCTCCTTCGTTTGAATCACAACACGATGATTCTAAGGTTGAGCCTTCACCTTCTTCCCCTGTTTCTTCATCCTCCTCTCCTACTTCACCTGGTGAAAGTTCCACATCCAGTAACCAGGAGGCTAAGAAGAAGAAGAGGAAGACGAATGATCTGATAATCACCCTATGAGTGACCTCAGTTAAAGATTTATTGAATAAAGGTATTACAGACTCATGTTCTTGTGTGTGTCCATGTTATTTAGGCAACGGATCGATCAGATTGCAAATACACAGACATTTGAACTGGAAAAACAGCATAGAAATACAGTAAGCAAATACAAGAACACAAGAAATTAATAAGGAGTTCACCCTATCCTCCAAGGCTATGTCTCCGGTCTAGCTCTCAGTGGTGGCCTTGTTTTATTGTGTCTTAAGCAGAGAAATACAATACAGGAGCTCAATGTCAGTCTCCTGAAACAGAAATTTGCTTGGCAGGGTGGTTCTTGGATGCCCCAAGCCACTAGAGTACACAGACTCTTTTCCTTACCAACTCTGTGACCTTCTGGTCTACAATGGAGAGAGCCCAATGTGGTGCTCAGTCCGGACAGATCCTCTCTGGGATGGCTTGAATCTCTCAAGCTCTTTGGTGCTCGATGTTGCCTTTGGTCAGCTCGGCCTTCTGTCTTCCATTCTACTTTTGCTTCATTGTCTTCTTTGCTTCTCTGTCTTTTGTCTTTGGTTCTTCCTCTCCTGTGCCTTCTGTTCTCTGTCCATGGCTTTAAAGCCATTCGAGCTTGTGGTTGTTCGATTCCTCTTCCACCTCCGTTGAATCACCTAATGCAGCTGCGCTTGGAGTTCCCTGTTTGGCGTCATCATCAGGCTCACAGGCAGTGGCCACATGTCCTCCTGTAAACTGCGCTAGCCTGCTTCGTCGGTTCAATTATTCGGCTACATCGTGGAATGAGTCTTCCTCCACCGTGGCAGTCAAAGCGGACCTTAAATTCTTCTGAATCGCAGCTTATTCCCTTGTTAAATCCGGTCCTGCCGTCGGGCACGATGTCAACCATCTGATCTGGATCCCCCAGATCCAACGCCATCTACTCATTTCGCGCGGTTGACTTGCTCGACCATTAGCGCACAATGAGTGGTGGTTTTCTCTCTCCTCCGCTTGCCACGCGTCGGCTGCTAAGTGGAATCGCTCTGATTTCACAAAAACTGCTTACCGCCCAAGGAGCCGCCGGTTTTTCGGAGCGCGGGTCCCGCCTTGTCCTTTAGCCTTTTTTCCTTTTGTCCCACGGTCTTCCCGGCTCCCCCCTCCCAGGGGCTAACTTCGCCTCCTCCGCAGTCTCCATGGGCCTCGATCAGTGCGCTTTGACTGAGGTCCTCGTCGCTCCATGCTGGCTGCCAATTTCCACTAGTTCCGAGGTGTTTTTTATCGTTGTTCTGATTTCTTTGATGTTTGTCCCAACCTGGTACAACCATGGTTCTTTGGATTATTCTTCATGGATCAAATTCGGATCATAGCCTTCCCACTGAAAAGATTTTGGACCACCAAAAGTTGGTTTTCAAGCATCGACTAAGTGAGGGTATTGTTTTCTCACTTGCCCAATCTCAATCCACTTTGCACTACTTGGCTTTGAACCTCTGAGCCCAATCCTGAGGTACTCCACATCTCCCCTACGCGTCATCCTCGCCTTCTTGTCCAGCACTGTGTCTTCCTGCGATTCATTAAGATATTCAGGTAACAGGTCATCGATAGAAGGCAATTGACTCTGCTCTTCAGGGTCCTCAATAATTGAAGGTTCAAACAATCTTAAGCAATCTGCATTTACGACTGAGTAGATGTGCATGTAAGCTAGTAGATCAAGGCGAAAATAATTTTCACCAATCTTCTCAAGTATCTTGAAGGGTCCATACTTGATAGGCTTTAGCTTTTTACCTTCACCTTGCATCATGTCCTTGCTGATATACAGCCAGACCTGGTCACCAACCTGAAAACTATGCTCCATCCAATGCTTGTCATGCCTAGCCTTATACTTGGCTTGGCTCTTTTCCAGTTGTTCCTGTAATGCCTGGTGGATCTCCTGGATCTGTTCAATGAACCTAATTGCCCTGTCCACATCATTGTGTCCATCAACCATGGTATCTTTACCAAAGATAAAATCCAAAGGAGACCTTGGTGTGAAACCAAAACAGGTCTCAAAAGGAGATCTCTATGTAGAAGAATGTTTTGCTCTATTGTAAGCATGCTGCACATAACACAATTGTTCATCCCAAAGCTTAGGATGTTTCCTGCAATATCCTCTCAGTAATTGGATCACTGTCCTATTAACTACTTCTGTCTGGCCATCAGTTTGCAGATGAAAAGTTGTGCTTTTCTTTAATTTGGTGTCCATCAGTTCCCACAGACTTGACCAAAACTTCCCCACAAATCGGGTGTCTAGATCAGATACAATAGAAGTTGGTAATCTGAAATGAACCCATACATGTTCAAAGAACAATTTTGCAGTCCGTTCAACTGTAATTTGTTTATTACAAGGTATCAAAATACACATTTTGTTAAACCTATCCAAAACAACATATAGATAATCATGACCTTTCCTAGATTTAGGCAGTCCTCCAACAAAATCCATGGAAACACTTTCCCAAGGGTGAGAAGGTACTGATAAAGGAGTGTACAAGCCTAGTTTTCTATTACTGGGCTTGCTTTTAGCACACATAGCACACCCTCTTATATATCTAGAAATTGTCTCATTCATTTTCGGCCAATAACAAAATCTTTACAGCTGTGCAACTGTTTTACTTACCCCAAAGTGACCTGATATCAGAGAAGTGTGTGCTTCCCTAATTATCTTTACTCTCTTAGTTTGTGGAATGCAGAGTTTCCCATAATGATATAACAGACAGTCCTTCACCTGATAATCTAATTCTTCTACTCTTTTGCCTTGACTCAAAGCTGCATATACATCTTTAAAGTCCATATCCTGAGCATATTGTTCAATGTAGCTTTCATGTAGTACAGGTTATGCTTAAGTATGGTAGATGCATTTATAATGGGTCTAGATAACATGTTTGCAACTTTTTTATGTATGCCCTTTTTATATCTGATGACTAAATGAAACTGTTGTAGAAAACCCATCCATCTGTAATGTCTTGATTGTTGCAACTTAGTTTGAGAGTGTAGATATTGAAGTAGTTGATGATCAGTATGTATTATTGTCTCTTTGCCCATTAAGTAATGTTTCCACTTTTTCACACTATGAACTAATGCATACAATTCTTTATCATATGTAGGATAGTTAACTACTGCAGATTAAAATTCTTAGAATGATAGCATATGGATTTACCGTGTTGTGTCAACACTGCTCCCATTGCATAGTCACCGGCATTGGTGGGCTCCAGTATTGTAGCAATAATGCTACAACTCCTGGAGCTTCCTATCTCTAATTTTATCAACCCGGTAGTTCGTAACAAACTTGGAAGCGACGGTGCTGTATGCACAAGTACTAGCTCTTGTCGCAGCTGTCACTTGGTCAGCTGGCACAAGTCCGCTAGGGCTCAAGCCAACTTCTATATGTTCTCAGAAGAAGCTTTCTAGATGATGGACGAAGGCTATCTCAAAGGAAATTAACCTACTTTGCAATAATGAACTGAAAGCCAACAAAACATGGAAACCCTAGTAAACCCTAATCTGACTAGTCTAATCTCTATGATGCAATGGTGGGAGTGCAAACTTCTAGAAATGATGCTATTACTTCTAGTGATATGAGATGCATGAATTTAAACTACTTCTACTGAAAAGAACATTGTTTTTATATTTTTGCTTAATTGGTTGGAGTTATTATGATTTTGTTTCTTATTAGGGTTCGACTGTGCAGGGGTAGTTCGAAGGGAAAGAAAGCTTGGGAAAGGTCAGGAGGGCTAGGAGAGGTTCCAGGCGATCCAAAACATCATTCCACAGAAGTCCACAACGTTCAGGTGCTTGGCAATCGAGGTTGCAGGTTTCTACAGGATGTCTGCAGGGGATCCTACAGGAAGCTCGGGATTTCTACAGGAAGTCTGCTAACTTCTACAGGATGTTCTGTGGTTGGAGCTTTGGGTGATGGAGGAGTGGAGGAGTTGTATGGGTGGATAGGTAGGATGGAGAGGGAGCTTATGGTGGCTCAGGGACAAAGAGATCAGACGGAGAAAGAGTGGGTAAAGTTGGTTGGTGGATAGAAGGGTGGAAGCAATGAAAAGTCCAAAAAGATGGAGCTACGTGAACAGTGGGAGTGTTGGAAGGCAAACGAGCTGAACAGAGGTTGGGTAGGTGGCTTTAGGCGTGGTTGAGAAGAAGAAGAAGATAACAGAGTGATGCAACGCAGTGTAAAGGAAACAAATCTGCACAAAACCGAGAATTCATCGACCTATCCTAACTGTGTTATTAAATCAACGAACAGCAATGTAAACTTCAGAGACAAATCGTGCATGGAGTTGGAATGAAGAAGTACTGCTCAAGATCGGAATGCATGGATGGATCTACAATTGAAATGACTGTGTTGCAGCTTGAATGAAAGTATAAGACTGCGTTTTTTTGGTGGTTGGTACGGTCTACACCCCCAATCTCTAAACAGAGATGGAAGTGAGTGCACTGTCAACCTTTTCTTGGAGCTCTAACGAATGCTGATCCTCCTACTCTAATCTAAGCAACTAAAAGCACTTGAACCATAAACTAATCCTACTCAATCACATAAAAGAAATCAAATCAGCAGACTGTAGTTTCCAAATGCATGTCAAAACAGAGGAATAAAGTGCTGAAAGGAAAGACAAGTAACGATACAAGGAGAAGGAGGTCTCTTGCTCTCAGGTTGGGCCCTAACCTGAGAGCTATAGCTCCCTTAAAAACTCAGAATTGAATCCAAAGTTGCCTGCCTTTATTGAATAATCATGAGTCTAACATCATGCCAAAACTGGCTTACAAAAAGCAAAAACCGAGTTGTAGCTCGTGCTTAGAAATTGCAACAGTAGTTCAAAAGTTCAAAAAGCTCCTATCAAAGGCCACGGCCTTAATATTTATACATGATGAGGATCAAGCTGGCTTCCTCAATTAGTGGAGCTCGGCTGTCCAACTAAAAGTAAACTGTTGTTCCTGTAGAATCCGTTGGCTGCCTTTAAGCTCGGTGGGGAAAGTTGTTGGAGCTCGGAGTTAGGGTGGAGATCACGAGGGAGGTCATTTAAGGCTGTAGACAACCTCCCAATAAACCTGCAATGCCACCTTTGCTGTCTCCTTGTCTCCTTCTGTGTGGTCTTTGCTCCCTTTAATGCCAAAAAACCTGAAATCATCATGTATTAGCCACATAGATATAATTCTTGTCCTTCTTCCTACAAATAACACGAATATACCAAGAAATGAATGCATAAGTGATAAAAGATGAAGGGTTGAGCAAGGTAAGTAGGCCAAATGAGCCCAAATTGTTACCAAAATTTGGGGCTAATCATCACCCCCCAGCTAAAATATTTGCTCATCCTTGAGCAACTTAGTCCAAATCTTCATCCTTCATAGCTTTTACTGCTACCCTTACATCCCAAGCCTCTGTGGTAGTGTCCTCCTTGTTGATATGAAACCCAGCTTCCCTGTTCACCTCTTCCCATTGTTCACTGTCATCCTTCTCTGTGCTGCCTTCAGTCAATCCTAGCAGCAGTGGTGGGCTGAGTTTAAGGCCAATCCAGCTGGCCTGGAGGCTTTGCATGGATTTCTTGTAAAGGTCTACCCTTACCAAAGCTTCCCTCATCCGAGTTGGGGTATGGTACTCTCGGATTTTCAAACTGTGTGCCAATGTATTCCACCTGCGTGTGCATGCTTGGGCAGCATTTTCTCCTAACAGTCTTTCCATGTCTTCAAAATGAGCTATGGCTTGGGCCTGTTGATCCATATATCTTAATGAAGCTGTAGGATCAGTAGACAATTGTTGGTGTGCTGAGATGAGTGCAACTGGATCCTCTGGTTCTGCTCGAATGAACAATGGCTCGTTCAATTCTCGGTTCATGACCGATTTTGCTTCTGCTGCTCTTTGATCCTCATGGTTCAACCATGAAGCGAACGCCATCAATTGCATATCACCCAAGGCAGTATTGGGATCCCAGGAAACTACATTAGGCAAGGCCAAATTGTGGAGGTAGAACTCCGCTAATTTAGCCTTATCCTCGGACGAACTAGTACTGCACAATTCAGAAAATTGCTGTGGGTCTTGGATCTGAGAAATACCTCTTTGTGCCAAGGTATTTATTTGGAACTGTAGCCATTGGTCTTTCAAGTACAAACCATAGGATTTTGCAGGTTGTCTGCACTGTATTGCCTCCATGACCCAACTGGCCATGCAGGCCAATTGTGCTTCTTTTTGCTGCAGCTGTTCTTTTAGAGCTTGCACTTCAATTTGTGCTTGTTGTTCTGCTTCCTGTAGAAGTGTCATTGGCTCCTCAAGACCAGTGGTCAGCTCCTTTTTTCCTTGTTGTTCTTTTGTGGTGTCTTTGGAGGATGTACCTACCCCTTCCCTCAGCTCCTGTAGCTGCAATCTTAGCTTCTGGTTTTCTTCCTGTAGGTACACTCTTTGGCAATTAGCCACATGTTTAGCCATGGCTAATTCACTCCTGACCTCCTTGAGTTGCTCTTGTAAGGGACCTGTGTCCACCACACCCTTTGACTTGGCGATCTTCATCCACGTGTGTGTACGGACTCTTTCTTCCTCTAATGCAAAAAACAGGGGTACAGTAAATTTCTGCGGTATGATTTTGCCCGCCTATAAAAAGGTGTAGTATGAACTCAAACTAGGCTGAGGGCTGGGCTCTGGTATATGTTCTTTTTCTGCCTCTTTAGGTGGCTCTACCTCACCCTCCCTTGGTGGTGATGAGGGTCCTTCTCCTTCCATCTTCTCTGTTTCCTGTAGCCGGGCCAGAGTTTCATGTAGAACATTTTCAGCCTCCTGTAGCCGAGCTTTTTCAGACAACAGGTCTAACTTTTCTTGCCACGTAGTTTTCTTTGGGCTCCCCCTCTCATAGGTGACTGATATCCTCGAGGGGGACGTTTCCTTGGGCGATGTAGGGGCATCTTCAATAATAATCGGGCTGCTGGATGGGGGTTGTGGCTTGCCCGTCTTTATCCTAACACTCCTTTGAGCTTTAAAGTATAGAGGGGTCTCCCTCTTTCTCTTCTCTTTTGGCTTAGGTGGCGTGCTGAGGGCGGTCAGCACAGCTGCTGCCTCCCTTGCTAGAATGTCTGCCTTCTTCTCCTTGGGTTTTACTTTTTCAGGGCTTCCTGTAGAAGACCCTGTTTTAGTCAATTTCGGGCTTCCTGTAGAAGACCCTTTTTTACTAATTTTCGGGCTTCCTGTAGAAGACCCTTTTTCTGTTTTCGGGCTTCCTGTAGAAGCCTGTTTCTACTTTCCTGTAGACACAGGTGTCGCCACCTTGGCTTGCTTTGCTGCATGGGTTTTGCTTTTTGGTTTGGTTGCGGGTGCTGATGAGGTACTTGTGCTGATGTGGACCTTCTCAGCTTTGTCCGTTCTGCTCTGCAACCTTTCCTCTCTTGCTGAAAAGATGGGTGTGTCACCTTTTTCCTCAGCATCCTTTTTCTCATGCTTCTTCTTTTGCTCTTTCTTCTGCACTGTGGTCGGGGTCTTCTGGCCTGTTTCTTTCTTTCCCGCGGCCACTGATTCTTTTTCCTCACTGCTGGAGGAACCACTTTCTTCAGTCAACATCTTTATGTCTCCATTTCTTGTCAAATTTCTGAATGCTTCCCATGAGAGGGGAACCTTATATGAATGAAGCGCATCCTCCACGAGAAGTTTGATCAATCCATGGTGGGCTACCTGACCTGGTATGCCTTCTTTTAACTTTGTGGCACACTCAATTAGAGACTGTAGTAGGAAATAAGGGATGCTCAGTTTATTTTCTACAGGAAGATCAATCTGGTGTCTCAATTCAGTGAGCAACCTGAAGTGATACCCGTACATAATGCTAAAACGGCCTTCACAGGTTATATACTTCATGATTTGCAGGCTAACTTCATTCCATGGTGGCAGCAAACTGGTTCTACGCACCCCATTTTTGTCCTCCGAGAATTCCTCCTCAGGTGGAAAGAATTCTTTCTTTGCCTGCTGGCTCAACTTCCTTTCTTCCTTTTCCCATGGCAAACCCATTGGAAGTTCAGTAATTCGACTGATATATTGCGGGGTGAGCTTGAGGCTTAGGCCCCTGAAGTTCACGGTGGCCAGTGTTTTGGATTTCGGCCTCAAAGCTTGTAAAAATTCTTCTGCCACTTCGTCGTCATAACCCTGCAACTTGTCACAAAAGGATATCCATTGCACCCGCGTGAAGAGCTCCACCACCTCCTGGTTTTCTCTTAATTTTGATGACTCAGTGGGTTCCCGTCTAATAAACCCACCCGGCATGATAAAAACTGTTGCTAGAGGTGGCAAATGCGGAAGAAGTTTAGCTTATTGGGACAGAGCATAGAATTACGCTTCCGTCGTGCAAATAATCCACAAAACCTATCCCTGAGGACCTTAACACAGTTTAATTATACTGACATCCTGTAGAACGACAGTCTATCCACAGCAGACAATACTTGCAACAACTTTCTACGACCAGACTGTAGACGACGATTCTACCACCTTTAAAAACCAATTGTATGGAGAGTTCAGGGTTACATTTTTATCTGCCACCTTTTTACGTGAGGAACCCGCCTTCCTGTAGAAACAGCTTTCCTGTAGGAGCAGCGCGTGATTCCTGGGGAAGACTGCAGTTGGTCTGCGCTCTCGGTGTTGCTTCATAGCCGTTCTGATAGCCAAAGGCTCGGAGTTTCGAACTACAGAGGGATCCGAATGTTCACTCGAGTTTCAAACGGTGAATGATAAATGCATGCGGCCAATCTAGCCGATTAGATTTGAATCGGCGGAATCCATGGCACGGGGGTGAGTTGTCCCCGCCGGACCGTTGGATGACGTCGTTCCATCATTTGCCTGCGAGTTCACTTACTACCGCATCATCCCTCCAGCAGATCCACCACCGTTTCTTCTGCTAAATCCGTTTTTCCCGACGGGGATTGCTCTCACGTGTGTGCTGCCCATTCCTTTTGTCACGGCCGCCACCCAAACATCCGACTGGACCCTTAACCGGTCGACGTGGCCAGTCAACTGGCCATACAGCCGCTCAACCCATTCATTTCACACTTTGCAAACAATTCAAAGTAAAATTCATGCAATCTGACGGAAGAAAGGGTCGAGACACTTACCTGCGCGGCTGCAACACAATTTTTCGGGTTTTGGACGATGATGAATGGATTTATCTGCTGCTGGTGAATTTGCACAGGCCCGGAGGTTCACGTTTACAGGCTGCCGATGATGGAGTTGATGCTTGGCTGCATGCGTCCGCGGTTTCATTGCATATGGCCAGCGCTGTGAATAGTATCCACTCTAGCGGGCTTAACTGTTACAGGACTCCCGCGGGATGTCTTGTAACAGTTCTTCCTCCTTGGGTGCATGCTGCACGACGAAGGATCTGGCCTCCCGATCACGCTCCCAGGGCTTCTGGATGACTGGGATGGATATGGTACGAGATCTCAACGTTTTTTTATTTAAAAATTGCTTTTTCTTGATAACTCATCGATCTACTTTGCTGGTGCAGGTAACTTCGTTGCATGTCGACAAGGATGGGAGGACAAGGTGACAACAATGTGCAAGGGAGATAACAATAGCTTGCATGCGTCCAAACCGATCCTTAGTCGTTAGATCTCCTCATAAAATGGATTTTGGGCCGTCCTGAACTTCTACAGGAAGTTTCCTGTAGAAATACAGAGCTTCCTGTAGAAAGGTTGCGTTTCCTGTAGAGAGTCTGCACCTTCCTGTAGAAAATATGTGTCTTCCTGTAGAAAATATGTGTATTCCTGTAGAGGGCTCAAGCCGAGATAAAATTGCACATACCTTGGAGAAAATGAGTATTCTTGGAGGAGGTGCTGGTGAGGTCTCCTGACAGCATGATAAGGATCCTTAGCTTTGAGTTGAGAGGCTTCCTCTCCTCCATAGTACACCTGCAACCTGCATGCAACTTTACATTATGAATTTGCTGACCTTGTTTTTTTCTTATTGTTTTTTTTTTTCTTTTTCTTTTTTTTTTTTTCTTTTTTTTTTTTTGAAAGATAACAGGGGCGCCTCAACGAGGTTTTCACCCTTGCCATCTGCCTTAAGCGCCTCAGAGAGGTTTTCACTCAAGGATCTTTTTTCAAATCTCTTTTCCTTTTTTTTTTGAAAGACAATAGGGACGCCTCAATGAGGTTTTCACCCCTACCACCTGCCTTGGGCGCCTCAGAAAGGTTTTCACCCAAGGATCTTTATTATTTTTATTTTTATTTTTTTTTTAAGATCTTTCAGGGTATGCCCAAATGAGAGGCAGAACCCTTCTCTATGACCAACACTGATTTCTCCATAGTGTTGATGAACTCTTGTCTTGAGAGAGGCTTCATGTAGATCTTCAATCGATGCCCATTGACAAGCATGGGGATGGCTTCCGCATCAATGGTCCGAATAAGAACAGATCCATTGTCATGACATTTTTCCACTGCATATGGTCCTAGCCATCTGGTTCTCAGCTTCCCCTTGAAATATTTGTATATGGAGTCATACAACAAAGCCCAATCTCCCGGCTGGAATTGCTTGTCATGGAGATATTGGTCATGCCACACCTTTCTCTGAAGCTGAACCACTTCTGAGTGAAGGAGGGCCTGCATCCGGTGCTCGTCCAGTCCATTCAGGTTCAATAACCTTTCTTGTTGTGCATGGCTGAGATCTAGATCTAGCTGAGCTGCCATCCTCAAAGTGTTGTATTCAAATTCAATGGACAGCAAAGCTTTCTTCCCATTGACCAGCTCATAAGGTGTGAAGCCGGTGGTGGTCTTCCAGGTAGTGTTGTAAGCCCATGTGGCCTCAACCAGGCGATCTGCCCAGTCTTTTCTGCTGCTGCTCACCACCTTAGTCAAGATCCCTTCTAATGCTCTATTGGTGACTTCCACCTGCCCATTTGCTTGAGGGTGATAGGGGGTGGAAGTCCTATGCTTGATCTTGTGATGAGCTAGTAAGTCTTCAACCAGGTTAGATGTGAACTGGCTCCCTTGATCGGCGACTAGCTCTCTTGGGTAGCCAAACTTGTAGAAGATGTTTTCTCTTAAGAACTCGGCCACCTTTTCTTCTGTTGCTGCTTTGATTGCTTTAGTCTCTGCCCACTTTGGGAGGTAGTCAGTACACACAATGATGTAAGACCTTTGCCTCAAAGGAGGGTTGATTGGACCCACAAAGTCCATACCCCACTTCTCAAATGGCTCAAGAGTCACTTGAGGTTGGAGAGGCATCTCATCCCTTTGAGTTGGTTTCCCCATTCTTTGGCATTGGTCACATTGGCTTATATATCTTCTGACATCTAGATGAAGTGTGGGCCAATAGTAGCCTGCCTGCAGGATCTTGAAGGCAGTTCTCTTTGCTGCAAAATGTCCTCCACAAGACCCATCATGACAGGTGAGGAGGATATCAAAGACTTCCTCCTCCCCTACACAACGCCTTAAGATCTGATCGGGGCCAAGCTTGAACAGATTGCCCCCGATCCAAGTAAATGAGGCACTTTTTCTGATGATTCTGCTCTTCTCTCTTGAAGATAGGTACGGAGGGAACTGTGCTGAAACAAGGTAGTTTGCTATATCAGCAAACCATGGAGAGAGTGCTGAGATAGCAAACAGATGTTCATCGGGCATCTGGTCATCCACTGTCCCATCCTCATCTGCAAACAAATCCAATCTAGATAAAAAGTCAGCAACAACATTTTCTTTACCTAGTTTGTCAACAATGGTCAAATCAAACTGCTGCAACAAAAGTAACCATCTAATAATACGAGCATTCACATCTGGTTTATTCATTAAATATCTAATTGCAGCATGGTCTGTATGTACAAATGTTTGATAGCCAGTGATATAATGTCGGAACTTGTTCAGTGCATGGACCACAGTCAAAAACTCTTTCTCGGTTACAGTGTAATTCAGCTCAGCTTTGGATAAGTTTTTACTAACAAAGTAAATGGCATATGGAAGTTTTTGTTCAACTTGTCCTAAAGCTGCACCTATGGCTTTGTTCGAGACATCAGTGTGGATGTGGAAAGGTAGGGCCCAGTTTGGACCTCTCAAGATTGGGGCTGACACCAACTTGTCCTTCAATTCATTCAAAGCCCTCTGACAATCATCAGTCCACTTAAACTCCACATCTTTTGCCAACAGGCCAAACAATGGCGAGGCTAGCTTGCTGAAGTCCTTAATGAATCTCCTGTAATACCCTGCTAATCCTAAGAAACTCCGAACATCCCTTATCTTTTGAGGAGGTGGAACCTTCTTGATGAGAGCAATTTTGTTAGGATCCACCTGTAACCCTTGGCAAGAAATGGTATGGCCTAGCACGGTCCCTTCAGTCATCAGGAATTCACACTTTTCAGGACTAAGGGACAGGTTCATCTCAATGCATTTGGTTAGGAATTTTCCCAGATTGGACAATGCTTCCTGGAAATTGGCCCCATAAGGAGTGAAGTCATCCATATAGATTTCCACTGCATCATGGACCAGCTCCGAGAAGATGCTCAAGACAACTCTCTGGAAGGTAGCAGGAGCATTGCATAGCCCAAAGGGGAGAACTCGGTAGGCAAAGGTACCCCAAGGACAAGTGAAGGTGGTCTTATCTTGGTCTTCCGGGCTGATTTGAATCTGATTGTACCCGCTAAACCCATCCAGGAAAGAGAAGAACTTCTTTCCTGCCAGTCCATCCAACACTTGATCTATGAAAGGTAGAGGGAAATGGTCTTTCTTGGTAGCTTTGTTTAGTTCTCGGTAGTCCACACAGATTCTCCACTTCCCATTTTTCTTGGGAACCAACACCAGAGGGGACACCCATTCACTATCTGAGATGGGGTAAATGAATCCGGCATCCAACAGTTTTTGCAATTCTTCCTTGACAATGTCCTTAAGGGCTAGATTCATTCTCCTCTGAGGTTTCCTAACCGGTTTACAACCCTCTTTGATGTATATGTGATGGGTACAAACCGAGGGATGGACTCCTTTCATCTCCTTATAGCTCCAAGCAAAAGCATCCAGGTGACTGGCCAACATGCTACACAGCTCCTTTTCCTGGGAAGGAGATAGGGAGGAGCTGATCTTTAACGTTCTCTCAGGGCCGAACTCCACATTCTTGACTATGGGAGTGACAGGGTTGGTTGTACAAAGATCCACTAAGGTGCTGGCTTGGGCATCCTCCACCAATTTTTCTAAGGATAGTGCACTGGAAGGTGGATTATGGATCAAGGTCTCAATCAAGTCATCCTCGGTTGGGGGGTCTCTTCTAGTGGTATCTAGGGTGCACAAAGGTGCTGAGTACACTTCATCCTCTTCTCCTTCCTCCAACCAAAGTGGTAAGTCATGCTCTAAGGAAGGTTGGGTAGGAGGATATAGGACTAGCTGCTTGGACATAGGACCATTTTTGATGGTCATGTTTCCTGCACGACAACTTATGTAAGCATCTGCAGTGGCTAACCAAGGCCTTCCCAAAATAAGAGGATATCCAGTAAGCTTTGCCTTGGGTTGGAGAACCAAGAAATCTGCAGGGTATTCCCAAGAGTCAACAGAAACCAAGACATCCTCCACAATCCCTTCGGGAGTCATAGTGGAGCGATCTGCTAGTTGCAGTAATGTCGAGGTATTCCTCAAGGAACCCTGAAGATTGAGTTTGAGCATGGTATCCCTGGTCATCACATTAATGGCAGCCCTCAGATCAATCAAAATGTGAGGTATGATGGTGCCATTGATGTGGACATCTACTACAGGACTCCCAGGATCTAGGTACTTTGGGCAGATGACTTCTCCTAACATAAGGTCAGACAGTTGTCCTAAGACATTGATGGTTGAAGCATCTCTCTTTCGCCTGCCTGGGTGTTTAAAACACTTTTCCTTAACCAGTTTGTTGTATATTGGCACATCCTTGATGGCTTGGAGAAGTGGTATTTTCACACACAACTGCTTGAGCTCACCCAGAAGCTCATCCTCCTCTGGGTTGGGTTGTGTGGTGGCGGTTAGTCTCTCAGGAAAGGGTGGAATAGCCTTTGGTTCACTTTCCTGTTTATCTTCCTCATCCTCTGGGGGAGGAGGTTGGCGATCTGGAAGAGTCTTTCCAGATCGAAGATTGATCTCCTGGATCTCCACAGCATAAGTAGGGCATGATGTTTCCCCAGTGTATACCTGCTGGGCCTGTCTATTGTTGGGGTTCGGGTTCGGTTAAGTAGGTATTTGAGGTTGCCTTGGAGGAGCAGGAGGTAATGGTTGAGGTTGAACTGGTGGTGGAGGCAAAATGGCAGGAGGAGTGTTATACTGGGGCCTCCACCCCGACTGAGGTGCATTCCACTGAGGCTGTGGCTGGGCATGTGAGTGATAGGAATGAGTAGTGGGTTGAGTAGGGTACTGAGGTGGGTAAGACCATGGAGGAGGCATAGACCAAGAAGGATGAGCAGGGGGGCCCCAGGAAGGCATAGGAGTCGATTGGTTGGGGTTGTAATAAGCTTGAGGTGCCCCTTGCATCCCCTGCTGGTAAGGTCTAGGTCCTTGTGGCCTCCTTTGGTTGAGGTAATAGAGAGGTTCAGTGGGAGCTTCTGTCCCTTGGTACATGGCTTTAAATCCAGGTAAGGTTGGACATTGGTTTGTGGGATGGTCCTCCTCACAAACGAAACACACTTCAACCGAATGCAATGGACATTCGTTCTTAGGGTGTCTCCTAGTACATCTAGGGCAGAAGATAGCCAAGGCTCTCTCAGCTTCTTCCTTCTTCTGCTGGATCCTGAATGTGTCCAACTGCATGGCAATGGTCTGTCTCACCTCACTCTTAAGATCTTCCAATTGATTTGCAAACTCATGTTTGGAGAAAGGGACACCAGTTGAGAGGAGGTTTCCTCTACCTCGTTTCCGAGCTGCCCTGGAGTGGTTTCTAAACACAGTCTTGATGTCCTCATAAGGCAGTTGGTAAATGTCCCCCCCAGCTAACATGTGAAGGGTATCTAAGAGGTCTTCAGGGACTCCTCGGAGCAGGACCAACTTGAGGGATTCAGGGTCAAGTGTGCACCTGGCCCGCTTATAGATAAGTTGGAACCTCTCCTCATAATCCTCTAAGGACTCATCACTTCCCATGGTCATCCGAAAGATTTCTCCCTTGGTTTCCTTAGACCTACAGTAGTCCCGGTACTTGTTATTGAAAGCTTGCTGCATCTGAGCCCAAGTAGTGATACTATTCCCAGGTAAGCCCATGAACCAGCGGAATGCTGCATCCTTAAGAGTGGAAGGGAAGAGTTTCAGCTTCTGCTCATCTTCAGTATAGTCATAGGTTCTACAAAGGACAGCAAACTAAAACAGGAAGGTATCAGGATCTTCAGTAGTCAGTCCATGGAAGTGAGGTAGAGCGGAGGGACTAATGTTTTTCATCTTCATGTCTCCATTGGTCTCTCGGATGGGGAAGGCACCTTCTATTCTCTCATCTTCTCTTCTATTGTCAGCCATAGCTTCAGATGGGATGGTCTCTAATTCTTCTTCTGCTATAGGATCTTCGTATATCTCAGGAGGTTCACCTATAGGTTCTTCTGGATCACTGTCACCGAAGAAGAGAGAAGGGTGACTCAGTGATGTGGTGGGGGTGTTGGGTAGGAATTTGCCTGTTTTATCTCGGTTCCTACGAGGCATGAAATAGAAAGACTTTTTTTTTTTATTGCTTTTGTTTTTTTTTTCTTTGGTACCTGCAAAACTGAAACAGATTGATCTACAACTAACTGTCTTACTGAAATAAAGATGCAAAATTAAATTGAAAGCAGGAAAGAACTAATCTACTTTGCTCAAATGAAATTGCAGGAATGAAAATGCTAGTCTACGCTTGCCAAATTGAAACACTAATCTACGCTTGCATAAATGAAATGGCAGAATTGAAATGCTAATCTATGAAAGCAGAAAATGCTAATCTATGAAAGCAGGAAATGCTAACCTATGAAAGCAGGAAATGTCTATGCTACTTTTGCAGAATGGAAATGAAATAAACTACTTAGCAGAAGGCAAGAGTAAGAAAATAGAAGAAAAGCAAAAATTACTAATACTCTGACGCTTCCCCGGCAACGGCGCCAAAAAGATGGTGGGCTCCAGTATTGTAGCAATAATGCTACAACTCCTGGAGCTTCCTATCTCTAATTTTATCAACCCGGTAGTTCGTAACAAACTTGGAAGCGACGGTGCTGTATGCACAAGTACTAGCTCTTGTCGCAGCTGTCACTTGGTCAGCTGGCACAAGTCTGCTAGGGCTCAAGCCAACTTCTATATGTTCTCAGAAGAAGCTTTCTAGATGATGGACGAAGGCTATCTCAAAGGAAATTAACCTACTTTGCAATAATGAACTGAAAGCCAACAAAACATGGAAACCCTAGTAAACCCTAATTTGACTAGTCTAATCTCTATGATGCAATGGTGGGAGTGCAAACTTCTAGAAATGATGCCATTACTTCTAGTGATATGAGATGCATGAATTTAAACTACTTCTACTGAAAAGAACATTGTTTTTATATTTTTGCTTAAGTGGTTGAAGTTATTATGATTTTTTTTCTTATTAGGGTTCGACTGTGCAGGGGTAGTTCGAAGGGAAAGAAAGCTTGGGAAAGGTCAGGAGGGCTAGGAGAGGTTCCAGGGGATCCAAAACATCATTCCACAGAAGTCCACAACGTTCAGGTGCTTGGCAATCGAGGTTACAGGTTTCTACAGGATGTCTGCAGGGGATCCTACAGGAAGCTCGGGATTTCTACAGGAAGTCTGCTAACTTCTACAAGATGTTCTGTGGTTGGAGTTTTGGGTGATGGAGGAGTGGAGGAGTTGTATGGGTGGATAGGTAGGATGGAGAGGGAGCTTATGGTGGCTCAGGGACAAAGAGATCAGATGGAGAAAGAGTGGGTAAAGTTGGTTGGTGGATAGAAGGGTGGAAGCAATGAAAAGTCCAAAAAGATGGAGCTACGTGAACAGTAGAAGTGTTGGAAGGCAAACGAGCTGAACAGAGGTTGGGTAGGTGGCTTTAGGCGCGGTTGAGAAGAAGAAGAAGATAACAGAGTGATGCAACGCAGTGTAAAGGAAACAAATCTGCACAAAACCGAGAATTCATCAACCTATCCTAACTGTGTTATTAAATCAACGAACATCAATGTAAACTTCAGAGAAAAATCGTGCATGGAGTTGGAATGAAGAAGTACTGCTCAAGATCAGAATGCATGGATGGATCTACAATTGAAATGACTGTGTTGCAGCTTGAATGAAAGTATAAGACTGCGTTTTTTTGGTGGTTGGTACGGTCTACACCCCCAATCTCTAAACAGAGATGGCAGTGAGTGCACTGTCAACCTTTTCTTGGAGCTCTAACGAATGCTGATCCTCCTACTCTAATCTAAGCAGCTTTCAAAAAATCCTTTGAAGAAGGTTGCAAGGAAGGTGGCTTTGGCCATTAAATCCATTGACTCCTTAAGCTCCTTGCACCATAAGCTCATTGAAAGCAACCCTATTACTCCGAGAATCTATGGTCTCCCTAAGATTCATAAGGAGGGTGCCCCCTTAAGGCCTATCGTAAACACCATTGGGGGTCCTACCTACCTTCTTGCTAAGTTCCTTGCGTTAAAGCTTAAACCCTTGGTTGGTAAAACGGAGTCCTTCGTAAAAGACTCTGCTTCTTTTATTGAGGAGCTCAAGGGCATTAAGCTTGATCCTGGGGACATTCTTGTGAGTTTCGATGTTGTCTCCTTGTTCACTTGCATCCCTATTAATGAAGCCATGGAGGTGATCCATCGCCTAACAGATCCTGACACGGCCAAGTTGGTTGAGATCTGTCTCACTTCTACCTTTTTCTGTTTTGAAGGTGAGTTCTTTGAGCAAACCTGTGGGGTTGCGATGGGTTCCCCCCTTTCCCCTGTTGTTGCTAATCTGTTTATGGAAGATTTTGAGTCCAAAGCTCTTCGCTCTTCTCGGCTCTTGCCTAAGCTTTGGAGAAGGTATGTGGACGACACCAATGTCATATGGCCTCATGGGCAGGTTGAGCTTGATCTCTTCTTTGATCATCTCAACAGTCAATCCTCAGCCATTAAGTTCACTAAAGAGCAGGAGGTTGATGGATGTCTTCCTTTCCTGGATATTCTTATTTCTAAGAATAGTGATGGTTCCCTCGCCCATCGGGTTTTTCGTAAGAAAACTCATACGGAGCAGTATCTTCATGCCAATTCCCACCATTTCCCAGCTCAGAAGATGGGTGTCCTCAATACCCTTGCCACTCGGGCCCTAAGAATCTCCGACAAAAAGAGCTTTGAGGAAGAAAAATCCCATCTGCTTGATGTCTTTGTTGAGAATGGTTATAGTAGATTCTTGGGTCAGAGAGCTTTTCTTAAGGCTTCTAAGAATTCTCTGACTAAGAGGGAACCGAAGGAACGGACTCCGGGTGTCCTTCTTCCGTATGTTCAAGGGACCACTGATAGAATTGGAAGGATTCTCAGGAAGCATAGTATCCCTGTGACCTTCAGGCCCCTAAACACCATTCGTGGGTCCCTAAGATCTGTAAAGGATCCGATCGACCCTAAGGATATGAAAGGTGTGTATTTGATCCCGTGTTCCTGTGGGACCCCCTATATTGGTGAGACCGGTCGCTCCATCAATCAAAGGATTAGTGAGCACGCTGCGGACCTTAAGCATAGGAGAGCTAAGTCTTCTGCTTTAGCTGAACATGCTGAGAAAACCAGTCATCATGTTTGTATTGAGGAGGCTAGGGTTATTGCTAGGGTTTCGCATTTCCATCATCGTAAATTTAGGGAAGCACTTGAGATTGAGAAAAGGCCCAGCAATCTTAATAGAGACGATGGCTGGAAAGTTAGTAGATGTTGGGTCCCTGCTCTCTCTTCCTAGTTGGCTTCCGCCCTCCTCCTTAGGATTTAGTTTTGTTATTATTATTATTATTATTATTATTATTATTATTATTATTATTATTATTATTATTATTACTATCTATTTATTATTATTATTATTATTATTATTATTATTACTATTTTTATTATTATTATTATCTATTTATCCATTTATTATTATTATTATTATTATTATTATTATTATTATATTTTTATTATTATCATTATTATTATTATTAGTATTATTTATTTATTTATTTATTTTTAACTGCTTTATTGTTAATATTGATTTATTAGTATTAGTTATATTATCCGTTTAGTGTTTACACCTATAACTAACTATAATTAATTTAATTTATTTTCTAACCCTTATTTCCTCTTCCTATTTATTTATTTATTGGATTATTTAATTCTAACTGATAAGTAATTTATTTTTTGCTATATTTATTAATTTATATATCTTTTCATTTATTTATTTATTTTAATAAATAAGTAGTTTATTATTATTCTTCATTTATATATTAAATAAATAATTTATTTATTATTATTTTTCTTACACCTAATTTAACTAAATTTGTATTTTTATAAATCTGATTTATTTTTATTTTATTATTATATTTATTAATTTATATATTGTTATTTAATTTTTATTATTATTCCTCACCTAATATAACTAAATTTATATTTTTTATATATAAAAATTTTACATATTTTTATTTATTTTTATTATTATATTTATTAATTTATATATTTTTTCATTTATTTAATTAATAAATAGGTAGTTTATTATTATTCCTCATTTACATAAATAATTTATACCTAATATAACTAAATTTATATTTTTATATAAAAAATTTATATATTTCTATTATTATATTATAATCTATCATTTATATATTGAGTTACTTATTTATTTATTTTTTACCTAATTTAACTAAATTTGACCTTGCTCCTATAAAAATAAATTATTTATTTATTTTTTAATTTATTATTATTCCTCATTTATATATTAAATAAATAATTTATTTTTCTGACACCTAATATAACTAAATTTTATATTTTTATATATAAAAATTTTATATATTTTTATTTACTTCTATTATTATATTTATTAATTTATATATTTTTCATTTATTTAATTAATAAATAAGTAGTTTATTATTAGTAAATAAATAATTCATTGTACCTAATATAACTAAATTTATATAAAATTTTATATATTTCTATTATTATATTATAATTTATCATTTATATATTTAGTTACTTATTTATTTATTTTTTACCTAATTTAACTAAATTTGACCTTGCTCCTTGAGTCAACCTTTGCCCAGGTAACCGTTGGTGTCTCTGCTCTAGCTATTTAAACATGCTAAGCTGGATCTGTTCTTCATCTTGTCCTGACGATGAACCACACTGGTTGGTTCGAAACGCGTCGACAAATGATATTCCTTGTGATTTTCGCCGAAAAAATTCTCTCTAAATTGATATGGATCACAGAAGCCTGAACTCTATTATTGAATCCCAGCACTTGAACCGTAAACTAATCCTACTCAATCACATAAAAGAAATCAAATCAGCAGACTGTAGTTTCCAAATGCATGTCAAAACAGAGGAATAAAGTGCTGAAAGGAAAGACAAGTAACGATACAAGGAGAAGGAGGTCTATTGCTCTCAGTTTGGGCCCTAACCTGAGAGCTATAGCTCCCTTAAAAACTCATAATTGAATCCAAAGTTGCCTGCCTTTATTGAATAATCATGAGTCTAACATCATGCCAAAACTGGCTTACAAAAAGCAAAAACCGAGCTGTAGCTCGTGCTTAGAAATTGCAACAGTAGTTCAAAAGTTCAAAAAGCTCCTATCAAAGGCCACGGCCTTAATATTTATACATGATGAGGATCAAGCTGGCTTCCTCAATTAGTGGAGCTCGGCTATCCAACTAAAAGTAAACTGCTGTAAACTGTTGTTCCTGTAGAATCCGTTGGCTGCCTTTAAGCTCGGTGGGGAAAGCTGTTGGAGCTTGGAGTTAGGGTGGAGATCACGAGGGAGGTCATTTAAGGCTGTAGAAAACCTCCCTATAAACCTCCAATGCCACCTTTGATGTCTCCTTGTCTCCTTCTGCGTGGTCTTTGCTCCCTTTAATGCCAAAAAACCTGAAATCATCATGTATTAGCCACATAGATATAATGCCTACCCTTCTTCCTACAAATAACACGAATATACCAAGAAATGAATGCATAAGTGATAAAAGATGAAGGGTTGAGCAAGGTAAGTAGGCCAAATGAGCCCAAATTGTTACCAAAAATTGGGGCTCATCAGGCATCAGTTTGGATCTCAAATGGTCTTTGCAGATCAGGCAGTGCTAGTACAGGTGTTGTACTAATCTTTTCTTTCAAGGTGTCAAAGGCCTTCTGATGTTTGCCTCCCCACTGAAACACCTTCTTCAATCCTGTTAAAGCATGTAAGGGAGCTGCAATTGAGGAAAAGTTAGAAATGAACTTCCTCCAATATTGTGCTGCTCCTAAGAATCTTCTCACTTCTGTAGCAGACTTGGGTTTAGGCCAGTTTACATTGACTGCCACTTTAGAGGGATCTATTTTCAATTCACCACCCCCTACTATATGACCCAAGTAATTTAGAGATGTTTTTCCAAATTCACATTTTGAGAGTTTAACATAAAGTTTTTCTCTTTTCAAAACATCTAGTGTCTGCTTAACATGCTTTAAGTGTTATTCCCATGTTTTACTAAAAAACAGAATGTCATCTAGGTACACACTAACAAAATCATCAAGAAAAGGTCTGAGACATCATTCATTAATCTCATGAAAGTAGCAGGAGCATTAGTTAAGCCAAAAGGCATAACTAGCGATTCATACAATCCCTGATTTGTTTTGAAAGCAGTCTTCCATGCATCTTGCTTTGCAACGCTGACCTGATGGTATCCACTATGCAAGTCTAGCTTGGTGAAATAAATAGCTTCCTTTAATTGATCTAAAAGATCACCTATGCGAGGAAGGGGATAACGATTTTTTATTGTTATCTTATTCAGTGCTCCGTAATCAATGCACATTCTCCACGAGCCATCTTTCTTTCTCAGCAAAACGATTGGTGACCTACATGGTGATGTGCTAGGCCTAATGAATCCTTTCTCAAGCAACTCTTGCACCTGATTCTTGATTTCAGCATTCTCTAAAGCAGACAACCTGTACATTCCAATGTTAGGCAATGGAACATCTTGCTGCAAAAATAATATCATGTACTATTCCCTTTTTGGGTGGCAGACCTTTAGGTTCTTGAAATAAGACATCATACTCTGAAACAACATTTTCTATATCAGCTTGTTGTTCAGCATTACAACCCTCAAATACATTGGTTTTATCAGGTTTCTTTTCCTTTACAACCTTCAATAAGAATTGTTTGCATGAATTTATCATTCTTTTCATCTGCCCTGAGTTTATGAGAGTATAATTATTCTTGAGCGTATGAGCTCTTACAAAGTATTCGATTCCATCTTTAACAAGTAGATACTTATTCTCAGCTCTATAGAAAATAGCCTTTCTATCATACAAGTAAGGACTTCTTAAAACAATTTCACATATATCCAAAGCAATTATGTCTAACTCCACCTCATCTACAAATGTTGACCCAAAAGAAAACTTGAGTTTGCACTGTCTAGTCACTTGTAGTTGTGCTTTATCATTCAACCATCCTAAGGGGTATGGTTTCTTATGAGGTGTAGTTGCTAATCCCAATTCCTTTACAATTGCTTCAGAAATTAAATTTACTTGTGAGACACTATCAAACAAAGTATCAATCTTTTGATGTTTGGAAATAACTCGAATATGGAAAAGCTCATGTCTTTTTCTCTCATTTTCTTCATCAATAACAGATTGAGTAGAATTACTAGTAGATGCCTCAGAATTCTTACCTTTTATACCTATGGCTGCAATAGTTGTTTCATCTCCCAGTCTGACCCCAAATCTTTCTGAATAGTTGTAGCAGTTTTCTTCTTCTTGCCCTCGGACTTCTTAGGCCTCAGCTCTGGATGCATAATCCAACAATGCTTATCATCATGCCCATCCTTTTTACAGTGAGTGCATGAAGCTTTACTTTTCTGTGCAGTATTTGCCTTCCTTGCTTTCCACTTCTGCTTTCTTTTCTCCTTGCTCTTGCTTGTAGTGGGTTGGGATGGTCCCCCAACTTCTAGATTTCCATTCTTTCCTCTATTTTCTAGATGAGTAGCTTGTACAGATACCTCATCTATACTAGTGGGATTAAACATAAGGATAGTATGCCTCATGTAGCTATGTAGACCACCAATGTACTTCAAAAGAGTCTCTGGTGAGTCTAATGAGATCCCTAGAATCAATGCTCTCTTTCTAAATTCTTGAGTATAACCTTGCACACTTTGCTCTTTCAACTGCCGAAGAGTTTGCCAACTCATCATGGCTTGTTGCATGTAGGCTAATGGATAGAATTACTTCTTGATTGCAGAAACAAAGTCACTCCAGACAGAGATAGTCTTACCATGTCTTTTCATATCAGCATGGGTTCTGCTTTCCCACCAAACCAAGGCAATGCCTCCTAGGCATAGGCTTTCCAGCTGAATCTTGCTCTTGTCTGAGTCTATGTTCTGTACCCTGCAATACACATCAATTTGTTTAATCCAATTGTCCAACTTTTCAGCATTTAGCTCTCCATCATATATAGGCAAGTCAAATTTAACATCTAGCTTGATCAAAGATGCTTTCTTATTATGCACAGGGCTATTAGGAGGTGTGAGAAAGCTTTACTCTTTCCCTTTTCCTTTTGAGTGGTTATGGGAATGAGACTCATCTTCTTCTTTATCTTGTTTAGAACCTGAGGAATCTTCATCCTTATGCTTTCTAAAGTCCCTATACATTTCTTCTACCATAGAATTTATAGCTAGGAAACTTTCTAGGAATTGAGGGTATGGCCCCACAGAACCTTCCTCTGACATTGTCTTTCGAGGATAGACTCTCCCAATTTTAGGATTAGTTTTGACCAACTCTCCTTCTCCTAATTTAAGCTTTGATCTAGTGAGCATTCAACAGCTGAACCAACACAAGATTGTCTAACCTTACAACCTAAAGCTTTGATACCACTTGCTCTGATACCACTTGATCTGATAATCACCCTATGAGTGACCTCAGTTAAATATTTATTGAATAAAGGTATTACAGACTCATGTGTTGGTGTGTGTCCATGTTATTTAGGCAATGGATCGATCAGATCGCAAATACACAAACATTTGAACTGGAAAAAACAGCAGAGAAATACAGTAAGCAAATACAAGAACACAAGAAATTAATAAGGAGTTCACCATATCCTTCAGGGCTACGTATCCGGTCCAGCTCTCAGTGGTGGCCTTGTTTTATTGTGTCTTAAGCAGAGAAATACAATGCAGGAGCTTAATGTGAGTCTCTTGAAACGACAATTTACTTGGTAGGGTGGTTCTTGGATGCTCCAAGCCTCTAGAGTACACAGAATCTTTTCCTTACCAACTATGTGACCTTCTAGTTTACAATGGAGAGAGCCCAATGTGGTGCTCAGTCCGGATAGATCCTCTCTGGGATGGCTTGAATCTATCAAGCTCTCTGGTGTGCGATGCTGCCTTTGGTCAGCTCGGCCCTCTGTCTTCCATTCTGCTTTTGCTGCACTGTCTTCTTTGCTTCTCTGTCTTTTGTCTTCGGTTCTTCCTCTCCTGTGTCTTATATTCTCTATTCATGGCTTTAAGGCCATTAAAGCTCGTGGTTGTTCAGTTCCTCTTCCACCTCCGTCACATCACCTACTGCAGCTGCACTTGGAGTTCCCTGTTCGACGTCATCATCAGGCTCACAGGGAGTGGCCACAATTTCCTCCTGTAAACTGCGCCAGCCTACTTCAATGGTTCAATTCTTCGGTTACATCATGGAATGAGTCTTCCTCCACTGTGGCTGTCAAATCAGACCTCAAATTCTTCTAAATCACGGCTTATTCCCTCGTTAAATCTGGTATTGCCGTCGGGCGCGATGTCAACCATCCGATCTGGATCCCCTAGATCCAACTCCATCCGCTTATTTCACACGGTTGACTTACTCGAACGTTAGCATATGATGAGTGGTGGTTTTCTCTCTCCTCCACCTGCCACGCGTCGGTCGCTGAGTGGAATCGCTCCAATTTCACCAAAACTGCTTACCGCCAAAGGAGCCCCCGATTAATACCGCCAGTTTTTCGGAGCATGGGTTCCACCTTGTCCTTTAGCCTTTTTGCCTTTTATCCCACGGTCTTCTTGGCTCCCCCCTCCCAGGGGCTAATTTCGCCTCCCGTGCAGTCTCCATGGGACTCAGTCAGCGCGCTTTGACCGAGGTCCTCGTCGCTCCACGCTGGCTGCCAACTGCCACTGGTTCCGAGGTGTTTCTGATCGTTGTTCTAAATTCTTTGATGTCTGTCCCGACCTGGTACAACCATGGTTCTTTTGATTATTCTTCATGGATCCAATTCGGATCAGCGAAGAAGAAGAAGAAGTTGGATAAGCGAGAGGCCGCCCATGCAGCTATCATTCTGAGTACATCTCAGGTCAAGACACCTTTTGATCTTCCGTGGAAGGTTAAATTTCCTTGTAAATTGTGCAAGGGTGACCATCTTCTTCATGATTGTCCTGGTATTCCTAGGATCTTAGAAGTATGGTCTCACGATCTAGCTCGTCCCTCATCGTCCTCTGAAGCTCATGTCGATGTCACATCCTCAACTGGTAGTGGTAAGAAGAAAGGGAAGATTATATTCCCCTGTAGGTTGTGTGCAGGCGACCATCTCCTTCACCTTTGTCCACTTATGGATAAGGCTTCCGTTGTTTTGGAAAGTCTTACAGCTTCTTCACCCCAACTTCCAGTTGGTTATGAGAGGCTCTCTTCTGACCGTCTCTCGGTTGACAAAGAGATTGACTTGGATTCATCTCTTGTCCATACTGCTCTTCCTGAGTCTGGCTGTGTTATGCTTGTTCCTGACCAACCATTGGTCAAAAAGAGTGTCGACCGGGTTTCACCACCAGTTGTTCACTCTTTTCCAGAAGAGCATCCTTATCATACTGCTCATGTTCCTCGTCTCATCAGATTCTCCTGAGTCCGAGACCGACCCTCCTATCCTAGCTGATCAACAGAGTCCTTCTTCGATTCTTGTAGAGCAGGGGGGCACTCACACAATGCGCCCTCCAAGTAGTTCTATTGTTTCCTTCGACTAGAGTCACTTAACTGCATTCTGCCTTCCCTCCTATGTGCCTTTCCAGATTACAGTACATGCCTATAATAAGGCAGTACCTGGCACTCTCTTGGACGAAGGCGGGTCTATTAGACTCATGCCTTCCACTACTTGGCAATCTTTGGGCTCCCCACAGCTTGTGCTTGTCAGTCAAAATCTCTTGGCTTTCAACGGAGGAACTCGTTAACCTTTAGGGATTCTTCTGGAGTTCCCTGTTACTTTAGGAGGCAAAACCGTTTATATCGACGTGATGGTGTTTGGTCAATTTAGTGTGTCCTAAATTGCTATATAAAATGTCAATCCGGGAGTCGTAAACTGTTGAAGTGAAGTGCACTGTATATGCAAGATAACCGATTTCTTAGTTCTTTGTCGTTTTTGAGTTTTTGGTTTGTTTTTGGGTTTATCTTCTGTGGATTCCCTAGTGTGAGGTGGCAAGATTGAAGGTCAAGTATGGATAGTAATGGTGATTTCTACAATGATTTTCCAAACTTTAAAGTTCTCAAAAAGAAGGTTTCAAACTGACTGTGATGAAATCAATTCTCAAAAGAAAACTAAAAATGTACCAAAACAGTGAACTAGTGACAATGAAGTCCAGTATCCTTACTGTTGTATAAAAAGAAAATAAAAATGAACTCAAAGAAATTCAAAGACTGAAATCAAATCAAACTAAATCACACTACTTCAACCCACATTCTGACCCTTCACCTTTCGACTCGCTCCGACTATAGGAAGTAATCATAAACAAACTGAGTAATATGATATCTAAATTGCAGGAAATCAAATTGCATAAAATGAAACTAAGATTTAACTACTCATTAATATTTCAATTCCTGAAAATGACATAAGTAATTTAATCACTAACTTGCAGGAAAGCAAACTAAATCATACTACATCAAGTAATATTCTGATTCCTCACTATTTGAGTCGCTTGGCTATAGGAAGGAAATCATAAACAAATGAGTAATATGATGTCTAAGTTGCAGAAAAGTAAATAAGCAAAGCAAAACTGAAAGAAATGACAATGCTGAAATTAAAACTCAGTAAATGAATCAGCAGAAAGGACAAGATGATCTCATGTCAGTAGTCATTAAAACTATGTAATTTGCCCGGGCTGCCTACAAGAACCTGAAAGAGAAAATACTGATCAGCTAGCAATCATGAGAAAGCATAAAAGAAAAGATGAACAGCAGTTAGTTATAAACATCAGGAAATATATACACAAGCAACTGATTATAAAAGCAGTAACATAATGAAAGAAAGCGAGAAACTATACAGTAGATACAGAGCCTTGGTGTACAGGGGCCCTCTGCAACCTCAGCCAATCAATACTTAGTCACAAATTGAACTCAAGAATGCTATCTTCTCATATATTAAAGTGCAGTAAAAACATAGAAATAGAGCACGGTACAGTGGGGCTCGTAAACACAGTCAAGATTACATATCAAAAGCTAGCTATCAAGCGTATAATAACGCGTTATTTATAAGTGAAAATGCTATAACTGATTCCTAGATTCTACGCTGCCAAACAGACACGTAAATCTCCACGGCCTGAGATCTAGCGGTATGGTAATCATGACAGATAAATCCATGGAGTGGTGGCTGCTCGATTCGGTTCACGAATTGATCCATAGGTGTTAGCACACCTCCAGAGATTGAGGATCTTTCCACGCAAAACTTCACGTGGGCAAAACAGAGCTGTGCCACTGCAAAACTCTTGGTTTGACCACTCCTTTGACCGTCTTTGACCATGGCTGTTTGTGAGTGATTCGGCTGAACCAAGGGGACACGCTCCATGTACATGTCATTTTCAACTTGCCCATGTGGCCGGATTCTCCATTAGACACCTGTAACAAGTCTTTAACAAAATGGCTGCGGAAACTTGAGCTGGCTGCGGAAAGTGACAAGTTTCCGTAGCTGATTAAACAAAAATCTAAATCAAACAGCAGTCACAAACATAGTTAGGAAACCATTTATTAAGCTCTTTTTAGACTAATATGAAATGATTTGACAGCTTGGTGGATCAAGTAAATGGAAAAGAAGGCTGAAAAGGTATATAGGAAAGATGCAGGTTTGGGACTCTACATACCCCCACTGTGAAGGTGTTACATGTCCTCATGCAACCAAAATTTAGTCATTCCCCTTTAATCCATATGTTATGAAGCCTCTGCTAGGACATCTAGTCCTCTTTTCTTCTTCTTTGGTGCTACCACCATCCTGGGTTTCCTTATTAGACATCTGAATTTGAGATTGATCAATTCTCTGCTCAATTTTCTGCACTTTTTCTTTAGTTTCTTGTTCTTCTTTTGCCATAGTCCCAAATGAAGCATAGTATTACCATGAATAATTTTATCTACTTTACTCTGCTCCTTAAGTGCTTCATTTTCTTGCTTGATATGCCTATTTAGAACCTCTATTTCAAATACCTCTTGCTTTAAGGATTGAACTTGTGCATCTGGTGTCATATGGGCAAAGTGGTACTCGAACCTACAGCTGTTTTTTCTAAAGATTCAAGGTAGTCATATACCTCCTGTTGACTGGGATCTATTTCAGGTGTCTTTCTTGGACTGAGTTCAAAGTCTTGTGGAGGAGGAGGACTGCTTTCTAGCTCTGGCCGAGAAGGGATTTCATCAACATGTGGAGGACTAGTTTCAATACTTGGCTGAGGACGAGGTGGACAACGGCCCGCTGGAGGTTTCTCGGGTGTTTCCCCACCCAAGTCAATGAAGTGGGGCCGTTTTACTTGTGTTTTACTCCCCTTTCCTCTAAGCCTGGTGCTTCTCCTTAAATATGGTGGACTAGTACTCCCTTCTTGTATGCTCTGTTTCCCTTTTTCCTTTTTCTTTGCTATAGCAGCCTGTTCTTGAAGATGCACTAATCTCTCCAACAGTGTTTGATAATCTTCCTCTATAGATGGCTCAGGTGATTGATAGACTTCTTGTATGTTTCTTTTGCCTTTCACTTTCCTCTGTTTCTTGTCCTTAGTTCTGTTCTCTTTTTCTTTTTGACCAACTTCTTGAGTTTCTGTAGTAGGAGAGTCTTGGACTATGGCACTCTTTTCTTTTCTCCTTCCTTCTTGGTGTCTTTGGTGTACTACTTTCAGATGCCTCGAATGGCTCTTGAAAGTAGTTTCTTATCAAGAATTGTTCCCAGGTATCTTTGTTTTTCTTCAGTTGGTCCTCAATGAGAATCTTTACAAGTCCATGATGATATGGATGAGGTTCTATATTTCCTATGTGCTTTTGGACTGTGATACTCATCTTTTTCAAACTCAGCAGTAAGAAATAAGGCAAATTAAGAGTTTGAATATCTAAGAAATTCATCAACAGTCTAGCATGGTACATGTACATTGAACCAAAGCGTCCTTCGCAAGTGATAAATTTTTGGATAACTAACAGCAAGTTGGCCCATTCTTCTTTCAATGCATGAACAGGAATTCCTTTTGTAAACACAGTGGTGTCCATACCTGGGTTTCGTAGCATAATTCTCCATGCCTGTTCGTCCACGCTTTTGTTTTTAAACCATCACTCACCTTCCTGGGGTAAGCTTTTGGCAACTGCTACTGTTGTTTCAGTCACCGTGAGCTTCAAATCTCCAATTTCCACCATCTGGCCATCGAAAGACCATGCAAAAGCTTTGGTTACCTCTTTATTATAGCCCCTAAATTTTTGGATGAAGCGTAACCATTTGGCTTTCTTCAGCAAATCTTTTGCTTGAGGGTAACCTTCTAAATATTTAGGTCCTTCTGGTTCTGCCCTTAATAATCGTCCCATTCCTTCCTCTGTTTTGAATTTCAACTGAAAACTTCAATTGCGTGTGAGGGTTTAGCAGAGGGAAGTTGGCTCGGTTGCAGAGTTTATAACAAAATACAGTGGCTGCAATTAGTAGTTGGATAGCAGGTAACAGGAGTGCTTCGGGATTACAGGCAGAACAGAGGATGAGCAGTCGTAATGAGTTCACAAGAGGAAGTGCAGACATATGTGAAGAAGATGGTCTTAATAGGATGGTAAGGGAATGGAGTGCAGTCAAGATTTTGAATTAACGGCTGCGTACAAAATGTTACACGTTTTAATGGATGGCTGCGGAAAATGCGGTGGAGAGGAGTCGTAATGGGATAGGTCACATCTCATGATTACAGGTGGTGAATGAAACTGCAGTCGACTATGAGTTTAAACCCGAAAATCAATCATGAGACCGTTAAGAAATGAATGCATGGTGTGGAATAATATCGTGGAATGGTAGTGGGTAATGGAGCTATCGTGACGATCATTACACATAGTAGAGCTTTTATGGTTTGATAACTACGCATAATCGTGACTTTAATTTCTATTTGATTAGAAAAATTGTCTCATACCTTTGGAAACCTTGTCATTTCTTGCTCATTAGCTTTTAACCAACTGCTCTTCCTTGATGTCTTGGAGATGCTCCATGTCTTCATAGCATATGCTCAATCACACCTGCATTTTCATGATTATTGCACTAACATTTTGACTGTGGATTTGAAAAACAGAGTGGTGGCTGCGGAAATTGCTTATGGCTACGGAAACTGCTACCAGCTGCAGAAACTGACACAGCACCCTCTTAGCTGAACAAAGATAGTTAGATAATAACTAACTGAGTGAAAATAGTCCTGAAAGGGACTTTTATTGATGAAATGAAATGAAATGAGTGAAATGGAGTGAAATGAAGCGGAGTGAAGTGAAATGAAAATGGGATGGAGATGGAGTGGAATGGAAAATGAGGTGGAGTGAAGATGGAAAAAGAAGGAGAGAAGAGATTTTTTTTTGGAAAATATAGAGTGTCAGGTGTCCCTAATTTTCACTCGACATTTTCTGTATAAGACCGCCAATCTGTGATTGGTTTTCAGTCTTATACATTTTTTATTATTTTTTTTTTAACTGAAAGAAACAAAGGTTAGGTTGGTGGGGAAGAAGGATTCTTCTTCACCAGCCTTATTGCAGAATTCTCTTGAAACATTTTTACAAATTCCTCTTTTGAGAGTGGCTTATGATAAATTTTCAATCGGTGGCCATTCACAATGAGAGGAGTTTGAAATTCATCAATGGTCTTGATTCTTACCTCTCCATTGCTAAAGACTTTTTCAATCTCATATGGCCCAAGCCAATGGATCTGAAATTTACCTTTGAAGTCTTTAAACTTGGAATGAAATAGTAGTGCCCAATCTCCCTCTTGAAACTTTTTCTCTTTGATGTATATGTCATGCCATTTAGCTCTTTGATGTTGAACTAGATCAATTCTTAAAATTGCTTCTTGTCTGATCTCATCTAGCTCATTCAGCTGCTCCATTCTATGCTTTTGGGTTTCTGATAGATTCATCCCCAACTAAACTGCCATCTTGAAAGTCTTGACCTGAAATTCGATGGGGAGCGAGACTTCTTTCCCATAAACAAGTTCATAGAGAGAATGTCTTGTTGTGTTCCTCCATGTAGTTTGTAGGCCCACAAGGCTTCAGGAAGCCTCTCTGCCCAATCTCTTTTGTGTAGATGGACAGTTTTGGTGATGATGCTCTCAAGAACTTTGTTTGTAGACTCCACTTGGCCATTTGCTTGTGGATGGTAAGGAGTAGATTTTCTGTGCTTGATTTTGTATTCTTCCATCAGCTTCTCCATCAATTTAGATGTAAATTGACTTCCTTGGTCTGTCACAATTTCTCTTGGGACACCAAAACGAGTAAAAATATCCTCATAAAGAAAATTAACAACTGAATTTTCAGTGGCAGAAGGTAATGCTTTGGCTTCTACCCATTTAGTGACATAATCAGTGCATACCAATATATACTTCTTCTGTTTAGATGGTGGATTAATGGGTCCAATGAAATCTAAAGCCCCTTTTTCAAAGGGTTCGATGAGTACTTGTAGTTGTAATGGCATTTTATTTGAAAGAGTCGGTCTCCCAACTCTTTGGCAGCTGTCACACCTTCTGACATATTGTTTTGTATCTTTGAAGAGGGAAGGCCAATAATATCCTAAAGAAAGGATTTTATAGGCCCTCCTTTTGTCAACAAAGTGTCCACCGCATGGTTCATCATGACATGCCTTAAGAATGTCAGGCATTTCATCTTCCCGAACACATCTTCTGATCACACAATCTAGCCCTGTTTTAAACAATTCATTAGAAATCCATGAATAATTCGAACTCTCCTGAATAATTCTTCTTTTTTCACTTGGAAATAAATGTGGAGGTAGCTTCCCTAAAACCAAATAATTAGCAATATCTGCATACCAAGGAGTCTTAGTAGTTACTACAAATAAATATTCATCTGGAAACTTATCCTCTACAGGAGAATCTTTGTTAGCATTTTGGATCCTAGACAAAAAATCAGCTATTGTATTTTGTTTCCCTAGTCTATCCAACACAGTAATATTGAATTCCTGTAAAAGTAAGAGCCATCTTGTAACTCTGCCATTAGTAACAGGTTTGTTCATTAGATATCTAATTGCAGAATGATCAGTATGGACAAAAGTTTCATAGCCTGTTATATAATGTCTAAACTTATTGATTGCATGAACAACAGCTAAGAACTCTTTTTCAGTCACAGTATAGTTAACTCGGTGGAAGTCAAATTTTTACTGGTGTAGTAAATGGCATAAGGAACTAAATCCTTTTAACCTAACACAGCTCCTAGAGTTGTATCTGAAGCGTCTGTAGAGATATGGAAAGGAAGTTTCCAATTTGGCCCTCTCAAAATGGGTGCTTCAGATATTCTTGTTTTCAAAGTTTCAAATGCAGATTGACAATCAGGATCCCATTTGAATTCACAGTCTTTTGTAAGTAATTTGAAGAGTGGAGATGCTATTTTGGTGAAGTTTTCGATAAATCTTTTATAGTATCCAGTAAATCCAAGAAAACTTCTAACATCTTTTTGACAATTTGGAATAGGCAACTTGGAGATGACTTCAAGTTTCGATCTATCAACTTTAATCCCATCCCCCAAAATATGATGTCCCAAAACAATACCTTCAGTAAACGTCATAAAGCATTTTTCATGACTCAATGAAAGGTTTGTTTCTTTACACCTTATAAGGACTTTTTCCAAATTCTTTAATGCCTCTTCAAATGAATTACCATAAACTGTAAAGTCATCCATATAAACCTCTACACAATCATGGATTAGATCAGAAAAGATTCCTAGTACTGCCCTTTGAAATGTTGCGGGTGCATTACATAATCCAAAAGGAAGTACTCGGTAGGCAAAAGTTCCCCATGGACAGGTAAATGTGGTCTTATCTTGATCTTCAGGTGCTACCTGAATCTGATTATAGCCACTAAAACTATCCAAGAATGAAAAATACTTTTTGCCTGCTAAAGTATCTAATACCTGATCGATAAAGGGTAAAGGAAAGTGATCCTTGAAAGTTGCTTTGTTCAATTCCCTGTAATCAATGCATACCCTCCATTTACCATTCTTTTTAGGTGCTATAACCAAAGGAGAAACCCATTGGCTATCTGAAATTGGATAAATGAAGTTTACATTGAGTAGTTTTTGGAGCTCTTCTTTCGCTATCTCCCTAAGGTTTGGATTCATCCTCCTCTGAGGTTGTCTGATTGGTCTACTGTTTTCCTCGATATAGATGTGATGAATGCAAGTCTTAGGGTCAATACCTTTCATATCGGTATACTCCCATGCAAATGCAGTAGAATGTTTTTGCAAGATTTTGGTTAGCTCTCCCTGTTGTGATTTTTCCAAGTTTTTGTTGATATTCAATGTTTTACCTGGAAAGATCTCAATGGCGGAACTACCAAACTCGTCCATAGAGAAAAGAGACATTTGTCTAGATGATAGATACTCAATGTCAGAATCTAACTGAAATAGTGTGTGGTCATATTCTGAAGATGTTTCAAAGTTTTATAATGTGTTCAGAATTTGACTATTTTCACTGATTTCAGAAATGGTAAAGACAGGTTGTATAGTATCCTCATCATCAACCCACTCATTATCTCTTATTTCTGTAATTGCTTTTGCTGAAGGATACAGATTGAATTTCTTTGTCGAATTACCATCAGAAATATACATATCCCCAGACCTACAACTGATAAAAGCATCAGATGTGGCTAGCCAAGGTCTTCCTAAGATGAGAGGGTGTCCTCCTAAATTACTCTTGGGAGTTAAAATCATAAAATCTACTGGATATTCCCAAGAGTCTAAGGAGACTGAAATGTCTTCTAATACACCATCTGGTTTGATAATTGATCGATCTGCAAGTTGCAGTAAAGTAGGTGTAAAAAGAAGATTAGGAAGTTTTAGCTGTTCCATAGTCTGTCTACTCATAATGTTGATAGCAGCCCCTAAATCAATCAAAGTATTTGGAATTTCTACCCCATTGATATGTGTTTTGACAATTGGACTACCTGGATCTACATATTTCTGCATAGTAATTTTTCCCATCATGATATCTGCAATTTTTCCTGCCAGGTGGATTCTTCTTGTATCTCTCGGTTTCCTTCCTGGTCTTTTAAGACTCAACTCCTTTATTGTTTTTGCTAGAATAGGAATCTCTCTAATGGCTTATAACAAGGGAATCTTGATACAAACATTCTTTAATTCATCTAGAAAATCATAGTCAGGCAACAAGATTTGTTTTTCCACCCCTTTGTCAATTTGTAATCTTTCAGGAAAAGGAGGTGTGGATGAAGATGCAGGTTGCTCAACTATAGGAGTTGTGGGGGTTGACTCTTTTTCTTTTTCTTTTTGAGTGCTTGGGTTTTGAAGAGATACTTCAGAACCTTTATTGGCTTCAAGAGAATCTTCCTCAGAAACACTTTGCTTTTGAGCATTTATAGAAGGCTTATCTAAAACTCTACCAGATCTGAGTTGTACATCATTGAGAGGAACAATCATATAGGTAGGAAATTGTTGTCCTTCTACCATGTAAGCATTTTGAGGGTTTTTATTGTTGGGGTTCGGCAATGGCTAGGAAGGTAATTGATTTGTCTTCTGTTGGAATGGAAGCAAGAGTTGAGAATTTGGATTCTGTTGAGAAGGTTGTTGTTGTTGTGGAAATGGCAATGACAGTTGTGGATTTTGATTTGGAAGTTGTGGAGCTTGTTGATTTTGAAAAGATGGAGGATATCGATAAAATTGAGCAAATCTCCCATAAGGATTTTGCATACCTTGTACCCATGGTTGAAAAGGATTTTGAGGTTGGGACCAAGGTTGCTGCCAAGGATTCCAATTTGGTGGGGGTTGAAAGTTCATAGAGTTGTTAAACCCTTGATTTTGTTGCCCTTGCCAAGGTCTCCTTGCAACAAAACAGAGAGACTCAATTGAATTTGGATCTTCTTGAAAGACAGCTTTGAGCCCAGGAATTGAAGGACAATCCTTGGTCTCATGGTTTTCTGAACAAATCACACATGTTTCTACAACTTTTGCATCCAAGGGACATTCCCTTAGAGCATGTTTCTTTCTACATTTTGGGCAAAAGATGGCCAAAGCTTCAGCTTCTGCTTTCTGCTTGTTTTGTATTTTAAGGGTGTCTAGTTGCTCATTAAGACTCCTTAAGATATCAGTTTTGAATTCATCAAGCATGTTGCCAATCTCAGCCCTACTTACTGATCCAGTTGCAGATTTGTTTGCTCTAATGAGAGAAGGATCTCTAGGCCCTTTTCCAGTTTTAGATTTTCCCCTTGAGAGATGGACACATAGCTCTGCTATATCATGAAGTGGAAGTTGATATATATCTCCTTTTCCCATCATGTTCAAAATATCTATCCATTCATCTCTAATGGCTTTTAATAGAAGGGCTTTCAAGGTTTCCTCATCTAAGTTATTCATTTTTGCTCTTTTCAGGTTGTATTGAAATCTTTCAAGTAAATCCTCTAAGTTTTCATCTTCTCTTTGCACCATTTTGAATACCTCATCCTTGTGATTGGTGGGCATACAATAGTCCAGGTATCTATCCAAAAAAATTTGTTTCATATCATTCTAAGTCCTAATGGATTTAGTGACTAATCCCATGAACCATTTCAAAGCAGCTCCTTTCAAGGTTGAAGGAAACAATTTGAGTTTTTGAGAGTCTTCCAGATAATCATAAGTTCGACACACGACTTCAAACTCAAATAGAAATGTTTCAGGATCCTCATTTCTTAACCCATGAAAGTTTAGGAGGACAGATGGTGAAATGTTTTTCATTGTTGCTCGCAAATCATCATCAACTATAAGAAATCCGAATGAGTTATCTCCATCCCTATTTTCCCCATTGTTACCTCTACCTCCTCCATTGTTTCCTCCTCCTCCTCCTCTACCTCTACCTCTACCGAATCCGTTTACTACTTCCTCTGTCATGATAGTTTCCTCAGAGACTTCAGAGTCCTCTGGTTCCTCTACTAGTGGCGAACGAGGAGGAATTTCTCCCTCTTCTTCTTCACGTGATTCTACTTCTTCAACTACAATGTGTCTCCTTGTAGAAGTAAAGAAAGGATCTTTTCCTAATTCAGATTCGATGGATGGTGTGGGAGAGTCTCCTAATTCAACTACTGTCTCTTGAATTCCAGGAATCCTAAGGTTAGGAGTGTGAGTTGGAGATGATGGAGGTGTCTCTTGTCTATTCCTTGAAGTAGATGGAGTTGTAAAAATCGAACTCTTGGCCCTAGCTAAAAACCTTCCCCTAAAATCTCTTGCTCTTCTGTGAATTCCCTAGTGTGAGGTGGCAAGATTGAAGGTCAAGTATGGATGGTAATGGTGATTTCTACAATGATTCTCCAAACTTTAAAGTTCTCAAAAAGAAGGTTTCAAACTGACTGTGATGAAATCAATTCTCAAAAGAAAACTAAAAATGTACCAAAACAATGAACTAGTGACAATGAAGCCCAGTATCCTTACTGCTGTATAAAAAGAAAATAAAAACTGAACTCAAAGCAATTCAAAGACTGAAAGCAAAGCAAACTAAATCACACTACTTCAACCCACATTCTAACCCTTCACCTTTCGACTCGCTCCGACTATAGGAAGTAATCATAAACAAGCTGAGTAATATGATATCTAAATTGCAGGAAATCAAATTGCATAAAATGAAACTAAGATTTAACTACTCATTCATATTTCAATTCCTGAAAATGACATAAGTAATTTAATCACTAACTTGTAAGAAAGCAAACTAAATCATACTACATCAAGTAATATTCTGATTCCTCACTATTTGAGTCGCTTGGCTATAGGAAGGAAATCATAAACAAATGAGTAATATGATGTCTAAGTTGCAGAAAAGTAAATAAGCAAAGCAAAACTGAAAGAAACAACAATGTTGAAATTAAAACTCAATAAATGAATCAGCAGAAAGGACAAGATGATCTCAAGTCAGTAGTCATTAAAACTATGTAATTTTCCCGGGCTGCCTACAAGAACCTGAAAGAGAAAACATTGATTAGCTAGCAATCATGAGAAAGCATAAAAGAAAAGATGAACAGCAGTTAGTTATAAACATCGGGAAATATATACACAAGCAACTGATTATAAAAGCAGTAACATAATGAAAGAAAGCGAGAAACTATACAGTAGATATAGAGCCTTGGTGTACAGGGGCCCTCTGCAACCTCAGCCAATCAATACTTAGTCACAAATTGAACTCAAGAATGTTGTCTTCTCATATATTAAAGTGCAGTAAAAACATAGAAATAGAGCACGGTACAGTGGGGCTCGTAAACACAGTCAAGATTACATATCAAAAGCTAGCTATCAAGCGTATAATAACGTGTTATTTATAAGTGAAAATGCTATAACTGATTCCTAGATTCTACGCTGCCAAACAGACACGTAAATCTCCACGGCCTGAGATCTAGCGATATGGTAATCATGATAGATAAATCCATGGAGTGGTGGCTGCTCGATTCGGTTCACGGATTGATCCATAGGTGTTAGCACACCTCCGGAGATTGAGGATCTTGCCACGCAAAACTTCACGTGGGCAAAACAGAGCCGTGCCACTGCAAAACTCTTGGTTTGACCACTCCTTTGACCGTCTTTGACCATGGCTGTTTGTGAGTGATTCGGCTAAACCAAGGGGACACACTCCATGTACATGTCATTTGCAGCTTGCCCATGTGGTCGGATTCTCCATTGGACACCTGTAACATAGTCTTTAACAAAATGGCTGCAGAAACTTGAGCTGGCTGCGGAAAGTGACAAGTTTCCGCAGCTGATTGAACAAAAATCTAAATCAAACAGCAGTCACAAACATAGTTAGGAAACCATTTTATAAGCTCTTTTTAGACTAATATGCAATGATTTGACAGCTTGGTGGATCAAGTAAATGGAAAAGAAGGCTGAAAAGGTATATAGGGAAGATGCAGGTTTTGGACTCAACAGATGGTTATCCAAGGTGCTTTAGATTTCAATCTTCTCCTTAGCCGTGAATATACTTATGCCATGGGGGCTCTTGTTTCTTTGCTTTTCCGCGTGGTTTGTTTTCTGCACGACGGAAGAATGGTGATGATAGATCAATTGTTGTTCTTTAGTCCCCCAGTGCCTCGTGTGCCGCCATCATCCCCTCTCGATTCTTGTCTTCAAGCAGTCCCTTGCCCGCCATAGGTCAATTATGTGGCTACCCGTTCCATCTCCGCATCTGCTGATGATCATGCAGATGGTCTTGTATATCATGTACTGGGGGCATTGGAACACAATCTGTCATTTGTGCCTCAGGACATGTATTCCTCCCAGAGTGTGTTTCTTCCATTCAGTGAAGACCTCTTGGGAGTCATGTTCTCATATGGCCCACGAACAGGAGTTTGAGGATGGTTCTGATCTTGTGTCAACCTCGTTTAAAAAATGAAACAAGGTGTCACGAGGATAGTTCTTTTCTTGTGCCAACCTCGTTAAAAAATGAAACAATTTCCCTCTTATTAATCGAGTCTTTTTTGGATCTCATCTTTTCAAGCTTCATCCCATCCATCTTATTGAATGCAATAAATCTTGGGGGCATGTACCTCGATCAGATTATCTGTCGAGGGCATGTTAATTTTATACAAGCATAGTTTTTCGTTCAAGCTTGCGTAAAAATGAACCCATACCCGATTTACATCTCGTGATTGCCATTTTTATCCGCTAATTTCTGTTAGATGAGCCTTGGTTGTTTCATTTCATCGCCACCATCTCTTTGGTCGATCGTATGCTTTCACTTGGTTGTTTGTCCTTTCCTAAGGGACTGCAACGATGAGTGGTTTTATTAGCGAGCCTCTTGACCATTACATGTTTTGAGCAGTTCCACCATTGCCGGAACCAGTTGCTACCCTTTATACCACTCATTCCTCTAGGACGAGTCTTCTTTATGTCGAGTTTTTCCCTTTTGACTCGTTAAACGGAATAAAAGGCAGTCCACTTTCAGCGCTTTTCAGACCGTATAAACGCGAAAAGATGGTCGGGATTTTGTTGTTTCAAGCTGGTTTTTTGTTATAAAACATCATGTCTCCAATCACTTTTTTATTTTTTTGGATCGAGGCACTAATTACGAAAAGCACTCCTTGATCAAAATGGTCAGGCGGTTCTCTCGAGTATCGTTTTCTACTTTTTTGGGCTCGAGGAACACAAACTTACGAAAAGGGACCCCCCTGGAGTTTTATTTTCCGTGTCTTTTTCAAACTCTCTAAACATGGAAAATACTCTGAGTTTTACCTATGTCGGACTCATTAAACTCTGACGACATTGGACTCATCGCCATGATGAGACTCAAGCTTCTCCTCCTGTTGAGGCCACGAAAATCGTTGCAACAACATAGGGGAAACCACCCAGTCCGGACCTTAGTACAACTCCTTTTCCGTTTGGAATAGTGGCTCCGACTGGGGATAATGGGACCAGTTTCCCAATAATGGATAAAAGTGGGATAGATGAGTAACTTATGATGTATGATGGTGATAAGCGAACAACTAAAACTATCGGCGAAATATATTAACTATAATCTAATCCCGGGACTTATCAATCTTTCAAAGCGTAGCGTTTGATAATCTGTGCTTTAAGACAGGCATATAGATGACTCTAACACTAACGCATAGATGTTTAAACCATTTAAGATTTCTCTGCATAATTAGTTATGCAGAGCGATAATAGCGAATTACTACACATTGTCATTCATATCATTGCTACATGCATGATTAAAAGAAAGGGCATATCACAAAACATCCAATAGTGGAATGAAATGAAGATTTGCTGTTACAGCGCATACATGTATTCAACAATAGAAAAAATAATAACACGGCAATTCATATAAGAGGAAAGAAAACAGATGCGGATAAAAGTACCATGTAAGCTGCTTAACAATCCAGTATATTAATCGCTATGTCACAGTCCTTCCTTCAAACCAGAAAGCATTCCAAACAAGAGACAATAGTGCGCAATTGTATAAAACAACCTTCTCGTTAAATTAAGAACTATCGGTCGAGTTTCATAAAAGAATATAGACTGAAGCACAGTAGTGCAAACTTCAGCCTTTAAGTCTGTTACAAAATTTTACGACCCTTTCCAAAACAATGAAAGGGTCTATAAATACTAATCTAATCTAAATATCTAAGAAAAACTGAAAAGCTATTAAATTGGCATCAATAAATATTTTTCCATCTTCCTTGGCGATCTGGCAGTCGGCAGCAATGCTTCATTCGGTGGGCTCTTTGCCTTTAAACCTCAGCTGACATATCGTCAGCATTGGCTCTACTTCCGGTGGAGTGTTGAGACGCGAAGTGAGCTGGGCATCATATGTGGCATCCTGAATGTCGGGGATCAGGCATCCGAGAGCATCTGTTAAACACTTGAGGGCCGACCTTTGAGTGTGTGGCTTGATTAGAAAGAGCCAATATGCCTCGAAGGTCAAAGTATTTACTCCAGCGATTAATCTTCCCCTCTCCTCCAAGTCATGATAACTTGTTTGTTCAATCATGTTTGCTGTTGTTATGCTTCCAGGTGTGCACTGGGAGATCATGTTTGCCAAATAGAGTGTATTGTTGACCAAATCAATCATATTGTTGGCAATCATCTTACACCTTGAAGCTGCCCTTTCCGCTTTTATCATCTGAGTGTTCCATTCCATGAAGAGTATGTCTTTGTATGTCTCATAGATTCTAGGCAAGTTCGCTGTCTTCCCCACATCAGTATCTTGCCAATCAAGATATCCGGTTATGGTTTCTTCGGCCTGATCTAGTTCATTTATGGCTTGCTCTATCCGCTGACATACTGCTGTAGATATTTTGCATAATGGCTCAGCCTCTGTAAGTTTCTGGCATAGGAGTCTAATCTGAGATATTAATGTGCCATTTATTTGAGCTGCTTCTGCTCTGAAATCCTCCACTTTCCGGGTGCCCTTGATGTCTTCAAGTTGCGCTAATAGTCGAGCTATTTGCTCATCTTTTGATTTCGTCATCAGCTCATTCGCCTCTCTCAACTGTGCCAACGCCTCCGATAATTCTTTCTGCTTCTGGATTGCGCTCTGGTCGATTCTCTGTTTTTCAGTCTACAGTTGCTGGGTCAATATATTGTTTTCTTGTTGTTGTGCCAGCAACTGCTCTTCTACTTGCGCTGCCTTGTTTTTTGCCTCGGTTACTTCTGCCTGTAATGTACAAATCTCCTGGTCTTTAGTCTTCAATAGAAGACTTACCTCCGATGCTTTGTCAATAGTCACTGCAGAATAAGCTCCCGCATACTACGACAGCTTTGTTAGATCATCGGAGGGATCCAATTCCTCCTTCCAAACTACATTGCCCGTGATTGTTTGCTCAGGAAAGATAGAAGGTTGATCAAGCCTTCGTCTCTTCCTTGAGCGCTTAACAACAGCTTTATACTTTGGGCTATAGAAAACATCCAGGGGAGGAATATCTTCCACCTGGAGAACAATTTGATCGGAAGGATCTATAGTAATTACCTCAACATCCTTTGAAATGGGTGGGCCGCTGGTTCCGCTTAGAACCTGAGAAGAAGTGGTTTCTGGCGCATCGCTTGTTTTAGAGGTGTCTGTATCTTTGGAGCCTTCCTTTCCACTGATAATGGAATCGAATTGGTTCCATTGTTTAAGCAATTCAGGATCAATGGAGGTCTGTTTATGTTGCTCTGTCTGGGATTTACTCCGCTCTTTTTCTTGTTCTAACCTCTGCTGCTCCTCTAACTCTTTTCGCTGCTGCTCCTCTAGTTCTTTTCTTTGCTGCTCTTCTTGCTCCCTTTTCTGCCTATCTGCCAATTCCTTTTTCTGCCTATCTGCTAGTTCTTTCTTTTGTTTCTCCTCTTCTTCTTTCTTCCTCTGTTCCTCTATCTCTTTCTGCTTTCTCTGTTCTTGATCCTTCTGCGCCTTTTGTTGTTTTTCTATCTGCTCCTTCTTCTGCCTCTCAGCTTGCTCTTTTCTTTGCTTTTCTGCCTGCAGCTTCTTTTTCCTTTCCTCCTGTTGTTTCTTTTGATCATTAGTTGTAACAGGAGGTTGACTCGTCTGTTGCCGAACAGGCTCGCTTGAGGAAGACGCTGGGGTTGTTGTCAATAAATCTAGAGGCAGAGTTTGCAACCTCTGCTCTCTAAGTTTATTGAACTCAGTTAACGTCTCATCATTATATCTCATTCTGGCAAGCTCTTTGGCCTGACCGATTGAATCGGCGGCGACGAACAGGTCATCAAACATATCCTCTTGATGGTCAACTTTTGTTAATTTGGCCTCTTCTAGGGCAATGTAGACAGTTTTACGTGGATCATAGAGTCTGCTTGGGAGAGTGGCCAGGGATAAAGCTTGCATCTTTGTTGCCTCTTTTTCTGCATGCTTGAGATCATGTAGAGTATAAACACCAATTCTCAAGGGAAAAGAGGGCCAGCCCCTCTTCTTTTCTTTCTTGAGAGTTTGTGTGACACTCTCGGCCATAATCTGGTAGGAGATTTCTCGGGCCAACAATTTGTCTGGAACATATAAAGGGAGAACATGCGGCCTGGCTTGGCTCCCATAAACCCTAATATAGGTAAAATGCTCTTCTCCAAACCAACCTGCTACTGCTGGTAGGTCGAAGGAAGCGAGATAGGATATTTTAGGAATAGGCCGGTCAAAAATGGAATAATGAATAGGAACCATAAAACCATTGCAAATTTGATACAAATGGTCCTTGTAAGAGGACTTCCACAATTTCTGATGGTACAAATGAATGGGCGAGGGGTCTTGGGTGGTCCACCTCCAACCGAGGATAGGAAATTCAGAATTAAAACATAAAGTATCCATAATGTAAGCGCTATAATAGAATGGGGGGATTTTCCTTTCGGAAACTCTGGATTTGGCTCTAAAGTCACGAACAACTACGGCCAACTTATCAGAAAGAATGGTGGCCCAATCCATGATTATGCTATTAACAGCTGCTTCCATCAGGGGAACCATTTCTATGTCGAAATTAGCAGAGTCATGTAACCCCCATAGCCTACACATCATAATCCCCGCATAGCAATAGGATGAAGCCAAAGAATCGACGGAGTACTTACCCGAGCTTTCGTGCTTGTGTTTGGCCGGATTCTGCCTCCAATCCCGGATGGGTTCAGATTGTACTTCATTCTCGGCTGCAAATTTCTCCACGAAGGCTTTGTTATAGATTTTCTCTGGCTCGGGCAAATGATACATTTGCCTTAGGTGCTCTGGCTTGAACGACCCGAAAATCCTTCCATCTCTTGTGTGGAATGTTCTATCAATGATTCGAATTTCCTCGATTGCCCAGCGTACTACATCAGTGTAGGGAAGGACCTGCTCTCTGGCTGCTATCCTGTGAAGAAAGGAGTCGGCCAGGTCTTTGAGAGTAGCATCGGACTTCTTTAGTACATCCACACTAGCCTCTGTCACTGTCACTTCAGGTTGCTCAGCTTCTAATAGGTTATATGTGCCCTGCCATGAAGTTCTATTGAGACCAGTGCACGTAGTGTCTGAAATTAGGCCTTTCTTCTTATCCACGGCAGCTTGTCCTGCAACAGATGCAATAGCGGAGCTCGCGGTCCTCTTGGATTTCTTCCCCATCATGCTCAGACTTCTCTCAACAAATGAATTCTACACAAAGGCAAGAGAAATCGTAACAAGGAAATAACAATGACAATCCATAAAGGGAAAGATATATCATTTGAAGCGTGATGATATTAATTCTCAAAAGTGGCTGCGGATCCAATCACTGGGAAGATATTGCAGATTCATTAATGGTGATTTAAGGCCTGCTACTCATTAAATGAGTATCACACCGTTATCCGGCTGAATGACCCCCTTAAGCGTGCAACAGATATTTTGGCGGTTAAACGCAAGTGTTCGTTAATCGAAGGGGCAAGGTTTTAAATACACATGGATTACCTTATCCCTGCATTTAACGGCATTTTGAAATTTGCGCTTTATCAACCGGATGGCGATATAACTTTAAGGCTTCAAGCGATGAGTTTTTTGAGAATGCCGACCACCGATGAGCGATATCGCATCGCATCGGGGAATAGATGGTACACAAACAGTAGAACAAAAATCCTGCCGAGTGCCGATTGCGATATCGCATCAGGGTAAGACCCGAACGCCTTATCAAAATGCATGAGATCCTGCCGATGGCGATATCGCATCGGGTCTGGTGTATAACTTAAAGGGTTTCTTCCCACATGAGGGAGCACCGATAGCCGATCGTCGATATCGCGTCGCGTCGGGGCGTGAGTTATGTGCTCTTTTTAGGTGTGCATGGAATATCGCCGATCGCCGACAGCGATATCGCATCGGCGGAGAACAAGGTGTCATTTGAATGTATTTCTCATGTCATTGCGATATGCGATCTTGCGATCGCTCTATCGCAATAATAAAAGATTGCTTTATTATTGGAACACTATTATTCAAAAAGGTTTAAATACATAAACTCATTTGATTATCATACCTTTTTGAACACAAAAGCATTGATGCCAATTAAATTTTAAAAGGGACCCATTCCATATAATAATTTTTTGTGTAAATGAAAATGTTATGAAATGGGGGGTTGTTGTAGAGCACAACAATTGGCGATTCGCTGGAAGAACCAGTTATCTCTGAAACTAATACAAACACTTAAGCTTTTCAAAACTAGAAACTCAATCAGAAGGGAAAACTTTTAATTTAACTGGATATTCGTGCGTTCTGAACAAAGTGAACTTATTCTGTTAACTTCTTCCCTTTTGGTTTCAAGAAAATAAATACATTCTAAGTCTTTCAAATAGGCCTTTATTGGTTTATAATGATAAAACAAAAACTTTCCCAAATCAGCTTTTATAATTAACCCCTTCTATCATAGGTAGAGCCTCTGTTGCCAGCAAACGTTTATAGTCTCGACAGGGATACCTTTTAACCATAGTATTGTTCACTTTTCCATTCACATAAGAGTGTAGTTAATAGAATGAATCCAAAATATGTTCTCATATTTTATTATTCACCTGTTTTTTCTTCTTTGTTATTGATAAGATAAAAAGCCATTGTCCTGGTTTGGTGGCCAGCTGTTGACAATGCCATTCACTGGTAATAATTTAACTGAACAAGCTGGCTCGTGATGAGACCTCTTGTCTTGAAATTTCAAGCCATTACCCTGTTTTGGTAGGCAGTATTGGTAATGTCAGTCAAGCTATTTTCCTATGAACATGGTAAGCAGGCTTGTAATAAGACCTCTTATCTTTAATCTTTTATATTTTAGAATTACACTCTGAGTAACCATAAACTTTAGTGAATGGGGTGAACAATTTTTTCTCCTTAAGAGCAGATGGATGACAGGTGAAGAGTTGAAGATGCTGAAAATGGGTTAGTTTCTATCTTAAAATGGATAACCTTTGGAGACCAGTTTTGAAAACAGAAAATGATTCACAGAACTTTTACCTTTTGAGAAGAGTCTTCAAAAGTTAGATTGTAGTTTCAGAACGCAAGGATATCTAATTTCCTAAAAATTGTTCCTTTTGATTGAGAGTTCTACTATCTAAAAGCAAATATTCTTATTATTTTTTTGTGAGACAGCTTTCTCCAAACACAGCAAAAGGTCAATGGGGGTACTCTACAGTTTTATTTCCTACCGATCCTACAAACTACACAAATCTACAAAGAGGAGAAGGGATTACCTTCTCAATTAAAGAATTTCTTCAGGATCAGGCCATTCACAGGGAGAGAATCTCTCGACCCTGATAAGTCTTGCAACATAAAGGTTGAATGGCCTATCTTCTCACAGATCTGAAATGGTCCAAGCCACATTTTTTGAAATTTGGTATGCTTACCTTTATCTTCATGGGCTTTGTCCCATTTGAGAACGAAGTCACCAACTTGAAACTGTTTGGAACCGGATGAGGTTAAGTCAAAGCATGCTTTGATGATTTGTTGATGTTTGGCATGAGTGATTATGGCTTTTTCCCTTTCTTCTTCTAATTTGAGAATTTGGTCATGTCTAAGTTGGATAGAGGAAGAAGGAGTCTCTTCAATGTACTGTACTAGGGCTAAAGAGGGTAGAACAAGATTCATAGGCAATACTGCTTCTTTTCCATATACCAGATTAAATGGGGAGGAACCTATAGAAGCCTTTTGTGTAATCCTATCAGCCCATAATGCAAACACTAAAGATTTGTGCCAGTTTCTATGATTCTGTTCAACAGTTCGCTTAATGATTTTGATGAGATTCTTATTAGTAGATTCGGCTAAACCATTTCCCTGGGGATAATAATTAGCAGAATACTTCAGTTTAAATCCCCTTTTAATAGCGAAATCATATATAGCATTTCCTGAGAAATAGGAAGCATTATCAAAAACGAGAGCGTTTGGGACACCAAACCTGGTAATGATGAATTGGTCTATGAACTCGATGATTGCCTCTGAATTTGCTGCCTTCAAAGGAATAGCCTCCACCCATTTGGTAAAATAATCGGTAGCAGTGAGGATATACCTATGTTGTTTGGACGATGGTGGAGTAATTTCCCCGATGATATCTAATCCCCATTGTTCAAATGGTTGTTCAATGTTGACAAGTTGCAGAGGGAAAGCTGATTTCCGTTGTCTTCCACTAGAAGTTTGGCAATTGAAGCATTTTCTTACGTATTCATGAGCATCTCTAAACAGAGTAGGCCAATAATATCCAGCATGAATAACTTTGTGAGCTGTTGTGTCCGCTCCAAAATGTCCTCCTGTTGGTCCATCATGTAGCTCCTGTAAAACCTTTTGAGCTTCAGGTTTCTCAAGACATCTTAAGAGGATAGAATCATAATTTTGTCTAAAAAGCACATCATCAATGAGAGTGAAGTTCTTTGCTTTTAACCTAATGGCCCTTTTATTTTTGTAAGATAAATTTGGAGGAGCATAACCGTTCTTCAAATAAAATATTAAATCTGCATATTGAGATTCAGAATCAGTGACACTTATCTGATTGATTGATTCAGTCTGATCCATATCGCTAGATTCTGGAATGTCTGATGCTCCTGCCAATATCCTGCAAAAACCTTGGCCCCTAACAATCTTTGCCGGCTTTATTTCTAAGTCATACTCTTGAAGCGCTGTGACCCAATTGGCCCTTCTTTCACCCAGTTCTTTTTGAATCAATAGTTGCCTTACCGCTGGGAAAGGGACTATAACTTTCGTGTGAGTTTTCAAAAGGAAGGGCCTGTAATGTTTGACTGCTTTAAACACAGCAAAGGCTTGTTTCTCCACATCGGAATAATTTAATTCGGCACCCTGAAGATTTGAGCTAAAAAATGAAATGGGTGCTTCCAAGTTGTGAGCATTTGGCTGCGTGAGAACTGCAGCATAGGATACATCGGACGCAACGGTATACAATGTAAAATGATTAGAAAAATTGGGAGTATTCAAGGCTGGGGCATTGATTATTGATTGCTTGATAACATCAAAAGCTTGTTTTTCTTCTGATCCCCACTTGAAGACTGAATTCTTCTTGATCATTGTCTGAAGTGGTAATACAATTTGAGAAAAATCTGGAACAAATCGTTTGACAAAATTAATCTGACCCAAAAATGACTGCATCGATTTTTTATTGTGTGGGCAAGGGATTTCAGAAATTTCCTTAATCCGATCAGGATCAATATAAATTCCATCTTTGGATACTATAAAGCCTAAGAGTTTTCCTTGATCAAGAGCAAAGAAAGACTTCTTTGGGTTTAGAGAAATACCATATCTTTTGCATCGCTGAAATATTTGATTTAAGTCATGCAAATGATTATATCTCTTCTTAGAATATACAGTGATATCGTCTAGATAAACGACTACTGATCGATTAATCAACCCTTTGAAGGCTATATCCATGGCTATCTAGAATGTCGCTCCCGCATTTATGAGTCCAAAAGGCATTTTCTGATATGCATAAGTTCCCCATTTTGTTCTGAATGTGGTTTTAAGTTGGTCGTCAGGATGAACCAAAACTTGGTTATATCCGGAGAATCCATCAAGAAAGGACATCAATTCAGAGCCTGCTACTGATTGGAGGATTTTCTCCATAGTAGGTAATGGGAAATTATCTTTCAAGCTCGCTTTATTCAGGTTCCTGAAATCAATACAGATTCGAATGTCGCCATTTTTCTTCCTGACTGGCACCATATTAGAGACCCAGTTTGAATGTCGGACCGGAAAAATAATTTTGGCTTTCAAGAGCTTATTAAGCTCCGACTTTATCTGGCTCTCCAAATTTGGATGTATTTTTCTTAACTTTTGCTGAATCGGTTTCTGATCAGGAAGCATAGGAATAGTATGTTGGATAATAGATGTATCATATGTCTTTAAGTCATCATATTTCCAAGCAAAGACCTGTTTGTTTTTTTTCAATAGTTTAATAAATGCTTCCTTTTCTTCCTGGGAAAGTCCTATTCCTAAGTTGATGTTTTGAGGAGCATCGTCAGTGCCTAGATATATTAATTCAAACCTAAGGGTGGAACTTTGAAGCTTTGCATTAATTATAGGTTTAAACCTGTCTTTGATATCATAAAGGTCTTCAAGCTTCACCACGGGTTTGGGAATTGAATTTTCATGAGGCGCTTGTTTCATCTGTATATCATGATCATCTTCCTCAATGACTTGATTGTCATAGGATTTTTCTGAAGTTAGAAACTGCAAGATATCTTCGTCATGGTTAAATACTCTCCAATTGGTGACATTGTCAGGAATTGAAGGCCTAAAAAGTAATTCTACAGAAAATCTATCAAGGTTGTAGTCTTCAGAAGGTAGAATCTTAGAAGCTACATTGGCTAGTAGGTCGGCTGCTGAATTTTGTGACCTAGGAATGGAAGAAATGTTGAAGGCTGAAAAGTGTGAGGTAAGATCCTGTACTAGCGATTGATAATGCTTAAGGTGAGTCGAAAGGCAATGAATTGCATTTCTAACCTGTTTGACAATGATTTCCGAATCGCCGAACACTTTTAGATATCGCACTTCAAGGCCGATTGCTTTATATAAACCCTGGACTAAAGCTTCATATTCGGCTGTGTTATTAGTACACTCAAATTCTAACCTACAAGACAGCATTGTCTTTTCTCCTTGCGGGCTAACCAAAATGCAACCTGCTCCTGAGCCTTCGCTGGACTTAGAGCCATCAAAATATAAAGACCAAAATAAAGGAGTATTAACAAAAATATCTACATTTTTCTCAACATCATTAAAACATCTGGACTTATCAGTTTGTGAAAAATTTCAATCTGAGATGTAAAATGATTGACTGAAAAAGGAGATGGTTGGGCAACAAAGTTGCCAAAGAATGATTCTGATGAATAGTTCCCCAAAATGTTGTTATTGAATGCCACAGGTTGGTTTTCTTGCTCAAATTCAGTAACTGTGTGGGTCATATGCTTCTCCCGATCGATCCTTATTTGATTCGGCTTTCCCTTGTAGGGAAGCCACATATGTGACCAATCTGTGGAAATATACCCGTGCAGTTTTTCGGACCAATCTCTGCTTAAAATCAAACCATAAAATTCAGGTATGTCGGCAATTAAGATGTCAATCCTCTGTACAATCCTGGGGTCGGCAGACAACCTGATGGTTACAGAATTAATTTCTCCCACAACCTGCACTTTAGTCCTATCCAACTGTACAATATGAATGGCAGACTTTTGGGGTTCAATGTTCAGCTTAGAACAAACTGAAGCTGGCATTATATTAGATGAGGCCCCTGAATCAATTAAACAGTTGTGCAGGTTTCTATTATAAATCTCATAAGTCAGCAAGAAGGGTGGAGTGTGAGAATTTGATTTATCTCCAATTAAAACTGAATCGGTAATTTCAACCATACCTGCAGGAGGCTGGCCTGAATCATTGGCAGCTCTTGCACTGGGAAGGGGAGTAGATGGAACAGCATTCAATTCTTTAAGAAGTAACTTTTGTTGATGCTTTAGTTTGCTAAGTTCAAACATGGTTATATTTGCCTTAGTCTTCTTCATGTCATCAACAATGTTATATTCCATTGAATCGGATACCACTAGTGTCTTGGATGTTGAAGGAGAACTAGAAGTTGAAGGCTGGTTTTGGGGAACTACTACAGGTGGCTTCTTTGGGGGAACTTTTTCCTTTGCTGTAGCAGCACCTGCGCTTCTCTTCTTTGAAGTTGCCTGGGCGGGTTCAGGAGTGCTTTTACTTCTTGTAGTAACCGGAAAGGCTTCTTCTTCATTCTCGGTATCAGAGTTTGGGAGTATAAAATCCCACATTCCGTGGCATTCAGCTACTTCTTCTTCATCATCGGTTTGTGAAGTTGTTTCCTCTTCCTCTTCTTCTTGGTCTGAATCTGCGTTAGATATAACAATGGGCGGCTTTGATTTAGTTTTCTTATAAGTTCTAAATGGTCTTTTGTTTGAATTTTCGGCCACCTGCTTCTTTATCTCAACCATTTCGTTAGACAATGTTTTAAGGACCTTTTGTAAACCTTCCATGTCATACGGGTCCTTTGGGGTTTTCTTCTTGGAATCTTCTTTAAACGAGATTTTTTTAGCTTTTCTATCTTCCAAAGCAGCTTTCTTTTCTAGAGCATTGATGCGCTTTTCAACAGCAAGTGCCTCTCTCATGTTTTCAGCTAAGGTAGGTTTCCCAGCCCTGTCTACAAAAATGGCTATGTTGGCAGGTAGGGCTGTAATATACCATTCCCTTCGGATTTGCTCACTTGGTTTAGAAGCGGTAGGGATTTTATTCAGGAGTTTATTAAATCTTGCATTAAACTCCTTTATTGGTTCCCTGTGCTCTATTCTCAGATTGGAGATGTCGTTTATTAAAGTAGCTAAGGACCTATCATCTCCATATTTGGTGAGAAACTGCTCTTGGCATGTGTTCCAACTGGTAATTGAACCAAAAGGTAAGGAAAAATACCAGGATCCTGCTGATACTTGTAAGGTGTAAGGGAAGAGTCTTACAACAACATCTTGCTCTGTCACTCCTTTTAGGTTAACTGCTAACATAAAGTTGTTGATGTGTTCTTCGGCCTGGGTCCCGTCATCTGGATTAAATTTAGGCAGCCATTTTTCGGGAGCATCGGGTAGATCATGCAATGGTGCAGGCATGTTGACTGCTCCTGGCCTAGTCCATGGATCTGCCATTATGATAGCGACAGTGGTTGACACTACTGTTTGGATTCCAGATGTATGGGAAGGGATCAAAGATGAGGAGTGAATAGGTTGGGATATTGAGGCTTCTGATCCCTGATGAACGACAATTTGAAATGGGGGAGTGGATGGTTGACCTCGCAGAGGAGAAAATGCAATGGAGGACGTGGATGAAAGCTCTTCACTATCAGATCCTTTAGTAATTTTCTTTGCCCTTTTCCTTTTAGGTAAAGGAAACTCAGTGGGTTCAATACCGAGTTTTTCGCTCTGAAGTCTGGTGAGAGGGTGAGTGAGGTTGAATTGCGAAGTCGCACTGCTTTCTGATACCTCAGATTTCTGTGGTGAAATCGAGAAGCTCTGAAGTTTATGGATTAGAGACTGGACTTCAGGTGATTCAAGACCTAATTGTTCTGTGGTATGATGGGTTTGAGCAGTGGTAGTTGATTCCTCTTCTCCTTGTTTGGATACCGGCGAACCAGTATGCAAACGGGAAGGTCGAGGGGATTCGGAGGGGGAAATACTCTTGGAATGGCTTATAGGTTTGGACTTATGTGCCATTCACAGTTGAGCCCTCCTTCTAGCGCCAATTATGTTGAGGCCACGAAAATCGTTGCAACAACATAGGGGAAACCACCCGGTCCGGACCTTAGTACAGCTCCTTTTCCGTTTGGAATAGTGGCTCCGACTGGGGATAATGGGACCAGTTTCCCAATAATGGATAAAAGTGGGATAGATGAGTAACTTATGATGTATGATGGTGATAAGCGAACAACTAAAACTATCGGCGAAATATATTAACTATAATCTAATCCCGGGACTTATCAATCTTTCAAAGCGTAGCGTTTGATAATCTGTGCTTTAAGACAGGCATATAGATGACTCTAACACTAACGCATAGATGTTTAAACCATTTAAGATTGATCTGCATAATTAGTTATGCAGAGCGATAATAGCGAATTACTACACATTGTCATTCATATCATTGCTACATGCATGATTAAAAGAAAGGGCATATCACAAAACATCCAATAGTGGAATGAAATGAAGATTTGCTGTTACAGCGCATACATGTATTCAACAATAGCAAAAATAATAACACAGCAATTCATATAAGAGGAAAGAAAACAGATGCAGATAAAAGTACCATGTAAGCTGCTTAACAATCCAGTATATTAATCGCTATGTCGTAGTCCTTCCTTCAAACCAGAAAGCATTCCAAACAAGAGACAATAGTGCGCAACTGTATAAAACAGCCTTCTCGTTAAATTAAGAACTATCGGTCGAGTTTCATAAAAGAATATAGACTGAAGCACAGTAGTGCAAACTTCAGCCTTTAAGTCTGTTACAAAATTTTACGACCCTTTCCAAAACAATGAAAGGGTCTATAAATACTAATCTAATCTAAATATCTAAGAAAAACTGAAAAGCTATTAAATTGGCATCAATAAATATTTTTCCATCTTCCTTGGCAATCTGGCAGTCGGCAGCAATGCTTCATTCGGTGGGCTCTTTGCCTTTAAACCTCAGCTGACATATCGCCAGCATTGGCTCTACTTCCGGTGGAGTGTTGAGACGCGAAGTGAGCTGGGCATCATATGTGGCATCCTGAATGTCGGGGATCAGGCATCCGAGAGCATCTGTTAAACACTTGAGGGCTGACCTTTGAGTGTGTGGCTTGATTAGAAAGAGCCAATATGCCTCGGAGGTCAAAGTATTTACTCCAGCGATTAATCTTCCCCTCTCCTCCAAGTCATGATAACTTGTTTGTTCAATCATGTTTGTTGTTGTTATGCTTCCAGGTGTGCACTGGGAGATCATGTTTGCCAAATAGAGTGTATTGTTGACCAAATCAATCATATTGTTGGCAATCATCTTACACCTTGAAGCTGCCCTTTCCGCTTTCATCATCTGAGTGTTCCATTCCACGAAGAGTATGTCTTTGTATGTCTCATAGATTCTAGGCAAGTTCGCTACCTTCCCCACATCAGTATCTTGCCAATCAAGATATCCGGTTATGGTTTCTTCGGCCTGATCTAGTTCATTTATGGCTTGCTCTATCCGCTGACATACTACTGTAGATATTTTGCATAATGGCTCAGCCTCTGTAAGTTGCTGGCATAGGAGTCTAATCTGAGATATTAATGCGCCATTTATTTGAGCTGCTTCTGCTCTGAAATCCTCCACTTTCCGGGTGCCCTTGATGTCTTCAAGTTGCGCTAATAGTCGAGCTATTTGCTCGTCTTTTGATTTCGTCATCAGCTCATTCGCCTCTCTCAACTGTGCCAACGCCTCCGATAATTCTTTCTGCTTCTGGATTGCGCTCTGGTCAATTGTCTGTTTTTCAGTCTACAGTTGCTGGGTCAACATATTGTTTTCTTGTTGTTGTGCCAGCAACTGCTCTTCTACTTGCGCTGCCTTGTTTTTTGCCTCGGTTACTTCTGCCTGTAATGTACAAATCTCCTGGTCTTTAGCCTTCAACAGAAGACTTACATCCGATGCTTTGTCAATAGTCGCTGCAGAATAAGCTCCCGCATACTGCGACAGCTTTGTTAGATCATCGGAGGGATCCAATTCCTCCTTCCAAACTACATTGCCCGTGATTGTTTGCTCAGGAAAGATAGAAGGTTGATCAAGCCTTCATCTCTTCCTTGAGCGCTTAACAACAGCTTTATACTTTGGGCTATAGAAAACATCCAGGGGAGGAATATCTTCCACCTGGAGAACAATTTGATCGGAAGGATCTATAGTAATTACCTCAACATCCTTTGAAATGGGTGGGCCGCTGGTTCCGCTTAGAACCTGAGAAGAAGTGGTTTTTGGCGCATCGCTTGTTTTAGAGGTGTCTGTATCTTTGGAGCCTTCCTTTCCACTGATAATGGAATCGAATTGGTTCCATTGTTTAAGCAATTTAGGATCAATGGAGGTCTGTTTAAGTTGCTCTGTCTGGGATTTACTCCGCTCTTTTTCTTGTTCTAACCTCTGCTTCTCCTCTAACTCTTTTCGCTGCTGCTCCTCTAGTTCTTTTCTCTGCTGCTCTTCTTGCTCCCTTTTCTGCCTATCTGCCAATTCCTTTTTCTGCCTATCTACCAGTTCTTTCTTTTGTTTCTCCTCTTCTTCTTTCTTCCTCTGTTCCTCTATCTCTTTCTGCTTTCTCTGTTGCTCTTCTTGCTCCCTTTTCTACCTATCTGCCAATTCCTTTTTCTGCCTATTTGCCAGTTCTTTCTTTTGTTTCTCCTCTTCTTCTTTCTTCCTCTGTTCCTCTATCTCTTTCTGCTTTCTCTGTTCTTGATCCTTCTGCGCCTTTTGTTGTTTTTCTATCTGCTCCTTCTTCTGCCTCTCAGCTTGCTCTTTTCTTTGCTTTTCTGCCTGCAGCTTCTTTTGCCTTTCCTCCTGTTGTTTCTTTTGATCATTAGTTGTAACAGGAGGTTGACTCGTCTGTTGCCGAACAGGCTCGCTTGAGGAAGACGCTGGGGTTGTTGTCAATAAACCTAGAGGCAGAGTTTGCAACCTCTGCTCTCTAAGTTTATTGAACTCAGTTAACGTCTCATCATTATATCTCATTCTGGCAAGCTCTTTGGCCTGACCGATTGAATCGGCGGCGATGAACAGGTCATCAAACATATCCTCTTGATGGTCAACTTTTGTTAATTTGCCCTGTTCTAGGGCAGTGTAGACAGTTTTACGTGGATCATAGAGTCTGCTTGGGAGAGTGGCCAGGGATAAAGCTTGCATCTTTGTTGCCTCTTTTTCTGCATGCTTGAGATCATGCAGAGTATAAACACCAATTCTCAAGGGAAAAGAGGGCCAGCCCCTCTTCTTTTCTTTCTTGAGAGTTTGTGTGACACTCTCAGCCATAATCTGGTAGGAGATTTCTCGGGCCAACAATTTGTCTGGAACATATAAAGGGAGAACATGCGGCCTGGCTTGGCTCCCATAAACCCTAATATAGGTAAAATGCTCTTCTCCAAACCAACCTGCTACAGCTGGTAGGTCGAAGGAAGCGAGATAGGAGATTTTAGGAATAGGCCGGTCAAAAATGGAATAATGAATAGGAACCATAAAACCATTGCAAATTTGATACAAATGGTCCTTGTAAGAGGACTTCCACAATTTCTGATGGTACAAATGAATGGGCGAGGGGTCTTGGGTGGTCCACCTCCAACCGAGGATAGGAAATTCAGAATTAAAACATAAAGTATCCATAATGTAAGCGCTATAATAGAATGGGGGGATTTTCCTTTCGGAAACTCTGGATTTGGCTCTAAAGTCACGAACAACTACGGCCAACTTATCAGAAAGAATGGTGGCCCAATCCATGATTATGCTATTAACAGCTGCTTCCATCAGGGGAACCATTTCTATGTCGAAATTAGCAGAGTCATGTAACCCCCATAGCCTACACATCATAATCCCCGCATAGCAATAGGGTGAAGGCAAAGAATCGACGGAGTACTTACCCGAGCTTTCGTGCTTGTGTTTGGCCGGATTCTGCCTCCAATCCCGGATGGGTTCAGATTGTACTTCATTCTCGGCTGCAAATTTATCCATGAAGGCTTTGTTATAGATTTTCTCTGGCTCGGGCAAATGATACATTTGCCTTAGGTGCTCTGGCTTGAACGACCCGAAAATCCTTCCATCTCTTGTGTGGAATGTTCTATCAATGATTGGAATTTCCTCGATTGCCCAGCGTACTACATCAGTGTAGGGAAGGACCTGCTCTCTGGCTGCTATCCTGTGAAGAAAGGAGTCGGCCAGGTCTTTGAGAGTAGCATCGGACTTCTTTAGTACATCCACACTAGCCTCTGTCACTGTCACTTCAGGTTGCTCAGCTTCTAATAGGTTATATGTGCCCTGCCATGAAGTCCTATTGAGACCAGTGCACATAGTGTCTGAAATTAGGCCTTTCTTCTTATCCGCAGCAGCTTGTCCTACAACAGATGCAGTAGCGGAGCTCGCGGTCCTCTTGGATTTCTTCCCCATCATGCTCAGACTTCTCTCAACAAATGAATTCTACACAAAGGCAAGAGAAATCGTAACAAGGAAATAACAATGACAATCCATAAAGGGAAAGATATATCATTTGAAGCGTGATGATATTAATTCTCAAAAGTGGCTGTGGATCCAATCACTGGGAAGATATTGCAGATTCATTAATGGTGATTTAAGGCCTGCTACTCATTAAATGAGTATCACACCGTTATCCGGCTGAATGACCCCCTTAAGCGTGCAACAGATATTTTGGCGGTTAAACGCAAGTGTTCGTTAATCGAAGGGGCAAGGTTTTAAATACGCATGGATTACCTTATCCCTGCATTTAACGGCATTTTGAAATTTGCGCTTTATCAACCGGATGGCGATATAACTTTAAGGCTTCAAGCGATGAGTTTTTTGAGAATGCCGACCGCCGATGAGCGATATCGCATCGCATCGGGGAATAGATGGTACACAAACAGTAGAACAAAATCTTGCCGAGTGCCGATTGCGATATCGCATCGAGGTAAGACCCTAACGCTTTATCGAAATGCATGAGATCCTGCCGACGGCCGATGGCGATATCGCATCGGGTCTGGTGTATAACTTAAAGGGTTTCTTCCCACATGAGGGAGCGCCGATAGCCGATCGCCGATATCGCGTCGCGTCGGGGCGTGAGTTATGTGCTCTTTTTAGGTGTGCATGGAATATCGCCGATCGCCGACAGCGATATCGCATCGGCGGAGAACAAGGTGCCGTTTGAATGTATTTCTCTTGTCATTGCGATATGCGATCTTGCGATCGCTCTATCGCAATAATAAAAGATTGCTTTATTATTGGAACACTATTATTCAAAAAGGTTTAAATACATAAACTCATTTGATTATCATAGCTTTTTGAACACAAAAGCATTGATGCCAATTAGATTTTTAAAAGGGACCCATTCCATATAATAATTTTTTGTGTAAATGAAAATGTTATGAAATGGGGGGTTGTTGTAGAGCACAACACCTCCCTAGGGCTCGTGAAACTTTTACTAGGTTGGATTTGTCTGAAGGACGAACTTACATTGCAAGCATATGCTATCCCCTTCAAGCTTTTTCTTCAAAAATAATTGGGGTACTCGCCAACAATGGTGGGGGGGGAATTTGGAAATCATTCTTCGTTATTTACAGCAGCAAGTCACTCTTGAACATCGACACTTTTGCTTCTGTCGGGTTTGGGACATCCTCACATCGTCGTTGGCCTTTCGGGGTTTGGGTTTGCCATTTTGCCTCATTCCATTTGATCCCATTCGTCTCCATCTGACCTCCGATCCCTTGGTAGAAAAATGTTGTCGCCTTTCGGAGTCGTGTTGCCGATATGTTCAAGAGTATAATCCTTCTGCAGTTTGCACCCTTACCTCCTCCTCTGATTCTCTGTTTCACCATCTTCCTCTTGTTCCTTGTCTCATGTCATTGATGGGGGAAACATTATGGCCCTCCTGCGACGGGTCGCTTCCTGTCGACACCAGCTCATTATCCAAGAAGTCGATCTAGAGATTCCTTTCGGTACCTTGGAGCTTGCATGCCTCAATGGCAAGTTCTTCGCGCTCGACGACAGACTTACATCATTGGTCTTCGATCGGGTGATTCCACGGGTGTTCGACTCCAAATCATTCTTCACACTTCGTGGATTGTACTAGCAGTACCTTGAGAACCATTGACATTACCGGTGGTCTCTCTCACACTTGTTAACGGTTTACATCATCGGCTGGTAATCAAGCGACTTTCTACCATGCTTGACCTCAGCACATCTATTCACATGTTAGGAATTATACTATGATCGGTTGGGTTTCAAGACCTCAGACTAAGATTACATATGTTCGGGTTGCATGGATTTGTTCGTGATTGCATACATAACTCTTTGATTTGATGGCTGTGACCATACATGAGTCTTTCTGGATGGCTGTGACCATACCTCTATCTTTATATGGTATTCTCGATTGAATGGCTGCGTCCATACCACAGACCAAGCTTCATATGTCTTTTGGATGGCTGCACCCATGCCTAGACTACATGTATTTCACTATCAGAGATATCAGTTGTACTTGCGCCTGCAGGTTCTCCCCAATGGTGTTCCTGTTCGGTTATGATTTCATAAAGCATTTCACCCCTCCCACTCTCTCGAGCTTCATGCTTTAGGGGGCATCTGTTACACAGTAATTTTTCACTGGCCTCATCTCAGTCCCCGAGCGACATCTCCTCTGTGGCATACATCACATAGACATGTCCATATCTTACCACTAATTTAAGAAGATCAAGAAAGTGCTCTCTAATCCTGAAGATTGACCCTTTTACCTATGTTTCTGCATTGTCGCAAGTAAGCATCATTATTATTGTGACGATTCTCTGTGTTGAACATTAAGGTCGCATCGTCGTCGTAGGAGTACATCAGTTTCCTGCGATGGTCAGAATTTAGGGCTCGGCGCAAGTCCTCAAGATTGTTCTTGCAATGATTTGTCTGAATACACTGCTTCCTTATGACATCATCTTTGAGCTCTAGTGTATGACTCGCAATGATCCAGATATGGCGAATTAGTTCAAACAGAATGCTTCTCGGTGATTCTAGAGCTGGTTGTTGGGTCAAAGGAGTTCACCTTTCCTCCCTTGGGATGGTAGTTCCGCCCTTTGTGAAACCTCCCTATAAAAGCATTCCCCATTGCTATGATCAACTATTTCTTGGTTTTTGGATTGAAGCAAATTAGCTAGCTTTGGTGTGAGTTTGATAAGTTTGCAGTGTGAATTGTTGATAGTTTAGCAATTGGTTGTGGATTGCCTTAGCCTTGTATTAGAGCTTGTGAGTGAGAAATAGAGTTATCATCCATTTGGGAGACCCATTTTGAAGAGTGAATGCTTGAAGAAACATACCGGTTGGACCCTATGAGAAAGCTTGCAACATCATGGTTCTAATCTTTGCTTTTGATTTATTCTAATACAATCAATGATGATTTCCTATGTCTTGTGTATAATGTACTTGATAGCTTATGGTTCCTTGACTCTATAAGTAAATAGATCATGGTTGTTCTCGATTACGTGTTCTGTTGTTCTCTTGTGTTGTTTCAGGTTGATTTCTCATTGAGGAGAAGGAAACGATAGCTGGAGCGGCACAACAAAAGCTTCATCGAACACTGGTTTGAGGTAGGCTTTCAACGATGACTGTTTAAGGAAATTGATTTTTGTTTTGTTCTTCTATGACTAGACCCACTCTAGGGCTAGAGGGGTTGCCTCTGTCCGCAGATGGAACATTTCCTACTTCACAGAAGCTCGTATCTATATGACAGGAAAGTCGTTTTCCATAAATTTGAGAACAAATATCATTTATTCAAAGATGGAGTGGAGTATATTGTGAGAGCCCGTCGTAGAAAGCTTAATCTGTCTTTGGCAAGCACAGGGAAAATGAAGTGACTGGTCAATTCCACCAAGATTCTCGTGCTCCTTATGATCAAGTAAAAGAATGACATGGAGCAGGAATCCTTTGCAAGTTGTGATGTGAAGCTGAAAGTTGAATTGGTTGATCTGGTCAATCAATATGGAGACATGTTTCAAGAACCAAAGGGATTGCCATCAAAAAGGGGAATTTAGCACGAAATTCAACTACAACAAGACTGTCCACTCCCAAACATAGATATGTATAGAATGTCAATTCTGGAAAGTATAGAAATTAAGAAACAAGTCCAGGAATTGTTAGATAAAGGTGTAATTCGTCCCTCGACTTTGCCGTGTGGTTCACCAATTGGATTGGTACCCATGAAACATGGAACCTGGCGCATGTGTGTAGATTATTGAGATTTGAATAAGATTACAATAAAGAATCGATACCCACTACCTAGAATAGATTATTTGCTAGATCAATTGAAAAATGAAAAATATTTCACTAAATTAGACTTGAGAAGTGGATATCATCAAGTAAGAATAGTTGAGGATGATATTTGGAAGACTGCTTTTAAAACCAAACAAGGATCGTTTGAGTAGCTCGTTATGCCTTTCGGTCTTTGCAATGCTCCAACTACATTCTTGAGAGTTATGAATGATGTTTTAAGATCATTCCTTGATGAGTTTGTAATTGTATATTTAGATGATATTTTGATATTCAGCAAATAACGAGAAGAGCATGTCAAGCATGTGAGGAAAGTTTTGGATATCATGAGAAAAGAATAGTTATTTCTGAATATGTCTAAATGTGAATTTAGGAAAACTTCCTTAGTGTATTTGGGCCATATAGTTAGATGAGGTGAGTTGAAGATTGACCCCTCTAAAGTTTCGGTCATTGTGAATTGGCCAATACCCAAATCAGTCACAAAAGTAAGGAGTTTTATGGGCGCAGCGCAGTATTGGAGGAAGTTCATTACCGATTTCTCTTCCATAGCAGCTCCACTACATGCTTTGACCAGCATGAAGGTTATCTTCCAGTGGGGAGGCAAACAACAAAAAGCATTTGATGCTTTAACACAAAAGATCAGTTCAGCCCCAGTTTTAGGATTGTCGGATTTGAAACAACCATTTGAAATAGAAACAGATGCAAGTGACTATGCCATGGGTGCAGTTCTTTTACAGCATGGTAAGCCCATTTCATTTCATTATGAAATTTTTAATGGTGTTGTTATTAATTATCCTACATATGATAAAGAGATTTATGCATTGGTGCAAAGTGTGAAGAAATGGAAGCATTACTTGATGGGAAAAGAAACTATTATTCACACTGATCATCAACCTTTGCAATATCTGCAATCTCAAACAAAATTGCAATAATCAAGGCACTTTTATTAGATCGGATTCTTACAGCAATTCCACTTGGTAATCAGGTACAAGAAAGGTATTTATAACAAACTTGTTGATATGCTTTCTAGATTGATTGTTAATGCAACCATTTTACTCAAGAACCACTTTGTTTTGCCTGAAAGTTATGTTGAGCAATATGCACATGATGTTGACTTTCAAGAGGTATATTTAAACGTGAGTCAAGGCCACCAAATTGAGGAATTAGACTACCATGTTCATGATAATTTGTTGTATCATTTGGGAAAACTTTGTATCCCACAGGGAGGGAGAGTAAATGTCACAAGGGAAGCACACACTTCTCTTATTGCTAAACATTTCAGTGTAAGTAAAACAGTGGAAAATCTTCAGAGGTATTTTTGTTGGCCTCGTATGCTTGAAAGTGTGTCACGTTTTGTTAGAGGTTGTTCATTGTGTGCAGTCAATAAACCTAGTAATAGGAAGCTAGGATTGTACACACCACTTCCAGTACCTTCACGTCCATGGGAGAGTGTTTCTATGGATTTTGTAGGAGGTCTTCCTTTATCAAGGAAAGGTCATGATTATTTGTATGTAGTTGTGGATAGGTTCAACAAGATGTGCATGTTAATGCCTTGTAAAAAGCAAATTATAGTTGAACAAACAACTCAATTTTTCTTTCAAAATGTATAGATTCATTTTGGATTGCCTACTTCTATTGTAAGTGGTCGTGATTCTCGATTTGTTCAAAATTTTTGGTCAAATTTATGGAACTTGATGGACACCAAGTTGAAGAAAAGTACAACCTTCCATCCGCAAACAGATGTCAAACTGAAGTGGTTAATAGGTCAATTATTCATTTCCTAAGAGGATATTGCAGCAAACATCCTATGTTGTGGGATAAACAGTTGCATTATATTCAGCATGCTTACAACTGAGCAAAACACTCTACTCTAACTTCGCCTTTTGAGGCATGTCTTGGTTATTTGCCTAAATCGCCTTTGGATTTCATCTTTGAGAAAGATGTAGTTGTAGATGGACATAGCGACATAGACAAAGCAAAGAAATTCATTGAGAAAATTCAGTTGATTCACCAAACAGTTCAAGAACAACTAGAAAAGAGTCAAGGCAAGTATAAGGCAAGGCATGATAAGCATTGTGTGGATCATCAGTTTCAAGTAGGTGATGAAGTTTGGCTATACATTAGCAAGGAAAGGCTTCAAGGTGAAGGCAAAACGCTGAAACCAATTCGTTATGGTCCATCTAAAATTCTGGAAAAGATTGGTAATAATGCTTTCAAGATTGATTTGCCTTCATATATGCAAATCTATTATGTTGTTAATGTTGAAAATTTGAGATTGTATGAACCTCATTTGATTGAAGATCAAAGAGAGAATGTTCAAATTCATCTATTGAATACTTTTCTCCAGAATTCCTTGATGTGCTTCAACAAGACACTATACTTGACAGAAGGACAAGCACAACTAAAAGGGGAAGTATTGGTTATCTTGGGTGGGTCTCAAAGGTACACATCCATCAAAGGCCAAATGGATTGAAGTGGGGAAGATGAGGGAACAATACCCTCATCTGTTCAATAACTGAATATAAATATTTTGGGGTCCAAAAGGCTTCCAGTGGGGAGGAGTGATTAGGTGCTCAAAATTATGCTCAAAATCAAAGTGTCAGAATCTTGTCAAACTCAACTTCATATTGAAGAGCTCATCATTCTGAATCCAACGGTGTGAATGGAACTCAAATCCGAGTTCGTATGCAGAAGTTAGAGCAATTCAAAGTTCAAGTTTGACTTGTCTATGTGGCAAGATTGGATGACATGGCAAGGGTCCCAACGAATGGGGAAGTGCCAAGTGGCAAGTTTCCACTGGGTCCCACATATCGCATATCAGGGAAAAACAAAGGATGCAGGACAAGAATCGACCCCGGCAGGTTGGGTTGCGATTTGCGATAATCGCATATCACACCCAAAACCCCGTTGTTATTTGTTACCATTGATAAAGTTCTGATTGCGATGACTGCCTGGATGCGATACTTTATTGTGTTATAGTTTAATGTTCTAGCCAATCCGTGATATTGCATTGAAATGTTTTTTTTGCGTTAAGAGCCCACAACAGATTGTCGATTGCGATGAGCGATAAGACCCTGGATGCAAGAATTTTATATGACACAGTTTAATACCCCAACGGGTCCACAATACCGCAATTGCAGTGTTCCCATGTTAACAAAACCTTCGGTCACTGAACTTTGCCGATTGCGATGAGCGATGGGTTTCGAATGCGAGATTTTATATGTTGTAGTTAATTATCCCCAGTGGGTCCATAATATTGCAATCGCAATGTTTTGTTGTTTCATAAGAGCCCGCAGCACTTGCCGATTGCGATTTGTGATATGGCTGACAAGATATAGCCCGTCGTGTAGCGAATTTCTTGCTCTGTTAGCAGATTTTGGAGTGAAAATGGGGTTTTTGGTCGGTTTTGGAGCAATTTGTGGAACAAATAGTGGGAGAACTAGGAGAAGTCATAACTTCTTCAGTTCTTATCCAAATTGGATGCAAAAAGAGGCTAGATGGCCATTTTTTAGTATTCTAAACTCATTGAGACATGTTTCAGAGGCATCTGAACATTGTAAACACACTTTTGTTGTAATTTGAGCATAATAGAGAGGCCCAAGCCATTGGAAGTTGGACCAAGGAGACGTAGCCCAAGAGGGGTAAACTCCTTATCATGTGCTTGTTGTGTATTGTATTTTGATGTTCTTTGATGTTATTTTGCTGATGTTCGGCATATGTTTTATGTTAAACTGTTTCTAACATTTGTATAAGAAACTCTCATGGGAATTAGTTAATTAAGCAAAAATATTGAAACCTTAAGCACTTGATAAGCAAATGATAAGCATCTTAGGTTTTATTCTGAATGGGGAATTAGCACAACATTACTAATCTGCTCCATTCCAGATCAAGTTTGCCTTGGAAGGCACCTCTAATTTTGTTGCATGGAAGGATCGCATGGAGGCAGTATTGGATGACAATGGATTACTAGAATACACTAAGATAGATGTTACAAAACCATTGAATTCTAATGCCAAGAACCTTTCTCAATGGAATAAAGATGTAGACAAGGCAAGGGAAATAATATTGGAGTGACTACAGGATCACATTGTCTCAAATATCCATGGAAAAGAAATTTCGTTCACAATGTGGAAAACACTGATAAAATTGTTCTAGAATAATAGTGACCAAAGGAAGCTAGTGCTCAAGGATAAACTTCGAAGTATCAAGATGCAGAAGAATGACACTATTTTGTAGTATCTGAGCAAGTTCTTGTGATGAACTTGGCGGGTTCGGTGTTAATGTTTCGAAAGAATACTTGGTAATCCTATCCCTTTTGGGCCTTCCCAAGCTCTGACACAACTATCAAGATTCGGTGAATGGGAGGGAGAAACTATCGAATTGGGAGTGCTTATGGTCTGATTTGGTACATGAGTAAATAAAGTAGAATAACAGAGATGGAACTTCATTCAAGGGCGAGTATGAAGAAAAATTTTCATTGGATGGAAAGGAAAATAAGGGAAAAGGGAAGAAATCTCAATCCAAACCAAAATCCAGTCAAGGAGGCAAGAAGAAATATTTTTCCAAAATTAAATACTTCCATTGTCATGAATTCGGGGACTATGCCACGAAGTGTCCACACAACAAATAAAGCAAGAAGACCTCAGGAGGAGAGGTAGGTGAAGCCTTGGATTCCTAGTATGAGCTTGACTTTAACCACATTGCATGCATGGTCAGCACAGTGATGGGGAGCATATGGTACTTGGACTCAGGTGCATCGTTCCACATGATAGGGTGTAGAGATTTTTTCAATGACCTAGAGGAAAAATACTTGCATATGCACATCGAGATGGGGGATGATGGAAGGTATAGCACGACTAGGATTAGTATAGTCACCTTTCATAGGGAGCTGAGATCCCCCCTCAGGCTTGAGGATGTCATGTTCATTCCGGGCCTAAAGAAAAATCTCATCTCTGTTGTAGTTTTGGAAGACCGTGGCTATGATGTGATCTTCAAAAAAGGAAAGCCATTCCTGAGACACATAGCCACGTGATAAGTGAAGCAAAATGGGTTTTGTGTGATAAAAATTATATAAGCTAGATGTGGAAGATTGTGTTGCATTAAGAACAAAGCTGGAGAAGGTGTAGAGTCACGATATCCGTGAACTTTGGAATAGAATACTTTGCCATTTTCATCATGGAGCCCTAAAGATTATGCAATAGATAACCACAAGCCTCCCAAAGGAGCACTTGAGCTGCATGATGTATGCAGAGGATGTACTTTAGGGAAGCACTCAAAATCCAAATTCCATGATCGAGACAGAAAATCACATGCAGTCCTTGAAAGGATCAACTATGATGCCTATGGACCTTTCTCGACAGCCTCCACTGCTAGACACAAATATTTTGTAATTTTTATTGATGACTTCTCATGAAAGTGTTGTATCTTCTTCATGCAGAAGAAAGATGAGACATTCTCCAAGTTCGTAGAATTCAAGGCACTGGTTGAGAAAGAAACTGGCAAGAAGGTGAAGTTTCTCAGGAGCGATAATGGAGGTGAGTACGTGTCTAATGAATTTAAAAATTTATATGAAAAAGAAGGCATTCAAAGAGAGTTGAAAACATCAAACAACCCATAACAGAATGGGGTGGATGAGAGAAAGAACCATAGCATTGTGGGAGCAGCGAGGGCGATGTTGCATGACCAAGGCCTACCTCTGCATTTATGGTGCGAGGCATGCAACATAACAATCTATTTGTAGAACTGGAGTACTCATCTTATTTTGGGCATGATTACACCAGAGGAGGCTTTCTCGGGGAGGAAGTCGAATGTGTTGCACTTCACGATTTTTGGAGCCTCTATTTACTTCCATGTCTCCAACAAATCAAGGAAGAAGCTAGAGTTGACAATAGAATTGGGGGTATTTTTGGGTTACACGAAAACTCCCCACAACTACCTTGTGTACTTGTCATCCCTCACAATGATAGTTGTGCGAAGGGATGTAAAATTTGATGAGGAGAAAGCAATGTGGTGCTCTCTTGAGAGGGAGCTTCTAATCCTACCAAAAGAGGAGCTTTTAGCTCCAAAGGAGGAACCTCAAGAAGTTGTGGAGCAGACACAAATTGAGGAGCATAGAGTGGAGACAACTACTCAAGGAGAACCATCTAGAGAAGCCAGAAAAAGAACCAGGTAAGTTGAGAGACTTGTGTAGGATGTGAGGGAGAATGTGGGTGTTCCTTCAAATAAACACATGCAGAGAAGGTCACTTGATCGTACACTGGCTACATGGCTCTAATGAATGAGCTTGTAGAGAATAAGCCATCCTCTTTTGAGGAAGCAGTAGAGAAACCTATATGGGTTAATGCAATGGTGGAGGAACACAAATCCATTGTAAAGAATAGTATTTGGGAAGTGGTCCCAAGACCAAAAGATAAATTAGTTGTGGTTTCGCGATGGATCTTCAAGGTGAAGCAGGAAGCAGATGGAAGCATAGATAAGTACAAGGTTAGATTTGTGGCCAATGGGTACTCTCAAGTTGAGGGAATTGACTACGAGGAGACATTTTCTCTTGTAGCAAGGTACTCATCTATTAGATTAATTCTTTCTTTGGTTGCACAGATGGGGTGGATGATCCACCAGATGGATGTAAAAACAACATTACTAAATGGATTTATTGAGGAGGAGGTGTATATCGAGCAACCATAAGTCTTTGAGACTTTTAATCGAGAGTCTCATGTGTGTAGACTCAAGCGAGCATTGTATGGTCTCAAAAAAGCACCTCATGCTTGGTACACTGGGATCGGTAGTTATCTCACCAGTTTTGGCTTCACTCAAAGTGAAGCGGATGCAAACCTCTATCATACCTTCGTAGAAGGTAAATTGCTCATTTTTGTTTTATATGTTGATGATTTAATTTTAACTAGTGATGAATAACTTATCAAATCTTGCAAGGAGGACCTTGAAAGAGAATTTGAAATGAAGAACATGGGTTTTGTTGCACTCAAATTGTCAAAGTTCCAAGGAAGCAGAAGTACCAACTTTTTCAACAATGATCGGGTCACATATCAGCAATCCATGTGTCATGATTATCCCATTCTGCAAGTTATATAATATAAATTATCTTAGTAAAACCTTGAGTCTATGTAACAACCTAGGTAAGCCTATAACTTGATAACGAATTCCATCCTAGGAGGTTTTTTAAACTCGTTGATTACTTGTGTTTCTAGACACAGCTAATCAGAAGAATTTTTTCCCTCTAGCTAAAACCCCAAAGCTAGGGTGAAATTTATTATCGAATTATTAAGTGAGTCCTATTGTTTTTAGTCGAGTCTGATGTAAAAGTGGTTTGGGAGTCATTTAAGCTAGTTGGCTTAATTATTTTATTACAAGTCACTTCGTTTACTAGATCATATTGTGTCGCAGATGGGTCGTGTGCCTTGAGGGTCTAAGCCAAATGTGTATTCCCTCTTTGAGTCTTGTAAATGAAAAATATTATGTATTATAGGGTTTGAAAAATAATTGAATCCCCTCATATGTAAATTAATTAATTTTTTTGGCAAAAACGAAATTAAATCCTAAGCAAGAAATATAATTAATTAGAGTCAAATTTAAATTGTCTTAGGAAAATAAATTCTCCAAATGGAAAAATTCATGGGTCTTAAAAGAGACAATTTTTAAAGGTCCTCCACCAAGGGAATATTGTATATTTCAAGAAAATTTGAACCCTTGGACCTTGATGGTTAAGTGAAAGTCAATTTTTTTAGGAAATGAGTTCAAAATAATTAATTTTGAACAAATTAAAATGGAATTAAATGATAGATTCGAAAATTCCTCAAAAATAAAAAATCAAGGGCCGAGATTAAAAGATCTTGAAGTGTTTATCAACAACCAAGATTATTTTGACAATGATCAAATAAACTAGCCACTATTTTTTCCATTTGGAGGATTTATCTATAAATTAGAGAGTCAGTTGAGTCTAGTCATCTTGATCTCTAGCTAGAATATTGTTCTTGTTCATTGATTTGTGGTATGTATTGACTACGGGCTTCCTATGTTTTTTCATGTGATTATTTTGAGATAATACATAGTGTTTGCAGGTACTCAATCCTTCATATAAAGTTCACAAATTGTGGGCAAGGATCATTTTGCTTAGATCTCTAGTTTTTATATAGTAGATTAAATCTTCGCTAAGGCTATAGTGAGCATAAATTTTCTGACGCAATTCTAGTCATTCTTCAAAGGAAAAATACTATAAAAAAATTATTCTCTCAAAAATCTATTTGAAACCCTTGTATAATTTGTAAAATAATTTTGTAAATTTGTATTGTAAATTATTTTGCTAACTTGGGTTGGGGTTAGAGATTTATTTTGTATATATTTGGGTTTTGGGTTTTGGGTTTTGTAATTTTATTTTTTTTCGGGTTGAATCAAGAGACCAAGTGAAGTAAGAATTAGATCTAGGCCCTTGAGTATAAGATCTAGTCTCTAGATAATTTTGCAGGTCCATTCACTGAAGATTATTCAACAAAATTAAGATCCGAGGAAGAAAAAAAAATTCAAGACAAAGGTTTTACTTTTCAGCCTCCCCGGGACCAGACCCGGTCCCTCCAAGGCCAACGTCACCCTCTTAGACCCCAACATCAACCTTTTATCCTTCCGTGTCATCCTTTTTGACCTCTTTGAAGAAGGTCGTTAGGCATAGAGGCCTCGACCTCCATCCTTAGCCCCTACGTTGTCCCTTTTAGGCCTTCTTGGGCCTAGTCATGGCCCTTTTGGGCCTCAACCCCCCTTTGGAATGCTAGACGACAACCCTAGAAGGATTTTCGTGGACTTTTAGCCCGTAAAACCCTTAGCATCCTCCTTGCAACCTCCTCCTCTACTAGCGTCCCCCTCTCTAAACATCTACATTGACCTTTTGTGGCCTTCTCTCTCCCCCTTACGCTCCGATCTATCATTCTAGCCCCTGTAACGACCCTGATGAAAATTCCATGTAATAAAAGTTAATAAATGCAAAATAATAACCACAGATTATGGGACACTTATTCCAAGCTTAATGTTGGGCAAAACATCCTAGTGTGGGTGTTCATTTGGTTTATTATGGCTCAGGAAATTGGCAAAGGCAATGGCTAAGGCATTTGGAAAAGCAAAGTGGCATTAATTGACATTTTATCTATGAAAATAATGGAAATTAGGAGAAAGGGAAGGTGAAAGGTCATAGATTGCATGTGAGGAGAAAAATGAAGAAAATAGAGGCCTCATTAATAAAAAGGCTTATGAGGATCAATTGGTACATTTTTTTTTTCAGTTCAGTTTTGGAGCTCTCTCATTAGTCTCTCTCTCTCACTCACTCTTAGACACCTAGAGTTTTCTTGGAGCATTTTAGCATTGGATCAAGAAACGCAAAGGCGGTAAAGAGGAATCAAAGATCAAGTAAGGAAGAGTAGGATCAAGCAGCTACATCAGGATTCTTTGTAGGTATCGATTTGCATGTATGGTTTCCTTGCTATATTTGGCATGCATGGTGTTGCATGTGTGTTCTTAGTTCTCTTTCTATCATTGGCATGGGTTTTGTCAGGTGTGACAATGTTTTTCAGCCTAGCCTTTCCATTTCCAAATAGCCATGGTGTGATGGGGTTCTCATGTTTTGGTTGAGCTAGATTTTCGAATGGATTCGAAGCTAAGTGAGGTGGATCTCTGAGTAAAAGAACACATGGCCTAGTAACCCCTAAACCAGACTGTGGGTTACGGTAAAGCTGGATTTTATGTCGCCTTAGTGGGCTTTGGAATCCTTGATCGTTGAATGGCGGAATATATGGTAAAACCTAGAGGTCGGTGCTCTCCAGCAGGCCTAGTAATCCCCAAATGGGATATACGGTAAAGCCTAGATAGTGGAGTCTTGGTTAGGGCATATTGATCGAGTGTGGATTGTGGTAAAGCCTAGAGACTAGGAGACAAGAAAATTCCTCGTGATGTAGGTGGCCAAATTCGGTTACATCCATGCTTGTTTTGGCCTAGTGATTTGGTGGAGATCATGGTAAATCCTATTATTACATGTTTATTATTTTGGCCTAGTGATCTGGTGTGGATTGCGGTAAAGTCTAGTTTCTATTGATGAGAGTGAGGTGGTTTAGCCTCGGGATGCCCTGGTTGGTTCTTTTCGTTTGAGTCCCACATTAATGCCTGAAATATGGCATGGGGGTGATTGGATGAAGAGAGATTTGGCTTAGCCAATCTATGGTCGAGTGGAACGTGGTAGTCCCATATCGGGTTGGCTTTTGCATTCATTAATAAGAGGTTCTTTCCTTGGTATCCTATGTGTAAATGTATTGGTTTATATGTGGATTCTATGGCTTATGTATCCTTGATATTTTTGTTGTTATTATGTTGGTTATAAGCATGTATAATGACAGTGATGATGTATGGCTCTCCTCATGTTTTGATTTGTAAATGAATAAACAATGTATCTATGACCTAATAGATGATAATGCAACTAATGATATAAGGGAACAATGTTTCTTAGTGATTCTCATATAAGTATGAGACCCTTATGCTTAGATATGTCGTTTAAACCTATAGATTGCATATTTGTGACATGTTTGACGAAATGCCTGTCATGGCTAGTAGGGGTCCAGTCAAGTCCTTGTTCAAGTAATTGCATTTGTATCATTATTATGTTGTTATCTTTTAGTTATGTTGTTGGAGTTCTAGGTAGTGACCTGGGACCTGGGCCTCAAAAAGTAGCACAAATCTTTAAGTCACAACCACAAGACTGAGGAGAAAAGTCCCAAGACACACCCATGCCTTGTTGTGGGAGAGACTGGAGCCTCCCAGATGCACCCTTGTCCATATCAAGGGAGCGTCTAGGGGTTTAATGGTCTAAAAACTCAGTGGGACACAAGGATTGGTCATGGGGATGATTGGGAAGGCTTCTAGTTGTCCTATAGTAGGTATAGAAGGTTTGTGTTGTCGGTTTGCGTCGATTCCACTTCCTTAAGTTCACCTAGGAGTTTGAATTCCATTATAGTGGCATCTCGTCGTATATTTACCCTGGTTGGCCAATTACTTGGGTAGATGTGGTATGAGGGTGTTACAACCCCTTTATCCCCAAACGTGACCTTCCTTGGCATACCGTGCCTCTTCTTAGCCTATTTTTCACTAATCTGCCCTAAAACCCTAGTTCTGAAGTTTTGGACTAAATACTTGGTGGTTTTACAGGTTTAAGGTCTCAAAAATCATATTTTTCAAGTGGCAACTTGATCCTAAAGTTTTAACGATTTTTGACCAACGGAAATTCAAGACCTTAGGCCTAGGCTTTAACCTCTAAACCCTAGTTTCACTTTTGTTTTATTACAACAACTAAAGCAATAAGAATTTAGACCTAAAATCACATGTTTAATGGTCAAAATCACTTAGAATTGTAAGATCTAAATTTTCATGAGTTTTGGGCACTTGGACATCTTGGATTTCAACTATATATAATTTTTAATCTTGCTAGAATTTACTGCATAACTGAAAAATTCATATCTGAAATTTCTGAAGCATTCACTTAATTAAGGTAAAAATAAAAAATAAAAAAAAAAAAAAAAAAAAAAATAAAAAAAAAAAAAAAAAATTATTCAGTTTAGAGGATTTTTGCTATTTTTAGACATATTGGGCATTGTGTTAAGCTTAACTAGCTTGTTGATATGTCATTGTTTCATTGGTGTAATAAACATATCAGTTCTAAAAATTGTTGAATCAAACTCTTTAAAAGCCTAAAAAATTGAATTTTTCAAGTTCTAGTGTAATTTTACTATTTTTGGGCATACTGGTCATCTAATTTTGGTATCATTAGCTTGTTGATCTGTGGTTGCTTACTGTTGTAATTAATATTTCATATCTGAAAATTCGTTGAAGAATACATCTTAAGAAAGATAATATATCTGATATTTTAGTTAATCAAGTTACTTGGCAATTGGGCATATTTTAGCAAGCATATACATTGTTGGATTGACATTTACTTGTTGTTGTCATGATTGTTTATTGTTGTCATAAATTGTTTACCGCTTTCATAATAGTCACTCGCTGCTTATCAAAAGATCGCACAAACATAAAAATACCTAGTGTCTTCATATTTTGTTCCTAGCATTTGTATTGTGAAAATGACTGGCATTTTGTATCTCTTGTGATTTTTCATGCTATAAGAAATCATATTTCACACTCTCTTATGCACTTAAATCTCTTGGGAATATTGGCATTGAGTAATAAGATCATGTATAATCTTGTTTAACTATGATTGGAATCTTGATTGATAAGTGGATAAGTTGGTTTAATTGGTTAAGCATCTTGTGGAATATTGTTGAAGTTTACATTGATATCTTGTTTAAGATTGTATCTTAATATTGTGAAGTACTCTTGCTTTAAGATAAATTCACAATAAGTACTTAAGTAACTTACACAATCTTAACTCAAGATAACTTTCACTCATCATCTTGCATTAATCATACTAAGTCTAGATTGCATTAATAATTTACTTCCTAGCATAAGCTAGGTTGATAGAAATATATGGCAACCCTTCTCATCTAGCTTGAGGGGTCTCAACAACTCTTCAGTGGTTAACATGGTGACCTTGCAGTTGTCAAATCCACAGTCTCTGCAGCGTCGGAGGCATCAGGAGATAGGAGCACAATAGAAACAATCATTAATCAGGCCCTAACCTGCTTCCTGTTAACCTCCTTCCCACAACCTACCTTGGAGCCCAACTTCAAAATAGTTAAGGGAAGGTCACATTTATATTAGGCATATAATTAAAAATAACCAAGCTCATTACATCACACATAGGTCATAGGACTTGCATATCATTTAGGTTAGTCAATCATCTCAGGCAGCGGGTGTCCATCTGATCATTTGGTTCCAATTTATTATAAACAAGAATTTGTGACTCCATTAAAGTCACAGATCTCATACTCTAAAATTCAATCGAATTAATAATCTTGCTTAAAATCAATCAAGTGGCCTGTCATAGATCTCATACTCTAAAATTCAATCGAATTAATAATCTTGCTTAAAAGCAATCAAGTGGCTAGGCCACTCATCTATGTCTCCCAAACAAGTTGGTTTCCAACTTGTTTTCCTTCACCTCATTCCGTAGGGAATAACCCCCATAGCGCGTTGTTGGGAGACAGCTAGAACGGAGTGGACGGGGATCAAAGTAACAACCCTCGTCCTGAGCGTTGTCATGGTGCATATAAAATTCGGGTGACAACAGGTCTCATGGATTGCTTCCTTGGGTTGGAAGTATGTAAAAGAGATGGGGAATTATTTCTGTCTCAAGGCAAGTATGCAAATGAGATACTATAGAGTTTTTGCATGGAGAGTTGCAAACCCATGGAGACATCTCTAGTGGCCAATTGGAGGAAGGAGGATGCCACCTCAGCTGAGGAAATGGATACTACCATTTATCAGCAGCTAGTGGGTTCTCTAATGTGCCTTGTGAGCACACGACTAGATATGTGTTATGCAATTCAACCAAATGAGTCGAGCTATGGTTATGCCAACCAAATTATTTTGGAAGGAAACTAAGCATTTTTTACAGTACCTCAGAGGCACTACCCAGTTTGTACTATGGTACAGATGGACAGAGGGCATGAAGCTATGTGGCTTCACAGATGCGGATTGGGCGGGGATTCCATCACACCGAAAGAGTACATTATGTGGAATTTTCAGTGTTGGGTCCACAACTATATTCTGTCACAACGGGAAGCAAAGATCGGTGGCACTCACCTCGACAAAAGAAGAACACATGGCTGCAATTTAAGAAACATGTGTGGCAATCTAGATGATAAAGATACTTGTTGGATTTTTTTTGTCAGATGATGGATCCAAATGTGATCTACTATGATAATTAGAGTTGCATCAAGCTCTCTGAGAATCATGTTTTTCACAATTGATCCAAGCATATAGATATCTGGTATCACCATCTACGGGAGTGTGTGCAAAGGCGGATAATGTTGTTGCAATACATTCTGACAAAGGAACAAGATATTGACATTTTGACAAAGGCCTTGTCAAGAGGAAAGTTGAGTTCCACAAGTGTAGGATAGGGGTGGTTGATAATCCCTTTCTTGTTGAGAGGGAGTGTTGAAAAATGCAACAAGAAATACTCAATTTGATTTTGCCTAGATTAAATTGAGAAAATTCGGATTTCCATATTAGCAGACAACTTGGATGTAGTTAACTTATGTGACATGACTTGTTTCACCCAGTTTACTCAATAAATTCACGTTGGAAGAATTAGAGTTTAGTTAAGCTTGTGTGATTACTAATTTGTAGCAATCAAAGTGAGTTATCTCAAGTTGTTTTTAGTTAAACTAGTTCCAACCTTTGGAGGAACTAGTGGAAGTTCAGTTAAGCAGTGGGACTTCAGTCAAAATCAATGATCATCTAATTAACTGATCAATCAACCCAAAATAGCTAGTGCATGTAGAGAATTCAAGTTCCCCGGTTGTGGTGGAGATTCCAAGGCAGTGTAACATCAGTTGTAGACTAGTATTGAGTGTACAGGTGTTGCATACAGTCAGATGATCAGCTTTTGGAATTGCGCAAGCCATTTTTAAGAAATTCCTAAATAATAGGGGCCTATTTTCTCAAAGGATTTCACAAGGAAATAGGGGCTCAAGCAGAGGCAGAAATTGACTAAGTCGGTGTCAAAGCTTCTGAGTGAGAAAAGAGATAGTTTATGCACTTATAGGTTGTGATCAATAAGCAAAGCAATTGTAATACATCTATATTCATCAAGTTAAAGAAAGCGGACAATGGGGTTTTTAGTAGTTTGCTTTCCTAAGGAAAAATATTATTTGGAAGTGTGTGATTTCTTATTGCATGTTTGATATTTTTGCTCTAAATTGTGAATTAATGTCTGCGGAATAGTATAGTAGGTTTGTGTCTTGTGATTTTTATTAAAAATTCATGAGCAGCTACAAATCTAAATCATAATTTCTATAATTACAAAACTTATGTATTACAATTACTCTCCTCCAAGCTATTAGAGACATACTTATTTACACTAAAACTATCAAATATTTATGTGTCAAGAAGCCTAATAGAAAATCAAAGGACCCTCCTACATTCTATGTCATCGGAAAACTTTTTGACCTTATCTTAGGAAGGCATATACCCATCAAGTACGATGATCCTAGAAACCCCCTGGTCACCGTTCAGATTCAAGGCCTCAACTTTCCAAATACTTTAGTGGACTTAGGAGCTGCTATAAACATCATAACACTTGAAACATGTGTCGTCCTTAGAATAAACACATTAAAACCAACCCTAACCATGCTAGAGTTAGTTGACAGATCTGTGATAAATCCAGAAGGAACCCTAGATGATATTATTGTTTTTGTGGCTTCCTAGGAGTATTCGGTAGATTTTATGGTCCTTAATCCTAAAAATAAGCTGCAAGGAAACCTCTCATATTAGGCAGACTGTGTCTTACCACTGTTGATGCATACATTGGGTTTCGGACCAGTAGCATGACTATTTCCAAAGGAACTGCCATTAAGAACCTTATTCTATATCCACCTACTAAACCCAACATACCATCTAACAATCTTGAGTGTCTTCCTCCTGAGTACAAAGAAGGTAGATTACATTATCCTCTTATTATTAACAAGGCTCTTAGTTACAAGAGACAGACGAAGGATGACACAATCAATGGCTTTATCAGTCAACCTTCCACCATAGGACATCCAACATGTCAAATTTTGAAAGTCATACTCGATAATGAATCCCAAGGTGATCCAATGGAAGAGCCAAACAATGATCATATACCTATAACAATAGTCCATAGCAGTATTCCTGTTGAAATTGAACCAGGGAAAACGTTGAACATGTTGTAGCGGCTACAACCACCCTCCAAAATTTTACCTATGCTTCGATTTTGGAGCCTTCCTTCTTAACCATAACATCTCATATCGCACTGATCCAAGTATTCGTGCTTTGACTAAGACTTATCTTTCCAGTTTGGCTTGTGTTTGCTTACTTAGTTGATTATCTAACTCACAAATTGATCTCCTAACTTAGTCCCAAAACCCCCAGAAACTGTGCAATTCTTGAGGTAAACTAGCCTTGTTGTTGGGAATTGCACAGTCCTGACTTCCAGTGAGCCTTGAGCTCAAAAAATGCGCAGTCATGAGGAGCTAGCCCAGCACTGAGCCCATAAATTGTGCAACCCTTATTGAGCTTGAAAACTGCGCAGTGCACTGAGCAAGAAAGTTTCCCAGTTCCTGGAACTGCGATATCTTTCCCATCAATGTACATGGAAAGTTTCCGCGGAAAAAGAAAAAAGGAAGAAGCAAAAAGCAAAAAAACATCCATAAAAAATAGGGATCTATTTTTAGTATCCCTAAGGAGGCACTTGCATTATTTTAAGAAACTTCTGCCAAGTGTCACTTTTTCCTTGATTTTAGGCATGCACGTCATAAACCCTAGTTTGTCCAAATCTACTTAATCAATGCTGCTAGAGCTCACTTTCACATTTGATCTTGGAGCTCTGGCATTCCCGAGGAGATCAAGGAGCCTTCAGTGCTATCGTTGTCACTTTTCCAGGTGATTTTTTCTTTTGTAGTCTTTTGCCGCTTTTTCTGTCGTTTTTCGTTGTTTGGCTTGTGCGAGTGTTGTTTCACTTGTTTCTCCACATGGTTGTTGGTGTTTTAACTTGTATAAGTGTTGTTTCAAGTTATAGATTTCCTTTCCCAAGTGTCGCACGAGTTTTCCTGTTTTTGCACCAATGGTCGTCGTTACATCGACTCTCCTCACATTTTTCGTTTTCCTTTCGTTTAATCAATTGTTGCATTAGATTCACATGCATGCATCTACACTTAGTCGGATCTGGACTCGACTTCACACTATCACTCAGATTTGCTTGTTTTCACACTTCCCTTGGGCAGATCTAGGCTTCCCTTGGTTGGATCTCGCCTTGCATAGCTTGCACTACGCAATCTAGAGGCTCAAGCCACTAGCTTGGCCTCTGAATTGTGTAGAGCACAACCTAAGCTGGCTCCAACTGCATACTGCGCAGTTCTAGGAGCCAGCCTTCCAGCTTGGCCACTAAAACTACGCAATGCATAGTCTCTCCCAAGCCTTAGCCCAGGCTAATTGTGCATTACATAGTTCTTGTCATCAAACTTCCACCTTGGTTGTTGGGACTGCATAGTGCCTAGTTCTCACAGTCAGTCAGTCACTCCTATCAAGAAAAATTGTGCAATGCCTCATATCTGGTGCCCGACTTGCTGCTTGAACTTACCTTGAATTTGTTTTGCTTTAAGTTGACATTTGCTTGCCATGAGTGTCCTCTTTGTCCCACAAGTACAATAATTGTTGAGCATCTCTCCAACAGTCACAGTTGACATGACATCTAAGAGAGTTGTATAAAAGGAAACCGTCGAGAGCAATATTGCGGAAGCAGTTGAGCAGATATCAATTGATTTACCAGTGTATGCAAATACTCAGTTGTTTATTGAGAAGGGAACAACACTGACATGGAAACAAATAAAATACACTTTTGTAAAAGACTTTAATGCAGATTTGGAGGAACGACAGGTCTATCTTAGCATCTGACAGTCAGGGTTATACAAGGTTGCATGCAGGTATCCCATCTTCCTGTGTGCGGACATCATCAATTGGATTGTCTCACATACAGATGAACATACTATGACATTGAGCAGTGCTAGTGGGAAAAAGATTTCCACCTTCAGGGTAGAAGACTTTCAGCAGATGTATCACTTACTTGAGCCGGTGAAGCACATGAACTCACTCTTTTATGCCGCCCATAGTTATGTGAACACAAGAGACACTGTCAAGCGCTGGGTGAAAGAGACATCGAAGTTTAGACAGACACCCACCCATGTTTACAAGACAAAGTTCCTTAGGAATGCTTACCAATTCTTGATCATCTTTACCTGTAGAATATATGGTCAAGAGAGCACATAAAACTTACCCGAAGGGTGGGTAGTCTTACTGGACCAGTTGGTGAATGATGGGAGGCCCTTCCACTGGTCAAATATGTTGGCTCAACAATTGAAGTCCCATCTAGCTAAGGCTTAGAATCCACCCAAGAATGAGCAAGCAAGGTTTTACATGTCCACATCCTTACTAGATGCAATCTGTTCGCAGCAGTAGTTCCCTAGCATGAATTGGAAATGGACACCATGAGAGACTGTCGTGAACGCTTATTGAAAGATTCTCTCCAGCTGCAGTTATCGAGGAGTAATGGCACGAGTAACTAACCACTTTATCATTCTGTTATACAAGCTTGTATTTAATCAAGATCCACCTTGCATGTCCAGAGAAGCAATCGAGGTGATAGTAGACATTGTAGATTGGTATTCCCCACTAGGTGGCACCTTCATTAGAGTGTTTTGCATAGAGAAACCTCTGAATGCCTTACCAAGGTATGCCATTGACAAACTGATCATGCAAGAAGTTTCATAGCACCTCGCTACAGGGTTGTCGGGAACACTGCATAGGAAGAAGAAAGCACCATGGCCTACTCTTCATTTGTGGATCGGATCATACGAGATTAAGAACCTAAAATATGTAGATGTTGAGGCTAAAGACATAGTGAAATTCGAGTTCGGCACCAAGGACTTTAATCTGTATGATCCCCACAGTATTTGCAAGGACTACTTTACAAGAGTTTACTTTCTGTGGATCAGAAGGGAATTTCATTGGCCAAAGGAGGATCCTTGGAGGTACTGCTACAATGCCTCCAGACTCAAAGAGATATTTAGTATATCAAGAACTTGGAAGGTTTCTTCACAGACAACAACAACTCTAGAAGAAACAACAATAACAGAAGGCAACAATCCAGTGCAAGACAAAGGAAAGAGGAATATTGCTGATAGTCAAGAGGGAGAGAAAAGCTGCAAAATGAAGGCAGATCTTATCATTGCAAAGGAAACTTTGGTAGCAGAAGCAAAGACGGAGAAAAGGATGAGAAGATCAGAGCGGAGGAAGAGAGAAAAGCAGAGCCTACAAGAAGCAGAACTGAAGTTGCAGGAGACAGAGAAGAAGTTGAAGGAAGAATAGGAGTTGAGGAGGAGACAATGAGAAGAGAAGCAGAAGCCGGAAAAAGAACAAAGGCAAGGCGTGATGACAAAGGAAACAACGTCGATATAAGTTGAAGAGATGGAACAACTAGCAGCAGAGGGAGAACGTGAACAAATGCAGGATTGGGAGCTTTCTCAACAAATTGAGTAATTAATTGAAGTGATAGACATGGAGTTGGAACAAGAGCTGCGACATGAAGATGTTGACCTGATGCTGAGAGCACCATGGGTCATCCCTCAATCTCCACCACCTCCAGTAGCAGAGCCAGGCTCGAGCGAGCAAGGAGATTTTGTTCTCCTTGATGATGATCATGTCATGGATGTGTACAATCTATCATTCGACAAGTTCCAAAAGAGGATTGTACAAGCACAGAGGAAGCACTTTCCGGATGATCACGCATTACCTGTATTCATTAAAGAAAGGATGATAGTTTCATACACCAGGAAGCATCCAACTACCCTTGCCGAAGCCAGCTTGGCATATGCAGGGGCAACAAGATCAAATGTCTAGTATCTAACGGCCAAGAATGAGCAACTGGAAAATAACTTGCAGGCTACCATGTAAGAGGCAGAATAACTCTGAGCATCAACGGAGAATGAAATTTCCACATTGGCGGAGATGATGACAACAATACTTGCTGAAGTATTAGCACTTGGAGAAACCATGTGAAGATTTGTCACCATGCATAAAGCAAATGTTTGTTTGCATGGCCTGTAGTAGCGAAGCAAAGAGTTTGTTAAAACTCTCAAAAACATACATGCTGCCATCACCCATGTACAAGAGTGGACAATGCGGTACAAAGGGGCCCCGCTTGACTTAGTGAAGAAGATGAAGCCACAAGCAGAGCTGGAGAAAGAAAAGGTTTGAATGTTGATTCAGAACAACGAGCAACTCACCTCATTCATCGGCAGCACACAGGCCTCATATGTGCGGTTGTATAATAGTTTGGATGTCTTGGTGAGAACACACCATATCCCATCAATTGGTTCCCTCACTAATGCTAAACCCAAGAACCAAGTTCAGCTGGAGATCGATGAGTACTTGGAGCAGCTAAGACGAGAATCCACCAAGGAAGACTTGGAGTTGAACGCACACAACATGCAGAAGTTCATCGGTGGCCCTATCAAGGTCAAGACAATGTTGCTCATGCTTCAAAACGAGTTGGATACAAGTTCCAAGACAGTATACCTGGATGCCATGGAGGCTAGATTCCACTTTCAGAAAGACATTGTTAAGCATTTTGGGGACACCATCACACAGTACCATGATTGGCACCAATATGTGGCTAAGAAACAACAAGTGGAGGTTGGCGAGTTGGACTTTCCCCAAACTTCAGAATCATAGCATTGTGTCTTGTTAGGTTGTCTCTACACTATTTTGTCATATATGGGCACACGTGTAAAATGTAATATTATTTGTAGTTATGTTGTAAGTGAAATTCCAAGTGTCAATATTGGAATATAAAAAGTCACCATGTAATGTGATGTGCCTTTTTGTGAAGAAGTTGAAGAGTCATGAGGGTAGTCCAAAGGTCACAAAGGGGGAGTTGAAGAGTCACCCCCCTCTTGTTATAAATAGAACCTCATAACTCATGTAACATGCTTTTGGGAGCCAAGCTTTTGGTTAGGCTTAGGCTTAGAAAGAGCTTAGGAGTATTGTGAAGATCCTTGGCTTCTCCATAGCATAGAGCGAGTATACTTCTTTGGAGGAGTAGGTGTTCTTCACTGTAATGTTCCACTATTGGGGCTAGTGGTTGTCAATGGTGTATGTATGGATGGAACTTTCACTTATAATAATAAAATCAGAGCCAACACACTTTCATGCATATGTTGTTAATATAGTAGGACTATTCTTGTTATATTGGCAATGTATGTTATTTAACTTACACATATGCTTATGAACTATTTTGTATGCATTTGTACGAATCTTGTTGAATGCATGTTGTTGGATTAACTCATCACTTTAACTTGTGGACTATTCTGCATCTTAGCTTGTGATGTAATTTTGCTCGTGTGTTCCTGTCAAGATGCGTACTATTATGGGCTTCCAAGGGGTACACTTCCTTTTCCCTTCGTGTGTTGGAACCTTCATGCATCGCACTTGACTCTCTGTAGGGTCACACACTTGTTCTCACCCAATGTTAACATACTTTCCTCTGCACTTTCAGCGGTCAAGGCATTACATTACCACCCACTACTGGGACTCCTACTCCAAACAGTGTGACCTCTAGTTGGGACTTCATGTTGAGGAGATCCCCTGAATGTTGGCAGTTCCAGCACCGTCAACAGAACATTAATTCCAGTCTTGATAACCTTTAGTGTGAGAAACATATACAAATCCTTTAAAATACAAACCAGCCTTTGCCTGGGATTATGTAGACATGAAAGACATTGATCCACTATTATGTATGCACCACATCTATATTTAAAAATATGTTTGTGTTATTCGTCAACCACAAAGGAGATTGAATCCACATCTACCTAAGATATGTTTTGCATCCAAAAAATATGTTTTGCTAGGCTTTGTTAATAAGTCTACCTAACAGTTTTAGACTACTCTCTAATTTGTTCAACCATCCATACTTATGTATCATGCTTTAAATTTCTAATTAAATAACTAAACTTGTTTTAAAAATAAATAAATAAATATAATAATTTTAAAAAATGATATAAAAAAATTAAAAAACATATATAATTTTAATAAATATATATAACAACTATATAAAATAATAATGGTGATGTAATAATATTGATTACTTGAAAATTAAATAAATATTAATATTTAAATTATATGTATTTTTTGTTCATCAAACATTAAAAATAATTTTAAAAACCCAATAATTTCAGAAACAGAAACAAAAAAGAAAACAAAAAACAAAAACAAACAAAAAAAATAATAATGAAAAAAATAAAAAATAAAAATGTTCAGAAACAGAAACAAAAAAGAAAACAAAAAACAAAAACAAACAAAAAAAAATAATAATGAAAAAAATAAAAAATAAAAATGTCCATGATTATTTCGGGTTTATTACTTAGGATAGAAGTAAATGTATGGGTTATGTCAATTTTCAGGGTTCTAGTCTTCAGAGATTGATTTCAATTGGTTTCGTTAGAAATTGATCAATCCAAATCTTTTAGTTTTCATGTGGTCTCAAATTAGTTTATTTTATGATTATGGCTATGATGAGTATCTTCCTAAGAGTGACCAAGCCAATTTCTCAGTTTGAATATACATAATTGATCATTAAATAACACAATTTATAATTTAAAGAAAGAAAGAAAAAAGAAAAAGAGTTAAAATTTTAATGATTTAAATATGTGTGTTGTGACATGGATATCACCACTTTTTAATATAGTGGACTGAATATTGAGATGTGACATTGATATCACCACTTTTACAAGGAGCTTTTTTGAGTTTTTTTAAGAAGATTGTTAAACTACATGACATGTCAAGCTTTTCAAAACCCCTGTTGCAATAGATTCCATGTGTTGAAACAAACTCCACATGCTAAAGTTAAAGTTGTAACCTAGATCTTAGAAAGAAGTAAGACATGGACTCGTTGCTTATAAGGAGAAAGCTTACGACATGGTGAATGATATGCGATTTACCCCCTCTTTGACAGGAGTGAAAACACTAAATAACACTACCCTATATTTGTAGGATATAAATTATAAGATTTTACATTTAATAATTATAATTTATGTTTAATGGTTTTGTTAAAGAAAATTTGGTTAAATTTTTAAGTTATGGAAACACAATTTTTCTAAAATTTATGGTGGTGAGTTTTATTCTCTTGACATTTAGAACTCTAAGGGAAGTATTTTTGTTTTTTGTATGTATGTTTGTTTTTGTTTTGTTTTTTTTTTTTTTTTTAATTGAGGTTTGAAATTTCAAGAGAATAAAATTACTTATCATTTTAAATTTTCCATTTTATATAATATTTTTTCATAAGTTTTATTTCAAATTGATGTATAATTTGGGTACTATTTAAAATAAAATAAAAGGCTTTTATGTGAAAAAGTGGTCGAACAATTAGTGTACTAAATGACAGTTCATTGTGTAATTTCACTTATAAATCTAGCATTTCGAGCTTTTGTAAAAGGGTCTCATGCACCCACTAGGAAGCACACACACACTAATATATATATATATATAGTCTAGCTTATAGATAAAATGATCATTTTCACTAAGATCTAGTGATAAAATTTCAAGCAAGATTGTGATTTTTTGTTATTTAAAATACATTTTTGAATGTTTAAATTAACAAGAAAAAATGCCTTGAAAAAGGTTCATTTCATTTATTACTTAGAATATATATATATATATTAGAGAGCTCGACTATAAAAGGACAGAAATTCGATTATAAAAAAAAAATGAATCCCTTTAATGGCCCTAAAAAATGTATCGTAATTAACTATTATAAAATCAAAAAAATTCCAAATACCATATTAGCTGGATTGTTAAAAAAACAAACAAACGTTAATGTACATGATTTTTGGTCAAAAGAAATGAGTTATGGGTAACTCCTTCTCATCACTAAAATTTGAAACTACTCTAACAAAATCAAATAGAAATTCAATCGTAAAATATCAAACATTAAATTAATATTTGAGTAATAAAATATCAATATATATTCATCTTAATACTAAATCTATCAAGCACCAAGAGGAATCAAATCTTTCTAGGAGCAAACTTTTTCTCAATTTTTGCACCAAAAAAGAATTATGCATCTTAAGAGTAAATCTCTCGAGATGTAGGTCTTTTCTCAAGCTTTGCATTCAAAAAAAGGTTCACATCTTGAAAGATTTGATCCCTTTCCCTGCGTGGTAGATCCGAAGTTAAGTTGGATTTATGCCTCTCTCTCTCTCTCTCTCTCTCTCTCTCTCTCTCTCTCTCTCTCTCTCTCTATATATATATATATATATATATAGAGAGAGAGAGAGAGAGAGAGAGATTTATCTTTTTAATTATATGCTTGTTAATTATATTTATTAAGTTTTATATGCTTATTAATTATGTTTTGAAATGTCATGGTTGCCAATACAAATCAATATTATTTAAATTTAATTGAATGTGATATGTATAATATGATAAAAATTGTTTGTAGTTTTATTAACAAAAACAAAGGGTGGCAGGAGCAGGGGGGAAGGGGGTAACTGTTTTCCTTGAGAATCAATAAAAACATAGGTATGTTTGGGGTTTAGGTCACTGATAAGGTGCTCAAATTTATGCTCCAAAAAAATGTCATAATTTTTTCACACTTAGCTTCAGATCAAAGAGCTCGTCATTTTGAATCCAACGGTGCAAACGACACTCAAATCCGAGCTGATATGCAGAAGTTAGAGCAAGTCAAAGTTCAGGTTTTGACTTGGACACGTGGCAGGATTAGATAACATGGCAAAGCTCCCAGTGAATGGGGAAGCGCCAAGTGGCAAGTTAGCACTGGGTCCCTCATGTCTCATATCGCGGAAAAACAGAGGACGTAAGTTAAGAATCGGCCCCGGCGCATACAGATTGCAATGTGATTTTATCGCAATCGCATATTACAGGTGGAAGGTATTATGAAAATTGGTCCCCAACAGGTTGGATTGTGATTTGCGAGAATTGAAATCGCATATCGCACTAAAACCCCGCTGATATTTATGTTACCCCCGGTACTCTGCTGATTTCGAAAGGTCCCCGGACACGATATGTTATACGCTATGTTTCATAGCCCAACAGGTCCGTTGATATCGCAGTTGTATAGACTTTGATATCCACCGAGGGAAAACACTGATTGCGATTTGCAATGGGACTTTGCACCCGATATTTTATGGACTAGGTTTGATAATCCTGGTGGTTCTGCAGTGATATGGGTTTTGTTGATTAGTGGTTGTCATCGATGTCAGCCCAAGCAGCACCAGGCTCTACCCCGATCTTGCAAGGGCATGTTGACTAGACAACTTACTCTATTTTGAGTCAAGGATCTTCTAGATGGATTCTAATCGTCGAGGTGTTTCCATTGATATATGGCACACCAAGTAATTCTTCACGGTTTGAGAGATATTCATGTTTGAAGTTAGTAACCCTAGTTAGTGGGCTAAAACCCTATGGGGTTGTGGCATGGCACTCATAATGGGGTTGTGGTCATTGAATAGTCAATAAATAATAAAAAAATTCCCCTAAAATCCCTCCAATGTTCACTTGTTGACGACCCTCTCAACTCAAGACATTCATATAAATAATGAACCTCATATCCTCCTCTATTACGTATTTCGTGGCTTCAAATAGGCCATCATGGAATTTTCGCTATAACTCTTTTTCTGCGACGCTTAAGAAGCTGAAATTAAAACCCATTTGATCCAAAATCTTGATTAACCTCATAACCAAATTTTAGATCTTGGTTCGATATAATTTCGGAGATATGATCTGAGGAAGTTAGGGTTTTTGCAGGCTCCCGAATTCCATGTCAAACAGGTGACGTTGGGAAAATCATCATAACTTTCTCTCTAAGCATTGGATTCAAATTTTGCAAATAGTCACATAAATAGGACGAAATGTGGTTTGTTCAGTAGCTTTTTTAGGGCCGAAGGTCGTAATAGTGACACGTGGCACTTTGTACAAGTTCGCTCTACTGAACTAGTCTATAATCAGGTCATGGTAGGAGATTGGGCATAACTCTTTCTTCAAGAATCCAATCTTGATCAGACCTATGGGGTTGGAAAGAGGACTCAAAGGGATACCACAGGATGAAATTTCAGACCCTGGAGATCCGAAATTACATAGTTATAATAAATTCAATATCGATCTCCTAGAAGGCAAGAAAAAGCATGCATTCAAGGATCACTGCAGTAAGGACCACACATCGACAGTCAAGGGCAAGTCTCCTATAAGAAGGTATGTATGATTAATGTTTACATTTGAATTTTAAGTCTCATCTCTGACATATGATTTTTCATGACAACGTAAGTATATACCGTGTTTCAGTTATATCTCTATGTCTCTATATGTCAGTTAGTTTTGATACCACATTTTACATGTCCTATTCTTGATACTACACATTTGATGCTACACCAAGTCTGCTAAATCTATATGATGTTGTAAGTTCATGTTACTTGTATGTCATCAGTTTTTATTGTATATATCTTTAGGTCAGTTTTGGATATAGTCTTGCATAGAGTCCAGGCCTATATCAGGAGTGGGAGTCTTTGTCTACTGTTGTAACAAGTCAACAACAAAAGTGACAAGCGCACTTCAGGTACACATTGTAATTTTCATTTGTATTTATTCATTACTATGCACTTACATGTGTTTTGTAGGAAGAGGTAAGTTGAAGGGTAGTTTGTTTTGTTTTGTGATTGGTTTCGCGGGGCAAATTTTGCATGCAAGTAGAAGAAGATTCAAGTACAACTTCAAGCAAGAATTCAAGAGCAAAACTATCAAATCAAAGGAAGCATTGCAGCGGGACATCCTTTGAAGACATGACAACCATCTGTATATTATGAAGAAGTGTCAAGGCCAAGAGTCATCATTGTAAAGTTGTAAAAGACTCATTTGTAAAAGTGTCATCATTGGAAGAGTCATTATTGTAAAAGAGTCAATTTGCCTAGAGTCAAAAAGGCATTATTGGGAGGTATAGGAGTCTCTGTTGGGATGATGTCATGGTTGGGTTGCAGGTCATAGTGTGATTGGTGTTTAATCAAGTACAAGAAAATCATTGTAAATCATATTGTATCGTGGATCATTGTCCCCGGTACGGGAGTCCACACTCTTTTCTCATTTGTGGTCATTATAGGTGATCTGAATTGGATCCATGAAGAGTTATCAGAGAACCGTGACTGTATTAGATCGGGACAGACTTCAAAGAATTAAGAGCATAGAGTGATCAAAAACACCTTTGAACAGTGGCAGTTGGCAGCCAGCGTGGAACGACGAGGATCTCAGTCAAAGCACGCTGACTGACGCCCATGGAGACTACGCAGGAGGCGAAACTAGCCCCTGGGAAGCCCAGATCGGGAAAAGGAGGCAGTTTTTGATGCGCGATTAGCGCTTAATCGCGCATCGTTGGGCAAAACCCCTTGAGAAGGAGAAGCCCCGAGCACTTGGTCACATGGGAGCCGAGAAAACCATGGGGAAAAGGCTAAAGGCTAAGGCGGGACCCACGCTCCAAAAACCGACGGTATTTATCGGGGGCACCCTTGGGCGGTAAGAAGATTTGGCGAAAACGGAGCGATTCCACTCAGCGGCCGACGTGTGGCAAGTGAAGGAGAGAGAAAACCACTGCTCATCGCGCACTAACAGTCGAGCAAGTCAACCATGCAAAATGTGTGAATGGCGTCGGATCTGGAGGCCCCAGATCTAACGGTTGAGATCACGCCCGATGGGGAAACCGGAATTGACAGGGGAATAAGTCACGATATATAAGAATTTGAGGTCCGATTTTGACTGCCAAGGTGGCAGATGACGCATTCCATGACGTAACCGAAGAATTGAACCAACAAGGAAAAAAGCTGGTGCAGTTTGCAGGAGGACAAGTGGCCTCTCCTTGTGAGCCTGATGATGACGCCGAAACAGGGAACTCCAAGAGAAGCTGCAGTAGGCGATCTGACGAAAGTGGAAGGGGAATCGTACAACCATGAGCTTGAATGGCTTAAAGCCATAAACAAACAAAGTAGAAGATATGGGAAGAGAGGAAGAACAGAGAAAAGACGGTAAAGCAAAAGGCAGAAAGAAGATGGAGGGCCGACCTGACCAAAGGTATCGTCGAGCACCAGAGAGCTTGAGAGATTCAAGCCATCCCTGAGAGGATCTGTCAGGATTGAACACCACACTAGGCTCCTTCCATTAAAGACCAGAGAGGTCGAAGAGCTGGTGAGGAAAAGAGTTTGTGCACTCTAATGGCTTAGGGAATCCAAGAACCACCCTGCCAAGCAAATTCTGTTTCAAGAGACTCATATTGAGCTCCTTCATTGTAATTCTCTGCTTTAAGACACAATAAAAGAAGGCCACCACTGAGAGCTAGACCGGAGATGTAGCCCTGGAGGATAGGGTGAACTCCTTATTAAATTCTTGTGTTCTTATATTTGCTTACTGTATTTCTCTGTTGTTTTCCATTTCAAGTGTCTGTGTATTTGCAATCTGATCGATCTGTTGCCTAAATAACATAGACACACACCAGCACATGAGTCTATAATACCTTCATTTAATAAATCTTTAACTGAGATCATTCATAAGGTGATTATCAAATCAAGTGGTATCAGAGCTTTAGGTTGTAAGGTTAGACAAGCTTGTGTTGGTTTAACTGTTGAATGCTCACTAGATCAAAGCTCAAATTAGGAGAAGGAGAGTTGGTCGAAACTAATCCTGAAATTGGGAGAGTCTATCCTCGGAAGACAATGTCAGAGGAAGGTTCTGTAGGGCCAGACCCTCAATTCATAGAAAGTTTCCTAGCTATAAAGTCCATGGTAGAAGAAATGTATAGAGACTTTAAAAAACATAAGGATGAAGACTCATCAGGCTCTAAACAAGACAAAGAAGAAGATGAGTCTCACTTCCATGACCACTCCAAAGGAAAAGGGAAAGAGGAAAGCTTCCTCACACCTCCTAATAGCCCTGTGCATAACAAGAAAGCATCTTTGATCAAGCTAGATGTTAAATTTAATTTTCCCATATATGATGGAGAGTTAAACACAGAAAAGTTGGACAATTGGATTAGACAAATTGATGTTTATTACAGAGTACAGAACATCGAATCAGACAAGAGCAAGATTCAGCTGGCAAGCCTACGCCTAGGAGGCACTGCCTTGGTTTGGTGGGAAGGCAGAACCCAAGCTGATAGGAAAAGACATGGCAAGACTATCTCTGTCTGGAGCGAATTTGTTTCTGCAATCAAAAAGTAGTTCTATCCATTGGCCTACATGCAACAAGCCATGATGAGTTGGCAAACTCTTCGGCAGTTGAAAGGGCAAAGTGTGCAAGGGTACACTCAAGAATTTAGAAAGAGAGCATTGATTCTAGGAATCTCATTAGACTCACCAGAAACTCTGTTGAAGTACATTGGTGGTCTACACAACTACATGAGGCATACCATCCTCATGTTTAATCCCACTAGTATAGATGAGGTATTTGTACAAGCTACTCATCTAGAAGCTAGAGGAAAGAATGGAAGTCTAGAAGTTGGGGGACCATCCCAACCCACTGCAAGCAAGAGCAAGGAGAAAATAAAGCAGAAGTGGAAAGCAAGGAAGGCTAACACTGCACAGAAAAGCAAAGCTTCATGCACTCACTATAAAAAGGATGGGCATGATGATGAGCATTGTTGGATTCTGAATCCAAAGCTGAGACCTCAGAAGTTCGAGGGCAAGAAGAAGAAGACTGTTGCAGCTATTCAGAAAGATTTGGGGTCAGACTCAGGAGATGAAACAACCATTGCAGCCATAGGTATAAAAGGTAAGAATTCTGAAGCATCTACTAGTAATTCTGCACAATCTATTACTGATGAAGAAAATGAGAGAAAAAGACATGAGCTTTTCCATATTCGAGTTATTTCCAAACATCAAAAGGTTGATACTTTGTTTGATAGTGGCTCACAATTAAATCTAATTTCTGAAGCAATTCTAAAGAAATTGGGATTAGCAACTACACCTCACAAGAAACCATACCCATTAGGATGGTTGAATGATAAAGCACAACTACAAGTGACTAGACAGTGCAAACTCAAGTTTTCTTTTGGGTCAGCATTTGTAGATGAGGTTGAGTTAGACATAATTCCTTTGGATATATGTGGAATTGTTTTAGGAAGTCCTTACTTGTATGATAGAAAGGCTATTTTCTATAGAGCTGAGAACAAGTATCTACTTGCTAAAGATGGAATCGAATACTTTGTAAGAGCTCACAAGCTCAAGAATGATTATGCTCTCATAAACTCAGGGCAGATGAAAAGAATGATAAATCCATGCAAACAATTCTTAATGATGGTTGTAAAGGACAAGAAACCTGATAAAACCAATGTTTTTGAGGGTTGTAATGCTAAACGACAAGCTGATTTAGAAAAGGTCGTTTCAGAGTATGATATCTTGTTTCAAGAACCTAAAGGTATACCACCAAAAAAGGAAATAGTACATGATATTATTTTGCAGCAAGATGTTCCATTGCCTAACATTGGAATGTACAGGTTGTCTGCTTTAGAGAATGATGAAATCAAGAAGCAGGTGCAAGAGTTGCTCGAGAAGGGGTTCATCAGGCCTAGCACATCACCATGTGGGTCACCAATCATTTTGGTGAGAAAGAAAGATGGCTCGTGGAGAATGTGCATTGACTATTGAGCACTGAATAAGATAACAATCAAAAATCGTTATCCCCTTCCTCACATAGATGATCTTTTGGATCAATTGAAAGAAACTGTTTATTTCACCAAACTAGACTTGCACAGTGGATACCATTAGGGAAGAGTTACAGAACAAGATGCATGGAAGACTGCTTTCAAAACAAAGCAGGAATTGCTTGAGTGGCTGGTTATGCCTTTTGGCTTAAATAATGCTCCTGCTACTTTCATGAGATTAATGAATGATGTACTCAGATCTTTTCTTGATGATTTTGTTATTGTGTATCTGGATGACATTCTGATTTTTAGTAAAACGTGGGAAGAACACCTAAAGCATGTTAAGCAGATATTAGATGTTTTAAGAAGAGAAAAACTTCATGTTAAACTCTCAAAATGTGAATTTGGAAAAACATCTCTAAATTATTTGGGTCATATAATATGGGGTGGTGAATTGAAGATAGATCCCTCTAAGGTGGCAATCATTGTAAACTGGCCTAAACCCAAGTCTGTAACAGAAGTGAGAAGCTCCTTAGGAGCAACACAATATTGGAGGAAGTTCATTTCTAATTTTTCCTCAATTACAACTCCCTTACATGCTTTAACAAGATTGAACAAGGTGTTTCAGTGGGGAGGCAAACATCAGAAAGCCTTCAACACCTTGAAAGAAAAGATTAGTATAGCACCTGTACTAGCACTGGCTGATCTTCAAAGACCATTTGAGATCCAAACAGATGCCAGTGACTATGCCATCGGAGCAATGTTAACACAGCACGGTAAACTCATATGTTATCATTCTAAAAAATTTAATCCTACAGTAGTTAACTATCCTACATATGATAAAGAATTGTATGCATTAGTTCAGAGTGTGAAAAAGTGGAAACATTACTTAATGGGCAAAGAGACAGTAATACATACTGATCATCAACCACTTCAATATCTACACTCCCAAACTAAGTTGCAGCAATCAAGACACTATAGATGGATGGGTTTTCTACAACAGTTTCATTTAGTCATCAAATATAAAAAGGGCATACATAATAAAGTTGTAGACATGTTATCTAGACCCATTATAAATGCATCTACTATACTTAAGCATAATTCTGTGCTACATGAAAGCTACATTGAACAATATGCTCAAGATATGGACTTTAAAGATGTATATGCAACTTTGAGTCAAGGCAAACGGGTAGAAGAATTGGATTACCATGTGAAGGACCGACTCTTATACCATTGTGGGAAACTCTGCATTCCACAAACTGAGAGAGTAAGGATAATTAGAGAAGCACACACTTCTATGATATCAGGTCACTTTGGGGTAAGTAAAACAGTTGCACAACTGCAAATATTTTGTTATTGGCCAAAAATGAATGAGACAGTTTCTAGATATATAAGAGGGTGTACCATGTGTGCTAAAAGCAAGCCCAACAATAGAAAACTAGGCTTGTACACCCCACTACCAGTTCCTTCTCACCCTTGGGAAAGTGTTTCCATGGATTTTGTTGGAGGAATGCCTAAATCTAGGAAAGGTCATGATTATCTATATGTTGTTGTGGATAGGTTCAGCAAAATGTGTATTTTGATACCTTGTAATAAATAGATTACAGTTGAACAAACTGCAAAACTGTTCTTTGAACATGTATGGGTTCATTTCGGATTACCCACTTCTATTGTATCTGATCGAGACACCCGATTTGTAGGGAAGTTTTGGTCAAGTCTGTGAGAAATGATGGACACCAAACTAAAGAAAAACACAGCTTTTCATCCACAAACTGATGGCCAGACAGAAGTAGTTAACATGACAGTGATCCAGTTACTCAGAGGATATTGCAGCAAACATCCTAAGCTTTGGGATGAACATTTGTGTTATGTGCAGCATGCTTACAATAGAGCAAAACATTCTTCTACACAGAGATCTCCTTTTGAGACCTGTTTTGGTTTCACATCAAGGTCTCCTTTGGATTTTGTCTTTGGTAAAGATACCACAGTTGAGGGACACAGTGATGTGGATAGGTCAACTAGGTTTATTGAACAAATCCAAGAGATCCACCAGGCAGTACAGGAACAGCTGGAAAACAGCCAAGCCAAATGCTAGGCATGACAAGCATCGGATGGAGCATAATTTCCAAGTTGGTGACCAGGTCTGGCTATATATCAGCAAGGACAAGATGCAAGGTGAAGGTAAAAAGCTAAAGCCTATCAGGTATGGACCTTTCAAAATACTTGAGAAGATTGGTGAGAATGCTTTTCGCCTTGATCTACCAGCTTACATGCACATCTACTCAGTCGTAAATGCAGATTGCTTGAGATTGTTTGAACCCTCACTGATTGAGGATCTTGAAGAGCAAAGTTAGTTGCCTTCTATTGATGACCTGCTACCTGAATATCTTAATGAATTGCAGGAAGACACAGTTTTGGATAGGAAGGTGAGTACAACGCGTAGGGGAGATGTTGGGTACCTCAGGATAAGGCTCAAAGGTTCAAAGCCGAGCAGCGCAAAGTGGATTGAGATTGGATAAGTGAGAAAATAGTACCCTCACTTAGTCGATGCTTGAAAACCAACTTTTGGTGGTCCAAAAGCTCTCTTTTTTTTCAGTGGGAAGGCCATGATTCGAATTGGATCCATGAAGAGTTATCAGAGAACCGTGACTGTATCGGATTGGGATAGACTTCAAAGAATTAAGAGCATAGAGCGATAAAAAACACCTCTGAACAGTGGCAGTTGGCAACCAGCGTGGAACGACGAGGACCTCGGTCAAAGCGCATTGACCGAGGCCCATGGAGACTGCGCAGGAGGCAAAACTAGCCCCTGAGAAGCCCGGATCGGGAAAAGGAGGCAGTTTTTTATGCGCCCGACACATGGCAAGCAGAGGAGAGATAAAACCGCCGGTCATCGCGCACTAACAGTCGAGCAAGTCAACCGCGCGAAATGTGCGAATGGCGTCGGATCTGGAGGCCCTAGATCTAATGGCTGAGATCACTCCCGATGGGGAAACCAGAATTGACAGGGGAATAAGCCGTGATCTATAAGAATTTGAGGTCCGATTTGACTGCCAAGGTGGCAGAGGACGCATTCCACGACGTAACCGAAGAATTGAACCGACGAGGAAAAAAGTTGGCACGGTTCACAGGAGGACAAGTGGCCACTTCCTGTGAGCCTAATGATGACGCCGAAACAGGGAACTCCAAGGGAAGTTGCAGCAGGTGATCCGACGGAAGTGGAAGGGGAATCAAACAACCATGAGCTCGAATGGCTTTAAAGCCATGAACAAACAGAGCAGAAGATACAGGAAGAGAGGAAGAACATAGAAAAGACGATAAAGCGAAAGGCAGAAAGAAGACAGAGGGCCGAGCTGACCAAAGGTAGCATCGAGCACCAGAGAGCTTGAGAGATTCAAGCCATCCCTGAGAGGATCTGTCAAGACTGAGCACCACACTGGGCTCCTTCCATTAAAGACCAGAGAGGTCGAAGAGATGGTGAGGAAAAGAGTCTGTGCACTTTAGTGGCTTGGGGAATCCAAGAACCACCCTGCCAAGCAAATTCTGTTTTAGGAGACTCATATTGAGCTCCTTCATTGTAATTCTCTGCTTTAAGACACAATAAAAGAAGGCCACCACTGAGAGCTGGACCAGAGATGTAGCCCTGGAGGATAGGGTGAAATCCTTATTAAATTCTTGTGTTCTTATATTTGCTTACTGTATTTCTCTGTTGTTTTCCATTTCAAGTGTCTGTGTATTTGCAATCTGATCAATTTGTTGCCTAAATAACATAGACACACACCAGCACATGATTTTGTAATACCTTCATTTAATAAATCTTTAACTGAGATCACTCATAGGGTGATTATCAGATCAATATGGTGGCGGGGAGGTGCTAGGTTGGTGTATGAAGTCGCCTACAGGTTGGAGCTTATGAACACTTCAGGGTGGTAGGTTGGTCTAGGGTGTTGGGGCATCCATTCAGTTGATTACTAAAGAAACCATGGCGTTGGGGCGTCCATTCAGTTGATTACTGAAGAAACTAGGGCATTGTCCTTCCAGTGGGAGCTGGAGAAGAATGCTTTTCTAGAATTCTATGAAGTTGTTGCTTTCATTTCAGTTGGGGCTGAAGATTAAAGAATTTATTAGAAAAGTGTTCGATGGTTTTTGACCCAGAGGGGGTTTTCCACCTAAATTTTGTATGCCTCCTATGTTATTTTATTTACTGTTATTATTGCATAAACATTAATAATAATTGAAGATTAACTAATGCTCTGAAAAGAATTAAAAGTGCTAATTGCTAAAAAATATTGATTCACCCCCCCATTAGTATTTTCCAACAGGTTTTGGTATCCGTCGATGGAAAGCGTCGATTGCAATTTGCGATTGGGTTCCCAGATGCGATAATTTATATGTTGAGTTTGATACTCCGGTAGGTCCGTCGTATTGCAATCGCATATCTCCCACCTAATTCACAGTCCATAAGACCGCAGAACTCCACAAATTGTGATCTGTGATATGGCTGGCAGGTTATGGCCCGCGACACAACCAAATTCTTGCTCATTTGGCGGATTTTCGAGCGAATTTGTAGGATTATGTCAGTTTTGGAACATTTTGTGGAACAAATAGTGGGAGAATTAGGAGAAGTCATAACTTCTTCAGTTCTTATCCGAATTGGATGCAAAAAGAGGCTAGATAGCCATTTTTCAGTATTATGAACTCATGGAGGCAAGTTTTAGACGCATCTGAGCATTATAAACACACTTTTGTTGTAATTTGAGCATAATAGAGAGGCCCAAGCCATTGGAAGCTGGACCAAGGAGATGTAGACCAAGAGGGGTGAACTCTTTTATCACATGCTTGTTTTGTGATGTATTTTGATGTCATTTGTTGTTATTTTGTTGTTGTACAACATATGTTTTATGTTAAATTGTTTCTAACATTTACATAAGAAACTATCATGGGAATCAATTAATTAAGCAAAAATATTGAATCCTTAAGCACTTGATAAGCAAATGATAAGCATCTTGGGTTTTATTCTGAATGGGGAGTTACAAAGAATTAATAATCTGCTCCATTTCAGATCAAGTTGGTATCAGAGCAAAGGTGTTTGCTTACTAGATTTTCTTTGTGAAAGAAGGATTTAATTGTTTGCAAGTTTATGTCATGCTTACAAGGTTAAAGCTCAAAAAAGTGAAGGAAAGTTGGTTAGAAGCCCTGAAGTTGGGTCAAGTGGAAGAAGAGCAAGGTTCCCAAATTCTTCTACACCAATACATCCTCGAGTTGCAGAAGTTGCAGTTGAGCCTTCAGGGATCATGTCTCGTGAAGAACAACCTACCATGACAGAAGATGAGAAGACCTTCAAAAATTCTTTCTTTGATATGACAGAGATGGTGAAAGTCCTCTATGAAGAGAGGAATAGAAGATTGCAAGGAGAAAGTTCCAAACCTCCCAAAGGAGAAGGCTCTTCAAGGGAAGGTGATGGAAAATGAGCTAATGGGAATGGAGATAAGCTTCCACCATATCCACCATCTTCTTCATCTTCTACTTCACAAGCATATTCACACTCTTTCACTAATACAACCCTTACTCATACTCATTATCATTCTTCAAAAGGAACAGGTAAATCACCTTTTCTAAAGCTTGATGTTAAATTCAAGTTGCCTATCTGCAATGGTGAAGTGAATGCAGAGAAGCTGGATAACTGGATTCGTCAGTTAGAGGTGTATTGTAGAATTCAAAACCTTCAAGAGGATGATATCAAGATTCATTTGGGTTCCTTAAGAATGGAGGGTGCAACACTTGTATGGTGGGAATCAAGGACTCAAGACAAGATCAAAAAACTTGGTAAGATCTCTATTACTTGGTCTGATTTCATTGTTCCTATTAAAAGACAATTCTACACTTTAGCTCATATTCAAAAAGCTATTATGAATTGGCAAAATTTCAGACAGTTAAAAGGTCAAAATGTGCAAGAGTATACTCAAGAGTTTAGGAGAAGAGCTCTTATGCTAGGAGTAGACTTACAGTCACAAGATACTTTGCTGAAATATATAGTAGGTTTTCATAGCTATCTTCGACATACCATTCTTATGTTTAATCCCATGAATTTTGATGAGGTCTGTGTTCAAGCTACACATCTTGAAGCAAGAGGGAAAAATGTACAAGAAGAAGGTAAGAAGAATTCATTCCAAAGTGGTGAAAAAGGGAAGAAATTTAAAGGAAAGCATAAGAAAAATGCTTTTGTTAAGAAAGAAGGGGAGAAACTTGTGTGCAAGAATTGTTCCAAAGAGGGCCATGATGAAGCGCAAATAGAAGACAAACGCTAATGTACAACAAAACTTGGGTTTTGACTCAGGTGATGAAGCAAAGATTGTAGCCGCAATCACTGATCCAAAATGGATTTTGGATACATTCCTAAGTAAGTGTTCCTCACTGAGGAAAATAAAAGTCCAAGGAAGTTGTTGGAAATAGCCCCATTGCATAGATCTTTTCATTCTGAACTTATTGCAACTTGAATGGGCAAAAATGGACTTAGGATGCAGAAGTTATCGCAAAAAGAAGATGCCCTATGTTCTTTAGAAAAAGAGGGAAAATCCTCTAAAATGGGAAAAAACCTTATAAAGGGAAATCGCATCGGACCAGGGCAAAAGAGCGGACTTAATCAGAAAGGGGGGAAACCCCAGATCGTCGATCCCCGACATATCGGGTCGGAGGCAGACATGCAATATAACATAAGGACCGGGCCGATGCGACATTGCGATTGCCGAAATCGGTGGATCGGCATCGGCGATGGCATGGGACTTAAGGCAAGACCCCTGGCTGAGTGATATTGCAATCACCGATATCGGCGTTGACAGTTTGGCATTGATGATGGCATGGGACTTAAGGCGGGACCCTGGGCCGAGCCATATTACGATCGTCGATATCGGCGTCGGCGGATCGGCATCAACATAGGCCATGCCATATGGAAAGACCGCAGGACTTTAGGATATGCGATTACAACATGTCACATCACAAAATCACATCGCGACCATACAGAGGAGCGGGCCCATATATATATGTAACTTGCGATAGCCGGACCTGACGGGATTATGGACCAAATTTAATATATTTTGAGTTCTGTAAAAAGGAGTTTTTCAATTTAAATTCGCGTTTTCGTTAAATAAACGAAATACAAAGGGAATGCACCGATGCGATGGAGCTGGACCCGAAAGGGTTTGTAAATGCCACTGCATAATTATTTCAAATCTGATATGAGCCATTTTGTCGGGATTTTCTTTGTATTTGGGATTTTTAACAAATAAATCCAAATACAAAGGAACCCGCGCCTATGTGACTTGCGATAACGATTTAAAGGCGGACCCGATGGAATATAGGGCGGAATTAATGATTTTTGAAGTCTTATAAACGGAAATTTGGTGGATTTTGCAGCATTTCTGTGTATTTTCCTGTGTAAGCCGAAAACGACTATTTTGGGGATTTCAAAGGCGCAATGGTCCCTTCTGTTACAGAACAGCTGGCCACCATCCCTGCAGGTGTTTAGCAATGATTGCTAACGCTTAGAGGGGGATTTGAGCGGACAGAGGCCGGGAGCCAGAAAGCCGAGAAAGGGGAAACGAACAGAGAACGCCAATTGGCTAAAAGCCACATTTTGACAGAATGACGGGGACATGAAGGAATAAGCAGAGATCGAAGGTGCAGCTAAGAAAATAAAATCAGGAGGCTAAGCAAAAGCAGGAAGCTAAGGAGAAAGAGAGCAGCGCAGAAAGGGAAGGCAAAGAGAACGCAAAGCTAATGCGTAGAGCAGCCGAGTGGAGTCACTTGGAAGTCAAGTGAAAAGCCCAAGAGCTGTCATTTGCAGAGAGCTAGAGCCAAGAGCCGAGAGCTTCAGAGCCAGGGAGAGATGGTGTTCTGAGCCCATTGTTCCTGTGTAAAACAGTGGAGTTGAGCCAAGAGCTTGTAAAAGGACTTTGCCATAATCCCAAAGAGCCTAGTCGAGTTGACTAGAGCTCAAGGAGATGTAGCCCAAGAGTTTTGGGTGAACTCCACATTAATTTTTTATCTTATGTGTGATGCTTGTTGCTGCATTGTTCACTGTTATATGCTTTATATTAGTTTAAACAAAATTATTTACAACACATAAAATAGTTTAAACAAACATAAGAATACACCCATTATTTTCAAGCACATATTTAATTCCGCATTGGTTAATCATAAAGACTTGGGAATATTTAAGCTTTGGAAGTGGGAGAGGTTCTTGTAAGTTAGACAAGAAGCCTAAGTAACCCATTTACAGATCAGGTGGTATCGGAGCTTGAGATTGATTAACCTCACCTTCAAAGAAGGTGATATCATAATGCTTGATTGACAAAGCAAAGATTGCTTGTCTAAAAGGTGTTTGGACAGTTAAGGATTGATTGTCTTATTGATGTATGCTTGCTTGCAGACTGACAATTTTCTGAGTTTGAAGAGGTGAAGGAAAATTTATTGATAGCTCAGTCCAGTAAGGACAAGAAGGAAGAAGGGTTGAAGGTATTCTTCTATCTCAAGGAAATCCAAAGAACAAGAGTTTTGTTGCAAAAGGTTGCTTAAATAAGCTCTTTTAATCTTGTTTGAAGTTCTTTTGTTCATTGGCATAATGAAAACTTCTACAAGTGTATCCTCAAATTCCTCCTCCATCACAAGACTCTTTGATGAGACATGAAGCAAGACTTTTTCATCATTATGGACAAGGTGAGGGAAATGTATGAGGATGGAAGAAAGAGTAGCATACTTAGAGAGCAGCTGAATTCCATGAAGGAAGAAAAGCAGTTGCTTTCTAACAGACTGTAGGAAATGGAGAGGCAACTTCATATTGCAAATATGAACCTGAAGAGGATGCATGAGTTGGAGTCACAGCTCTTTGTTGCCAAAGAAGCCTTGATCAAGTATCCACTTGAAGAAGTGGTAAATGATTCCAGTTTGTCTTCAAATTCTTCTAAGAATGCTTATATTGGTTCTTTTGAAAAATGTACTAGAGGCATAGGTTCCAAGCTAATGTCCAAGATGGGCTATGAAGGAAAGGGCTTGGGAAAGCATGCAAAAGGTATTGTTGAACCAATAATGGTTGAGGAAAGGCCCAAGTATATGGGTCTTGGCTATGGACAGTCTTATGGAGAGAGTTCCAAAGTTTCCATGAAGACCATTAGAACAGCTCCAAGAAGGAGTTGCATTACAGAGTGTGAAGATTGTATTAAGGAGGAATGCAATGGCTTGAAACATCATTTGTAGGATGCAGGTGTTCAGAAGCACACACTTGAACCAGAGAGCTGTGGAAACCCTGAAAGCCTTGAAGAGATTGATGGTGTTCCAAAGGGAGCCACTTCTTCATGTGCTTCACCTCCTCATGAAGGTAATAAAGGTGAAAGAGGCAAGTATAAATCTAGTTCTAAACACATTCCTTTTGATTTTGCAAAGCATGGTAAATTTCCACATAAGCATGGGAAAAGAATTGCATGTTCCTTTTGTGGTTTGGATAACCATAATGTTTCTAGATGTTGGAAGAGAATGGCCACATACAAGAAACTTTTGAAGGAAAAGAAGCAAAAAGCCAAAGGTCCATTCGACAAGGCAAATCATGCTATCAAGAGGATGCACATGTGTTGCACCTACTGCCATAAGCAAGGGCATCTCGCTGAAAGGTGTTGGACTCTGAATCCAACAATGCTTCCACAAAAGCTGAGGAAGGTGGAAAGAGAAGATGGCAGAAATGGAAAGGAAGTTTCCATGAATGATGTGTCTCAAGATGATTCACATGTTGATTCTGATGTGTAGACAAAGGAAAGACCTTTGAACTAGATTGGTAAGAAATGGTTAGAGTTCTTTTCCACTTAAGGATTGCATGTCTATTGATGCATCTATTTGCATTTCTTTGTTGATGAGATGCAAGTTGAAGGTTTCTACCAAGAAGGTGAATGTAAAAAGGTTGAGTGGGAGACTCACTTTGTTGCTGCAACATTATATTTCATTTTAGCTTCAAAAGTACAGCGTGCTTAAGTGAAAGTTGAAGGATGAAATGCATGCATAAGCATAATGTGAATGAACACAGGGATGTCAATGTTTTCCTTGTATTTGAACATGTGTGTAATTGACTTGAAGGGTTGATTTCTTAGTTGTAAACATGCATGTAACGTTGACTTGGGAGAAGTTAACTTGGTCTCCAAGAGGGAGATAATAATGAAGTGTTTCATCTTTTGAAAAGAGTCCTAATGGTCTTTTTCTACATGCTTGACTTGAAGGGTCATTTGTTTTTAAAGGCATGTTTTGTGGTCTTGTTGCCTAGTCCATCATTTATATGCAGATATAAGACATGGGGGTGTTCACAAGATGTTGAATCTGTTTCTTTTGTTGGAGTAGGAGTTTAGGCCATCTAGTTGTTGTCTGTATTTCTGTTGTTGTTAACAGTTGTTGTTGACAGCTTGTCAAACAGGTACAAATGAAAGTTTTGTGGAGCAGGTGTACTTCACATTTGTTTGAGCCACCTTGGATCAATGATCAAGGCAGAGAAGTTCAAACTACCTTCTGTGACCATCTAAGCAGGAATTCTGTAGGAAGGCAAAGAAGAAGGCAACTCTTCCCAGGAGGACCAGCACATCCAAGAAGGAAAGTGGTCAAAGGCTTTGGTTCAGAGGCACTATGCAAGGCAAGTGTATGGAGGCTGAAAGAAGAGGGTGTTGTTACTCTCAGGTACTATTCAGATCAATATATCAGTCTTCTGGAGACCAAAAGTTCTTTTAGTGGGAAGGCGTAATCCAAAATGGATTTTGGATAGATTCCTAAGTCTAATTGTTCCTCACTAAGGAAAATGAAAGTCCAAGGAAGTTCTTGGAAATAGCTCCATTACAAAGATCTTTTCATTCTGAACCTATTGCAACTTGAATGGTCAAAAATGGACTTAGGATGCAGAAGTTATCATAGAAACAAGATGCCCTATGTTCTTTAGAAAAAGAGGAAAAATCCTCTAAAATGGGCAAAAAACCCTTATAAAGGGAAATCACATCGGACCAGGGAAAAAGAGCAGACTTATGCGGAAAGGAGAGAAACCCCCAATTGTCGATCCCTGACATATCGGGTCAGAGGCAGACATGCGATATAACATAAGGATCGGGCCAATGCGATCGTGTGATCACCGAAATCGGCGGATCGACATCGGCGATGGCATGGGACTTAAGGCGGGACCCCGGGCCGAGCGATATTGTGATCGTCAATATTGGCGATGGCTTGTGACTTAAGGCGGGACCCTGGGCTGAGCGATATTACAATCAATGATATCGGCATCAGCAGATTGGCATCGGCATAGACCATGCCATATGGAAAGACCCCGGGACTTTGCGATATGTGATTGCGACATGTCGCATTGCGACCATACAGAGGAGTGGGGCCATATATATATGTGACTTGCGATTGCCGAACCCGATGGGATTATGGACCAAATTTAATATATTTTGAGTTCCGTAAAAAGGAGTTTTTCAATGTAAATTCACGTTTTCGTTAAATAAATGAAATACAAAGGGAATGCGTCGATGTGATGGAGCCAGACCCGAAAGGGTTTGTAAATTCCGTTGCATAATTATTTCAAATCCGATATGAGCCATTTTGTCGGGATTTTCTTTGTATTTTGGATTTTTAACAAATAAACCCAAATACAAAGGAACCCGCGCCTATGCGACTTGTGATAGTTATTTAAAGGCGGACCCAATGGAATATAGGGTGGAATTAATGATTTTTGAAGTCCGATAACCGACAGTTTGGCGGATTTTGCAGCATTTCTATGTATTTTCCTATGTAAGCCGAGAACGACTATTTTGGGGATTTCAAAGACGCGATGGTCCCTTCCGTTACAGAACAGGCACCATCCCTGGAGGCATTTAGCAATGATTGCTAACTCTCAGAGGGGGATTTGAGTGGACAGAGGCCGGAAGCCAGAGAGCCCAGAAGGGGAAACGAACAGACAACGCTGATTTGCTAAAAATCCACAGAAGACATAATGACAAGGACAGGAAGTAATAAGCAGAGAGCGAAGGCGCAACTAAGAAAAAAAACAGGAGGCTAAGCCAAAGCAAGAAGCTAAGGTGAAAGAGAGCAGCGCAGAAAGGGAAGGCAAAGAGAACGCAGAGCTAATGCGCAGAGCAGCTGAGTGGAGTCACTTGGAAGTCAAGTGAAAAGCCTGAGAGCTGTCATTTGCAGAGAGCCAGAGCCAGAGCCGAGAGCCAGAAAGCCGAGAGCTTCAGAGCCAGGGAGAGATGGTGTTCTGAGCCCATTGTTCCTGTGTAAAACAGTGGAGTTGAGCCAAGAGCTTGTAAAAGGACTTTGCCATAATCCCAGAGAGCCTAGTCGAGTTGACTAGAGCTCAAGGAGATGTAGCCCAAGAGTTTTGGGTGAACTCCACATTAATTTGTTGTCTTATGTGTGATGCTTGTTGCTGCATTGTTCATTGTTATATGCTTTATATTAGTTTAAACAAAATCATTTACAACACATAAACAGTTTAAACAAACATAAGCATACACCCATTATTTTCAAGCACATATTTAATTCTGCATTGGTTAATCATAAAGACTTGGGAATATTTAAGCTTTGGAAGTGGGAGAGGTTCTTGTAAGTTAGACAAGAAGCCTAAGTGCCCCATTTTCAGATCAATCATTAAAGGAAAAGCAAGAAAAGATGAATTTTTGGCAAGTACCACATAGCAAATAACTCCAATATTGCTTCAAATGAGGAAAACAAAATTGAGTTGTTCCATATCCGAGTTATTTCCAAACGCACCAAGGTCGATACGCTGTTTGACAGTGGATCTCAAGAAAATTTAATTTCTACAGACTTTGTTAAGAAATTGAATCTGGAAACCATGCCTCATCATAAACTGTATCCGTTGGGTTGGATAACCAAGGATGCAAATCTTTAGGTCACAAGGAAATGCGTTTTCAGGTTTGCAATTAATGTCAATTTTTTTGATGAAGTCGAATTAGATGTAGTGTCGCTGGTTATTTCTGGGATTGTGTTGGGAAGCTCGTATTTGTATGACAGGAAAGTCGTTTTCCATAGATTTGAGAACAAATATCATTTGTTTGAAGACAAAGTGGAGTATATTGTGAGAGCCCATCATAAGAAGCTTAATCTGTCTTTAGCAAGTGCGGGGAAAATGAAACGACTGGTCAATTCCAGCAAGAGTCTCGTGCTCCTTATGATCAAGTAGAAGAATGAGACGGAGCATGAATCCTTTGCAAGTTGTGACGTGAAGCTAAAAGCTGAATTGGTTGATGTGGTCAATCAATATGGAGACATGTTTCAAAAACCAAAGGGATTGCCACCAAAAAGGGGAGTTCAGCATGAAATTCAGCTACAACAAGATTGTTCACTCCCAAACATTGGTATGTATCGAATGTCAATTCTAGAAAGTTTAGAAATTAAGGAACAAGTCCAGGAATTATTAGATAAAGATGTAATTCGTTTCTCTACTTCGCCATGTGGTTCACCAATTGTATTGGTACCCAAGAAATATGGCATCTTGCGCATGTGTGTAGATTATCGAGCTTTGAATAAAATTACCATAAAGAATCGATACCCACTGCTGAGAATATATGATTTGCTAAATCAGTTGAAAAATGAAAAATATTTCACTAGATTAGAGTTGAGAAGTGGATATCATCAAGTTAGAATAGTTGAGGAGGATATTTGGAAGACTACTTTTAAAACCAAACAGGGATTGTTTGAGTGGTTGGTTATGCCTTTCGGTCTTTGCAATGCTCCAGCTACATTCTTGAGAGTTACGAATGATGTTTTAAGATCCTTTCTTTATGAGTTTGTAATTATCTATTTAGATGATATTTATCAAATCACGAGAAGAGCATGTCAAGCATGTGAGGAAAGTGTTGGATGTCTTGAGAAAATAACAGTTATTTCTGAAGATGTCTAAATGTGAATTCAAGAAAACTTCCTTAGTGCATTTGGGCCATATAGTTGGAGGATTTGAGCTAAAGATTGACCCCTCTAAATTTCCAGTCATTGTGAATTGGCCAATACCCAAATTAGTCTAAGAAGTAAGGAGTCTGTTGGGAGCAGCGTAGTACTAGAGGAACTTTATTTCCAATTTATCTTCCATAGTAGCTCCACTACATGCTTTGACCAGCGTGAAGGTTATCTTCCAGTGGGGAGGCAAACAACAAAAAACATTTGATGCTTTAAAACAAAAGATCAGTTCAGCCCCAGTTTTAGCATTGTCGGATTTGAAACAACCATTTGAAATACAAACAAATGCAAGTGACTACGCCATGGGTGCAGTTCTTTTACAACATGGTAAACCCATTTCATTTCATTCTGAGATTTTTAATGGTGATGTTATTAACTATCCTACATATGATAAAGAGCTTTACACATTGGTGCAAAGTGTGAAGAAATGGAAGCATTACTTGATGGGTAAAGAAACCATTATTCACATCGATCATGAGCCTTTGCAATATCTATAATCTCAAACAAAATTGCAGCAATCAAGACACTTTCGTTGGATGGGTTTTTTACAACAATTCCACATAGTAATAAGGTACAAGAAAGGTATTTATAACAGAGTTACTGATATGCTTTCTAGATCGGTTGTTTATGTAGCCATTTTACTGAAGAATAATTATGTTTTGCCTTAAAGTTATGTTGAACAATACGCAAATGATGCTGACTTTCAAGAGGTATATTCAAACTTGAGCCAAGGCCACCAAGTTGAGAAATTAGACTACCATGTTCATGATAATCGGTTGTATCATTTGGAAAAACTTTGTGTCCCACATGGAGAGAGAGTAAATGTCACAAGGGAAGCACACACTTCTCTTATTGTTGGACATTTTGGTGTAAGTAAAACAATGGCAAATGTTCAGAGGTATTTTACTGGCCTCGTATGCTTGAAAGTGTGTCACGTTTTATCAGAGGTTGTTCATTGTGTGCAGTCAGTAAGCCTAGTAATAGGAAACTAGGACTGTACACACCACTTCCAATACCTTCACGTCTATGGGAAAATGTTTCTATGGATTTTGTAGGAGGTCTTCCTTTATCAAGAAAAGGTCATGATTATTTTTATGTAGTTTTGGATAGGTTAAGAAAGATGTGCATATTAATGCCTTGTAAAAAAAAATTACAGCTAAATAAACAACTCAACTTTTCTTTCAAAATGTATGGGTTCATTTTGGATTACCTACTTCTATTGTAAGTGATCGTGATTCCTGATTTGTTGGAAACTTTTGGTCAAGTTTATGGAACTTAATGGAAACCCACTTGAAGAAAAGTACAACCTTCTATCCACAAACAAATGGTCAAACCGAAGTGGTTAACAGGACAATTATTCATTTGCTAAGAGGATATTGTAGCAAACATCCTAAGTTGTGGGATGAGTAGTTGCATTATATTCAACATGCTTACAACCGAGCAAAACACTCTTCTACTCTAACTTTTCCCTTTGAGGCATGTCTTGGTTATTTACCTAAATTGCCTTTGGATTTCATCTTTGAGAAAGATGTAGCTGTAGATGGACATAGCGACATAGATAGAGCAAAGAAATTCATTGAGAAAATTCAATTGATTCATCAAAAAGTTCAAGAAAAACTAGAAAATAGTCAAGACAAGTATAAGGCAAGACATGATAAGCATCGTGTGGATCATCAGCTTCAAGTAGGTGATGAAGTTTGGCTTTACATTAACAAGGAAAGGCTTTAAGGTGAAGGTAAAAAGCTGAAATTAATCCGTTATGGTCCATTTAAAATTATGGAAAAGATTGGTAATAATGTTTTTAAGCTAGATTTGCCTTCATATATGCAAATTTATTCCGTTGTTAATGTTGAAAATTTGAGATTGTATGGGCCTCCTTTGATTGAAGATCAAGGAGAAAGTGTACAGATTCCATCAATTGAAGATTTTTCTCCATAATTTCTCGATGAGCTTCAGCAAGACACCATACTTGACAAAAGAATGAGGTCATCAAAGGGGAAATTTTGATTATCTCCGAGTGGGTCTCAAAGGTACAAATTCATCAAAAGCCAAATGGATTGAAGAGGGAAAGTAAGCGAACAGTACTCTCATCTGTTCAATAACTGAATATAATCTTTTGGGGTCCAAAATGCTTCTATTGGGGAGGAGTGATCAGGTGCTCAAATTTATGCTCAAAATCAAAGTGTCAGAATTTTGTCAAACTCAACTTCAGATCGAAGAGCTCGTCATTCTGAATCCAACGGTGTGAACGACACTCAAATCTGAGCTCATATGCAGAAGTTAGAGCAAGTCAAAGTTCAGGTTTGACTTGGACACATGGCAGGATTGGATGACATGGAAAAGGTCCCAGCAAATGGGGAAGCGCCAAGTGGCAGGTTGCCACTGGGTCCCGCATGTCGTATATCAGTGAAAAACAGAGGACGCAAGTTAAGAATCGGCCCTGGCGCAGACAGGTTGCGATGTGATTTTATCGCAATCGCATATCGCAGGTGGAAGGTATTACGGAAATCGACCCCTGGCAGGTTGGATTGTGATTTGCGATAATCGCATATCGCACCAAAACCTCGTTGATATTTATGTTACTCTCGATACTCCGCCAATTGCGAAAGGTCCCCGGACACGATATGTTATACACTATATTTCATAGCCCGACAGGTCTGCTAATATCGCAGTTGTATGGACTTTGATATCCGCCGAAGGAAAACGCTGATTGCGATTTGCAATGGGGCTCCAGACTCGATATTTTATGGACTAGGTTTGATAATACTGGTGGCTCCGCAATGGTTTGGCTTTTGGTATCAGCCAATGGAAAGCGTCGATTGCGATTGGGTTCTCGAATGCGATAATTTATATGTTAAGTTTAATACTCTTGGCGGGTCCGCCGTATCACAATTGCATATCGCCCCCCTAATTCACAGTCCATAAGACTGTGGGACTCCACCAATTGTGATTTGCAATATGGACGATATGTTATGACCCGCGACGCTACCAAATTCTCTCTCATTTAGTGAATTTTCAAGTGAATTTGTGGGATTATGTCGGTTTTCGAACATTTTGTGGAACAAATAGTGGGAGACCTAGGAGAAGTCATAACTTCTTCAGTTCTTATCCAAATTGGATGCGAAAAGAGGCTACATAGCCATTTTTTAGTATTATGAACTCATGGAAACAGGTTTCAAAGGCATCTGAGCATTGTAGACACACTTTTTTTGTAATTTGAGCGTAATAGAGAGGCCCAAGCCATTGGAAGTTAGACCAAGGAGACGTAGCCCAAGAAGGATGAACTTGCTTGTTGTGTGTTGTATTTTGATGTTATTTGTTGTTATTTTGCTGTTGTTTAGCATATGTTTTATGTTAAATTGTTTCTAACATTTACATAAGAAACTCTCATGGGAATTAGTTAATTAAGCAAAAAAATTGAATCCTTAAGCACTTGATAAGCAAATGATAAGCATCTTGAGTTTTATTTTGATTGGGTAATTAGCACAACATTACTAATTTGCTCCATTTCAGATCAATCACACTTCTAACACCTTTGTTGAAGCCTTTATCAGAGTTTGAGGCAAATTAAGAATCTGAGAATTCAAGAGGTGATTATTTTTGTGATTCTTTGAATACAATCCACCATTTATATTTAGGATCTCTCCCCTTAGATACAAAGTTAAGTCGCATTTTAAAGCAGATTTATCAATTGTATCAGTCTATCCCCAAGAAGAAATGTCTCTATGTACTTAGATCAAACAAATTCAAGGTTGATCACATGTCTAATTTGGGGTCAAGGCTAAATCAAGGTGAACTTTGGTGGTAGGGGCAAAAGGGGTATGTCCCCCTTCCTTTATTTATTTTTAATTAAGTCAACATTTGGATGGAGTGCCCACCCCAAATATCAATCATTTTAATCAAGACATACAATTTCTCGAGGAAAAAAAAGGATTGACATGTTTACACTCATTTACAACTACTACAACATCTCTTCCATAATTATTTATATTAATAATTATAATATGTTCAAAATGTAACATTATAAATAAGTTTTTTTTTGGTGGCGTGAATTCTATTATCATCAAAAACCGAATTTACATCATGTAGCGTATATCGTTATAGTTCAATCTCTCACTGGGGAGACATGACCATATCCAAAAATATATTCTGCACGAGGAGGAGAGAGATACCTAAGTTCTAACTTAAACAAAAAGAAACCAACTAGGACATAAACACTGGCCTAAATTACCTTGTACAAAGTTAACTGAAAAATAAATTATGAAATCCATGACCAAGATCATAACATGTCTATATCGAAGGATCTATATCTGATGCTGGTACTTGGATGTGTTGAGTTTTGTAACTCATAAGGTACTTCTAGTCTTATGTCTTGACTAGGAGGACCTTGATTTGCCTCTTTAGGAGCTTGCACATGACATGCATGAGATGTGCATGTAGAGAAAACTAAATTTATTACTTGTACTTGAGTTAAAGTAGAGAAAGCTAAAGAAAGGATAGTTAACTAAAGTAAAGTCACTTATCTTCAGTTAACTTGACAATCTAATTTCGGTCATCAATCTTAGCTTAGGAAAGTTATAAATTGATTCTAAAGTGAGGAGCTAAGACACATCAATAGCACAAGATTGAGAGAGACTTCTTAATGAGCGTGTGTTGGGTCCGAGAGAGTGAAATAATTCTAGTGATTAGTTTTGTATTTTCTCACTCGGACCATTATCCCAAGACACGAGCCCGTGTAAGTGTTGTAATTAATTTATTAATGAAGATATATTGTTTGGGCATAAATCTGTTTATGTGCATGTGATTCTGATTAAGTAAGTTTGCTTTCACTGAATATTTTTTTTCATTGGGAACTTAGTCGTGAATTCATTTAGTTAACGATTGTTGGGAACCAAATACCAGGTGCTAGGTTTGGGAAATTCTAACATGGTATAAGATTGCCAAATCTGAATCAATCTTGAAATTACAGGTGTTGGGTTTGTATCCAATCATTGGAGCCAGATTGGCTCAGATCATATGAACAAGATTTTTTTTGGAGCTGAGAGAATTTTTTTTTAACAGACAACTTTATTAGTCGAAAAAAAAGAAAATAAAAAAGGGGTGCAGGTCCAAGTGAGGCAATGGGTTAGGAAGTTAATAATAAAAGGTAACCATTGGTTAGTTTGACAGGATGGCTACTGGGTTACGTTACAAGGATCGCTTGGATGGGGTAGGAAATTTCAACCCATGGAAGGAGTGGATTGTTTTGTTATTTGAGGAGCAGGAGTTGTGGGACATCGTGGAGAAGGCCATCCAAATTCCCACTGATCCTACTCAGTTGGATGAGTCTGATAATAATAATAGGAAGGCCAAGAGAATAATCTTAGACTCCATTAAATACCATATTATAGATCATGTGGCGGGGAAGAAGTATGCCTTTGAGATATGTGTATCCTTAAACAAGTTATACTAAATTACAAACCAAAACAACAATATGGTATTAAAGGAGAAACTGAGAAATGCTAAGATGTTTGAAACTAACACATTTGCATCATACGTATCCAAGATCACTCGAATTAGAGATGACTTGGCAACAGTGGAGAAAACTATTAATAGTGAAGAGTCGATAAGATCAACCTTGATGGGATGTCTTTGTTGATGGGATCGCACATGGGAAAATATGCCTAGTTGGGATAAATTGTGGGATGATTTCATATGGGAAGTGACAAGGATACGTTCCAAAACTGTAGGGCAACATGATGGTAAGGATGACGAGGAAAAATTTGTTTTTGTTGTAATGGGAAAAAGCAAAGTAAATGGATGTGGGGGACTTTCTTCCGTGAAGGACATGAGCAAGTAAAGCGTTTTGCGTGTCACAAGATTGGTCACTATGCGAGCCAGTTTCGATACAAAAAAGGAGGAGGAGGAGGAGGATCAGGTGGCTACTTCATCATCAACTGAGATTGATGACTTTACAGAGAAATTTGAAAAAGAGTTTTCTCTGGTTGCATGTGTTTATGACAATAATAATGTTGTGTACGAGGACAATGGGTTATGTCTAGTGGACATTAGAGAATCTAGTCACATGATAGGGATGAGGTTAGTGTTCCATAATATTTCAGAGATAGGCTCGGACTGCAGTGTGTTTAGTGGGACTAGTACCATGCATGTAGTGAAGGGGGTTGGATGTGTGAGATTTCAGCTAAAGTCATGAGGATTTGTGGAGGTGTCAGGGTTATTATTTATTCCAGGGTTGATGGTACATGTCCTCTCAGTATCAACCTTGGAGGATGTTGGATATAGATTTTTATTCTGGGATGGATAAGTGCTTCTATATTCATAGGGAGAGACCTTCGATGTAGTTGTAGTGCTTGGCATCAGACAATGGCAGTCATGTAGGTTGTTGGGACAACCTGTGAGTATATATGAGGGGATCTTGGATACAAGATAAATGTGAGTTGCTGAGAGGAAGGAGGTGATGAGGAGGAGTGATTCTTAATGTACTACCAGGAGCCTCAACTATTATGATATGACATTCTTAGATGCTCAGGAGCAGGAACCTAGGAGCATGGTTGAAAGGAACAAGTATTCATATCAGATTTTGAAGCAGATAGCATGCAAGTGTTCTAGTTTAGAGGGAGCAACTACAACAACAAATAACATGGTGGTGTTGGAGACAGATCCAGGTGGAGGAGGTTCTTCTAGAGGTACCTCACTCGCTAAGTGGGAGTATTTTTGTAGCGCAAAAGGTACTTATAGTCTTGTGTCTTGACTAGAAGGACCTTGATTTGCCTATTTAGGAGTTTGCATGGGACATGTAGAGTATGTAAGTGAGTTTCACTCATGTGAATGTGTTGCACGTGACATGCATGAGATGTCAATGTAAAGCAAGATAAATTTATGCCTTGTACTTGAGTTAAAGTAGAGAAAGCTAAAGGTAGGATACTTAACTCAAGGAACGTCACTTATCTTCAGTTAACTTGATGAGCTAATTTTGGTCGTCAATCTTAGCTTAGGAAAGTTATAAATTGAGCCTAAAGTGAGGAGCTAAGACACATCAACAACACAAGATTGAGAGAGGCTTCTCAATGAGCCTGTGTTGGGTTTGAAAGAGTGGAGTGAGGTTGGTGATCAATTTTGTATTTTCTCAATTGGGCCATTATCCCAGGAGGGGGAGCCCAAGTAATTTTGTGATTAATTTATTAATGAAGAACTGTTAACTGGGTATAAATTTGTTTATTGGTATGTGATTCTGATTGAGTAATTTTTCTTTTGCTAAACATTTTTTGGTTAGGAACTTAGTTGTATATTCGTTTAGTCAATAATTGTTGGGAACCAGATACCAGGTGCTAGGTCTGGGAAATTCTAACAAGATGGGTGCATTCAAGTTATGTGGCATGCCACCCACTACTAGAGGGATACTAAGGTGTCACTCAATCCTCTTCATTCTTCTGTCCATATCTCTCGAGTACTTGTGCAAGTGTTCAAGAGAGTGTAGGATATCCATATGATTCTCGTGCTAGTCCAAGCTCACCTGGCACGGTAAGAATTTCATCCGCCAATATAGGTTTATATTCTACATGTATTGATTGAACTTGCCCCTTGTGTGACTTGTATCTAAGATCTAAGCAGCCCATTCAGTCAACACCTCTGTGTTCGAGAGAGTAGCCCTATGAGAGGAAGATTCTCCCTCAAATCGAGAGATTTATTCTTGAACATTGGTTGGTATAAGCTCCTAATACAAAGATGCAAGTCTTTCTAGCTGTGATGCATACAAATGTGGGCTTTGTGGGTTCAGTCTTGGTAATAAGCGACTGCTCTTCGAACTTGATTCCATTGGCGTGTCATGGTGGTTGGCCTTGCTAGAAAAAGGAATCCAAACAACAACAAGTCTTGGCCCTCACGCTTGAGAGTTGTAGAGGAACAACCCTAAAAAGCCTCCACCTTGAACCAAACCTCCAACCTCCCTTATAGTGAGAAAGGCAATATACAATTCCACAACCCACATAATTTTAGTGCAACTTACGTCACTGACAATGACACTAAACCACCTAAAAAGCCATCCTTTGACAAAGGAAAATCCTGCATGCTAATAGTACTTCAACTCTGTTCATAGAGAGGATGAGTCAATAGGACCAATTACAAACAACGAACAAGATATGAAATTGAGAGCATTATCCCAATAATTGCTCAAGGATAAAAGTATAAGGCATTGGAAACAAGCATCAACAGAGCGACCTACTGGTTGCGACTTCCCTACCCAAAACAACCCAACACCAGTGTCAGAAAAATTAGAAGGCAAACACTTTACTCAACATGAGACAACCTCTTGGCAAGAAGGGAAACAACACTTTTTTGATGGGATGAAAGATGAGGATGAAAAACATAGACTAGAATTAGGGGAGTGGGCTGAACAACTCACTCTGGGGTTTTTCAAACAATAAAGGATGAAAGCTCCACTTGGGGAAAATAACATGAGAGAGCAAGGATAGAAAAAACAAAGACCACCACTCATAAATTTGTTTATGTGAATGTGATTCTGATTGAGTAATTTTGCTTTTGCTAATTTTTTTTTTGTCAGTTGGGAACTTAGTCGTGTATTCATTCAATTAATGATTAATGGGAACCAAATACCAGGTGCTAGTTTTGGGAATTCTAACATGGTATCAGAGTGCCATATATGAATCGATCTCAAAATTATAGGTGTCAAGTTTGTATCCAATTGTTGGAGCTAGATTGGCTCAAATCATACGAAAAAAAAAAAAAGTCGAGATATATATATATATATATTTTTTTTTACAGGTGGCTTTTTTAGTAAAAAAAAGATACAATTAAAAAAAAAAAACGGAAAAGAAGGAAAAAAAAGGGAGGCTCGTTTTTTTTCAAAGAAGATAAAAGAAAAGAAAAACAATAATAATAAGAAAAAAGGGGTGCAGGCCCAAGTGAGGCAACAAGTTAGGAAGTTAATAATAAAAAGTAACCATTCGTCAGTTTGAGAGGGATGGCTATTGGGTTACCTTACGAGGATCAGTTGGATGGGGCAGGAAATTTCAGCCCATGGAAGGAGTGGATTGTTCTGTTATTTGAGGAGCAGGAGTTGTGGGACATTGTGGAGAAGGCCATCCAAATTACCACAAATCCTACTTAGTTGGCTAAGTCCGATAAGAAGAATATGAAGGACAAGAGAATAATCTTGGACTTCATTAAATACCATATTAGATCTCATGTAATGGGGAAAAAGTATGCCTTTGAGACATGACCATTCTTAAACAAGCTATACTTGATTACAAACCAAAACAAAAAGATGGCATTAGAGGAGAAACTGAGAAATGCCAAGATGTTTGAAAATGACACAGTTGCATCATACCTAACCAGGATCACTCGAATTAGAGATGACTTGGTAGCAACGGGGGTAACTATTTATAGTGAAGAGTTTGTTAGATCAAGCCTGAGTGGCTTTCCTCCAAAATGGGATGTCTCTGTTGATGGGATCGTCACATGAGAAAATATGTTTGATTGGGATAGATTGTGGGATGATTTCATACAGGAAGACACAAGGAGACGTTCCAAAACTGCAGGAAAACATGATGGTAAGGATGACGAGGAGAATTTTTCTCTTGTTGTAAAGGGAAAAAGTAAAGTAAAGGGATGTGGGGGATTTGCTTCTGTGAAGGACATGAGCAAGTAAAGTGCTTTGCATGTGACAAGATTGGTAACTATGCAAGTCAATGCCAATATAAAAAAGAAGAAGGAGGAAGAGGATCATGTGACTACTTCAACATCAATTGAGATTGATGATTTTACTGAGAAATTTGAAAAATAATTTTCTCTAGTTGCATGTGTTTATGACAATAGTACTATTGTGTATGAGGAGAATGGGTTATGGCTAGTGGACAATAGAGCATCTAGTCACATGATAGGGATGAGGCTAGTGTTCTGTAGTATTTCAGAGACAAATTCAGATTGCAATGTGTTTAGTGGGACTATTACCATGCATGTAGTGAAAGGGGGTTGGATGTGTCAGATTTCAGCTAAAGTCAGGGGGATTTATGGAGGTGACAAATATGTTATTTGTTCTAGGGTTGATGGTACACATGCAATCAGTATCAACCTTGGAGGATGTTGGATATAGAGTTTTGTTCCGAGATGGATAGGTGCTTCTATATTTAGAGGGAGCGAACTTGGACACAGTTGTAGTGCTTGGAATCAGATAAGGGAAATCATACAGGTTCTTGGACAACTTATGGGCATATCTGAGGGGATCTTGGATACAGGATCAATGTTAATTCCTGAGAAGGAGCAAGTGACGAGGAGGAGTAGTTCTTCAGGTACTTCCAGGAGCCTCAAGATCTAAGCAACCCATTCAGCCATCACCTCTGTGTTCGAGAGAGTAGCCCTATGAGAGGAAGATTCTTGCTTAGATCGAGAGATTTCTTGTTGAACATTGACCGGTCTAAACTCCTGATACCGAGATACAAATACTTCTAGCTGTGATGCATACACATGTGGTCTTTGTGGCCTCACTCTTGGTAATAAGCGACCCCTCTTCAGACCCAAGTCCACTAGTGTGGCATGGTGGTTGGCCTTGTTAGAAAAAGGAATCCAAACAATAACAAGTCTTGGCCCTCGTGCGTGAGAGTTGTAGAGGAGAAACCCTAAAAAGTCTCCACCTTGAACCAAACCTCTAACCAGCCTTGGAGTGAGAAAGGCAATATAGAATTCTTCTGCCCAAAGAATTTTAGTGCAACTTACACGCCCGACAACGACAGTAAGCCGCCTAAAAATCCATCCCTAACAGAGGAAAAGACTGGATGCTAATAGGACTTCAACTCTGTTCACAGAGAGGATGAGTCAATAGGACTAGATGTAGACAATGAACAAGATATGAAGTTGAGAGCACTATCCCAATAATTGCTCGAGGATAGAAGTACAAGGCATTAGAGATGAGCAACAACAGAGCAACCTAACAACCGCGACTTCCCTGCCCAATACAACTCAACACTAGTGTCAGAAAACTAAAAGGAAATCACTTTACTTAGCATGAGACAACTTGACAAGAAGGGAAACAACACTTTTTCGATGGGATGGAAGATGAGGATGAAAAACATAGACCTAAATTATGGGAAAGGGCTTAGCAACTCACTTTGGGATTTGTCAAACAATAAAGGATGAAAGATTTGCTTGGGGAAACCGACATGAGAGAGCGAGGACAGAAAAAACAAAGACCACCACTCTCATTTAGACACTGCATAAATCCCCCTGCAGTAATGCAACATCAACTGAAACAAAGAAAACCCCCCGTAACAATGCAACATTAACTGAAACAAAGAAAGCCCACTGCAACAATGCAACATTAACTGAAATAAAGAAATCAAGGGATAAACAAACTGATACCAGGTAGACGAAGACATTGCATCAACTAGAAGAGGACACCAATTACATGCAGAAAGCAAAGAGATTAAGGGGTTGGAAACATTGTCTTGTAGGTGCCTTCGTGACTAGCTCCCAGTTTAATTGCCTTGATAACTAACAGGTTGGATGCATCCCCCACCTCTTGCTTCCCTTTGTGTGGAACCAGGCCTCTAACTCTCCATTGTTGCGAATTAAACAACCAGGGTGAAATTATTGAACCTCTTGCCATCGCACGAACACACTGCCGTCTCTCACCAATCGCGACTTGTCGCCTTTGCCTTCCCATCAATGATAATAAATCTCACTCGTTGTCCATTATACTCATACGATGTGTGCATTAAACTTCATTGGGGGCGGGCACCACGTCCCCCGACTCACTTACCAAGTAGGGCAATGACTTATTGTCCCGCCCCCACCACGTTTGTCACCCCATCCAAGGATAAAATTAAACTACACACACATGCATGATCTAACTAATAAATGAAATAATTTTCTTGGTTAAGATCCAACAATACAATTTTGAGCAATTTTGTGATTTCTTATTACTTTAAAAAATATAAATAGATTTGACACTCTAATTTTTTTGAGACACTTAAACTTTACAAAATAAATCATTTAAACTTATAATTCTTAAAAATTTATATTAAATTTGGAATAAAATTAACTTAAAAATATTTAAAAACTATTTAATTTATTAAAAAAAAACTTTATATAGAAATGATATTAAATAAAATTTATATTTACTAAGTTTTCACATTATCATCACTACCATTTATATATTCAAAATGAATTTATTTTCTAATTGACAAAGCAAATGGAATATAACCCCACACACATATATATATTTATTTATTTATTGAGGGGTTTATACATTATAATTAATATGGTTTATGAGTTGTGCATTGACCATTTTTGAAATTGTAATTGTTATGACTTCGACCACAATTTTTTGGCACACTAAAGAGTGTACGATGCATAGAATTAACGCAATCACTTTGATCACACTAATTGTGATAGAGTTCAATTCATGTGCATAATATAATGAATAATATAATTTATTTAAATTAAAATAAATTAAAGTAAAAATAGGTATAAAATTATATAATATTGGATAAATTTTAAGATGGTGTGTTAGAATAAAATATTGGACTTGGAGTATGTCTTAAAATTGTTTTTGCTTAGCTAAGAGCTCATTTTCCTCAGATGTAAGGAAACAAGTTAACGACCCAAGATCCAGAGGCATCTCGTAGGAGTGAAAGCCTGCCTCATTACATATGACCAACGGGTTATTTCAAGTGGCATGGTTTTCCTTGAATAACAGTGATGAGTTAGCTTGCATTCGTAGATAACAGTCAGAGATGTTTGTCCTCACTGCTGGTTTGACAACTGAGTTATGATAGGTTTTCCCACCCTGTAAAAAAAAGAAGAAAAACAATGATTTTATTTTATTTCTTAACTAAAACGGTTATGATCTTCATTTATTTGAAAATATCTTGGGTCTTTGCCCAAGCGGCTCCTATTACATTGCAGATTTCTAACTGTTGCTGATTATGATCTACTAGATTTTCAGGGCATTTGTACAATGCTTTCATTGTTTACAATTAGCAGTCCTTTCATCAGAGAGCTGCCTTTGTTTGCCATCTGATCAGCTTCACTGTTTGACTTTCTAAGAATATGATAAAACTTACATGTGTCAAAGTCTAGGAGAACTCTCTTCAATCTGTCCAGTATTTTGTTGAGGCTGGCATTGCTAAATAGATTTCCCAGCTTTAGGTTCTTTATTATTAACTCTAAATCTCCGAAAACTTGGAGGTCTTTGGCACCTTTGTCTCTTGCAATATGGAAAGCTTTGAGAAGCCCAAGAATCTCTGCTTGATTGTTAGATTTCTGGCCTAATCCCCAGCTGAAACAGTCTTTTGAAGCCCCATTCGATGAGTAGATGACCCCCCCAGCACCAGCGGCTCCGGGATTACCTTTAGACGCTCCATCGAAGAAAATTGTGGTTAAGTTTTGTGACCGCCACCATGATTGGAATTTGTCATCTTCGTCTCTTATGCGCCATTCCTGATTTGCTTTCTGTGGAGAGAGGAGCTGCTTATGCGGGCATGGCTCTAACGGGCCTAGCCATCTTTTTTCTTCAGGCAGTAACAAAGGGTCTTCTTTGAAATACTGTTGTTGGGCTGCTTCCAGGAGAAAGGATTTAGCTTTTGCTGCAACTTGCAGTGGAGAGTGCCTCATCTCTCTGAAAATCTGCTGATTTCGAGCCAGCCACAACTGCCAACAAACATATTTTGGGATAGCTGTCCAAATTTTACTCCAGAATGATTTGGAAGGGATGCAATGGGAATAGAGTCGACTCCATGTGGTGTAGAGATCTGCGACAGAGATTTGTGAAGGCAGTATAATCTGAAATTCATGTAGAATAATTCCCCATACCTCTTTTGTAAAATTTCACTCCAAGAAAAGGTGTTAGGCTGTTTCGAAATTGCTGCTGCATAACACACATCTGTGCGGCCCTACTATATTCCTTTTTTCCAGGTTATCACCAGTTAGGAGTTTATTATGGGCCAGGGTCCAGAAGAAGAAATTCACTTTTGGTAGGGCTAGGGGGTCCCAGACATTCTTCCAAAAAGCCGGAGTTTGTCTGCTATTTCTTGAGGCCTGCAATGCTCTGTAACCTGCTGCTGTGGTGTAGACTCCGGACTGACCCCAACCCCATTTGTCTTTCATGGATCTGTTGACAGGGGCTGCTTCCTCCAGCAGATCTTCAAGCAGGGTTTGTTGATGGGATAACCGCGCTGGGACTCCATGGAAATCCCATCCTGCCCAATCTCCACGATGATCCCAATTTCAAAGATCGTATATGGTGTTGACTCCTGCTTGCTTCAGCCAGTCCCTGAGATCAACTATGTCCTCATTATTCTTCAGAGGTTCTTTCCCCATAATATTTTCAAGCCATAGGTGGGTGCGTTTGCCGTTGCCGGGGATCCTGTAAACCTGTTTGTTGAAGAACTTGCTGCTCCTGCAACATAATTTCCACACCTGCGTGCTGTTGACTGTATTTGCGTTCTGAAGATTATGAGGGATTTGTTGGGTATGTACTTAGTGCGCAACAATACACTAACCAGATGGGAGGGCTCGTGGATCAGCTTCCACAAGATCTTTCCTCCCAGCGCTAAATTGACAAGAGCTGGATCTCTAATTTGCAGCCCTCCTTCTGCCATTGTTTTTTTCACCACATCCCAGTTCACCAGATGTATTTTGTTTTCGTTTCCCTTTCCTCCCTGCCACAAGAAGTCTCTGAGCAGTTTGGATATTTGCTCCGACACATTTCTTGGTGCTAGGAGAAACGTTGCCTGATAGATTGGTAGCGCCGACAACATGGCTTTTATTAAAATTACTTTGCCTCCCTTCGTCAGCCAATAGCCTCCCCACGCTGCAATTTTTGTTTTAATTTTCGAGATTATTTCACTCCAAAGCGTTCTTTTATTGGCTCCTGATATGATGGGAAGGCCCAGATACTTGAATCTATCCCAAGTTGCTTGTCCTTTGAATCCGAGGAGAGTGGTTATACCGGAGAGCTCCCTCTAATCTAAAAACAATGATTTTATTGAAGATAATAAATTTACAAAATTAAGCATAAGGAAGTATTTCATATTACCATAGAAAAAGGCCTTATACAAAGATTATTATACACCCTTTAAAAAATAACATTTTGCTAATGATATTTAACAACAATTTTTATATAAATAAATATATGGGTAATGAGTATATTTAACAACAATTTTTATATAAATAAATATATGGGTAGCCATGCCTTTGAAATAAAACATTCATGAACTCTATATAAAGATAACAAAATAAGTGTAACTTCTTAACACAATAGGACAAAAAAAAGTATAAGTGTTTAACTTATTCTCATTCTTATTATACTTCTAACAATTTCAAAATAATAAAGAAGTTAAAACCAATACTCATGGAGATAAGAAGTAGAGTGTTTTTTTATGGAACTCAACGACTTCTAAGGTTTCTTCTCCTTCTTGTAGGTCCAAACTTTCTTTGGGTAACTTGTCAACTTTAAAGTTTTCTTCTCTATAGACATGTGCAAAGGAAATGTGAGAGAAAGGAGATTGTAAACTCCTGACGTCCCGAAATAAAGGTAGAAGCAAGTACTTCCTCAAGGTATAATCTACTTTCATCTATTGAATAATTAAGGAGGAGTCAACTATAATTTGTATATGTGTAATCTTGCTTTCACATGTTAAAGTGAGAACCAACTTGAATGCCATGAGTTCGCTGAAATTGTTTGGCCAATTATGGGTCTACAAGAAATTGGATGATTTGGGGAGAGGATGGCAAGTCCCCCGCCTTCCCACACAATGTTTGCCTTGTGAGGCTACATCAAACATATATAACAATTATTTAGGGATACAAACAAATTAATGGTTATTCTTTATTTATATTCTCCTAATCATAAAATGGTATGAAAATTCGAGAAGAGGAGGATGATTCGTTGTCATTGTTAGGCTTCCTTGTGCTAAGCTAGTAAATCTATGCAAGAGACCCATGTGTTGTTTTGGTCCATGCATATTAAACAAGGATATGCATGATTGAATTGTGAAACCATGTAGTGAGTCACAACATCAAAATGGCGCGATTATGTCATAGTGCCCCAAATTGTGATTGAACGTATTTTGCATTTGTGACACAACACAATATTGGCACTTTGATATCTTTTATATGCATTCGAGATTGATGATTTTATGTTATTCTACACCTCTAAAACATTAATAAAATTTACATATGGATTTTTTTTATTTATTAAGGTAAGGTCTTGATAATTCGAGATAAGTGAAGGAGGCTTAGATAAGCCCCCCTTTGAAGAGATTCAACCCTCCATATCACCATTGCATTGTATATATATTGTAGATTAGTGCATTTTAATTAGGAGATTAGATTAGTCCTTCTCAACCTTAGTCAAGGAAGGACATAAAAGTCCTACCCCTAACTGAACTCTAATCACTAAGTCAACGAAGGACCAAAAAGCCCTACCCCTAACTGAAACCCAATCACCAACTTATCTCTCATAGTTATCTCAAGTTAGATAGATTAGCTTCCGCAAGGTAAACTTTATGAGGAAACCCAAATATTGCTTCCTCACATTCATGGATGACATCCACAATAAACTTGTCAATGTAGACTAGTACACCTCACTCAAAAGATTTGACCTAGGCACTTAATATTATAAAACTAGCTAAATACCCATCAATATTGATAAGAAATTGTTTAACTAACCTTTATTTTATTTTCCATGAAAAAATACTTAAACATACTTTTCCATACTTATGAATACATACAACATAAAATTATAACCAACTTAATCACAAATTAATTTTAAAATCACTACAAATGTTGGAAATGTAATCATCAAGGGATTATGTAAATTATATTATTCGTGATAAAGGTGAAAAACTTATTTAAAAACAAAACAACCAGCATCATAAATCCAAGAAATCACTTAAAAAATGAAACATACATCATATTTAATCTGCTTTTCAATTTTCACATTTTTCTTAAAAAAAAAAAATTCTCCTCACATTCACAGCTTCATACCGTGTTTGAAAAGCTAAAGACTCTTCGAATGTCTTTTCCTCACCTAAAAAGTATTTGAACAGAAATCAAAGTGGCCGAGAAAAAGTTAAAAAAATAAAGAAAAGCTTAAAAAGAGAGTATAGTGGTATAAATAAAGAAAAGCTTAAAAGGAGCGTATAGTGGTATCTTGCCATACCACATTTTCTGATGCCTTTTGCTCTCACCGCCATACGATTCAATTATTAAAGGCCAACACCCAGTCAGTCTGTAAGGTAAAGAAACCAAACAGAGAGAGGGACATTTTATATGTCAATGTAAAATATATGTGTATATGCGATCAAAATTCCACGCCGGTTCACAAGCGTTCGGGGGCTTCGCAGCCAGTTTCTCTCCATTTTTCTCTGTCTTTGGTTTCTGAAATGAAACGCCGTTGAATTTGCCGGGGTTTTGAGGTTTTGGGGGTGTTTTTTCATGGTTGTCCTGTAAGTTTAGCGGCGGAGTCCGGCAGCCATGACGATCGCCAATTTGGTGAAGATTCTGCAGCAGAACGATGGATTGGCGGATCTATCCCTTCGGCTTCATGAAGCTGTGGTGCAGGAGGGTTTGAAGGGCTTGGCCCGGCTTCTGGCAGAGGGCGTCAAAGAGGCCAGCCAAGGGACGAGGGGCTTGCAGCACTGGAGCAATTCGCAGCTTCGAGGGGTTTTGTCTGTTACACAGGCTGTTGTCGCAGCTTGCTACTCTCTGAGAGGTAAGTTTGGCTGTCCGAACCTCTAAAACAGAATAAAGTAGATTCCCCAAAATAGCCAGAGAAATATTGATTAGGATAAATATAGGCAAGGCCACCGTTCCAAAGCATAATAAGGAATATAACAAATCCGAATAACCTAAGAGGTAACGGTATCAAATATTACTTGTCGTATTGTCAACGGGCGTGGATTATGATACTGGGTGTTTTTTTGGGTCGTATTTCATCCTGTAGCTTGCTATGATAGATTGGCCACTGTCAATGGGGGCGATGGAATATCACTTAATGTAGTCAGCTTACAACATTCAAATTGAATTTTTTTGATCGAGAAGCTGCGGTTGGGTTTCACCAAAGCACAAGCACTGCCTACAAGGTGCAAACATATCACCAAGGAGACTCAAACCCTGGTGGGTGGGGCCAATAACAGTTACCTACTTTCTCTGACAACAAGCCTCCTTTGTCAATAATATTCACTCTTGTTATAACGAAACATTTGCCGGAATTGGCATAATGAAATCCTATGATTTGCCGTTAGTTTTCATGTGAAGTTTTCTCTCTCTCCACGAAGGAACGATTTAAATAACAGTATACAAATTATCTCTTATATTTTATATTTGGTCAGGTGGATCCCTTTTATTTTAACAGGAAAGGGTTAAAGTTGAAACTCTTTTACGATATCAAATTTACAATCTGATGACCTTTGGCTTGGAAGCCATGAGTGAGTGTTATTTATTCTGTCAAACACACCTAGAACTTGCCACTGGACTGGACTGTTATCTCCTAATTGGCCACCATTAAACATGTTATTACAGGGATTGAACCTGGGTCTCTGTGAACAATGTTCACTTGATTGACCACAACTGAGAAGTGCAGACTAGCAATTTTTTATCTGGAGGATTGCGTCTCGCTTGTGATTGTACACTACAAATCAGCAATGTCAACCCACCAGAAGAAAACTAGTTACTGAAAAACAAAAAAATAAAAAATAAAAATAATTATCAAAATCTGGCCTGGAATTCAATGTTCACAATTCAAAATCAAACCCTTTGGGGCAATTAATCATTTTACAGGGCAGGATTTCCACATTTGGTAATTTAATGCCCTGCCCTGTCACCATCAATTGCCTCTATACATGTATTCACACATCACCCTGGTTGATCCATATGATTTTCTTCCCATAGTAGTGAGATAGACCAAGCAGAAACATTCTATTCTTCAGGCCTTCTTGCGGCTGATTGCCTCCTCAGAGTACCTCCCAATTAATTATGTTACCAGAAACGGTATCCCAGGGCACTGTTTCTCCCCGACAAAGGATGGTCAAGAAACAGAAACTGTACATAAAAAAGCCATAAATTAAAAAAAATAATGAATTATACAAATTTAAACATTATAAAGTAAATGTAATTTGGTTTATTACACTGGTAAACGTCATCTTGTGTATTACTTCTAGCCCTTGTTTTTGGTTCCATTACAGTTTCTCATTTCTGGTAACCTAAGTAACAGGACACCTCCAAACAGGTCCTGTGTCCCATATCCCATGTGTCAGACACCACATGTTTGGCACGTGTCTGACACATGTTTGGCACGTGTCCTGTTCACAGGACATCTGCCAAACATGTCTGACACATGCCCTCGCTGTGTTGGCCATAAAAGAGGCCTGCTATCCATAAAAGCACGTCTTCCCTTTCATTTGAACTTGTTTAACTCAATAGGTTAGAGCTGTCAAATGTTTTGGAGTGAAGTTGAGGGGTTACTGTGTAGTGTTAGAAGGTATTCCAAGTGTTGTGCAAGTGGATTTGCCCACCAATTTTCAAGTTTTCCTACAGCAGTCCATTGTCTTCATTTCACAGAAATCATGGCTCAATCATCAAGGGTAGCTGGAAAAGGTTATAGGAAAGGGAGGAATGCCCCCATTGATGTTGTTCCTTATCCTTCGTTTTTCTTCCAGGACTGCTAGTGCTTGATCTGTTGGAAGTGGGGCCGCGACAATAGCTTCAAATACTGAAAAAGCATTGTTTTAGCAAGATAATAGGCTTAAGATCAAAAGTTGTATGTTTGAATTTGTATTATCTACATGTAAAATTATAAGCATTTTTGCTTCCAAATTCTTAAAAAAATTGAATCTTTGTTTATATTGCATTTTTGTATTTGTTATATCTATCTATAAGGCATGACAACCCTGGCAGCTGGACATAGGAGACACATTACACACACACACAAAAACTTGGTATATATATAACGAGTTGATTTTATTCCTTATCCTTCATTTTTCTTCCAGGACTGCTAGTGCTCCATCTGTTGGAAGTGGGGCCATGACAATAGCTTCAAATACTGAAAATACATTGTTTTAGCAAGATAATAGGCTCAAGAGCAAAAGTTGTATGATTGAATTTTTATTATCATCATGCAAAATTATAAACTTTTTTGCTTCTAAATTCTTAAAAAAAATTGAATCTTTGTTTATATTTCATTTTTGTATGTGTAATTTACTAATTTGTTTAATCAATCTATAAGACATGACAACCCTGGGAACTGGACATAGAAGACACGTTACACACACGCACACAAAAACTTGTTATATAAATAACAAGTTGATGTTTTTCCTTATCCTTCATTTTTCTTCCAGGATTGTTAGTGCTCAATTGTTTTTGAAGTGGGGCCGTGACAATAGCTTCAAATACTGAAAAATGTTGGTTTAGCAAGATAATAGGCTCAAGAGAAAAAGGTGTATGATTGAATTTGTATTATCATCATGTAAAATTATAAACTTTTTTTGCTTTTAAATTCTTAAAAAAATTGAATCTTTGTTTATATTTCATTTTTGTATGTGTAATTTACTAATTTGTTATATCTATCTATAAGACATGACAACTGTGGCAACTGGACATTGAAGACACGTTATGCACACGCACACAAAAACTTGTTATATATAACAAGTTTTTGTGTGCGTGTGCGTAACGTGTCTTCTTTGTCAAGTTGTCAGGGTTGTCATGTCTTGTGTTTGACACTTGTATTTCTGTGTCTTTTGTCCCCCGTATCATCGTATCATGTGACTTAGCTGGTAACATAGCATATTAAAATGTGAGGGAACTCTGATGGAAGACGACGAGATTCAGGGCCCTGGTCTCCCCTGTCTTCATGCTTTGTGTAGTCCTCGTATACCTCCAGCTTGCTGCTGCTAGGTTGGGGGCTCCTTGTATGTTGTTAAGAGAGCAGAGTCGATGGTCTGACAATTATTTAAAATCAGTAAGTTTTATAAGGGCTAGCCAAAGTTAAGCCTTTAGAAAGATCATGAAAATTCTCCACAAATCAAACCAAAACTATGAGGTATCATATGTTGAGAAATCTAGGGCACAAATAGTTAAAAGATTTCTCTGCTTGATAATTGCTTGTGATATACTTTTGACTTCTTTGCTTATATTCTTCTCTTCTTCTTATTATTATTGGGTTCTTTTCATCAAGGCAATTACCAATATGCACAATAGAAGACAAGTGACACAATATGTAGGCTTGTTAGCCAGGGCCAAAACCTCTCACCTCTTGAGAGGAAAACCCGATCAAAATTCTTCTTCTAGATATTCAATTGATGAGTACCAATACCATGACAGAGACCCTTGACTCTAGTACCCTCCCAAGAACCTTGTCACTAACCTTAATGCGTTGCCTCTTCCCTTCTTTGACTTTCTTCTTGATCTCGAACTGCTCTCCTCGGCTTCCTCTAGAGAAACTTAGTCAGAGTCTCTATCCTTTACACTGCTTCTTCTTGACTTCCTCTAGAGAATTCAATCTCTATGATCTCACTGGCTTCCTCTAGAGAATCTCGGTCTCTAGTCTTGAACTCTATCTTGGTTACCCATAAGAGAACCTCCCTAGCTGACTCCAGGAGTAACTCTCCTTCGCTGACTCTAGAAGAAACTTTCCTTCGCTAACTTTAGAAGAAACTTTCTGTTATGAAACCATCTCAAGAAAAAGATAGAAAAGATAGATCAACGCCTTAAAATTCAGCCTCTTCGAGGGGGCAACCTCCTTTACATTACATAAATGAACAATTCTTGGTTGATACAAATGAAAAGACCTCCTCTCTATATATAGGAGTCTAAGGAGTCATAACATAATCAGAGCTAACTTAACAATAATAATGTAAGGGCACAATAATAACAATAGTGGGCTTCTATGGGGCACAATAGTAACAATATGGGCACTACATGGGTACATCAATATAACAAGTGGGTTGTACTAATAACAATAAGGGGTTACACTAGTAGTATAGGGGCCTAACATGCCCCTCTCCTTCAAAAAGAGTAGTTCTTGATGCTTCTGTATAAAATTCTTGTCCTCCCATGTGGAATCTTCAGCGAGTAAGTTCTTCCACTTGATCAGATACTCTGAAATTGATCGATTTCGTAGCTGTCGAGTTCTTGTTTCTGTGACTGCTCCAGGTTCCAATATGATTTTTCCTTCCTCTTCAATTTCTAGCAATATTGTTTGAATTGGGACCTTTTGCAACTTTTGAATAAGTGGCCATACTTCTTCGTCCTTCTTCCATTCATCCCTTTGCTTCGTTTATCCAATCTGGTTGGATAATAGAAATAACACAAAACAATGTTTCCACATCCTCATCCTTGAAGAGTCTTCCCATTCGGTAAGGTCGCCATTTTTAAAGTGCATGTAGTATTGCCAATGTTTCCTTCTCATAAATAGCTTGCTTGAGATGTAGCAGTAAAAATATCCAATCACCTACATCAAAACATTTTTCACTACAATGTTGATCTACCTGTTGTTTCGTTTGATTTTGCACCAAAGTGGCGTTATCCTTTAAAATTTGGAGAACTTGTTGTTGATGCTCGATGTGATCTTTCACTGCTTGAACCTTTTTCTTCTTGATATGTCCTTCTATCTCTAGAGTTTGAGGAGTGGTAATTTGTTCCAATCCTTTACAAGATATGGTCGGATTCATTTCTTGATGCACGATGCGATCTTTCACTTCTTGAACATTTTTCTTCTTGATATGCCCTTCTATCTTGATAGTTTGAGGAGTGGTAATTTCGACCAATAAATTACAAGATATGGTTGGATTCATTTCTTCTTTCTCAATGTGATCTTTCACTTCTTGCACCTTTTTCTTCTTGATATGCCCTTCTATCTTGAGAGTTTGAGGAGTGGTAATTCTTGCTAATACTTTACAAGATATGGTCTGATTCATTTCTTCTTTCTCTGGGGTGGGGTCTTGGGGTATATCTTCTTTTTTTGATGTTTCTTGATCCTTTTCTTCCTCCTCTTCATATTCTATGTAAAATAATTTATTCTCAGCACACTTATGACCTTTAGTGCATTTGCTATCACAATTGTAACAAAGCCCTTTTTCTCTTTTTTCTTCCAAATGTTGTGGTTAACCTTTGTAGGTTGTGGAAGGCTAGGAGAAACAACACTTCCATCTTTATAGTTGTGAGGGGTATGCTTCCTGGTTTCCATAATTTTACTTTCCACTATGTCACAAAGCCCTTTTACTCTTTCCAATTGTTGTGGTGTTGCTCTAAAGAAGGTTGCTCTTTGTATCCTCATAATGTGCTATCATTTCCTCCGTGAAAATTGACCACGTAGCAAGTTGTTTACGAGAACAAAGCCCTTCATACCATAAAAATTGATCTGGTTCTAAATATGAAGATGCAATACATACCTTTTGTAACAGTGGTACACCATGTAGATCAAAATATTGCTCCATCTGAAGTATCCAATTTATCGGATCCTTGCCATCAAACTTCCTCATCTTGCTTTTTCTTGATTTTAGGAGATCGATATTGAAACGGTTGTAACTCTATACTTTTGGATCTTTTAAGTTCTAAAATTGCGACCTGTAGTAGCCCTCTGTATCCTCTTTCCAATGCCACCAGTCTGATCCAAATTGGATTCTCCAAGAAAGAGTTATGCACAATCTCCCAAGATGACCTGATTATAGACCTTTCCAGAAGAGCGAACTTGTATGAAGTGCCACGTGTCACTGTTTTGACCTTTGGCTCTAAAAACATCTGTAAGAAATTACAATCCGTCTTCTTTATGTACCTTCTTACGAAATCTTAGTATGATGCTTAGAGAGAAAGTTATGATGATTTTCCCCAGGTCACCTGTTGGAATGTAATTCAGGAGTCTGCAAAAAGACCAACTTCCTCAGAGCATATCTCCGCAAATATAGCGCGAAAAGCTCTGAAATTCGGACCTGAGATTCAACGCGATTTCTTCTCAAATGGGTTTGTTTCTTAGCTTCTGAAACGTCGCAGAAAAAAGTTATAGCGAAAATGTCACGATGACCTGTTTGGAGCAGCGAAACCCTAGAATCCAGAGCTCTGATACCAAATTTTATGAAATCAGCTCAAGAAAAAGATAGAAAAGATAGATCAACGCCTTAAAATTCAGCCTCTTCGAGGGGGCAACCTCATTTACATTACATAAATGAACAATTCATGGTTGATACAAATGAAAAGACCTCCTTTCTATATATAGGAGTCTAAGGGGTCATAACATAATCAGAGCTGACATAACAATAATAATGTAAGGGCACAATAATAACAATAGTGGGCTTCTATGGGGCACAATAGTAACAATATGGGCACTACATGGGTACATCAATATAACAAGTGGGTTGTACTAATAACAACAAGGGGTTACACTAGTAGTATGGGGGCCTAACACTTTCCTTCGCTTACCCAGAAGAAACTCTCCTTCGCAGACTCCAAAAGAAACTTTCCTTTGCTGACTCCAGAAGAGACTCTACTTTGTTGACCCAAAAGAATCCTTCTTATCCCTACTTCGCACTTCTCTTTGTAGCCTCTTCTTTGCACTTCTCTTCATCGAATTGCTTGTCGAGTTTCTTGCCTCTAAGTGAGGCAAAGTGTGGTTATTTATACACCTCATCACATGTCCCTTAGGCCGACATGATCGCAAGTAGTTAGGCCGACTTCTTCTAGGAAGTTCTTCCATTGTTGTAGGCCGACTTGAAGAGGATAAGTGACGAGGTTTTGGAGGATATTTTACATAGACAAGTTTGACGTTTTACAAAGTGTAATATGACTTCATTAAATGATAATTCCTCTATCATTTTATGACTAGATGACAAATAATTCCTAAAGACTCTCAATGGGAGTCTTGACTCAAAAATAAAATCTCTTGCACGTGAAACCCGTGAAGCAACCAATACGAAAATTTAATTATTCTTCTTTACATCTCATTACACAAAATCATGATTACATGTCATTATGAAGACTTAACCTAGTTACACTTTTCAACGCTCTCTCTTAACTAGGGAGGTATTCATAATGGTACTTGGTTATTCTCAATTTGAAGAATTCCTCATAAGAAGAATTCACATTGGTAACTCATTTGTATAGCATCATATCAACCAACATTGTCATATGGCAAGGCCTTGACTGACAATTCCATCTCTTCATAAGATCTGAGCTCAATGCTGGCGAGACCAATGATTTATAGACACTCTCATCATTTTCTCTCCCGGAACATACCCCACCTAGGTATTCAGGGTGTGTTCCATCATGACTATTCTTATCTTGGATTCCCAGTCCTAAAAAAATATCGATCCTCTACAGTCACTCTTTTCTTGGATGCCTTATCTCATCCTCAAAGAGTATCAAATGCCAAATAATTACCCAATCCTCCATTCTGTCTTCCCAGGTGAAGACCAGAATGATGTGTCTATCTCTCCCTCTTAAATAGGAAGGACATATTCTAATAAAGGAATGTACTCATTCCTACAAAAGGAATGTAACTAAGCTCCCTCTTGGCTTAGGAGTTTCCAAGTTTCTTCCAAGTAAGAAACTTCTTTTCAGGGTCCCTCTTAACTAGGGATCTACAACAACTCCTTAGGTGGAGATGATGGGACAATCAACTGCTTGAAGAACTCCTCTCTTTTTTGATGTCATGAATTTCTTTTGTTATTGAGTCTTCATCTTTTGGGACTTCTTCATAGGGCACAGACCATCCATCACTTTTATCCATGAGTCAGTCATGTCATCATTCCTTTCATCAGAAAGTGATCCATTAGTTTTCCATCTGGCTTTGCTTCATGTCAAGCTGCTTTCTTCATGCCATATTTTCTGAAAGGATCTTATATCCTTCTATATGGTTTTCCTGGAAGTCATCCACAAATCTTCCCTTTGGCAGTCCTACATAAGCCCATCCAAATATTAGTTCAAAAATAAGAAAAAATCACCTAAATCAAAATTACCTTTGTGATGGTCTTTCATCATTACATCTTCTTGTAGGTATCAACATCTTGCATGCATTTTGACACATCTCCTAAAGATATTCATTGTCAAGGGTCTCCTTCTTTTTCTGACTCCTATCAGAGTCTTCATATCTTTTTGGGAGATATTCTAGTCAACTCTTCTTGGTCTCGGATGTTGAATGCTTTCTACCTTTGTTGCATATTTTATGATCTCTTTCTATATTTCACTCTTCATTCCCATGAACTTCTAATCAGAGTTCCTCAATTGTAGTAAGCTTCCTGATAATTCATATGAGAACATATTATGTTGATTTCATCTAGTGTGACTTATGCCTTTCTGCAATCTTTTAGAGGAGGAGATCCTTTCTTCTTTTGATCATGTTTCCCAAAATAGTGATCATATTATCTGCAACCATATGACATGACTTTCATAATAACCTATGTAAGCATACATACCTCATCTTTCCTTTGGGTCATCCAGACTTCCTGTAGTAGCTTCATTTGAACGAAATAACTTTATCCTTTAGACCTGCTTCATTGTTATGTCATCATACCGTCATTCGTTGAATCCCACGAGTTGGAATTCTTAATGAAACATTTGCTACCTTTTTACATTGGTGAATCCTTTGCTAAGGATTCTATCAAAGAAACTTGAGGATCTTTCATATTTTCACTTGGCAGATGTTTCCTTATTGACTATTGTATGATGATTCCAATTGATGATGACCTCTACTTCTTTCTAAGTATCATTTGAGATTTCAATGAGGTTTCCAAAAGCTCTTATTCTTTGTAATCAATAGAATTTATTCCAGACATTCTTTCTGCTTTCCATGTCATGAGCTCTTACTTCTAATCCTTCTATTATGATGCTATTTTATAATCTGATGCTTCCTATCTTATTTACACTGTTACCTGTCTATACATTACAAGTGAAAAGTACCTTTTCGTGAAGAAGATCATCTCAGTCATAGTAGAGATCTTTTACTTCTTCCTTCTTAAGTTTCTTTGTCTCAGGTTCTTTCACTTCCTCAGTAATATGGGCTTCTTCCCTATGCCTCTTGTCCTTATTACGTTTAGGACAATCTATTATATAGCCCCCAAGTTCTTGACAACCATAGCATCTTACCTTAGCCATGTCCTTCCTTTTCTTTGGAGGACCAAACTTTCCAAATTTCCCTTTTCTTCTTGTCATAGCAGCATATGCTTGATTCTGCTCATTTGATCCTACATCAACTTTTGCCTTCAACCTGGTTTCTTCGATCTTATAGAGTGACCATAGATCTTGAAATGGAGTAGTTTCTTTCTTCCCATATAAACTTGAAGCGAAGTTACCCCACTCTTCTGATTTAGTACCAATGTGGTCATCTCTCTATCAGACATGACTTTTCCTAGCTCTTGTAGTTGATCTCGAATTTCTGAGATCCTCATGAAGTATGAGGTTATTCCTTCTTCCTTGGCAGTACTTACGGAAAACAACTCTACTAGTTTGTCATATATAGCTTTTGCAGTCTCCAACTTTGATACATATGGGATTAGAGAGTCTTTTATAGATTCTATAAGAATCCTCTGGGCTCTCATTTCTTCCTTCATGAATCTAGCTTGTGCTTGAGTATCTTCCTTTGGAGGCCGGGTTATCGACCCCTTGATAGGATCCATGACCTCATTCTCAATAAGATTTACTTCTGTCCTTTTCTTCCATGCAAGGTAATTTGCAGCACCAACCAGTTTATTGCTTTCCTTGCAAAAAGACATTTTGATATTATCAGATATAATCATAGACTTATTTGAGTGATTGTTGCTTGCTTCCTCCTTAATCTTGATGTTGACAAAGGATTTGCTTCTTGAGTGATTGATGACATAGAGCTTGATTCACGATCCTACATAAATGTTTTAGTCTTCCTTCTTGTTTGAAGATGGATTCAAGACTCTTTGCTGGTATAGATTCCTTTGATCTAGGGTTTTGAAGATCTTGACCTTGATGGCTTTTAACTCTGCTACAATCCTTCTTCGAGACTTGATGTCTTCTTGATTGAACGCCCCTTCTTGACTTCAACACCTAAGCTCTGATACCATGTTGAGAAATCTAGGGCATGAATAGTTAAAAGATTTCTCTGCTTGATAATTGCTTGTGATATACTTTTTACTTCTTAGCTTATATTCTTCTCTTCTTCTTATTGTTATTGTGTTCTTTTCATCAAGACAATTACCAATATGCACAATAGAAGACAAGTGACACAATATGTAGGCTTGTCAGCCAGGGCCAAAACCTCTCACCTCATGAGAGAAAACTCGATCAAAATTCTTCTTCTAGATCTTCAATTGATGAGTACCAATACCATGACAGAGACCCTTGACTCTAGTATCCTCCCAGGAACCTTGTCACTAACCTTAATGCTCTGCCTCTTCCCTTCTTTGACTTTCTTCTTGATCTCAAACTGCTCTCCTCGGCTTGCTCTAGAGAAACTTGGTCTCTATCCTTTACACTGCTTCTTCTCCGCTTCCTCTAGAGAATTCAGTCTCTATGATCTCACTGGCTTCCTCTAGAAAATCTCGGTCTCTAGTCTTGAACTCTCCTTCACTGACCCAGAAGAGTACCTCCTTTGCTGACCCCAGAAGAAACTCTCCTACGCTGACTTCAGAAGAAACTTTCCTTCGCTAACTTCAGAAGAAACTCTCCTTCGCTTACCCAGAAGAGATTCTACTTCGCTGACCTCAGAAGAATCCTTCTTATCCCTACTTTGCACTTCTCTTTGTAGCCTCTTCTTCGCACTTCTCTTCACCGAATTGCTTGTCGAGTTACTTGCCTCTAAGTGAGGCCGAGTGTGGCTATTTATACACCTCATCACATGTCCCTTAGGCCGACACGATCAGAAGTAGTTAGGCCAACTTCTTCTAGCAAGTTCTTCCATCGTTGTAGGCCGACTTGAAGACGATAAGTGACAAGGTCTTGGAGATACTTTACATAGACAACTTTGACCTTTTACAAAGTGTAATATGACTTCATTACGTGACAATGCCTCTATCATTTTATGACTAGGTGACAAATAATTCCTAAAGACTCTCAATGGGAGTCTTGACTCAAAAATAAAATCTCTTGTTCACGAAATGCATGAAGCAAGCAATACAATAATTTTATTTTTTCTTCTTTACATCTCATTACATTAAATCATAATTACATGTCATTATGAAGACCGAACCTAGTTACATTTTTCAACATCATATTCATGTTTTTTTGTGTTAGTGTAATGCCTGGGCCATCCTTTTGACTTTTTGCTGGTCCATGCTTTTCAACATGTTCTGCTCATGGAAAAATATTTGAAGCTTGTTTCCTCGTATAAAATGATCAGAAACGACTCCCAATGGATGGCTTAAAAGGATGCTCTGCAAAAGAACCTTAAATCATGTTTGAAATGAATAAGCCATGCAGTGCACTGTGTACAATCTGTATCTGCATATTGATCTTCTATTTTTATCAGTTCAACCATATTACAAGTAGATAATACGACAGGGAAATTGGAATTAATAGAATTGTTAAAGGTGACATCTAGCAAAAACTTAACGGTATGAAAGAAGTGATTTTGAAGTTTATCTTGGTTGATTTGCTCGCACACAATAGAAGTGGCCCTCAAGCTCTTTGTATTTGTATTTGGATTCTAAACAATATTGTTCCCAAGTGTAGATAACCAGTTTGTCAGAATAATAATTAAACTGTAAATGATAATTGGGAAGTAATACAACTGTCAGAAGGGGTTACTCTCAATGGAAGATTTAATAGGATGCAGTGTGAAGCAGCTAGTTTTAACCTTCACCCATCTGTGGGTGAGGGAGGCTCTGGATCATGACCTTGATCAACAGGCTCCGGGGCAGGTATTTTATTCTCATATGCTCGAGCCAAGGTTGCATGGAGTGGGAACATCATTATTTTCCAAAAAATCCCTGGGAGTGAAGCGTCCTGGGGGCGGGAACATCTACTTTCTATACTTTTTTGCATGTGGAAAATACTCTTTATATTCTATATGAGGAATATGTATGTTTCGGTCCATTACATCATAGGTTCGAAGCCATTTCATCAAAGCTCGTCATGTCACTTATGGGAATTGAACCTGGGTGGAGAGGGTCCCAATTATTCCTCCCTACCACCCGAGATAAACCCCAATGACATCTCTCTCTTTCTATATATGTGTGTGTATTATCTTGCATTTATACTCAAAAACAAATCCAGATGTGAAAATAGTTGCAGAATATATGAAACTGTGTATATTTGTACATTAATGATGATATAAATGGCATCTGTAGTACATAAATGATTTATTATTTGAGCATCAACCATCTGGATTCTAGCAATTACAAACATACAATATTTTAAACCACATAAAATAAAGTAGACCATTAACTTATGGAATGAATTAGGTTATTTAGCAACTATCAACAATAACATGACCATGTTTACAAAATAGGCCATCTGCACGCCAGCGTATGAAGACTGAAAGGTCTAGTCATTCCAAACAATAAACTAAGCTAGTTGCTGAACACCTATCTACATAAGAAGTGTTCACCAATTCTGAAAGCACCCATGTTGCTAAATGTTGTAGCTGTGGGGTAGCAACACCATACATATTCCACCACTCCTTGACAAGCATTGTTCCACCATCGCTTATCTCAGGATCCTCATCATTAGTATTATCCTTCATTCCTCTTGTCCAACCTTTGCCTTTACCTTGATCCTCTAGGGACATGTGTTGACACCACCTAATTTTGATGAAACTGCCTCTAAGCCAAGCCTTAAATTATGGTAGAAAAAGCTCAACATGTCTGATCAATGATTTTTAGCTGAGTGAAAACTGCATTTTTGCTAAGGCCATGACAAAGGAGTTCAACAATCAACACCACCAAAATTGCACTACATATTGGGCTTGGTGCTCTTGATTAAATTCTAATCACATACCCTCATACATGATAGAATCCAATGGAAATGCTGCAATGCCATTGATCCTGAAATCCTAAAAACTATTAAGGATGCAGAATTTTGAGTGGGATATGAAATGCTATTTTCTCTATGTAAAGTCCGATATGGTTGAAGCCACTCTCAAACATCCTAAAACAATTAATTGTAATGTTAAAACTTAAAAGTTTAAGTAAAAGTTGGCATTTCCTTTATCTTTAAGAATTTAACATTAGCATTAGGGATTGTCTAGGGAGTGCCTTGGGAGCATGCTCCTTGGCTCCAGGAATGTCCTTGGGAGTGCAACACTCCTAAATTAGTTTGGAGTGTGCCCAAAATGTCTGGATCATCGTCCTGGATTTTGGGAGTGTGCTTCTGAGCAGTGTTTTCAGAAATGGCCGAGTCGACTCCGACTCGGCTGAGCTAGACGGAGCCAAGGCTTGGCAGGGTTGGTTCGGTGGGTGAAACAGAATGGCTGGCCGGTTTGTTACTGAGCTGGCCGAGCCGGTCACTGACTCGGCTGTCTCGGTAACAAACTGGCTGGCGCGGTCACTGTTGTGCATTAGCAATTTTGAAGGATTGAAGCCTTGAATCTTTCAGTCCTCGGCTCTTTGAAAAAGATCCTGAAGCACATTTGTCAAAATCTGTTCCGCCTCCTACTCATCAACAGCTGGGTTGTTGTTTATTGCATATTTATAGCCCTAGGGCCTAAAGTAATCTATCACTGTGAGAAAGTTTTGAAAATTACAAGGCCGTAGTATGGTTATCCTAGTGGCATGAATTAGAAAACTGAAACAATGCATTGAGCCATACAATGTTTTTAAAAAGGCAAACGTTGTGGCAATGGACTAATAGGTACATATTTACCGTTGATTGTTCTGGAGTTTGACCAGAATTAAATCAAGCGTTTGAGACTTCATTAGGGGCAGATTTCCTAAAATCATCTCCAGCAGTCTAGGTAGAAGCATGAGACAGACCGTCCTGTAGCAAAGGCACAAATTTGAAGACCTCTGTTGATTAGTTCATTGGCTTATCCTTTGGGAAGCTATGATTGGTTGCAGAGAATTGGTATTATTGTTGTTGTTGTCTAGTGATTGTCCTTGGGCTGAGGCAGAAAAGAATCCTGGCATTGGTGGCTAAGTATGAACTTTCTATTGGACAGTGCACTGGGTGCCATTTTGATATAATGGATATATTCATGAGCCTACTTTGATCACATGTTGTCTTCTCTCTATATTCTAAAGCTCTGTGTTTGGAAACATGAATGAAAATCTTTAAAATTATGTTTTTTATAAAATAATAAATATTTAATGTATTTTTTACAACGTCCGAGTCATTGAAATCAAACCGGTCGAGTCAATACTGAGTCAGAGTCAGAGTCAGAGTCGGAGCCGACCCTCGGCCGTTTTCGATCCGGAGTCGGAGTTTTAAAACATTGCTTCTAAGTGCTTCTGCTTGGAGTGTGGTTCCAGGGCAGGAGCATGGTGGGGGGATGCTTCTTGTAACCTTGGATCGAACCCTTCCTGGGTCTTCTTCTGATGAATATGTTTCTTCAGCAATACCAACTGTTTCTTTAATGGGTTCTTAATCCACCCTAGCTAATCCTTGTTTTAAAGTTTAAACAATGTTATGTGCAAAGTTGTTTAGTTTGAATAATTTTCCTTGCAAATTTATAGGGATTGAATACAATTTCAAAAACTGTACTCAGTGAGTAAACCATAACATAACAGGATACAGTTTGGCGCAAGTTTGAATTTAATCTTAAACTGCCTCTTAAAAGTGGCCTTTAGACAGGGTATACAGATGGGGAATCCTGTTTTTTTCTTATCAGTGTATTCAATTGAAAACAAAAAGACATGAAATTAATAAGTATTGTTCTAACTTCTAATTTGTTATGTAACAGATGATGATGGGACATCTTTGGTTGTGAGGATATTTGAACTAGCAGTTGAGTTTTGCATCTGTTTTCTGGAGAATTACGCATTGAGATGGCCAACTCCTGATGAACAGGTTTGTTGCTTTTAACTTAATTTCTAGCTTCTATTATTTTCTGTTAATATGTCTTCTCACTTCTGCTTTGGAGTGTTTCTGCTTCAGTATAATATACATAAAATTGAAAAAGGTCAATCTCAGTTATTTTGAGTCCAAGTTTAATAGAGTGATTGAGATGTGCAATAAACGTCACATTAAGATTAAGTGACCTTTATAGATAAACAAGGTGTCATTAATCTAAGGTGCTTACGTCAAGTGGGTAGCGCAACTACCTACTGAATGAATGAAAGGTGTCCTGACTCCTAACCCCTATCTCAATTTATGAAATGACATGGGTTGAATGATGGCTTAACCATACCATCTTAATCATGATGCCATGAACAGATCCATCGTGCATAATTTCATTTGTTCTCATTTAGATTTATAATTATCAGTTGAATATTTCCCATAGGAAACAATAATTTGCTACATTGCTTGGATGCCACTCAGTTGGATACTTGGGGATGAATATGCTTTTATCTTTTTTATTCATTGCATGGACTTCGATCTTTATTAGGTTCATTTTCAATCCTGGGCTATATCATTAATATCTGCATGATCTTGGTGTTTTTACTGACTGGCATATCATGGTTGACAAAAAGTTTGGCTGACTTTTTTTTTGTGTGCTTTTCCTTTTCTTTGATCAGCGATGGAATGCATATAGGCTTTAGTTTCTTCTGCATATAGGCTTTAGTTTCTTTTGTGGCTTTCGTAATCTTGTTTGCTTCCTTTTTTCTTTATGAATGTCATTGTATCTACTGGTCCAACACAAGATGTCGTATTTGTCTTTTTGTTAAAGCATTTCATTTGAATTGGCAGGAGTCTGTATTACAGCTTCTTGAAATGCTAGTCATAGATGGAAGGGCTAGAGAGTTGGCATTATCAGATTTAAAGCCAGTGCAGAATTTGGAGGAGTGTTTTGCTGTGAATTCTTCTGATCTTGAATCAGAGGAATTAAAGAGGACCATAGAATGTACTTCACAAGGTAATGACCTTTCTTGCATCGAACATATTTAATTATCTGAGCATTTCCTATTTGGATGGTCTTTTCAATCAGATTTGTGGTTAGAGTCTGTTTTCTAAGAAGCTATTTTTATTGTACCAAACCTGCTGAGACAATCTTTATATCTTTTGTTTTATGTGATCATGGAAAAGACCATATATGGATAAAGGGAGGACAGTCAGTAGAGAATGCCATTGTTGTTTTAGCCAATGAAGGACTTCACTTGGATGGTGAACAACCAATAGATCTACAAGGGTCTACTTTCTGGAAGAATGACAGTGATGTGATATGTCTTGCACAACATTATGCAATAACCCATCTTGGGTGCATCTTGCGAGTGGTGGTTCTTTGTAGAGAATTGTTGCGTTCTCTTCAGCTGACTGAGGAAAGCTCAGATGAGAAAGTTCAGTCAAGGATAGCTTTGATTACAAAGCTTTTGAAACTTCTTGTTAGCCTTACAAAGGCGACAACTTTTGTTGTATCAAGTAACCAGTTACTGATAAATATTAGTGAAGTGGCTGGTCTTTTGCCTGGCTTGTTTAAGATGAGCTTTGAAACTGTCAATCATGATCCTGTGGATGTGGAGAACAATCTAGATCATCAACTGTCACTTATTTTGGAAACTTTCTTGCAGTTTGTTCATGATGTGGTTTTGGATGATACCATTTTTGAGAACATACGCACATTTATTCTTGCTGCTTTATTGGACATCTTGGATGGAAGAATGTGGAGGTATGAGAGACATAATACTGTTCAGAAGCTTCCTTTGGTTTACAAACCTGAGGTTATTATTAATATTTTGAGATTTGCTCGGGACAGTGGATCACAGAACTGTAAAAAACTTCATTGGAAACAAACAAGTCAGGGTGGTCATGAAGGAGATGGGGTTGTAGACTTAACTTCTACTGCTTTGTCCTGTAACCTTCGCTCACAACATTTTGCCTTAATTGGTGAGCGCAGCAAGGAGAATCAATTGAGTGTTATATTTCCACAGACAGGTCACTGGCTAGAGGATCTAATAGCTATTGCAAGTTTTTTGCATGCACAAGGAGTAAAAACAAGGCCCAGGGGGGATAAGTCGTGGCCAACTGCTAGCAAGGATGGGCTGGGAGTAAATGATGCAGAGTCTGCAAGTGGTCATGAAGATGATGCACTCTTTGGAGATCTGTTTTCAGAGGCTGGCAGGCAAGTAGCTACGTCTGATGGACATGAACAGCCCTGCCCGACAAATGACAGTGTTTCTGACTCCAATATACCTTTACAAGGAGCTGTTGAAGTGCTTAGCTTTCTTAAAGAGTGCATTTTTTCTCCAGATTGGCATTCTTCTATCTACAAAGAAGCCTGTCACCAACTTAATGAAGAGCATGTCAGTGCTCTTTTACAAATGTTACAGCCACAGCTTTCAGTTGCTGATGAAAGAATGGAGGGGGCTGGTGCTTCAGATGTGCCTTATGAAAAACACTTCCTTGAACATTTTCATAAAGCATGCCTTAACCTGTTACATGAACTTGTTATGAGGCATGCCTTATGCAACAAACTTGAAGAACACCTAGTAAATGAAGTTCTGAAGGTAGAGGATGGGAGGTTTGTTTATACTGATGATGCTCTTGTTCTTGTAGCTCGCATTCTTATTATAAGGAAATCCACATGGTCCAGTTTGGGTGATGACTCTTTGAGATTTAAAATCTGCAGAGGCTACACAGGTTTTATTGTTGAGAAAGTGAAAGCTACATATTCAGTGTGCTTAAATATGCAAGAAGTATGTGCAAGTCTTCCATCCCTATTTCATTTGGAAGTTCTTCTCATGGCTTTTCATTTTTCGAATGTGGTTGAAAAAATCAAAATGGCAGAGAATATTTTTTCTGCCCTCAGCAATGTAAGTTGTCCTCCATTGGAACTCAACAGCCTGCAATTAGCTTGCTGGTCTTTTCTCATTTCAAGATTGATGTTGATTCTCCGGCATATGATTCTCCACTCCACCACCTTCCCATCCTGGCTGATGTTCAATATAAGAAATAAGTTAATACAGATCACACAAGGAGGCACCTTTCGGCTGCACACAGGAACAGGCTGCTTGGAATCATGGGTATATCATGTGGTACAAAGTGTTATAAATGTGAATGAGGGAGTCACAGAAGAGCATGGAATGGCTGACATCTTTCAGCAACTGATTGATGTTAGTGGGGTTCATAATTGGGGTATTGTAGAACACAAAGTTCTTCAGGATCTGGGTTTAAATTGGTCTGATCTCTATTCGGTTATTTGTCGTATTTTGGATGTGTGGCAGAGTAGGGAAGCTTCCCAAGTGCATGAGCTTATACTTGAAAGGTATTGTTTTGTACTTGGATGGATCACTCTATCCGATATTGATGTTAAGGAAGTTGCTGCTCTGCCATGGAGTGCTGAATTGGGTAGAGACAAGTTGCTTGGAACTGAATACTTCATAAGTTTTAGCCGAATTCTGTGCCATAATGTTCATTTTGGCCATACAGGGGATCTATCACAGCTGGAAAATATTGTTGTAGATATATTCTCTCAGCTTCAAACATTATACAAAGAACATGGTGTAAAGGAAAGGGGTTGGTTATTCTTAAGGCACAATGCATGGCTGTCTTTAGTTTTATCATTGCTCCAGGCAGGTCTGTGGAAAGTGTCTCTGAGAAAGAGCCCAGTTTCAAGAGAGGATGCTTTTTGGATAGAGCAGACGTCTAAAGATACTTCATTACTTACACTTTGTGAGCAGTTAGTTTTTCGTGTATTGGAGGATGGAAAAGCAAGCTTTTTGCTGAAAATTTTGACATCCCTTTTGAGCATGCATGTGGGGGCAATGAGAAAAGTTGTAATTTTTGTTCTTGATGGAAAAGGATGTGAAGGCAATGCACAATTTTCACTAAATTTGCTGCTTCAGGCAGGTTTGGACAAGTCAAAGCAGGAAGAGTTGTTGGGGAAGCTAGGAGCTAGTTTTAAGCTTATAGAGTCTGTACTTGGCACTGTAACAAAGTTAAGAGGAGTTGTTAGCAAAGAAAACACAGGGAACCTGAACAAACTTTTTCTGAGCTCCTCATTGCATGGTTTCCCATCACATGTTCATTCAGGGAGTGCAACCATGGTCTCTTCTACCCTTTCTGTTGAGGGATTTTTGTATACAATTGAGCAATTTTTCAGAGCAAGGGATGCATTAGGGGGGATTGAGGTGGATGCAGAAATTTTCAATAGTTTGCTTGACATCATAATGATGATAATGTCTGACAGGCTATTTGAGGGTATACATGACAAATGTAGAGTCTTGTTCAATAATTTAATTCCCTGTATGGAAGAGAGATGTATTTATAGTGATCTATTTTTGCTGAAGCACATGGAAAGTCTGGTAAAAGAAATGAACTCAAGTAAGGAGATTAACTTATCTATCAAAGAGCATCTACTTACAAATGCAATTGATACGTTGGAATGCCTGAGAACATATTCTAGTAAAGTCATTCTGCTTAAGTTTTATTTGGGGAACACTGAGGACTCATCGATGTTGAACCAATCCAATAAGTTCCGGGATTTTCTTGGAGACCATGGTAACTTTTTACCTTTAATTGATGCGTTGGATGGATGCCATAATGAATCAGTAAATACAAAGGTGCTACAGCTGTTTGTCAATCTTTTAACAGGTGATCCGAGTTATATTAACCTGAAGCACACCTTGCAAGAAAAGTTATTATTGATGGATTCATCTTCTTTGTCTACATGGCTGGAAAAAAGGCTGCTAGGATGTACTGTTCAATCAGCTGTGGGTAATTTGCCAACAGGAGTCTCTAATTCAGCAAGAGATTATGCTGTTGCTTTCATAAATGCTCTGGTGTTACCTCCATCTGATTCAAAATCAAGAGAACTATGTGATCACATTCTTGATGCATTGCTTGTGGGCTTAGAGAAGGCATTCCTGTCATTCGATGTTCCTACTGCAAAAGCATATTTCAACTTTGTGGTTCAGTTGGAAAATGGTGAGCCTACAATAAAGCCTCTGATCAAGAGAGCAATTGATATGGTGGTCAAGTTGTCTGCTGATGAAACCCACCTTGAAGGTTTGAAGTTCATCTTGGGTTTTCTGGTTTCTGCATTGGGTGCATATGGTGCTAACAAGCATGTTTCTGAAAAATCAACGGAGAAGCCTTGGTCAAACACTAGTTCTAGCAATGATTCTGCTAGCTGTAAGTTGAAGTCTAATGTTCCTAGAAAGAACTCAGAGGCTTTGGTCAATCCAGTCAATCAGGGAGTTCATTCTACTGCAATTGAGTGTGATGCCACATCAGCAGAGGATGACGAGGATGATGGCACATCTGATGGAGAATTGGCTAGTATGGACAAAGAAGATGATGATGAGAGTAACAGTGAACGGTCACTTGCATCAAAAGTTTGTACATTCACATCTAGTGGGAGCAACTTTATGGAACAACATTGGTACTTCTGCTACACATGCGATCTGACTGTTTCTAAAGGGTGTTGTTCTATTTGTGCAAGGGTGTGCCACAGGGGTCATAGAGTTGTTTACTCTCGTTTAAGCCGTTTCTTCTGTGATTGTGGAGCAGGAGGAGTAAGAGGGACAAGCTGCCTCTACTTGAAGCCTCACAAGTATGTTTCTTCCAGCACTACATCATTGAGAGGGGCTAGCAGTGTTGAACCATTCTTGCCTCTTCCAGATGAGAGGGACCATCTCCAGCCATCTGACAGTGACTCTGATCTTGAGGATGATGGTTGCATGGAGAATGAGAAACCATTCAAGTTATCTATCCCTAAAGAGGAAGAGGATGGGTTGCTATCACTTTTTATGGATATGGATATTGAAGGCCATGTTTTGATGTTATGTAGACAACTTCTACCTAGTATTAATGTGGCTAGTCATTCAGTATTATCAAAAGATGAGAGGATAGTTTTGGGTGATGACAAGGTTTTGTCTTACAATTCAGATCTTTTGCAATTAAGGAAGGCATATAAAAATGGATCTCTGGACATGAAGATTAAAACATAATATTCTAATGCAAGGGAACTTAAATCACATCTTTCTAGTGGCTCTATTGTCAAATCTCTGCTTACTATAAATAGCAGAGGCAGGCTTGCAGCAGGAGAAGGTGACAAAGTAACAATATTTGATGTGAAGCAACTTATTGGACAGCCAACTGTTGCGCCTGTGACAACAGACAAGACTAATGTGAAGCCTCTTTCCAGAAATTCGGTTCGCTTTGAACTAGTTCATCTCGTTTTCAACCCTATAAATGAGAACTATTTGGCTGTAGCTGGGTATGAAGAATGCCAAATTCTCACTTTCAGTTCTCGAGGGGAAATAACAGACCGTCTTGCAATTGAGCTTGCTTTACAAGGTGCCTACATCCGACAAATAGCCTGGCTTCCTGGTTCTCAGGTTCAACTCATGGTGGTCACCAACAAGTTTGTGAAGATCTATGACCTGTCCCAAGACAACATTAGCCCTATGCATTATTTTACATTATTGGAAGATTCGATCATAGATGCAGTATTGGTGCCCATCTTACGTGGCCGGCTAGTTCTTATTGTACTATCACAACATGGTATATTGTATAGGCAACAAATAGGAGTAGAAGGTTACACTGGAGCTCAAGTTTTGACAGAGACTATCCAGGTCCAGGGTAGAGAAGTGCAGTCAAAAGGTATATCTCTGTGTTTCACAGCAGACTACAGATTACTTTTCCTCTCTTATCATGATGGTTCAACTTTGATTGGACAATTGAATCCGGAAGGCACTTGTATTAGTGAAGTATCAAGTGTTCTTGAGGGTGATCAAGATGGTCAGTTAAGGCCTGCTGGGCTACATCACTGGAAGGAGTTGCTTGATGGCAGTGGTTTTTTTGTCTGCCTGTCTAGTTTAAAGTCAAACTCTCCACTCACTGTGTCTCTTGGTCCTACGGAACTTTCTGCACAACTTCTGCGATTGTCTGGAAATTCATCTTCTCCATGGGTTGGCACTGCAGCTTACAGGCCTCTCTCTAAGGACAACAATACTGCTCTTTTTTTACATGACGACGGTAGTTTGCAGATATTCTCGTTTGGAATGGGCAGTGGAACTCGAGGATTGGAGTTACTAAGACATGATTGCAGTAATAAATCAGAGCAGGTGAAAAAGCTAGGTTCTGGCATCCTCAGCAATACAGAAAATGCTGGGCTCAACCCAGAATTTCCACTGGATTTCTTTGAAAAGACAACTTGCATTACTACAGATATTAAGCTAGGAGGTGATGTTATTCGAAACAGCGATTCAGAAGGTGTTAAGATGAATCTAGCATCAGAAGAAGGCTTCTTAGAGAGCCCCAGCCCTACTGGATTTAAGGTTTATGCACTTTTTCTTCAATCATATTTTTTTGTTATAATAATTAAATCATGGTTTGCCTTGATTTGGGTAGCTCATGTTTTTCCATTGAAGGGGAAGTTCTTTGATGTTAGTGCAGTATGAATGAAAGTAGTTGTAAAATTAGACACATGAGCATATTTTGGTCAAGAGTTATGGATACCTGTGCTGATTTGTCTATGATTTCATATTTGCAGATAACTGTGTTTAATTCCAATCCAGACATTGTAATGGTAGGTTGCCGTGTTCATGTGGGAAATACATCAGCAAGTCACATTCCTCGTGAGCTTGCTATCTTTCAGAGGGCCATAAAATTGGAGGAGGGAATGCGATGCTGGTATGATATACCATTTACAAATGCAGAAGCACTTTTGGCTGATGAGGAATTTACATTAACAATTGGTCCAACATTTAATGGTTCCTCTCTGCCCAGAATAGACTCATTAGAAGTTTATGGTCGAGCTAAGGATGATTTTGGTTGGAAGGAGAAACTTGATGCAGTGCTCGATATAGAGGCACATACATTGAATGGAGCAGCTGGAACTACAGGAAGAAAACAAAAAAGCATGCAAACTGCTTCTATTTGGGAACAGGTAATTGCAGATGGTCTTAAACTTTTGTCTGGGTACTACTCTTTATACAGGATGAAAGTGGGTGCAGATTCTGTGGAAACTGGGCTAGACTCAGGTAGAAGAAAGTTCCAACCATTCTTGGAGACAATATTCCAAAGTGATCGGCAACAAATTCTGCAGTCAGCTGGCCGTCAAGTGCTGCAAGCTTTGTATCCTACAAAAGAAATATACTATCAGGTATCCTTTTCACATTGTTAGTTCTTAAAGAACTGAATCATTGAGAGGAACAGAAAAGCTTATATTGTTCCATATAACTTTGGTTCTAATGTGGATTTCATTTAGTTGTTGTTCAGGTAGAAGATACAATGTGACTTGCTGGAGTTCTGAGAACTTGTCCATTCCTTGCAGTTTGGTTCTAATGTGGATTTGGACTAGTTGTTGTTCAGGTAAAAGATACGATGCGACTTGCTGGAGTTGTGAGGACTTGTCCATTCCTTGCTTCTAAAGTAGGAGTTGGTGGTGCAACAACTGCATGGGTAACTCAAGAATTTGCAGCACAGATGCATGCGGTTTGCAAGATTGCGTTGCATCGACAGGCTAACCTGGCTGCATTTTTAGAGAATCACGGTATTCTTTCTGTTACATCTCTCTGTGGTATTGTTTGTTTCTTCTTATTCAGAGGTAAACTGTCTTTGTTTTTAACTGCAATTTCTATTTTTTATCACTCTATAGTTTCTCTGAACTGCTACTTCTCTTGTACTATCGAAGGTTGAGTCTCTTATTGTGGTCCTAAACAAAAGGTGTTAAAATTAGTTTCTTGGTTATGGTTCTATTTTGTTGCTTTGGGCACTGCCAAATGCCAATTTTGTGGCCAGAATGAACTTTCGGGCAATAACTATTTTCTCATTGAGTTTTAGAAACAATATAGTACATCTTGTACTGCCATATGGGAGTGATTAACTGAAAAATAGCATATTAAGCTAAAACCTGTCAGTATTCTTTGTCTATACTTAACCCAAGTCCCTTCCTTGAAGAGCTATGGAGAAAGACATTGAAGAAGACAAAGAATAATATGGGCAGTTGCATAAACAGGTGATCTTATCTGTATCCAATCTCATTTTAGGTTGGGTATTGGAAAATGATGGTGAACTTAATAGAGTGTTGCTGTAGCTCTTCTGCAGATAAGAATGGTTGGTAGATGTGGTGATTGAGTGTAGTGTGGAATTTGAATTCACCTCTCGGTGAGAATAGAGTACAGGCTGTCTCATGGGGAATGTTGATCCATGTGACAAAATTAGAGTCAATAGCATGATATTTTTGAGGAGATAGTCAACTTTCAGGGCCATCTAAGGCTCAGTGACCTAGATAGGAGAATCTAAGTTGTCCTTTAAGTAAGCCTTTTATTTCTCTATGGCCTTAATATCCCCAAATCTCCACCTTAGGGGCACATGAAACTAGCAAGTACCAAGTGTTCAATTAATATTTGCACCATAGTTTAAAACTCAGACTTGGACTTTGACTTGGACCAGTTTGATTTCAATGACCTGATTTTCAAAAAAATATAACATTCTGATAGATGACAATCCTAGATATGAATTGGATTGTGCATAAAATGTTATTGGAGTTCTTTTCAGCTATCGTAATTGTTACCCTTCGTGCAAAACTAGTGACGTTTCCTTACAGCTCCTCATCACCAAAGTTCACAGTTGGTAAGAAGTCGAACAACATTTGGTGGCTCATATCTTCTGACATCATTGTAAAAATTCTGTGATCTGTATTACATTGCCCCCTTGTGGTAACGTGATTTAGGTTTTCTATGGTGGATTAATAGGTCCCACATTCTTCAAACATCTCTTGCACACAGAATTTGTTCTTGATGGAATTTTTCAAGAATTTGAAAAAGTGGCAACTTTCATATTTTCATGCATGTTCCTATATTATATTATGCAACCTGGAATTTTTATGTTTTGATGTTTCCAGCTACTCCACTAACACTTCTCTGCTGCAACTATCAATGAAGAAGATTTCCTGTTTGAACTTTGAATTGTTTATCATTATTTCTGGATGTGGCAGCCTTGTCTAAGGAATTTGTTTTAAAAAAAAACTAGCTTTATTGCAGAATTACGTGGAGAAACTGTATCAGCCATATTTCTGTTGGCCCTGCCTTGCAAGTAGGGATTCTAGACTTGAAGCAATTAAGTTCAATACCACATTGTGCAGATGAACTGCGTAAGGAATCAGTTACAGTAATTGCTGGAATTGAAAAATCTTAGCTGATGGAAGACAGAGGAGGTTGGTTTGACTGGCCAGTTTGGGGCCTGGGCAGGTTTGGTACCAAACCGTTCCCCCAGTCCAAGTTGATGGCCGAGTTGCTGCAGTGGCCTATCAACTCAGCCAGTTTGACTGTTTCTGAATCAGAGAAACTATGATTCACACAGAGAATTGAGGTGCACTCTATAGTGTGGCACAGATGAGATTTATTGTGTCCATGTGTGTTTATACTTATAAGCCAACTTGAGAAAAAAAGACAGGTCTGTAAATAAAAAGGGAAAAAGGCAGACTATTAGTTACCACAACGTAAAAAAATATAGTTTATTATATAATAATAAGATAAACTAGCAGAAACCCATTGTAACCTTGGATTATTTGGTTTCTTTTTGATCCTTGGGTGAAGATGGACCTATGTGGGTTATAGTTTCTTGATGAAGTACACGACCTTTTTCTTACTGCTGACCTTGTCTCTTCTCATAAAGAGACCTCTGTATAGCTAAAGTCTAAAGAGAAGATAGAGAAATATGATAGATATGCATTAACTAAATTGCTAGTGTTTCAATACCTTGTTTTCTAAATAGGAATGATCTTGAAGTGGTTTCTTTATTAAGGAGGGGTTGTGATTTAAGTTAGATAGAAAGGTTTTACAAAGCCCTGCAAAAACTCATGGAGAAAGTTGCAGGGATTGATATGCAATTTTAAGAAAAAAATTGTAGGTTGATGAGAGTTGCAATGCAACAATGTCTGGCTGTGGACTTGTGGAATGTCCTACAAGAAAAAAATTGGATGAGAAAGTTGAAATCTTGCAAGCTTCAGTTGTGGGCCTATGAAAACTTTGTAGAAAAAATTTGCATCTTGTAAAAGGTTTCAATGCTAGAATGTTGTGGGAACTGCAAAGTCTGGTCAGGTGCAAGAGCTAGGTTGTAGACCAACAAACATCCTGCAAGGAGATGTTGTGTCTTGGAAAAGATTTGCAAATCCAAAAGTTACGATTTCATTGCAGGTGAATAGAAGACATTTTAATTTTCAGGCCAGTTATGTTGTGGACAGATGTAAACACAACAAACATCATGGGGTAGTTGCAGGACCTATGACAAATCCTAGCCTCAAGGGCCGCAGAGCTATCTAAAAGTTGCAACCCCAAGGTCAGCAGAGTGGTATAAAGACCATATTTCCCAACTGTTGTGAGGTGATTGTGTGGAATGTGTTGTCATACTTTGTATTTAACCATTTGTAGTTTTTTGGATCATAAACACATGGGATAATAATCCAAAGGCTGATTTTTGAGACACCATTTGTAGTTTTTTGGATCATAAACACGGGGAATAATAATCCATAAAGCAGCTGAGTTTTGAGACACTTTGTAAAAGTTAAAACCTCTTGAGTCTCAAGTCACAAGCTAAAGAACTTGAATAACTAAGTTGCATGTCCAAAGACTAGGTACTTACAAAATAGCTTGGGGTATTTTGTATCAAAGCTGCAGTTGAAGCTACATGACATAATCATACGATAAATTTTGATCAGGTTGTGCTAAATTCAGTTGGGTACATTTGAGATATTTTTTATTCCCAATGCATAATCTGCAATATGAGGTGTGTCCTCATTGTTTCAACATATATGGCCTATTAGTGAGGAATAAGCTGAATCCCAAAATCTCTGTAGAGAACAATGGATGTTACACTACTGATTTTAAATGAAGATATTCTAAAAATTCAGTTGTTAACTTTCTCTCTAGACATTACATAGAAGGGTGTGAAGGTGGGCTCATGGAAAAGCTAGGTCGTGAAATTACATCCTTAAATAGATGTAAGATTAAACATATCAATGGCCTAACCTCCAAACATGGAAATAAATTCATTTCATGTCTCATTTGAAGGTTTTTTTTTGGTTGAAAATGTGCTCTACACACTGCTCTATGTTAACTCATTAATAGAAGAATCGCACAAAGAAGTACAACGGGGGAATAAGATCTAATGTTACCCCCCTTATCCTACATATTCTAGAGAGGCAACATCCCAGCCTTAGTACTGAACTCTAATGTTCAATATCTGGTCTCACTATTCTTGTTGCCACTTGATCAGTCAAGTCAGTTTTTAAAGCTGATGTTCTCCTAGATTAAGTTTTAGAATAGTCACAATTAAAAGTAGCTGTTACCACCTTTTCCATAAATATTAAAGACAAGTCAAACAAATTGTATTCCACAATTCTCTAACATGCTGTCTGATCATCCAATTGTCTTTAGAATTACACATTTCCATTTCTACACAGAAAAGTTGAGAACTTCAATGCAATCCAGGCCCAACGAGCTTAAGTCAGCATACAGCTCCAGAGTCCAAACGGTGTGCTTTATTTTTTCTTTTGTGTGGCAAATCATGCAAAGGCCACTGAACATTCCTCAGTTATGTAACCCGCTATTAACTACCAGACTAGTGTATTTGCATTCATTCCAAAACAAATGATTTGAAAGATCAGCTGGTTTTCCTATCTGCATGATTTTTCTATGTACTTAATTATTGTGAAATCCTGAACTTTTATTGATGCTAAGAATGTTCTATATTCTTTGCATGGTTATGTCAATGTTTTGCTTGTATGTACTGTGGGTGTTGCAGGGGGATGCTGGAGCCACTGGGGAATTTTTTTGGGGCTACTTTGGTCCATTTTTTGACCTGTTTTATGTTTTTTGGCTAATGTGTTTTCAATCCAATGTGATCTAATCCTGGTCAAGGGAAAAGGGTTCAATCTAATATGGGTTCACGAATTAGATTTTCTGGATGCTGCAGAATACCTAAATATTGTATTATGTATAGTCAAGTTAATTCAATGACGAAAAAAGAGGTGCAACTAAGGTTTTTGTGGTTTTCTTGATTAGGGTTTTCAGGTTAGATCTCTGTGTATTGTGTATATACCATTGTTGTTTTTTCAATTTTTCTTAGGACTTTGTATGCATTGCATTGAGAGTAATGAGGTGTGTTGATTTGGTAGTATAGGATGTGCTCTAGCCATGAAAATTGGTGGAGAGGCTAAAGCACATGAGATCTCCAAGACTCAGAAATGGTTTGGGGAAATTCCACCTGGTTAGAAAGATATTAAAATAATTAATATTTTTAATGGAGTTCCTAAGTCTAAACTTAGGGAAATTAAAATATTAATGGGTATTAATATAAAACTGGGTGAGAAGGTTCTAAATGACATGGATCAAGCCAAATCTAATCTTAGCGTTGATTAGGGACTTAATCTCGGCTTGTTGAAGACTCAACAAGAAAAGTATCAGAGGAAGCTTGAGGGTCAGTTGAAGATACACTGAGACTAATCAGTCAGTTCGATTTTCTGGAGTGGGGTTTGCTGAGAAAATTTGAACAAGTGATCTGAGTTGCAGCGAGGGGCAGTGAGTGCATAACGGAGAGGCAAAGATAGTGCTGGAGGGCCAGCGTAGTGATTGAGGAGGCTACGCAGAGCCAACATGAGCCATGCAGAGGGCCAGAGAGAATGCGCAGAGGCTAGCAAGGATTGTGTGGGTGATGCAGAGGGCCAGAGAGCCCGCATAGTAGTTGAGGGCTGACGCAAGGGGTTCCAGAGCTACGCAGAAGGCCAGAGATTTAGCATAAAGCAGTAGAGGGCTGACGTAGGGGGTTCCAAAGCTACGCAAAGGCCAAGAGGGCTGACGTAGAGCCTTAGAGAAGTGTTGGAAGGTTTTTTGTGGCGCAGACTTGTTGAATATCTGCTTCCGAAGAGGGATTATTGCCAGATTGATATCTCTGTTGGGTGAGCCAGTTTGGCACCCTAGTTGTACTCAAGAAAGTTGCTTAATAATAAAACCTTCAGAATTGCTGCACCAGTTTTCTCAAGTTGGGTTTTTCTCGGGACGATTGTCCAAAAATAACAGTGTCCCTTGTGTGTTTGTCTATTATTTCAGTTGATGATCTGTATATGAGTTGAGACTGCATTTGTGTTTATTTTCAGTATTTATATGGTTAAATAAATTGTTAAGGAATAAACAAGTAGGTGAAATAAACTAGATAATGTAGGAAGAATTTCTGACGTGTTAGAGTTAGAAATTTCAATATGGTATCAGAGTGTTTGTTAATTTATAGTATGTTCTATGCTTAGAGCAATTTACTTCTTTTCTTATTATTATCCACAGATTAGCAATCACATGTACATTAAGTAAAGTGCAGATAGAACATTAAACGATCGACAGAAAAACAAGCCAAGACAAGAGACACAAGATGTGGCAGCTAGCAAGGGACAAACCCCAATATGGGGAAACCCTTTGATCATATCTTCTTTTATCTTCAATAATTCAGCAGAGAGAAATAGTACATAAATCTGATTTACATCAGCAGCAACAAACCCTAGACCAACCCTCAACTAGGGCAGACAATATCTTGCAAACCGACCGTCGGATCGGCTTGATTCCTTCACCAAAAAATGTGGCCTTCTAAGGAGAGTCAGTTCCACCTACAATGCAGTTCTGAGAGAGTTTGATGGTCAACGCTGGCCAAACTTCCGATCTGCAGTTGCAGCCCTAAATCTGCGTCCTTCCACACATGTGAGAGAAGAGTCTCTTTCTGTGCAGTAGGAGAAGAGCCTCTTTTTGCGCAGGGGAGAGAGAGAGAGAGATGTGACGAGATGAGTGTGTTCAAATGAGGAAAAGACCTCCTGTATTTATATACAAATGTTGATGATTGAATAGATGCGATTGTTGTGCTTCTGAGCCTACATGAGTTGTTGGTCGGCTTGATAATTATTCCATAATCAAAATAAATTCATATCTCCATAAATACTTATTGGAATTGGATGATCTTTAGATCAATCCTACACCTCTTGACAAGAGGAATCTAATAAAAATATTATCAGCCATGAATAAGATGACCCATATGGAGTTTGGCCCTAGTTGCCAATTTTAACACTCCCTCTCTACTAGGGAGAACTCTATTTGCAATTTGTTTGTCGATCGCTACTATTCATCCATCAAATGCACTGCCCTATACAACTTGACCCCTGCTTTGCTCTGCTCTATTCTGCCTGCTCTGCTATGTTCTGTTCTGCCTTGTTTTGATCTGCTCTGCTCTGCTTTTTTGAATTATGAAGAAGAAGAAATGATCGAGGATGTATCATACCATCCTTCACTGACTCAAAGTCAGTCTCAGAGTGTGTACCACTGGTCATAGACCAATCCTCAACTGACCCGAAGTCGGTGTCATAGTGGGTACAACTCCTACCACTGGTCCTAGACTAGTATCATTGATCCTAGATCAATGAAGGTCATCCTAGCATAGGGAGTACGGTAGATACAACGATGTGTCCATCGGTACTACTATGGTCCCTATCCTCATTTCCCTGCTCATTGATCAGATGAGAGGTACTTCCCATGAGTCCCAGACTGCATGGGTAGGATGCCTCGACAGGAGAGCAAATCATCCTGTCCACAAGAGAGCGATTCATCCTGTCCCACAAGGGAGCGAATCATCTTGTCCCACAAGAGAGCGAATCATCCTGTTCACAGGAGAGCGAATCTATTAGAATATATCTCTATATCTCTATTTAGTAATGCTCAGTCTTTTAGATGTTTCTATTCTTATTCTTTTAGCAGTTTCTTAGATGAAACTGTTTGTTCGATATTCTACATAGAAACCTGATGTTTCTATTCTTGTAAATATCTTTGTATTATCATTGAGCTGTTTGCTCCATGTGAATCAATGTCATTGAACATTCTTTTATGGTATCAGAGCACAGGGATTTTTTTTCGAAATAATTTTTCATAGCTTGAAAAATTCAGGAGTTCATTTCGAAACTGCTCTCAGGGTCTGTAGATTTCTTGATCAGCTATCCTCTTCATTTCTTTCTAAGGTCGAGCCCTCTGTAAGCCAGGTAGCCTTCACTGAGTCTTAGCTTCGGCTTTGCTCATTGTGATAAAAGCTTACAGTCGTCAATCTCGATACAGAAAGGGATCCTGAAATTCTCTTGAAATTAAATCCGGCATTTTGAAATCTGGGGGCAGCAGTCGATTTATCGGTTGAACAGGTTATCTGTTTTTTTGAAGTCTTGTTTATTTTTTGTGGCCCGTGAAATCTCAGTATTCAACCCCAGAATTCAGTATTCAGTATTCACGATATCTGCAATCGCACACATATCCGGGTAATTTTTCGTGGGAGCGGGATTCAATTCCGGTTATTTTCGTCAAAATCGTGGCCAGGTATCTCTGCGTGCTTCCGGTTATTTTCGTCAAAGTCGTGGCCAGGTATCTCTGCGTGCTTCCGGTTATTTTCGTCAAAGTTATTTTCGTCAAAGTCGTGGCCACTGTGGATACATCTGCGGGTTATCTCTGCGTGCTTCACATCTCGTCTTGGTATGCTCAAAACCCATCCAATATAATGGTCAAACTATATTAAAAAAAAAATACGTGGATGAATATTCAGTCAATATAACCTTCATACATATATGCTGTTCGATCGAAATAGCTTATCGAGGTTATATTCCGCGAGGACGTGAAGCCATAACTCATTGTAAAGCATAGCTGAGACGAAGACGTGAAGACGTGAAGACGTGGGTCAGTTCCCTTGGTTAGATCCGCGTATTTCACTTTGTCTGCCGGTGGGTCCATGTTTATTGGCGTCTTGTAAAACCGTGAAACCTTAGAACTTAAGACGTGAACCTGTTAAGAAGCCGTGGGTCCGTTTCTTTGGTTCGATCTGCGTTTTTAATTCTGTCTGCCGGCAGTTGTTTTTTTCTGTCAATGAATTTCTTCTTCATAGTGATTCTGACAGCCTCCATTATAACTCAGATTTAAAGAAAAATTATCTTTTTATAGCAGCAGTCAGACCTCTGGACATTGCAGCAGTCAGTATTGCTAATTTTTAGACAGGGAAAATTTTTTTTGCTGGGTAATTTTTTCCAGAACAGCATCTGTTTTGGTTTACATCAGGATAAACAGGCAGCCAATTTTTTTTTGAGCATCAGTGTTCTGTATTTTATTTAAGAAAATGGCCACGCTCACCAATCTGATGTTAGAAGGAAATCAACGCTTTAATGGCAGCAACTATAACATTTGGAAACAAAGACTGCTGACCATTTTTGAGTACAGGCGTCTTGATCAACTCATTTTGGGCAAAGAGCTTCGTCCAGGTACAGCCGGGACCGATCAAGATAAATTTGATGATCGAAATCGAGAGGCTGTTATGCTTCTCAAGCTCTCTGTAGCTGATGATCAATTACCACAGATCCCTTCTGGCAAGACAGCTGCTGAAATCTGGCAACAGTTGAAAGAATTGCATGAGACATCTGATAAAAGCAGAGCTTTTTTTCTCATAAATCAGTTGTTCTCCATCATGATGGATGAACATATGTCTTTACAGGAACATCTCAACAAAATTAAAGACATTCGAGATCAGCTCGACGCCATTGGTTGGACCATGGAGGAAGAAGATATGGTAGTCATTACCCTGAAGAGTCTACCAAAATCTTATGAACACTTCATTGAAACACTCAACATTACAACCACAAATGTTGATCTGAAGTTTTCAGATTTATGTACCAAACTTCTGCAGCAAGATAGGTGGAAACAGCAGTTTGGTAGTGGTACTTCATCAGTGCCCTTGGAAAATGCATTTGCTGCAAAATATCAGTCCTCTCAGTCTTTTCAGCAGAGAGGATCATCTCAGTCTTTTGATCCTAACTGGAAGAAAAGTGTACAGTGTAATTACTGTCACAAGTTCGGTCACATGAAGAAAGACTGCAGGCAGAGGATTGCTGCTGAACAAAAGAAACAGGGAGGGTCACATCAGACAGCGAATGTTGCAGAACATTCCGAGCAGACAGATTCTGCCTTTTACGCCTTTATGGCTAAAAGGTCTTCAGAACATGTTCCTTCCTCTGCATGGTACATTGATTCTGGTGCATCACGCCACTTCTCTCACAGGCGTGACTGGTTTATTGACTTTTCACCTTTCAGTGATTCAGTTGTATTTGGTGGAGGTGAAAAGTACACTGTTGCTGGCAGGGGTACAGTTCAAATTCAGTCTGGTGGACGCACGCTCATATTTCTAAATGTATACTATGTTCCTGGTATGGAGATTAATCTGCTCTCTGTCAGTCAGATTATGAGGAATTCTCCTCAGCTTGATGTTGTGTTCAGTGCACACAAGTGTTCCATCATTGACAGGGAGACCAGTCTGACAGTTGCTACTGGCCTCGAGGACCATGGTCTATACAGGCTACTTGACACCGGTGACTTTCCAGAAGTGGCACTAGCAGCTCGTGTCTCTCCCATCAGTACTCTATGGCATCAACGATATGGGCATCTCAATATGCAGTATCTCTCTCAGCTCTCTCGGGAGGGACTTGTGTCAGGATTACCTGATATTCAGACTCAGCAGTTGGGGGTATGCAGCGCCTGCCAAGCGGGAAAGCAACATCGGTCGTCATTCAAAAATGGAGAATCTTGGCGCGCATCCCAGGTACTTCAGTTACTTCATGCTGATATTTGTGGTCCTATGAATACAGCTTCTATAACTGCTTGCAAATACTTTTTACTTATTGTAGATGACTTCAGTCGAAAGATGTGGGTGTATTTTAAAAAAAATAAATCTGATGCTCTTAGTACCTTTCAGAAGTTTAAAACTTTAGTTGAAAACGAATCTGGTTGTAATATCATGACCCTTAGGACCGACAATGGGGGGGAATTTTGTTCCTCGGCTTTTGCCAACTTCTGTGATATTCATGGCATCAAACGTCAATTCACCACACCTTACACTCCCCAGCAGAACAGTGTTGTCGAGCGTTGCAATCGCACGGTTGTTGAAATGGCTCGTTCCATGTTACAACACCGGAGTGTTCCAAACAAATTCTGGGCTGAAGCAGTATTTACTGCTGTTTACCTTCTTAACCGATCCCCTACTCAGGCTGTTAAAGGGAAGACTCCTGAAGAAGTGTGGTCTGGTCGTAAGCCTAAGATCAGTCATCTCAAAGTTTTTGGCTCAGTTGCATATGTTTGGATTCCATCTGCTAAGCGATCTAAGTTGGATTCCAAAAGTCAGAAACTCATGATGACAGGTTACAGTGATCATCACAAGGCTTATAGGCTGATAGATATAGCCACTGGTCGACTTAGCTTCAGTCGAGATGTAGTATTTGATGAAGACAGAGGATTCTTTCAGTCTTCTTCTTCTGAGCAGCGTTCTGAGGATCCGCCTCACAGTGTTCTTCTTCCAGTCAGTCCATCTGATGGGAGGGATGATGTAGCATCAAGATTTGATACTACTCTATCTGAGCTTCCTACAGAAGCTAATCCCCCTCTTGTTGTCCCTATTGCTCTTGAGCCTGCTTCTCTTCCTCCTGATATTGGTCCCTCTAATCCTGATATTGGTTCTTCTTCTCTTCGGCCAAAATGGTGGGCTAAAACCATAGGTGATCTCCGGGATGATGAGCTCCTTGAAGGTAGAACTTCTAGGCATAAGAACAGACAACAGTCTACAGTCAATTTTGCTCTTATGGCTAACCTTCACAGTACTTTTGAGCCTCAAACATATTCAGAAGCTAAGGGTATATCTGAGTGGGAACAGGCTATGCAAGCAGAATTTCAGAGTCTTCAGAAGAATCACACATGGACTCTTTCTGATCTTCCCGCAGACAAAAAACCCATAGGCTGCAAATGGGTGTATAAAGTCAAATACAAAGCTGATGGAACCTTAGACAAGTATAAAGCTCGGCTTGTGGCTCGAGGATTTTCACAGCAGGAAGGCATCGACTATGAGGAGACTTTTGCTCCTACAGCCAAGATGAGTACTATCAGGCTTGTGCTTGCCCTAGCAGCTCAGTTCAATTGGAAAGTTCATCAGATGGATGTAAAATGTGCTTTCCTAAATGGTGATCTCCAAGAAGAAGTCTACATGACGCAGCCTCCAGGATTCAAGGTTGCTGGTCAAGAACAGAAAGTGTGTCGGTTAGTTAAAGCAATCTATGGATTGAAACAAGCTCCTCGGGCTTGGTACATAAAAATTGATCAGTATCTGACAGATCAGGGTTTTCAGAGGAGTCCATCTGATGCAAACCTGTATATCAAGCATACTGATGATGATATCTTGTTTGTAGTTGTCTATGTGGATGATCTTATCATTACTGGCAGCTCTGCACATTTGATCCATGGGATCAAACAAGATCTATGCAGAACTTTTGAGATGACAGACTTGGGACTTCTTCATTACTGTCTGGGGGTTGAAGTGTGGCAGACTGAAAATCAGATCTTTCTTTCTCAGTCCAAGTATGCCAAAAATCTTGTGGAAAGGTTCAGAATGCAGGATTGCAAACCGGCCACGACTCCTATGGAACCAGGGCTCAAACTTTCAGCACAGTCATCCTCTCCTCTTGTGGATGAAACTTTATTCAGGCAATTAGTGGGCAGTCTCATCTATCTTACTGCTACCAGACCTGACATCAGTTTTGCAGTAAGCTACATTTCTCGCTTTATGTCAGCTCCTAAAGCTGATCATTGGATAGCAGCAAAGCGGGTGCTACGATATGTGCGTGGTACTTCTGATTATGGCCTCTTATATACTCACAGCTCCACTCCTATTCTCAGTGGCTACACTGACTCTGACTGGGCCGGTTCGGTTGATGACCGTAAATCTACAGCTGGGTATGTGTTTAGTCTAGGATCTGGAGCTGTTACTTGGACTAGTAAGAAGCAACAGGTTGTGGCTCTCTCCTCAACAGAAGCAGAGTATCGGGGAGCAGTTAAGGCCGCCTGTGAGGCAGTTTGGCTTCGTCGTATGCTTGCAGATATGCATGTTTTTTAGACAGGGCCTACTTCTTTGTTTTGTGATAATCAGGGAGTGCTCAAACTTGCCAAGAATCCTGTCTTTCATGAACGAACAAAGCATGTGGAAACTCACTGCCACTACATTCGACAGCTGGTTGAAGACGGCTCAGTTCAGTTGCACTATGTTCCCACCACAGAGCAGCCCGCCGATATTTTTACCAAGCCTCTTGGTCCTGATAAATTTGTAAAATTTCGCGGGTCTATTGGTGTTGTAAATAGATTGAGCATTAAGGGAGGGTATTAGAATATATCTCTATATCTCTATTTAGTAATGCTCAGTCTTTTAGATGTTTCTATTCTTATTCTTTTAGCAGTTTCTTAGATGAAACTGTTTGTTCGATATTCTACATAGAAACCTGATGTTTCTATTCTTGTAAATATCTTTGTATTATCATTGAGCTGTTTGCTCCATGTGAATCAATGTCATTGAACATCATCCTGTCCACAAGAGAGCGAATCATCCTGTCCCACAAGGGAGCGAATCATCTTGTCCCACAAGAGAGCGAATCATCCTGTTCACAGGAGAGCGAATCATCTTGTCCAGAATTGCCATGGAGAACACATCATCCAGGCCTCACAGGAGAACTAATCATCCTGCGACACAATCGTCATGGAGAACACATCATCCAGACCTCACAAGAGAACTAATCATCCTGCTACATAGTCGCCACGGGGTGTCACAGGGAAAGTTTTGATTCTTTTACCTTGTACACGTACACCACCAAGGGATGGTGAGTCACCCTGTGGTCATATGTCGCTCCAAGAAGTACCCCGCGCCCCCCGGAGCTCCCAAAGCCCAATACATCATACAACACCCTCATCAGAGGGTCTTTGAACAACACCAAGTTGTTCTCGGAAAGTCAGGAATTTGACCTTCCCTAGGGGCTTTGTCAGAATGTCGGCGACCTATTCATCTGTACCGATATGTTGGAGCCTTATTGCTCCTCGTTGCACCATATCTCGAATATAGTGGTACCTGATATCGATATGCTTGGAGTGATCATGAAATACAGAATTCTTTGACAAACGAATCCCACTCTGGTTGTCACATAGGATCACGGTGGTATCCAATGTAAATCCAAACAGCTCACTGAAGAGCTTTCGCAACCAGACTGCCTCACAGGAGGCAATGCTAGCAGCAATATACTCTGCCTCGGCGGTGCTCAAAGCCACCGACTTTTGCTTCATGCTCATCCAGGATATCGAAGCAGATCCCAAGGAGAAATAACACCTAGAAGTGCTCTTACGATCCACCACACTGCCTGCCCAATCAGCATTAGTGTATCCAAGTATCTCACATCTTTGACAGTGTATCTTAACCCATATGTAATTGTGCCACGAAGATATCTTAACAGATTCTTGGCACCAATCCAATGTATGTGGTGAGGTTCAACCATATGCTGACTTAATGTGTTGACTGCAAACTAAGTCACCGGATTCGTCCTAAACCCCCTACGAATCCCGAATCCAGCGAATCCGACACAATTCAGTCCGGATTCATGTCCAAATCATATGACACGTCATGTCCATTTCCGACACGTCGAATCTGAGGCCGTGTCACGATTTTCAAAAGCGTGTCGCGATTTTGGGACACGTGTCCTGTTTCCAGGACTCACTAAGCTCAGTGCGGGAAAGAAAAGGGCGTGTTTGCTCATTAATATTTTCATTTGGCAAGTGATTTGTGCTGTTGGCAAGTGATTTGTGCTGTTGCAGCAAGGAGTAGAGCATTTTGGCAGCTTCATGATCAAGTCTAGGCCCTAGTATTGATACGCTATTCATGGTAATGTTAAATTCTTAAAGTAAAAGTGACATTCTCCTTAATCTTCATTTTCATCCTTTTACTTAAATTTTTAACATTACCATGAAATGACTCGGGATGTTTGAGAGTGGTTCCGACCTCATTGGATTTCATATGGAGAAAGTAGAATTTTAGATTTCATTTAAAATCCAGCAGACTTATCAGTTTTTCAGGATTTTAGGATTGGGGGATTGCAATGTTTCCATTGAATTTTCTTATGTATTAGGGTATGGAACTCGTATTTAATCAAGAGCACCAAACCAAGAGCTTCTGAATATGTTGCTACCGCTCCTGTTTTCGCTCCCGCTCCCAAGTAACACTGTTCCTGATGATATGGGTCTGGACATCACTGTTGAGTTGGCATTGGCCAACATGGATCTCAATGATCCAGTGCTAGAGCCTGTTAGATTTGATGACTTAGAGGGGTCAACCTCCATACCAGCAGATGCAGAGGCGACTATGGATACAGGGGAGGAAGAGGATGCAGAGGAGAGCAGTGGGGACCATGATGATGGGGACAGTGATGCTGATTGATGCCTTGAGGCTTGTATACCTGTAGTTGTTTTATATTTTCTATTTCTATTTGCCATTGGCATTGCACCAACACTACCTATGTAACACATTTTGATTTGATGATTTAATGAGAAAACTACAATTGTTAGTGTGTTTATCTTACTATCTTGTAGTTGTAAGTTGTCTTTCAGTTATGAATTATGAATCATGATTTAAATTTTTAATAGATTTATCATTTATGTGACTAGTACCACTGACATTTATTTGAATTTTGTATGTACTATGCATGCTAATAGTTATAGATGAAGATCTATGTTTGAAATCAATAAATTTGTATCATTAATTAAAATTTGTGTAAGAAATATGATAATATCTAATTTTTAATATATATATATATATATATATATATATATATATATTTTAATAAAATAATATATAACGTGTCCTAATGTGTCCTGTTCCGGGGGGTCAGCGTGTCCGAATCCGACACCACGAATCTCGAATCCTACGTGTCCCGAATATCTGGACGGGGAGTTCACTAAGAACATTAATGCTCTGACAAGTTGTCGAAACTTGGTGGCATTTTGTAAAACAAGTCCAACAGCACTACCGCTTAACTTCTTGAAGTCAAGCTCCATCGGAGTAGTTACAGGCTTGCAGTCCACCATATCGAATCTTTCCAATATCTTCACCACATATTTTCCTTGAGATAGGAAAATTTTCCCTGGCTTCTGCGACGCTTCAAGTCCTAGGAAATAATGCATCAGTCCTAGGTCCTTCATTTCAAATTCAAAAGCCAACTCCCTCTTACATTTGTGAATGAGAGGGTCTGCACCTGTTAGAAAGAGGTCATCCACATACAACACTAGTCTTAAAGTAGCTATCGATCCTGTCATACCATGCTCGGGGTGCTTGCTTCAGCCCATAGAGAGCCTTCTTCAACCTGCATACATGAGATTTTCGATCATACATCTCAAATCCTTCGGGTTGCTTCACGTAGACCTCTTCTTTGATCGAACCATGCAAGAACGCGGTCTTGACATCCATCTGATGTAGGTTCCATCCTTGTGAAGCGGCAAGGGCTATGATAGAGTGGATGGTGGTATATCTGGCAACAGGTGCAAATATCTCGTCATAGTCTATACCTTCCTTTTGGGAGAAGCCACGAGCGACAAAACGAGCCTTTTACTTTTCTGTACTTCCATTTGCTGCATGCTTTATCTTCCAAAGCCATTTAGAAGTGACAACTGTCTTGTCCTGGGGTCTGGGAACTACTTCCCAAACATCATTCTTCATAATAGACTCATATTCTTCGGTCATAGCATCCTTTCATATTTGATGCTTGACGGCATCTGAGAACGATGAAGGCTCATTTTGTATGATCGTGCTTATGATGGTCAAGTATCCCTGATACGTGTTAGGTTTCTTACTTTCACGGAAGGTTTTTCGGGGTGCAGTTTGTTCTTCAGCATCATTGAGTAGCCCCCTAAGCCAAGAGGGCCTCTTCCTAGAAGAGGAAGGCTTAGGTGGATCGATAGGATCCATGAGTTCATCCACATCGGGCATTGTTACATCATCTTTTTCTGGTTCCCTGGTGTCAGCTTCTTGAGAGCTCCTCAAAGTAGGAAGATTGTCCACCTTGCTGAGAGCCATGTATTCGTCAAAGGTGACATCATGACTAATCACGACTTCCCTTTGACCGGTTACATAGATTCTATAGCCCTTAGTATTTTCACCATAGCCCACGAAGATTCCTTTCTTTCTAGATGCACCCAATTTATTCCTTTTCTCTTTCGGCACATGAAAATATACAGGGCTTCCAAAAATTCTAAAATGAGATACATCAGGTTTCTTACCGGTGAACATTTCTTTAGGAGTCTTGGAACCCAATGCTTGATGAGGGCATTGGTTTTGTACATATACGACGGTGTTTGCAACTTCGGCCCATAGAAACTTCGGAAGTCTTTGATCATGGAGCATGGCACGGACAACTTCCACAATCGTACGATTCTTCCTTTCCGCCACACTATTCTGTTCAGGAGTATATGGTGTAGTAGTCTCCCTCTTAATGCCAGCCTCTTTACAAAAGTCATGAAACTCGTTAGATTCATATTTAGTCCCATTATCAGTCCATAAGATCTCGATCGTCTTTTTGGTTTGATTCTCGATCAAGGCTTTGAAGTGTCGAAACCAAGAGAACACTTCATCCTTCTTTTTCAAGAAGTATATCCAAGTCTTTCAAGAATAGTCATCTGTAAAAGTAAGGTAATATGAATATCCTCCCAAGGAGTTCACAGGCATCATACCAGATATGTCTGAGTGAACCAACTGTAATATATCGGAGGTCTTGCTTTGGCTCGAGGGGAATGGTCCCTTTTGAGCTTTCCTTCGGCACATCCCGGACATACACCTTCTTTCTCTACTCGGAATTCGGGCATCCCTGTCACCATTTATCTTACATCAGGTAGATCTTTATAATGAAGGTTTGCAAACCTCTGATGCCAAAGTTTGGACTGAAGAGATGTGTCACAAGACATGACACCTAGCAAGACTTCCATCGACCTGATATAATGAATCAACTCGAAACCCAAGAGTGAAGGCATTTTTAACATTGTTTTTCCATACACGTAACTTGCCATCACTGAAGGTCACCTTGTAGCCTTTGTCTTCCATTGCCGAGATGGACACCAGGTTCTTTTTGAGGTCAGGTACATATAATACATCTTGTAAGTGGATCATATTACTTTGATTCAATTTAAGAGAGACATTGCCTACACCTTTCACGGGATATTTCATATTATCTCCAAGGACAATTTCCAGGTTAGTTTCTTTCTCTATCAGATTATGGAGAACATTTTTGTAACCAGTGAAGTGCCTTGAGGCACCACTATCAATAAGCCAAATTCCCAGCGAGTCCGAAGGAGCAGAGGTAGATGAATCTCAAACCCCTCGGGTTGTTCCACATCGACTTCCTCTTTGATCGAACCATGCAAGAAAGTGATCTTGAAATCCATCTGATGTAGGTTCCATCCTTGCGAGGCAGCAAGGGCTATGATCGAGCGGATGGTGGTGTATCAGGCAACATGTGCAAATATCTCATCGTAATCTACACCTTCCTTTTGAGAGAAGTCTCGAGCAACAAAGTGAGCCTTGAACTTTTCAGCACTTCCATCAACTCTATGCTTGATTTTGTAGAGCCACTTATAGGTGACAACCGATTTGTCCTGGGGTCTAAGGACCACATCCCAGACATCATTCTTCATAATTGACTCATATTCTTCATTCATATCATCCTTCCATACTTGTTGCTTCATGACTTCTTCAAATGATGAAGGCTCATTTTGAATGATAGTGCTCATGATGGTCAAGTATCCTTGATACCTGTTCGGCTTCCTGCTTTCATGGAAGGTCCCCGTTGGTCCAATATGTCTCTCAGGCTAAGCCATGAAGGTCTCCTCTTGGAGGAGGAGGGCTCTTGAGGAATAGGATCAATAGGATCCATAGGTTCATCAACATCTAGCATTGTTTCATCTTCTTTTTGACCCAGTTTTCCAGTGTCAGCTTCTTCGTCCTTCCTTGGGATAGGAAGGTTGTTGATCTTCCTAAGGGCCATATCTTTGTCGAAGGTGACATCATGACTTATCTCAACTTCCCTTTGACCAGCCACATAAATTTTATATCCCTTAAAAATTTTCATTATAGCCCACAAAGATTCCTTTCTTCCCAAATGCACCCAATTTGCTTCTTGTCTCTTTCGACACATGAAAATATATGGGGCTTCCAAAAATTCTAAAATGAGAGACATCAGGTTTCTTAGCAGTGAACATTTCTTCGGGAGCCTTGGAGTCCAATGCTTGATGAGGGCATCGGTTTTGAACATACACAACGGTATTTGCAGCTTTAACCCATAGGAACTTCGGAAGCCCTTAATCATGAAGCATGGCACATACTACTTCTACAATAGTGCGATTCTTGCTTTCAACCACACCATTCTGCTCGAGAGTGTATGGTGTTGTAGTCTCCCTCTTAATGCCAACTTCTTTGTAATAATCTTGGAATTCATTGGATTCGTACTTGGTCCCATTATCAGTCCTCAATATCTTGATTTTCTACTCGGATTGGTTTTTGATAAAGGCTTTGAAGTGTCAGAACCAGGTGAACACTTCATCCTTCTTTAAGAAGTAGATCCAGGTTTTGCGAGAATAATAATCCGTGAAGGTGAGATAATATAAATATCCTCCCAAAGAGTTTACAGGCATCATACCCGATATGTTGGAGTGGATCAATTGCAATATGTCTGTGGTCTTGCTATTACTTGAGGGGAATGGTCCCCTTGTAAGTTTTCCTTCGACACATTTTGGACATACACCTTCATGCTCTACTTTGAATTCGGGCAAACCTCCGGTGCCATAGTTCAGATTGTAGAGATGTGTCGCAAGACATGGCTCCCAATGGACTTCCTACATCTTGATGCAAAGTGTCAAACCCTAAACCCAAGAGTAAAAGCATCTTTAAAATTTATTTTCCAAACACGTACCTTTCCATCGATAAAAGCCACCTTGAATCCTTTATCTTCCATTGCTGAAATGGACACTAGATTCTTCTTGAGATCAGGTACATATAGTACTTCTTGCAAATGAATAGTGTTACCTTGATTCAGTTGAAGGGTAGCATTCCCTACTCCCTTCATGGGATAGGTGGTATCGTCTCCAAGGATGATCACCAAGTTTGTCTCCTTTTCTATCAAATTAGAGAGGGATTCCTTGTATTCGGTGAAGTGTCTTGAGGCACCACTATCAATCAATTAATTTCCCAAAGTGTCCGGAGGAGAGGTAGTGGATTCTTCATACCTGGAGTTCCTTGATCTCTTGGAGGGTCGACCATTTCCTTGATGTCCCACATTCCTTTTTCCCTTGCCATTGGACCTGCCATTCCTTTGATCGTTGTTGTTGAAGTTGCCCTTGGAATGATTGTGATCATCATCATGTGATGTGTTCCTTCTATTTGGACACTCCCTTGCATAGTGGCCAAACTTATTGTAAACAAAGCACCCGCCCTTCCTCTCTCCCTTGGATCCAGGCTTTCCATGGAAATGACCTTTAAACCCTGCATTATTTCTCCTTTTGGCATGAGCGGAGAATGCAGTGGGGTTGCTTCTAATAGAAGGCATTTCTTGCTCCACCATTCTTGTTTCTTCTTGAATGCATCTTGACATAAATTCTTCAAACCATGGAATTCGATCATTGTTGAGTATAGTGGTTCTAAATACATACCACTCAGGTGGGAGTCCTCCAAGGGTGGTGAGAGTAAGTTCCCTGCTAGGAATGACTTCTCCAATCAAAAGTAGTTCATTCTTGATTTTAGTGATCCTTAAGAAGTAGGATTGAATATGCTCGTCCTTGCCCTTCTTAATATCTTTCAACTTATTCTTGAGAAATAGAATTTGATTAGCATTACTAACCTTGAACATGCTGATCAACTTGTCGTAGATCTCCTTGGAGGTCTTCAATTCGGAGATGTAGGTCACCAGATGCTTGTCATGGAATCCCTGATAATCTTCTTTGCTTTGACTTCAGTCCTATTGTACTTGGTCTTTGCAGCAGCTGGTGCATTTGAAGGAGGCTCAGGGATTTTGCCTTGCACATAATCCATCACTTCTTGTTCTTACAAGGTCAAATAAAGAGACATCTTCCATCCGTGATAGTCAGATTTCTCATGGAGCTTGTCTTCAGCCGGGAAGTGGGATGAGGAACCCATTGAGCCTTTTGTCCTTGTCCAACTGTCTTTGGTGATTGCTTTTTCACTCTTGCTTGGGCTTTGTCTTCACCTCAATGCTGTTACCATGTTAATTTTAGGCAAAATGGTATGTTCTATGCATTAGAGCAATTTTACTTCGATTTCTTTAATAGCTCAGTATCAATATTCAGATTAAGCAATCACATCAACATGATAGTAAAACGCAGATAGAACAGAAATATAAACAGTAGAAGACAAGCTAAGACAAGAGGACACAAGATGTGGCACTAGCCAAGGACGAACCCCAATGTGGGGAAACCCTTGATCAAATCTTCTTATAGTCTTCAATAGTTCAGCAGAGAGTACAATTTACAAATCTGATATTTTGTAACAGCAGTAAAAGAGCCCTAACCAGAAAGTCAACGCTGGTCAACAGGGCAGATTTGACCCTCAACAATTTGGTCAACTTCAGTCAACTTCGGCCTCCAAACAACAAGATGAATCAGCCCTCAAAATAGCCCAAAACAGTCCAGTCAAACCCGCGGTCAGCTCTAGCTGCAGTCAACACTGGTCAAAGTCAACATTTGACCTCAATTTCTGTGCTCAGAAATGCGGCCTGCCCAAACAGAAATATCTCACCCAAAAACAAAGTCAAACATGTCAATGCTGCTGGTCAATGCTGGGTCAAACTGTCCAAAAATTCGCTCCTGAAATTTCGCACGTGAAATTTCGGACGTGTGGAGAGAGAGAGAGGCCCAGAAATCCGCACCCAATCAATGAGGGGAGAGAGAGAGAGAGAAGTGTGAAGATGAGTGTGTCCAAATGAGGCTAACGCATCATGTATTTATAACAAATGTTGAGGATGAATAGACGTGACTGTTGGGCTTTTGAGCCTACATAAGTTTGCTGGCCGACCTTGGCAATTTGTCCATAATCAAAATAAATTCACAACTTCATTTGTACATGTCGAAATCGGATGATTTCTAGATCAATCCTACACCTCTCGGAGAGAGGAATCTAAGAAAAATATCAGTCATCATAAATAAGATGACGCATGTGGAGTTTGGCCCTAGTTGCCAATTTTAACATAAAGCCAAGGAGTGTGCTCCCAAGGCTTTCCCAAGGATTTTCCAAGAGCCAAGGAGCATGCTCCCAAGGCAGTACCTAATGGTAATGTTAAATTTATTAAAGTAAACCTTTTAAATTTTTAACATGACCATTATTTTTTTATTTCGAAATTGGGTGGTGTCAATTGATGTCCCTAGAGAATCGAGGTAGAGGCAAATGCTAGACAGGAGATTGAAGGATGATACTAATGACAAGGATCCCAATATAAGGGATGGTGGAACATTGGTTGTCAAGGAGTGGTGGAACGTGGATGGTGGTGCTACCCCATAGCTACAACATTTGGCAACATGGGTGCTTTCACAATTGGTGAACACTTTTTCTATAGGGAGATGTTTAGCAAATAGCTCAATTTATTATTTTGGACCTTTCGGTCTGCATATTTTGGTGTGTAGATGGCTTATTTTTCAAACATAACTATTTAGTCATGTTATTGTTGACAGTTGTTAGATAACCTATTTCATTCCATATGTTAATGGTCTACTTTCTATTATATGGCTTAAAAATTTGTATGTTTGTAATGGATAGGATCTAGATTCTTTATGGTTGATGCTTGAATGATTAATCATTACTGTACTATGGATGTGTTTGTGATTGATGGAATCTAGATTGTAGATGGTTGATGCTTGAATAATTAATTATTAATGTACTATGGATGCCATTTCTATCTTCATTGATGTACAAATATGCATGTTTTCATATATTCTGTTTTCTTTGTGTTTTCATATATTCATATGCATTGATGTACTATGGATGTGTTTTTATTTAATTTCCAAGGAAATATCCGGACAGATCCACCCAAAGGGATTAGATCCCGCTGGCTTATTAGCAGAGCCTAACCCTGAGGGCGTTGAGGAGAATTGACCCTGTGACCTTCCATTAGCGAGGTACTTTAGCAACAGGAACTTGACCAATTGAGCTAACCCTTGGAGCTGTATATATATGCTCCCGCTCCGTGCAACCTTGGTGCAAATGCTTCTCACCATATAACCATCTAGGCTATCATCCATTCTTCTAATGGGAAGTGCACCATCCATTTGCAAAAGTGAATTCGACTAGTATATTATGATGATCCATTCAAATATTAAAGATCCTAACTTTAGTTTTGCTATCTGATACTATAGTTGCACTAGCAAGCTAAGCTGTCTGTCTAGTCCTACACAGAAAGGGAGAAGTGGTGGCATGAGGAAGGCTTCCTCTCTTTGCCTTCATCATGAGTTCTGGTGTCCTGAGGAAGGCTTCCTCCCTTTGCCTGCATCATGATATCTATGATAATAATCTATGATTTGGTATATATACTGCACCAGAGAGGCGTTTACTTTGTTCGGAATTTCAATTTACTAATATTTAGCTGTTGTAAATGTCAACAATCTCTAGAAACTGCTGGAATTTTGCCATCTTATATCAATATGGACTACCTGCAGTGTATTTTGTTATAAAGGAAAATATTGTTGGTCATTTTATATTGAGATTAGTATTTTAGTTTTATTTCAAGTACCTTTTTCAGTTATTCAGAAGAGACTACCCATTTGCAGGATCTGCAGTTGTTGATGGGTTGATGGAGGTTCTTTGGAAGATTCTAGAACTTGAGCAGCCGGATACACAAACCATTAATGCTATTGTCATACCTGCTGTGGAGCTTATATACAGCTATGCAGAATGTCTTGCATTACATGGCAACAATGGTGCAGCAACAGGCGTCACTGTTGCACCTGCTGTTGTATTGCTTAAAAGACTTCTTTTTGCCCCCTACGAGGCAGTACAAACATCCTGCAGGTTTGGACTCCATTTTAGGATATGCTTGTTGTATTTGATTTCCATTATGTGAAATCTGGACATTTTATTATGAGAATTATCTGCTGAGTCCAAACTTTAATTTTTTATTTTTATTTCAATTTTTTGGTGCAGCTTGGCAATGTCTTCAAGGTTGCTTCAGGTTCCCTTCCCAAAGCAGACAATGTTGGCAATAGATGATATGACAGAGAATGCCAGGTCAATGTCATTGCCTTCAGGTACTAGTGCTGCAACTGGGGGCAGTGGCCAGGGGATGATTGAAGAAGATACAAATACATCTTCTGTACAATACTGTTGTGATGGTTGCTCAACTGTCCCCATTCTTAGGCGCCGCTGGCATTGTAATGTTTGTTCAGATTTTGACTTGTGTGAAACTTGTTATGAGATGATGGATGCGGACAGGCTTCCACAGCCACATACCAGAGATCATCCAATGTCAGCAATTCCGATTGAAGTTGAATCTGGTGCAGCTGACGGCAGTGAGATCCAGTTTTCAATGGATGAGTTCAGTGATGAGAGTCTGTTACAAGTTGCTACTGAGATCAACTTGCAGAGTGCACCTTCTTTAAACCCTCCTATTGAACGCAGTGAAAACAGAGATTTCCTTGGGGCTACAAATGATGCAAAAGTGGTTACACTTTCTGCTTCAAAGCGGGCATTAAATACTCTGCTTCTTAGTGAGCTTATGAAAGAGCTCAAAGGGTGGATGAAGTCAACTTCTGGACCCCGTGCAATTCCGATCATGCAACTCTTCTACAGATTAGCTTCTGCCATAGGCGGCCCTTTCATGGAAAATTCAACTCCTGAAAGCTTGGATTTGGAGAAATTTGTAAAAATGTTGATGGATGAAATGAATTTGAATGCCCACTTTATGGCTAAAACACGTTCACCTTTTGGAGAGGTTCTCATCCTTGTTTTCATGTTCTTTACTTTTATGCTACGCAATTGGCATCAACCAGGCAATGATCAGTCACTATCAAAATCTGGGGCAGCCACAGGCACTCAAGATTTGAGTGTCGCTCAAGGAACCCCATGTTCTTCAAGGGGTGGTTCTCCATGTTCAAATGATGGTCAAGAGAAAAGTGAACTTGCATCCTATCTAGATCAAGCATGTGCTGCTTTAAGACAACAGCATTTTGTCAGTTATCTTATGGATATTCTACAACAGCTGGTGCAAGTTTTCAAGAGTCCATCTCGAAATCTTGAATCTGGGCCTATAATAGCTTCTGGGGCAGCATGTGGTGCATTACTAACAGTGAAACGAGAGTTTCCAGCTGGCAATTTTGTTCCTTACTTCCCAGATTCTTATGCTAAAGCTCACCGTGCTGATCTGTTTTCAGATTTCCACAGGCTTCTGTTAGAAAATACATTTCGTCTGCTTTACAATCTGATACGGCCAGAAAAATCAGATAGACCATCTGAAAGAGCAGATTCTGCATACAAATGCCTTGTCAATAAAGATCTTAAACTGGATGGATGTCAGGAAGTGTTATGCAGCTATATCAGTAATCCCCATACAACATTTGTGAGAAGATATGCACGGAGGTTGTTTTTGCATTTGTGTGGAAGTAAAAGTCATTATTACACTGTGAGGGATGCGTGGCAGATAAATAGAGAAATCAAGAGATTGAACAAGCTTCTACATAAGTCTGGGGGTCTCCAGAAATCATTTTCATATGAGAAGGGCGTGAAACTAGTCAAGTGCTTGTCTGCTATTTTTGAAGTTGCAACAGCCAGGCCTCGCAACTGGCAAAAATATTGCTCTAAACATATTGATGTGTTACAGTTGTTGTTGAATGGAATATTTTCCTTTGGTGAGGAATCTGTTCTTCAGACTTTGAAACTACTCACTCTAGCCTTTTACACAGGAAAAGACCTTGGACACTCACTTCAAAAAGCAGAAGCCGTGGATTCAATTTCAACCCCTACTAAATCAGTATCTCAGTTGTCTGATAACAAGAAGAAAAAAAAGGGTGATGATGGTGGAGGTGATGCTAATGCTGATAAGTCTTTTGTAGACATGGAGCAGGCAGTGGATCAATTGGCATCTGATGATGGTAAGATATTAAGACGCTTTGTTGATTCGTTTTTGTTGGAATGGAATTCAACATCAATACGGGTTGAAGCCAAGTCTGTTCTCCATGGTGCCTGGTTTCATGGAAAACACTTATTCCGGGGACTTATGCTTACATCATTGTTACAGAAAGTGGCTGTTCTGCCATTATATGGTCAGAATATTGCTGAATATTTTGAACTTCTTACTTGGCTTTTGGAAAAGGGGACTCCAGAACACAGCGCCAACTCTCAGGAGGCTGGATTAATACAGGCATCACTAACTGGAGATGTGATTAAGTGCGTTTTTGATACACTCCATTCACAAAATGAACTCTTGGCAAATCATCCTAATTGTCGAATATACAACACACTCAGCAGTTTGGTGGAGTTTGATGGTTATTATCTTGAAAGTGAACCATGTGTGGCTTGTAGCTGTCCAGAAGTGCCTTATACAAGAATGAAGTTGGACAATCTGAAGTCTGAGACCAAGTTCACTGACAATCGAATCATTGTCAAATGCACAGGTAGCCACACTATCCAGAGTGTCACAATGACTGTTCATGATGCTCGTCGGTCAAAATCAGTTAAATTGCTCAATTTATATTACAATAATAGGCCTGTGGCTGATTTGTCAGAGTTGAAAAATAACTGGTCATTGTGGAAACGTGCAAAGAATTGCCATCTTGCATTCAATCAGACTGAATTAAAAGTTGAATTTCCAATACCTATAACTGCTTGCAATTTTATGATTGAGCTGGATTCATTCTATGAGAACCTTCAAGCCTCATCACTTGAATCTTTGCAGTGTCCACGTTGCAGCCGCTACGTAACAGATAAACATGGTATTTGTAGCAATTGCCATGAAAATGCATATCAATGTAGACAATGTCGTAATATAAACTATGAAAATCTGGATTCATTTCTATGTAATGAATGTGGATACAGTAAGTATGGCCGTTTTGAATTCACTTTCATGGCAAAGCCAAGTTTCACTTTTGATAACATGGAAAATGATGAGGACATGAAGAAGGGATTGGCAGCAATTGAGGCAGAATCTGAGAATGCCCACAGACGGTATCAGCAGCTTCTGGGTTTCAAAAAACCATTGCTTAAGCTTGTCTCAAGTATTGGCGAAACTGAGATGGACTCTCAACAAAAAGATTCTGTTCAGCAAATGATGGTCTCATTACCTGGTTCTCCGTCACTCAAAATAAACAGGAAAATTGCACTGTTAGGCGTGTTGTATGGTGAGAAATGCAAAGCGGCATTTGATTCTGTTAGTAGAAGTGTTCAAACATTGCAAGGACTCCGCCGTGTCTTAATGAACTATCTAGAAAAGAAACATTCTGATAATTCTGTGGTATCATCAAGATTTGTGGCAGTTAGATCACCAAATCACTGCTATGGGTGTGCTACAACTTTTGTGACACAGTGCCTGGAGTTATTACAAGTCTTATCCAAACATCCAAATTGCAAACAACAGCTCGTGGCTGCCGGTATCTTGTCTGAGTTGTTTGAGAATAATATACATCAAGGTCCTAAATCAGCTCGGCTGCAGGCTAGATCTGTTCTTTGTGCCTTCTCTGAAGGTAATGCAACTGCAGTTGCAGAGATAAATAATCTAATTAAAAAGAAAGTCATGTATTGTCTGGAGCACCATCGTTCTATGGACATTGCTGCTTCTATACGTGAAGAAATGCAATTACTATCAGAAACTTGTTCAGTTGCAGATGAATTTTGGGAAGCTAGGTTGCGCATTGCTTTCCAGTTATTGTTTTCTTCCATTAAAGTTGGTGCTCGTCATCCAGCAATTGCTGAGCATATTATTCTTCCTTGCCTAAGGATTATATCTCAGGCATGTACTCCTCCAAAGTCAGAAGTAACCAACAAAGAGGCAGGCAATGGAAAAAGTGGATTGAATTCTGAAACAAAATCTGATGAAAGTGCTAAAAATGCATTTTCTCCATCAAATAACAGCAGTGTCAATGGAAACAAATCCCATCATGGTTTTTCAGAAAAGGATTCAGAACGGGATGCAAGAAGCCGGGATGTTCAGCTGTTAAATTATGGTGAATGGGAAAAGGGTGCCTCATATTTGGACTTTGTGAGGAGGCAATACAAAGTGTTACAATCTACCAAAGTTTCAGTTCAAAAATCCCGTAGGGATTCCAAGAGAGCTGATTATCTTGCACTCAAGTATGTTCTAAGATGGAAAAGGCGAGCTTGTAAGGTGTCCGTTACCAATGAGTTCTCAGCATTTGAACAGAGTTCTTGGGTATCTGAGTTAGTTTTGAGTGCATGTTCCCAGTCGATAAGATCAGAAATGTGTGGCTTAATTAGTGTGCTGTGTGCTCAGAGTTCAGCAAGGCGGTCTAGATTCCTCAACTTGCTGATGACTTTGCTCCCTGCAGCACAATCTGCAGGTGAAAGTGCTGCGGAATTGTTTGAGTTGCTCTTCAAGATGGTAGAGTCTGAAGATGCACGACTGTATTTGACAGTAAAGGGATTAGGTGGTCCGAATAGAGGCACAAGAGCGAAGCTTCCACATTGACATATCACAAGGTTTTATACTTCATAAATTGATAGAGCTCCTTAGCAAATTCCTGGAGGTGCCCAACATACGTTCAAGGTATGGTTTGTTGCCTTGCTTTTCTGTGCATTTTGGTTGGTCCAGCTTCTGTTCTATGTGAGCATTTTTATGTTTCAATGCTTGTTATATGTATTGAATGTAGATTCATGCGTGATGGACTACTATCTCAAGTGTTGGAGGCACTCCTAGTGATAAGAGGTCTGATTGTACAAAAGACAAAACTAATCAGTGATTGCAATCGCCTCTTAAGAGAGCTGTTGGATTCCCTTCTACACGAGAGTAATGAAAACAAGCGTCATTTCATACGGGCATGCATATCAGGTCTACAAAGTCATGGTCGGGAGAGAAAGGGGAGGACATCTCTGGTATGCCCATATTTTAAATTGTTTCGTTTAAATTAATGCCTTCTTTTACTGTACAATATCACTACCCTAAGCAGAAAGTGGAATGTATGTTTATAAGAATGACCAGCTGCTAATTATCGTTATTTTTTTGTTCTGATGTGTAATTAGTTATTCCCACATGTGGGAGATCTGGAGTAAATGGCAGTGAATTTTATTGTGATGCCATAAGATTTGTTTCTGAAACAAGTCAGTCCTTGTGGCACCTCGGACTAAGCAGCAAGCTACTATGCTTTATTTTACTAGTGGCTGTATGTTTTTGGGTGTTTTGGCCTAAGCTAGCTGCTTTAGCTAGTGCTTGTGGTGACTATGTGTGTGGCCTGCTCTTTTCCTATATACATATATATTAGTTTTATAGTCAAAGGAATCGTTAATGGCAATTTGTTTTTATCAGTTGAGCATTGTTCTCATTTACAATGTTCTTGTTCTTGAATCTTGACTAAGTTGAGTAAGGAGCTATAAATTTTGAACGATATTATTTTCTATGATGGATTTGTTTTCATAATTAAGAGACTGAACTTGTTTTCATTTCTTTCTTCATTCTTGTTTGAACTATTATGCTCTGTTCATTGTAACTTTGATGGTTTTCATTTTTTGCGCAGTTTATTTTGGAGCAGCTGTGTAATATAATCTGTCCGACGAAGCCTGAGCCAGTCTACTTTTTGATTTTGAGCAAAGCTCATACACAAGAAGAGTTCATCAGGGGTTCAATGACTAAAAATCCGTATTCAAGTGCAGAAATTGGTCCACTTATGCGTGATGTTAAAAATAAAATTTGTCACCAGTTGGATTTATTGGGCCTTTTGGAAGATGACTATGGCATGGAGTTGCTAGTGGCTGGTAACATCATCTCTCTGGATCTCAGTATTGCTCAAGTTTATGAACAGGTTTGGAGAAAGACACATAGTCAGGCTACAAATAGTGCAGCTGCTACTGGGGTTTTATCTGCTTCAGGAACAGTGTCCAATAGGGATTGCCCACCTATGACTGTAACATACAGACTCCAGGTTTATTTCTATTTCTCTTCTTTTATTTCTTGTTTATTCTCATCATCGTCATTGCAGGGCTTATCTAGGCACTTATGTGGTTGTTCAGGACTCTGCTTTTATGGTAAAAGAGAGAGAGAATATCAATGTCCATGATTGACCAAAATAGGTCATCGGGACTTGAAATTATATGCAGTAAAGTAGAGAAGAATTCGGCTAGGAAAAGAACTCCAGGGACTGAAAATATAGACAATGTGAACAATTTAATTGTAGCAAGAGAGGGTGGGGGGCACAGTAATCTGAAGTTATATGATCCAATTACATGTACACATTGCCTTCAAAGAATCCAGAGCTGGAAGCTGAGGCAACTGATCTGTGTTGTCACATGTCCATAGCAATGCTTCAAGCAGGACTGGTGGTGTCATCATCCACCACACAGATTGGAACAATACAGGATAGGATAATATCCATAGGAGAATGTCCAGGGCTAATGAGGCCAGGCAGCTATGTTTTTTTTGCTTGGAATAGGTTTTGCACTTAATTTGCTCACTTTTGGGTTAATGTGAAGGACTACTGCAGAGTGTTCTGTTTCTGTGAGATGGTTGAGAAATAAAGTTTAATATCTTTATGAGATGGTTGAAGAAAACAGAATTCTCAGATATGACAAAAACTATTTTTATTTCTCTGTTTTCACTGTAAAAGGGGACTCTGCGGTAATATACTATGTTGTGGAATGTCTGTTATGTAGGGGCTTGATGGAGAAGCTACAGAGCCTATGACTAAAGAACTGGAGGAGGATAGAGAAGAGACACAGGATCCAGAAGTTGAATTTGCAATTGCTGGTGCAATGATGGAATGTGGTGGTTTAAATCTTATTTTGAGCATGGTTCAGGTGAGTTATGCCTTCATTATTTTATATTTTCTTTGCCGCTATTGGGCTTGTCTGGTCAATAAAAATATATTTGTAGTTTTTCTTATAATATTCTTCATATTGAGCCTTTCTGATTTTGTAAATGCTAACTATGGACAGCACTTGAGGGATGATGAATTGAAATCTAATCAAGAAGAGCTGGGTTTAGTGCTCAAACTTCTATTATACTGCTGCAAAATACGAGATAATAGGCAGGCATTGTTGCGCCTTGGTGCATTGGCATTGCTCTTGGAGACAGCTAGGAGGGCATTTTCTGTAGATGCTGTTGAACCTGCGGAAGGCATTCTTCTGATTGTTGAAAGTCTAGTTATGGAAGCTAATGAAAGTGACATTGGGATCACAGAGAGTGTGTCAACCATGTCAGATGACTGTAATGCTGCTGGTGAGCAAGCTGCAAAAGTAGTTCTGATGTTTTTGGAGAGACTAAGTCACCCATCTGGTCCCAAAGTGTCAAACAAACAGCAGCGTAACAATGAGATGGTGGCACGCATTTTGCCGTACTTGACCTATGGAGAACAGGCAGCCATGGAAGTTCTTGTTGAGCACTTCAATCCCTATTTGAAGGATTGGACTGAATTTGATGAGTTACAAAAGAGGCACCAAGAAAATATGAAAGATGAAAGTTTAGCAAAAATAGCAGCTGAACAAAGGCTTGCAGTTGAGAACTTTGTCAAGGTTTCTGAATCAACCAAGATTAATTCATTTGGTGAGAGGCTAAAAGATATTATCATTGAAAAAGGCATTGCAAGAGGTATGGTACAAAACATATAACCCTTTTGCATCTGCAATCATCCATTGCTGTTATTTTTATAGGCCAGTTTTTAAAATTCTAAAAAGCAATTTCCTGGTTTTACGAAGCCTTTATATATTTTTGATGCTTCCTAGTTGATAAATATTATTGTTTGTGTTTATTGGATGCAGTGGCAGTTCAACATTTAAAAGAAGTATTTGCTGTCTTTGAGAGAGGCGACTTTAAGACTTCCCCAGAATGGATGCACGGCTTAAAGTTGCCATCAGTGCCTGTGATTCTATCCATGTTGAGAGGCCTTGCCAGGGGACATCTTGGTATGCAACAATGCATTGATGAAGGAGGAGTATTGCCTCTCCTCCATGCACTAGAAGGTGTTCCTGGAGAAAGTGAGATTGGTGCAAGGGCAGAAAATCTGTTGGATACTCTTGCGGACAAGGATAGCAAGGGGGAAGGCTTTCTTGCAGATAAGGTACACCAGCTAAGGCATGCAACCAGGGATGAGATGCGCCGTCGAGCCTTGAGGAGGAGGGAGGAGTTACTTCAGGTGTGATGAAGTCTCTTTATGATATATGCATAAGGGGTGGTTATGTTTATTTAGAATGGCAAAAAGTGAATTTTATTCAAATATAAATTTTAATTGTTGAATAAAAATTCTTTTGTGCTATGCAGGGTCTTGGTATGCGACGGGAACTTGCTTCTGATGGCGGTGAGCGAATAGTGGTTTCACAACCTGTTATTGAAGGCTTAGAAGAAGTTGAAGAGGAGGAGGCTGGATTAGCATGCATGGTGTGCAGAGAAGGATATAGCCTAAGGCCCACAGATATGCTGGGGGCTTACTCTTTTAGTAAACGTGTAAATTTGCCTCTTGGAACCACAAGTCATGCTCGTGGGGAATGGGTGTATACAACTGTTAGTCATTTTAATATTATACATTTTCAGTGCCATCAAGAGGCCAAGCGAGCAGATGCTTCACTAAAGAACCCTAAGAAGGAATGGGAGGGAGCAGCCTTACGCAACAATGAAACTCTCTGTAACAGTCTTTTTCCTTTGAGGGGGCCTTCTGTGCCTATTCCCCAATATGCACGCTGTGTTGATCAATTTTGGGATTGTTTGAATGCCCTTGGGCGAGCTGATGGGGGTCGTCTTCGATTGCTGACTTATGATATTGTGCTGGTATGAATCTACTTTTCTTCATTTTTTAAGTGGGTGTAAGGATGGCTTTTGGAGCTGGACATGATTCTACAATTGTCGATAATTGTCTAAGCTATAACTAATGATGACTGTCATGAGATGTAAATTCTTCACACAATTAATTGGATTTTGTGCAGATGCTGGCTCGTTTTGCAACTGGAGCATCATTCAGCACTGATAGCAAAGGTGGTGGAAGAGAGAGCAACTCCCGGCTACTTCCTTTCATGGTACAGATGGCCCACCATTTACTAGACCAAGGAGGTATGAGTCAGCGACGTAATATGGCAAAAGTTATAACCAGTTACCTCACTTCACCATCTCAATTGGATACACCTGCCTCTGGATCAAAACCATCTACGCCTACTACACAAAGATATGCAGCAACAGAAGAAACAGTCCAGTATATGATGGTACATGCTGTGCTACTTCAATCTCTTGATGAGTGGGAGCAACATCGTCACACTTTCCTTCAAAGGGGGATATACCATGCATACATGCAATACAAGCATGGACGCTCAGCATTGGCAGCCCCTGCATCCTCACCTTCATCTTCTCGTGCTTCATCTTCGGATTTGGCACCAGTGGATTCCAAAAGTGATGATATCAGTAGAGAAGATGCAGAATCGAGTGAAACCAGTGAAAATTATTTTGCTATTGTTCAACCCATGCTTATATATACTGGCCTTGTAGAACAGCTGCAGCGTTTTCTAAAGTGGGTTAAGCCAACTGCCCGAAAAAGTAGGACTATCGAAAATGAAAGAGAGAATAGTGAAAAAATTGGAGACGACAGTGGCAGTGGTCCTGTAAGTATGGAACCCTGGGAAGTTACCATGAGGGAGAGGTTGCAGGATGTAAAGGGTATGTTGGGCTTTTCAAAGGAGTTGATGAATTGGCTGGAAGAGATGCAAAGTGCCAGTGATATGCAGGAAGCTTTTGATATAATGGGTGCACTTGGTGATGTTCTCTCTGGTGGGTTTTCTCGGTGTGAGGATTTTGTGCAGCATGCTATTGCCTCTGGCCACACTAGATGAGGTTCATCCTGAAGGTATTTAAGGATTCTTGGTGTCTGGACTCTGGACTGTTGTGGGGGTGCTGAAAGCATTTCTATTATGGCATATTAGCATTTTTTTTTCTCTTTTAAGTGCCACATTAGACGAGATGCTTCTTGAGGTTGCAATGATGTTGGGATGGTGGGGAATCTGTAATAGTAATTCTTCAGCCAGTGTAAAGTGAAGAGGGTGGTTTTTGAGTGCGGGACATTGCATGATATGTAATGGAGGTTTGCCTTTGTTGTTATGGTATTAACTTCCTAATTCAAGTTCCATTTCTTTCATTAGGGAGTAGAAATAAGAATGTCTTGGTATTTGGTTCTGAGAACCTTCACTTATGTTTTTAAACCCTAGTAATGGATACCATGTTCAGATTTCCGGAAATGATGAGAACGAATCTTTTAGAACAATGAGCTTATAGGCTTCTTATGGTTCATTTGTACGGATATGTAGAGAAGAATGAACATTTTTAATGTGGGGGTAAGTGGAGAGTGAACTCTCAGAAGGTGCCTCTGAGATATAAACCTACCAGTCATTGTACAACAATAAAAGGATCAACATGGACTAAGATAAATTGTGCATGTTTCTGTCACTACTTGAATGTTACATCTGGCCCGTAAAAGTTTGACAGTTACGTAATTTCTTAAGGCAAAAGGACACATGCAAAGAATAATACACAGAGATTGGTTTTTGAGAAAACATAAGATCACATTCGTAGAATTAACTTCAATACGACTAACAATGATCCCAATGTATTTTACTTCTTCTGAAATGGCTTTTTCGCCTTGCCTTTGCTGTTATGGGATTAAGCTTCCTAAACCAAGCTCCATTTCTTTCATTAGGGTGTAGAAATAAGATTTTGTGATATTTACAGTTTTTAACCATTGGAATATACACTATTTACAGCTTTCCAAAAATGATAACAAATTTCGGAACGAGTTGACAGGCCTTTTATGGTTCATTCCTGAGGGTATGTAAATAAGAGGTGTTTTAGCATGTGAAACTTAATCACAAAAGTACTTCAGTGGTATCATAAGAGTACATAAAATAACGTGAGAATGCAAATGCATGTTTTAGACCAAAAGCAAGAAACATGTTTAAGCAGATAACAACTAATAGAGGATGTGAAGTAAAGCGTTGAAACGAAATACAATATATAAGCAGATAACTAATAGAGGATGTGAAGTAAAGCGTTGAAACAAACCATACAATATATAAGATGGGATGTAGTTGATCTAAAACCCTAGAACTTGAGTGGGTTCGATGGAGATATGAAGGATAGGATGCGACGATATGCTGGAGACGGTGGCTGAGGTCAAAGGAGTAGGACCAAGAGGTAGTCTCATCATCGGGGTTGTCTACAATAGTGAAAATTACCGATTTAACTATTGGATAAGTCCATGATATGCCTGGGTCAGATAAGCCTGCCTTGGTTGTATGACTTTGGGGGAGCCCAGGAGCCTTGCTCTCCTATTAGCAGAGGCCATGGTGAAGAAAAATGAATCTTTTATTTGTGGGGGGTAGAGAAAGTGAACCGTGGCCCATGAAGATATAACCCCACAAAATCATTATACAACAATAAAATGATCAATATGGGTAGATAATTTGTATGCTTTAATGACTTTTTGAGTGTTCCCTTTACTCCATAGGGGTGCTTCGATAACTTGTATCATAACTTGAACTTTGGCATTGAAAATACTCCTTCGGGGTGCTTCAATAACCACTTGTATCATAACTGAAACTTTGGCATTGAAAATACAAAGCATTTAAGAACTTTGCCAGAATTAATCGTTATTTTTACTTTTTTTTTCTCTGATATGTTTTTTCTATCTTGAGGGTTGGGTTCGTAGAGTACCAATGCTGGTCAATGCATGACATGATATTGTTAATGCATGACATGATATTGTTATGATATTGTTGCTGGTCAATGCATGACATGATATTGTTGGAGTACTCTCTTTTATCTGTCAATTTTGTGATTTTCAATTATTGATTTACTATTCTTCTGATATGTTTTTTCTATCTCGAGGGTTGGGTTTATAGAGTACCAATGCTGGTCAATGCATGACATGATATTGTTGGAGTACTTTCTTTTATCTGTCGATTTTGTGATTTTCAATTGTTGATTTTCAATTGTTGATTTTGTTCCTCCACAATCTATGTAGAATATTTTATTGTCATTGCATCTTTGCCCTATTGCTGTACTTGTCATAATTGAAACAATCTCTTAATTATTTTTTCATCCCTTTGTTGAGGTGTCAATCTTGGTTGAGTGAGGTTAGGATAACATGGTTCTTGAGGTTAGGAGAACATGGTTCTTTCTATGGGTTTTAGTGATCACCCTTCTAGTATCCATCAACTTTCTTTGCTAGATTTTAAGAGGTGCATTTTATGTTTAATATTGTCGTTGAAAGTGCCCATAAAGAGATTCAACAAATTATCATTTGAAATGTCTTGGACTTTGAGACTTGGTTTTTGGTATTGCTAAACATGTTCTGTAATTGGATCTATTTGCCAAAGATTTATTGCGCCTAGAGGAGCTCTATAGTTGAGTAGATGAGGGAGATGTTGTCATATAACGTTACATAAAAAAATTAAAATGCGTCAGCGAATATATGTATATGCAAGGGACGTTGTGCGTAATGCTACTTAAAATGAAATAATAACATTACATTAAAAATCAGTGTCGGCCAAAAATAAAATACTTATAGTGCAGTACATGAGGGAGATGTTGTCATGTAATGTTACATTAAAATACTAATAATATATATATGCAAGGGATGATGTACGTGTTTTATGTGGTAAGCTTGGCATGACTATATCTTCAACATGTCCAATATATCACCTCGATTGCAGTGGGGAATTCAACCAGGGATTTCACATTAAGGAGTGCCTTAATAGAGCACCTGATCATTGTCTATCCAAGACCCCGTGGACAAGGGATGTTGTACTTCCAAAAAAATAATAATATTATTTTAAAAATCAATGTCGGCCATAAATAAAATACTTCAATTTTCACCTTTATTTTATATCAAACTTTATATAGTGAGTTAAAGTAATTGAAATTATAAAAAAAGAAAATTACTTTTTAGTATGAGGGATATATGACTTTTTAATACGTGGATATAATTCCTTGGATATATGACTTTTTAGTACGAGGGATATAATTCCTTTAATGCCTATAGTATGCTAAAAATCTGTAAGGTAATGTAATGTAAATATTTTAACTATGTGAAAATAAGATAAAAATAACAAAATAAAAGTAACCATGTAAAAATTAAATAATAAAAAAATAAAAGTGACCCATGGTTTAAGAATTACCATGGTATTCATATGGAATATAACTTGTTTGGGGGGAAATTAAACTAGCCTAGATTCATCTTAGTTTGATGATATATTTAGATACATAATTAGTTGTAGAAAATGATGGTGTTAAATTTGTTCATCTTAGTTTGATGTTATATTTAGATACATAATTAGTTGTAGAAAATGATGGTGTTAAATTTGTTCATCTTAGTTTGATGTTATATTTAGATACGTAATTAGTTGTAGGAAATGTAAGTAGTCTAAATCCATCTTAGTTTGATGTTATATTTAGATACATAATTAGTTGTAGGAAATGAAAGTAGCCTAAATCCATCTTAGTTTGATGTTATATTTAGATAAATAATTAGTTGTAGGAAATGATGGCGTTGAATTTGTCCATCTTAGTTTGATGTTATATTTAGATACATAATTAGTTGTAGGAAATGAAAGTAGCCTAGATCCATCATAGTTTGATGTTATATTTGATGCATAATTAGTTGTAGGATATGATGGTGTTGAATTTGTCCATCTTAGTTTGATATTGTATTTAGATACATAATTAGTTGTAGGAAATGAAAGTAGCCTAGATCCATCTTAGTTTGATGTTATATTTAGATACATAATTAGTTGTAGAAAATGATGGCGTTGAATTTGGCCATCTTAGTTTGATGTTATATTTAAATACATAATTAGTTGTAGGAAATAATGACAGTTGAATTTGCCTTGGATATGTTCAGAGGTGGGAGAAGTATTAGGGAAAAATGTAATTATTATATTTTATCTAATATTTTTGCCTACCTCCATCCACTTTTTACTAGGTTATATTAGGTAAAATATAATATTATAATATTACATTTTACTCAATATTTCCCTCTCAACTTGTCAACTTTCTATTGTAATTTTTCTTTGTACTTGATGTTTGAAAGTAAACAAACTCGACTATAAAATTAATAGTGGTGAGTAGAAATACTGAGTAAAATGTAATATTTAGGCTTAGGCGTAGGTAAAACGTAGTAATGTTACATTTTAAATAGTATTTCCCCCATCCCCACTTTTTATTAAAAAAACTCTTTATATTTGAGGATCATAAGTAAACTTAACTCCTATGTAAACGTTTGATCATAGTATGGAAGAGATGTTGTAATATTTAACATTTTGTCTTGTAAAAATAAAATAAAAAACTTAAATTAATCATTACATTTATATTTATAATTATAATTAATAATAATTAATAATTAAACCAACCTCATATCTACCAAGCGCTAGGAGGGATCAAATTTCTCAGGATGCAAACCTCATATCTACCAAGCGCTGGGAGGGATCAAATTTCTCAGGATGCAAACCTATTTTAAAGTAAAAAGAGATTTGATCCCTCTCGACGCTTGGTAGATCTAGAGTTATGATGGATCTAGGCTGGTCTATTGGGTAATGAATGAATGCATTGCTGTTAACATCTCCATAATGTTTGTCTGTAAAGAATTGCACCATTTGGAATATCGATGTTATAGCAATAATTTTTTTTTTAACCCACAAACCCATTGATACTAATTGATCATTTTTTAAATATAAGGATGTGTGAGTTACCTTCTGTAAGGTTGTGACTTGGTGTAGATCAAATAATTGTTCCATTTGGAATATCCATGTTATATGATCTTTAATGCAGTTATTTAGTATGGTATTGAACCCTAGTTGATGTGGATTTGGCTGATACCTTTCGTATTTGTTTCTTTCATGGGGCCTCTGCTAATGGGCATTGTGGGTGTGGAGTTTCTCTCCATATTGACTCTCTTCTATCCTTTCACTTCAAATGGTTCGGGGGTCCGGGAAACAACTGCAGGGCTGAGATTTTGGGATTATGGGGAGCATTATAGGTGGCCCAATGGCTTAACATTGATAGAATTTTGATAGCCAAGGACTCGACCTTTCCACGATCTGTTGGATACAACTCTGTTTTGTTTTTCAGGTTCCAACCCTTCTCAACTAGGTGCAATGCATTTCATACCTTAAAGATCACTTCACAAAGGTTTCATTTCAACATATCTACAGAGAGAAGAATGTCGACACTGATGTCCTCTCCAAGTGTGTTCTCTCTTTTTCTTGGTAATATGTTTTTTGAACAGATAGTGGATGGATCCATTCAAAGTGAGGGCTCCTTTGCATATCACTGATCTCACTCTGTTTTTGATTGGGCTTTCATATTTGCTTTCAAGGGGCGGTTCATGTTTTCTGCCTTAGTCATGTATCTTCATCCATATCACTTTTTGTTTCCCTTGATGGTTTGTTTGCACAGCATAGCTCTGCTTCTTTTTGATGTGTTGGTGATTTTTTTCTCCGCTTTGTCGGTTGTGAAACAAGGGTTTTTCCTTTGTCTGTCGATTGATGAATGACTGTAATATTGTCCACAATACAAAGTGTTAAGGATATACGAATATGTAAAGCATTTCACTTTTAATGAAGATGTTTCGGTTTTTTCTCCTTGAAAAAAAGTACCAATCATACTCACTAGGAAAACCAACTAGATCTTGTAAATAATGGGTGAAGCTCTTATTCTCATGATCAAGAGTTGGAGTTGAGTCGAGTCTGAATTTGAGTATACTCTTTTCCCGCAATCTTTGCGATTTGGAAAAACAGAAAGGTTTGGCTTGCCTATCTAAATAGTCTCTCAGGAAAGCCTGCATATGCTCTCACCTTGCGCTTGTTGAAAATAACATTAATAAAAAATTATAATTTAATTTGTCATGGAATTAAATTATAATTCTAGTTTTCATAGCAACTTGTAGTAGTTAACTAAGTTAATTTGACTTAGTTGACTTAGTAGATTCGAGTTGGGAGCATTAGGGGAATTTTGAGTTCTAAAATGGGTCTCCTAAGAAAAATGTACAACCAAAATCAATTTTATAAGAACCAATAGGATTCAAGATGATGATGTCAACCATGGGGGATAATTCACCATTTTTTGAGTAAAAAAAAAAAAAAAATATAAAAAAAAAATAAAACCATTTTTTCAACTTATCTTTCTAAGGGTTTACTCAAATTTCGAGTGAGAGTACTCGTTGGATGAAAAATTTGATTCCTCATCTAATGAGTATCCATGTTGCATGCTTTCAATGGACCCTATTACACGAAAAATGAGAAATACATGAAAAATATGATTGCAATCACGTTTTCATGTATTTTTCATTTTTCATTTTTCATGTAGTAAGATCCATCGAAAGTATGCAACATGGGTACTCATTGGATGAGGAATCAAATTTTGCATCCAGTGAGTGTTTCCACGCAAAATTAGAGTAAACCCATAGGGAGATAAGTTCAAAATACGAGTTGGAAAAATAGTTTTTTTTTTTTTATTCCTCTAAAATTTGGTGATGTAATCTAATCTTATTTGATTATTTCCACCATTATTTTATAATTTTCTTAGGAGGCCCATTTTAGACCTCAAAACTCCCTATGCCTATCTAGAGTCATGTAGAGTGGTTCCTAAATTTTAGGGGCCCATGTCGATTTCTTTTGAGTTGTAATTATTTAATTCAATTTAACTGAGTTAAATTCCATTAAACTAGTTCCAATAGATGGAGGAATTAGCGGGAGATCTAGTAGTGGGGTGTAACCAACACTGATCAACCAATGAACTGAGGATTCACTCATAATTAACTCATACATGTCAGATTAGAGAAAGACCCAGTTGAAATTGGAGTTCAGGGACAGGGTACTATCAATTGTATAATCATCCGAATTGTACAGGTGGTGCATGCAATCAGAGGAAGGCCTATGATGGATTGTGCAGTGATGGATGAGGAATTTCCCAATGAAATACATGCTAATTCCCAAGGAAACTGCACAAGAAAATAGGAGCTTGGCAGGCAACAAATTTGGCTAAGTATTCGCTAGAGCTTGTTTGTGAAGCAGTGATATAGATTGTGATAGTGCAGAGTTTGCTCGGGCTTGAGCAAAGCATTATAATCTTCTCAAATTTTCTAATTAATGCAATATACAGATAGAAAGGGTTTTTAGCTGTGGCTTTCCCCAGAAAATTATTGTGTTATGTGTGATTGAATTCTTCATTTTTCTGCTTCGTGATTTCATCAATCAATTATTGTTTCCGCTGATGAGTAGGTTAGATTCAAGTCAATTATTTTAGCATATTACAATATGCAGTTTAAATCTACAAGGAATTTCTACAGTGCTCATATACAAACTTGGTGATAAAAAATATGCTTCACTGATATTTGAATCTATATGTGATGAATATTGGAATATGGAGCATGTCACTGAACTTAGAGTCGAGTCTTGTCATGGAAAGTGATATGAGAGCCATACTTTGTAAAGTTCAATCAAGACCTCTGCGTTTGTAAGAACTTATTTTTTTGCATAAAATATTTGTGTATACAAAATATTTGTGATGTTCTCTACACTTATTGTTAGTTGGGGTGTCCATTGTTGTAATTTTTTGTTGTTGGTAATTTTATGGAAAGCGTAAGATAGTGGGATGTGAGACATTTTGTTGGTCTTTTAAGCTGAGGATAGGTGTATTGTGGCCATAAGCTATTCCTTAGCATGGTCTTTTGAATCTATCTTCTTTTCAAGAATTTTTTTATTCATTATCAATATGGATCCTTCTTTAGATACAATTATTTTTTCAAAAATTACTTCAAATGGTATTCCAATGACATTTATCTCTAGAACTCAACAACCATCTAAAAAGTCACTTTACTTCAATTGTCATAAGCCTTGCTATAAGGCGCACCAATGTCTAAAGAAGGATTCTAACCCAAATTTTTCAGTCTAAAGAAGAATTCTAACCCAAAATTTTCAGTTTTTTTTTTTTTGCAAACGAGCTTAAAACAAAATGGTGGGTTTAAAAGTTTTGCACTCCCATTGATAGACCGGAAGGAAATATTATTTTCTTAGACCCTTATAAATTTTCTGACATAAGTGATTTTGATTCCTCTGATGAATTTAGTGATCACAAGACACTAAATTGGGTTGGGGGTGAAGAAGACTATTCATCCCAACTAGAGTTTGATTTATGCATGTTCAGAACCCAATATTTGAAAAACCTAGAACAAAGAACAAAATAAATTGGGTAGGAGTTAGAAGAAACACCTACATGAAAATATATAGAAATAGAAATTTGGAAGAAATAATAAGATGAATTACAGAGGAAAATTGCTTCGCCAAGAAAGACAACTTGTAAAGAAAGCTCCTTGCAATGCTTCCCCCAGTAAATATGCTCCAAGTGAATTATATATAGACTGCAAGGCAAGTCATCAAGGTAGGCATGATTTTAGGAAAGACAAAGATAAATTCTTGAAGTTACAAATCAAAGAACAACCAATAGTGCTTAAGAAAAGATTAAAATATATTAGAGAATTAAAAGAAGATTTAGAAGAAAGCATAACGGAAAGGAACAATTCATCATAATACGAGTTGACAAGAATCTATGAAGAATTTCTACAGGGCCCTGAGGGATATAGAAAGAAATATTCAAACAAAGAAAAAACATAACAATTTCAGAGACTAGAAAGCTATGATTATGAATATCCATAATTCCCAAAAGAACCACAACAACCAACACTCTTAGATTTTTGAGGAGTGAAATTCTATATCAAGGTATTGTTCCATCCACCAGAAGTGAAGCCATATGAGATTGATTTCCTTATCGACTCTGGATGCCATCTCAACCCGCTGAGAAAAAAGATAATCCAAAATTATATTGGGAAAATCCTATGGTGATGGGAAAAGCTATAGATGGATCAAGTGTACCAATGCAAAGGAAGACACAAGATTTTCCAGTAAAGGTATGTGATCATCACTTTAAACATTCCTTCCATTGTGTCATCCAAATCAATGATGATTGTATAATGTGATCATAGTTCCTTGAACTATTTGATTGGGTGACAACAATTAAAGAGGGTTTTTTTTTTGAATTCCATGCTGATGGTATGACATTAAAGGCTCTACTATTATTGGAAGGAAAAAGTAAGAGTAGGTAAATGGAACAAAAAGAACCCCATAGAGCTAATCTTGAAATCAATTTAGTGATTTAAACAAGATACAACATAGTATTTGTTATGCTCAAATTCATGGAAAAAAGATGCTATCCCCAATTGTTGAAAAAATTATGGAAGAATGCACTTCATAAGCACCAAACACTTTTTCGCATAGAGATAAATATTATGTCTCTTTGCCATATAATCCTTGGTAAATATCAACCCTCAAAAAGGCTTCTATAGCATTGATGAGTCCTTTTGAAATTAAGACTTTCCAAGAAGATATAAATGACCTTTTTTAAAAGGTTTGGTAGATCCCTCTAGGAGTGCTTGGGATTGTAGACCCTTTTATGTAAACAAACATTTTGAGAAAAAGAGAGGTAAACCAAGGTTTCTTGTGAACTATAAACCTTCGAATAAAGTTCTGCAAGACATTCAATACCCTCTATCAAACAAAAGTTCATTGTTGCATAAAATAAAGGGAAAAACTATATTCAACAAGTTTGACTTGAAATATGGTTTTACCAGATAGGAATAACCCTAGAGGATAGACACAAGACAACCTTTGTCCTGCATGGACATTATCAATGAAAGGTGATGATTTTTAGTATAAAAAATGCCCCTAGTAAATTCCAAAAGAGGATGAAAAACATTTTCAGGGAGTACCCCTGGATAAATGTCTATATTGATGATATACTGATATGCTCTATGAATATTTAGGAGCATTTGAATAATTTACACCAACTCTGTGACATGGTTATTAAACATGGCTTGGTACTCTCAAAGACAAATATGGAAATTGGTAAGACATTAAATTCTTGGGTTTCAAAATTACAAAAAGCCAAATATTATTACAAGACCATATCTTAAAATCCCACAACCATTTTCCAGAATCTTTACTTGACAAAATACAACTGTAGATATTCTTAGGGACTCTGAACTATGTTAGACCATTCCATAAAGGGAAAGCTAAAGACATCTTAGTTTTGCAGCAAAGGTTGAAGAAAAATCCTCCTCCTTGGTCCATAGAGACGAACAATGTAGTAAAGAGAATTAAGGAGAAAGCTCAGGAACTACCTCCGTTATATTTTCCCATGGATGAAGGTGTTGATGGGGGAAATGTCCCACCAATAGTTAGGGGGTCTCCTTGGTGTTAAGTCTCAATTAGACCTCACATCGTTTGGGATAAGAGCCTGATCCTGTATGAGGGCTCACCATGTAAGTTTTTTTCTTGGCTGCTATCAAATGTGGAGATGTTAGAGCTAGGATAAGAATGAAATACCTAAGAGGGGATGATATCAACTCATGATTGATAACTTGCAGAACAAAATACAAGAATGTAACAACAAAACACTAAGAAGAAGCATGCGTTAAGAAGGGTTAGTGAGCTAAAAGCATCTTAGACATACATGAATAAGTGCCATAAGTTAATTACAAATCAATTCACAATAAGTTACCGACATAGCGTAAAATAAGAAAGCAAGGGTTCAAAGTGGATATGCAATCCATAAGCCACGAACTAGTTCTTTAAGATATTTCCCACGTGAAAACAAAAATACAAACACAATGGAAATACCAGACAACCTATACAACCATAATGAAGAAGCACAATAATCAATGCCGAAAGTGAAGAATTTCTTATGAATGCTGCTGCAAATACAAGTACATGTCCTTCAAACCATCACATCTCAATAGTGGAACATGGGATGTTCATACCATCTTCCAAAGTAAAAGCTTATCCTCACCACAACTCAGACTACTAGTTGCCAAGAGTTGAGTGCCTCTAGCTCCTTAAGAACGGAACAATTATCTAAAGCTAGCCTAGCTCAAGTGCTAAAAGTCCGCTTACAAATGAGGCATGATGGCATATTTATAGAAGTGAGGTTAATATTCACCTACCATGACCTTTCGCTTACCCTCATGACTCTTGAACTTCCTCATGACTCTCTCATTACTATCATATGCTCAATCAATCTCTACAGAACTGTGGGAATTATGATAAGAAATATTTACACCATGATAGAAGAGAAGTTATGAGGATAACATAGATGGTTATTAGAAACCCAAGAGTGTTTGTTGCCAATGTTGTTGCAAAGACATGGAGACTTGCTTGAACTGATGAAGATGGTGGCGATGTTCATTTGCTATGTTGAATGTCCTATTTTTTGAGCCAAATTTCATGGTCATTTGCTTTACACATCTTAGTTGACATGATAAGGCTCTGTATGGTTAATCGTGCACTGTACATCCCATGTCAAGTTTTTGAGTGTCATTCATGTCATGCAATCTTCTATCAAGCTAGACAAATTCATCTAAACTTTCTTAGAATTCTAGTCAAGGTTCATTCATTGTCATGGGGTCAAACCTTCCTATATTAGAAAGCTCTCTTCCTGCCAATGTTGTTGCATGTAGAAAATTTTCATTTCCCACCCCGGTTTTCAGTTTCACCTTATTTCTCCAAAAATAGTTAAATGCCCTTTCCCATATCCATACATTCAACAACAGAAAAATAAATTTTGCTGAAAACACAAATTCTGGAAATATAACAGAATGCTGGAAAATGCAGAAATAAATATCAGCACATACAAACAACGATTTAACACATTTAAACACAATGATTTTTGGTCAAGGTCACCCTGGAAAAACCCCCTACAACTCTTGGGGAAAACCAATTCGAAAACTCCTTTTTATTTCTGGAAAATGCTTTGACAGTAAGAGAAATATTCAGCAAAAAATCAGTAAGCAAATTTTTACAACTTATCTCGTTTTTCGTGCCTCACAGCGAACTGGAAAAACTTGCAAACAGCAAAACAGAACATCAATAAATGCTGTACGACCTCCTCGATTTTTGTGCCCAAATTTCAGCCTTAAACGCTGCTATACAGATTGCCTAGAAAAGCATGCATGCTGCCATAAAATGCTGCTGTACAGTTTTTCTCGATTTCTGTGCAGAAAACAGCAGTACGGCTGTACGGATTTTTGCCTAGAAAAGCGTGCCAAGGTACAACCACTTGCTGTATGGCCTCCCTTGGAAAATGTGCCAGCAAACTTCAGATTTTCTGCTCCTCGATTTCTGTGCTAACTTGCTGTACAACCTCCTTGGAATCTGAATCAAAACTGCTGTACGACCTTTCTAGAAAATCGTGCCCAAAACCTGCCTTTCACTTTGTGCTAACTCAACTGTACGGACTTGCTGAAACACTGCCTTGGAATGTGTGCCAAGTTGCTGCCTCCTTCTCCTCACCGTCCAGAAATCTCCTTTGCTCTCTTACTCTCCTTCTCTCAATCTGCTCATAAAGAATAAATGACCTTTTCCTCCTTTCCCTCCTTTAATTAACCCTAAGTGACTTTTGGGGAATCCTTAAATCCAATGGTTGGAATAGATTGAGATTTAGGGCTGAGATTAAATGCTCATTTAAATCTCACTTTCTATTTTTTAATTCACCCCACTTTAATAAAGACCACTTAGTCATTTATTTCCAAAGTCACTTTTCCTTTTTAATTTTACATTGACTTTATTAAAGTCACTTTAAAATTAGACTTTAGTAACTTTATCACTTAAAGTCACTTTTAAATTAGATTTGACTTTATAAAAATTATAAAGTCACTTTAGGAGAAAAATTAAATTCTTTTGGACACTTTTCCCTAGGCCAAAGATCAAAGCCTTAGGGAACCACCTGTCCTCTGGTACCAAATTTCAACACTCCCTCTTACCGAGGAAGGTGTTCCTCACCACACCCATCTTGTCTCTGAAGTAGACATGCTTGCTCCGTGGTAAGGCTTTGGTAAGAATATCTGCAACCTGCTCATCAGTGGGAATATAGTCAAGCTTCACAGCTCCCTTTTGAACATAGTCTCTGATGAAATGATATTTGATCTCGATATGCTTTGACCTGTCATGAAATACTGGATTCTCCGTGAGTTTAATGCAACTCTGATTATCATAGTAAATCACTGAAGGTCTCAACGGCTGACAAAATAAGCCAAACAACATCTTGCGAAGCCAGATGGCCTCACAAGTAGCTAGACTGGCTGCCATATACTCTGCTTTCGCTGAACTCAATGCTACTGACTGCTGCTTCCCACTGAACCATGACACTACTGCCGAACCCAACCCAAAACATCACCCTGAAGTGCTCTTCCTATCAGAAGCACAACCTGCCCAATCAGAATCAGTATAACCTGCCAATCTCACTCCATCCCCCTGCCTGTAGTCCAGACCATAATCCACTGTCCCATGCAAGTACCACAAAATGTGTTTTGCAGCCACCCAGTGAACCTTCCTAGGCTCACACATAAACTGACTCATCGTGTTGACTGCAAAACAAATATCTGGTTTAGTGTTGACCAAATACATCAAGGAACCAATCAGCTGCCTGTACAATGTGGGATCCACCAATTCGGAATCCGAAGCATGAAGCTTCTTCCAGTTGGTGATCATCGATATTGACATGGGTTTACTATCCTCCATGTGGAATCTGCCAAGGATGTCCACAATATACTTCCCCCGCCCCAGGAAGAAATGCCCCTCCTCCTGCCACACCTCCAAACCCAAAAAGTAATGCATCAAGCTGATGTCCTTCATCTCAAACTCCGCCGCAAGATCTCTCTTGTAGTGCTCTATGAGTCTCTCTGCACCTGTAATGACCAAGTCATCCACATACAACACCAGAACGAGAGGCTCCTCACCTATCACAATATAGTAAAGGTTCGGATTTGCCTCACTCTTTGTGAAACCCATCCCCTACAAGTATGTATCTATCCTGGAGTACCAAGCTCTGGGAGCTTGCTTCAGGGCGTAAAGGGCCTTCTTCAGTCTGCACACATGGGACTCCTTCCCATGCACCTCAAAGCCCTGTGGCTGCTCAATGTACACCTCCTCTTGTATGAAGCCATTGAGAAATGCAGTCTTCACATCCATCTGGTGGATCTTCCAACCCATCTCTGCTGCTATCGATATAATGGAGTGGATCGAAGTATATCGAGCCACGGGAGCGAAGGTCTCCTCATAATCAACTCCCTCTACCTGGGAGAACCCTCTAGCCACAAACCTCGCTTTGAATTTCTCAATGCTGCCATCTGCAGCATGCTTTACCTTGTAAAGCCATCTGGAAGTAACCATGGATTTGCCCTCCGGCCTTGACACCACCTCCCAAACATCATTCTTCATGATAGAAGAATACTCCTCTTGCATGGCCTCTCTCTAGACTTGTTGGCTAGCTGCCTCCTCATAGCTAGAAGGCTCAGAGTCAAGGATGCTGGTAGCCATTGCCATATAGCTACAAAAACTCTCAGGTGGTCTACTCTCTCTGACTGGCCTCTTAGGCTCAACAACAGATGTGGCATCTCTCAAGGTGTCCTGAAGCCACTTGGGCTTCCTCTTCCCTGAGCGTACTTCTCCCATTGGAGAATGAAACTCCTCCTCCTCATCATCATCAAGAGCCTGAACTCCTGACTGTCTGTCTGCTGTCCTCCTGCCTGCACCTGAACCTGTAGAAGCTGAGGTACCGTGTGAACTGTCCATCAGTGGACTCCCTAGTGAACTGCTCTGCATGCTGCCCAGAGCACCACCCCTCTGGCTCAGCGAGCCACTGCTCACTGACGGCCCTCACATCCTCATAGATGTACCTCCGAATCCTCCTGATCCCTGCCCACTGGATCCCTGCGACTGACTCAACTGCTGCTGAGGGTCTGGCTGATCCAGATACTCTAACTCCTGTGACCTCCTAAAGGCCCTGTCCTCCTTGAAATTCACATCCCGCCTGACAACAACTTTCCTCTGTGTAGGAATGTAAATCCGAAAGGCCTTTGAGGTCTCACTGTAGGCCACAAAGATACCCTTCTCTGTTGTGGGCTCTAGTTTGGTCCTCTTCTCCTTGGGTATGTAGGAGTATGTAATGCACCCAAAGATACGAAGATGACCAATATCAGGCTTCTTCCTAGAAAAAGCCTCCTTCGGACTCATGTGCTTCAAGGCACGATGCAGACTCCTGTTCTGCAAATAAACAGCTGTGTTGCAGGACTCTGCCCACAAGAACAATGCCAACCCCTGATCATGTAACATGGTTTTGACAGCCCCTTCGATGGATCTGTTCTTCCTCTCCGCAACCCCGTTCTGCTGGGGGTTGTAAGGAATAGTGAACTCCCTCCTAATGCCTGCCTCCGCACAATAGTCAACAAACTCTCCAAGGGTGTACTCTCCCCCATTGTCTGACCTCAGGGACTTGATCTTCCGACCTGTCTGTGTCTCCACAAGAGCTCTAAACTCCTGAAACCACTTGAAGACCTCATTCTTAGTCTTCAAGAAATAAATCCAGGTCCTCCTGGAGTGATCATCAATGAATAAAACATAGTACTCATATCCACTCAAGGAAACATGAGACATCTGACCGCTCACATAAGAATGAATCAAATCAAGTATCCCAGTCGCTCTGCTGTCACTGCTGGGAAAAGGGGATTTGGCAAACTTGCCCATCGCACATCCTCTGCAAGTATCAAAGTAATCAGTACTGAAATCTGGCATACCTGTAGTGATCTCCCGCAAGGTCCTCAAGGCTCCATGATACATATGCCCCATCCTGCGGTGCCAAATCTCACACAGCTCAGAACTGCTAGCTCTGCTGTCCGTACTACTGCTCAATGCCAAAGGGGCTGGAATGCAGAGATGGTTATTAAAAACCCAAGAGTGTTTGTTGCCAATGTTGTTGCAAAGACATGGAGACTTGCTTGAAATGATGAAGATGGTGGCGATGTCCATTTGCTATGTTGAATGTCCTATTTTTTGAGCCAAATTTCATGGTCATTTGCTTTATACATCTTAGTTGACATGATAAGGCTCTGTATGGTTAATCGTGCACTGTACATCCCATGCCAAGTTTTTGAGTGTCATTCATGTCATGCAATCTTCTGTCAAGCTAAACAAATTCATCTAAACTTTCTTAGAATTCTAGTCAAGGCTCATTCATTGTCTTGGGGTAAAACCTTCCTATATTGGAAAGCTCTCTTGCTGCCCAATAATGAGAACTACCTTTTCTTCCTCAATGATCCCTATAAAAGGTTTACTTTCTGTAGTGCTGAACAATCAAACACCTTGAATTGTTTGGCTCCTCTTTGCAAGAAAAGTGACACATATAAAATTTGCTATTTACGTGGAGATCTACAATATGGATTCAATTCTCCATCAGAAAGCTCCACTAACTATTTCAGCAACATTAAGGTGTTAGCTTGCCTTGGCCCACTCATAAATAAATACACCCAGAGAGCATATATGGTTCAAGATATACCCTTATTTGACACTGCCTTCAAACTACCTAACCTGAGGTAATTGTGTTTATCTCTCCTTGCATTTGACCGAGTTCCAAAGTAATTAATTGACCTTCACACCTTAACCATTTGGACCATTATCAACTCTTTCTTTTAATTGGAATTTTATATGGTGAGAAACCTGCATATTGAATTCCTTTCAAGAATGCAGCAAGAGAATGAGGTCAAAATCCACTGCTGGTGGTATTCTTGCACAGGTTGCATGTATTCATTGAAATATTGATAGCAATCCGTGCCCATTTCCCTTTAAATTTTAGATCATGCATTTGTATCATAATGTAACCTTAGTTGGAAGAATCTTCAGTTCCATAGGCATAACCAGGGATATGAGTGATAACATCTTTTTAAAATGATAGGGTTGCACGTGATCTCCAACTTTTTTCGTTTTTCATCGAATTCATTAGCACTTGCACGGGTGGTTGAAATCCAGCCATGGTGTAGTAAGCAAAAGCATCTCAAGCCGATACAATTTTTGGGTTGAAACAAATATCAGCCATACCACGAGAGGAGTGTTATTTGAGCTTTGATCTTTTGCACATGCATTTATCCTTCGTTCCATTGAGGTTTTCCACGCAAATGCATTTTGTTGCATCTCTGTAGAAGGCTGGATTTTATCTTCATTTGTGATGCTGAGAATGCCTTTTGGGACCTTGAAAAATCTGATGTTCTGGCTACTGGATCCTTTTAGAGCCTACAGGGTGGGCAAATGAATCTTCATACGAAGATAGCTAATGCTTTGCTTTCATTTTTGAATTTTGTTGAAACTCCCTTTAGGCATGAAGGACAAAGCTAAAAATGTGAAAGGATGACATATGGAGAGAAGTAAAGCAATGTATGTGATATGTGGATAGATGAACAAACTTACCATGCGTTCACAATTACACTGCCAATGCAAGTCACAGTTCAGAATTTTAGTGCAGGTCACAATTTTAATTAGCAGTGCAGGTCACATTTTTTGATTTTAGTGCTACTGACCGGGAATGCGACTTGCCGATTATTGGCAAGACTGGTATGTGCACTAGGTTGTGTCCCTAGTGCAGGTCACATGTTTTGATTTTAGTGCTACTGACCGGGAATGCGACTTGCGATTATTGGCAAGACTGGTATGTCCAAGATGCAAACCTAGTCTTCAATGTAAGTCGCACCTTGTGTCCCTATTGCAGGTTGTGTCTCTATAGCAGACAAACATACAATTGAGTTAAGTGTATTTCATTTTAGAATGTGAATTTTTCAAAGACAACAGGGAAAGTTATGCAGATATGACTGTGAGATTTTCAGAAACAACATGGAAAGTTTTGCAGATATGCTGGCAGCTAGCTTATAGGATAATCTATTTAGGGAGAGGTTTGTGTAGACTCTGGGATCATTTATTGTGAAACTTGAAAGAATAATTAGACAATAAACATGGGTGATAAGTGCATTTCATTTTAGAATGTGAGGCGACCGAATTCATCAAACAGATGAAAAAGTAAAGTTACGAAGATATGCTGGCAGTTAGCTCTTGGAATAATCTATTTAGCAAGGGGTTTGTCTAGAAACTTGGAGCATTTATTGTGAAACTTCCGAGAAAAAAAACTACGTAATACATCAAACAGATGAAAAAACAATCTGTCCCATAAACTATCTTTACCCATAAACTTTAACATAATTTCTTCTTCTATAAACTTATGATAGTAGCTACTCACAACTTTTATGTATGTCGAAACTTTGGGTGATAGTGTGATATGTGATTGATTCGAGGGTGGGAAGGATGAACGTCCTTGTCGCAGGTTCTATCTCGAGAGGGAAATACACATGCGACTTGCGACCTGCATCGGTCCCAATACTAGCTTTGACGCATGTCTTTCACAAATGTGTCATTCAGTTATACATCGTATAATTCAAACCATAAATCAATGCACGGTGGTGATAAATAACAACGATTAAAAATCAACCAGATTCCCACATACTCCAATCACAAACACATGGAAATAAATAGAATCCGAGTCATGAGCTCAAGTTCATGAACTCGACCTGGTAGTCGTCACCCAATTTAGAATGTTTAGGGCAAACCAAGGTGAAAATAAATGAACAGAACATGATATGGCAAGGGATGGGCATATTAGACCATAAGCGCCGAGTTTGGAGGCTAAGGGAATAATTAAGGGCAATGGTCTGATGGGTAAGCGTAGAGGTAATAGGAGAGAACGAATGTCAAATGTATAAGAGCGCAAGGGAGGGTAATGAAGGGAATGGACACTTGTCACTGAAACAAGAACAATGATGGTAGCTAGAGGAAAGGTCACGGATAGGAAATGCGTGCTAAGTTTATCACGTGCTACGGGATCAACGAGGTCGCAGGTCGCAATTTCAGATCACAGTGAGGAGCCACTCTAAACTCAAAATTCGACTTGCGACTAATGTGGAAGGCATGATCACAAATCACGTTTGTTGATCATAGTCTAGATACAGCTCGATTGAAAAATCACACTAAAGTAAAAGGCTTTGATGCATTACTGCATACCAATGCAACAATGTAGTGTTCCTTTACTGTTGCATATTTTCCTGCCTGGAATGTTTCATTCCCTGCAACCTTATGATGCAAGAGATTATGGATGGTAGCTATCAATGGTGCTGATCATTCCACTCTCCCTTTCGGAGACATTACAAATGTAGAAATTGCTTCCTCGTGATTTAAGAGTGAACCAAGTGCTTATTCAATATAATTTTTCCTTTCCATTCATTTGCTAGAATGAATGATAACTTTATGGGATAATTGCAATGGCCTCCATACACTTCGTCCTTACCCATTTGATTTTCACTGTCACTTTTTTTCACAATAATGATTCTAATCAACAGAATCCAAGCCCTCTTCACAAGCCTGTATCACATGCTTGTACTTGCCTAATGATAAAAGAGCTAGAGCCTTTAATTCAATCCATTTATTAGAATGGAGCAGATTAAAAGAGCCTCGTTTACTAGATGCAATGCATGTGATACACCATCTGAGTTTTGTTTTGCACTAAGAAGATTTACTGCTTCATCAATCTTATCGTACACTTGCTCTACCTTCCTTATTCCTTCTAAATCTTCACATGCTAAGTTCAAATCTATCGTCTCTAATTCATTTAGATGCCTTCAACCATCTTTAAAATATCTCAATGCAAGTTTTCCTTCTCCAAGCATAAGATGGAAACTATGGTCTCATGGCATGCTTGGATATATAATGTTCATTGCCTTGATTACAACATTTAAGAGTATCTCAATCATTGCCTTGACACTATTGCAACCCTCGACATGACCTTTCAATGTGAGTGAATATTAGCATACTTGAGCTGCTAGATTAAAATAAGCTCCTTTTAATTCTTGAAAATGCTATTCCAATGGCCTTTGTTAGCAAGAATATAGTATTGCATGCACCATTATTTCAACATATATAAAAATTTGAAACATTACCCTAGAGCTTGCATAAGTAATATAATAACATCTTCTGGGTTTGACTCAACTTTTGCATCATGATGAATACAATGAAAATCAATTGTTAGAGAATCTAGGGCAAAGTAGTGTTGTGATGATTCTCTGAGACTTGATAATGTTGGACACCTAATCTTTTATGGGTTAGTGTAGAAGCGGAATAGACTAAGGAAGTCCAAGAGACCTTGGGATGTGGAACCCAACGGTCACACCATGTACTATAAATGTATATCATTTGTTAATAAAAAATGTACTCTCATGTTTGATCTTTTATACTCTTTCTGCCATGTGTGTGTTTAATATGGTATCAGAGTTGCAGGCGAATTTATGCCCTGCTCAAATTTGAGCCACTAGTTGTGGCCTCTCTGTGCATGTCAATTCTGCATTCCTGTGGATAGAACTGTCATTATTGTGTGCATGCCTATTTCATGCTGCAAACTGTCTGGCTGACCTCTCTCAGCTAGATTTGTGCTGGGTTCTCTATCCACTGTCTCAAATAGAAAAAAAACGCACCTGCACTCTTGCCTATTCTGCCCATGTTCTGCATTTCTGCAGCCTGACACATCTGCCTTCTGCCAGCACAAATTCCTGACTCTGAACAATGGTGATTCTCTGCGCATGAATGAATGGCTCCCTCAGTGTTCGGTTATATACCACTGTCCGTTGTCTAAATGCTTGTGAAGGCTGCTCTTACGCTTGTGTTTAAACGCCCCTTCGCTCTGCGTCCATACGCCCCTCATACCTTGGCATCGAAGCGTTTGTTTTGCCCATCCATCAACCAAAACAAATGTAACCGTAGTTCCAGAAGTTTCCTCCTTCCTCTGGAATTCCTTGTCAATTTTAACAAATCCTGCTACTAATGCCAGAGGCAACGCTTGCAACCACTCTTCTCTACCAATGCAATCTTCAGTTGAAAATTTTGTAGTTTCGTTTTCCATGATAAACGACTGATCTCTGCTATAGAAAGGGGCTTCCATATATTCAAGATTTTTAGAGCCTATTTCTGTGGCCATTACCTCAGTGGTTGAACTGCTGTGATTTGATTGCCTCTTCTTCTCCTTTGATTTATGGCTAGATTTCCCTGTTAGTCTCTAAACCAGAGTCTGAAAGTTTTCTGGGTTAGTTTTGATAATTTTGGGTTCATAAACATGCACAACACGTACCTTTGGAGTGATGATACTGTTGACGCGTAAATATTTTCTTGAACTTCCTTCATCATTGGCAGCAGAATAAAAGCTCCAAGTCACATTAGAGCATTCATTGGCAACAGAATAAGTGCTGGAAATCACATTAGATAATTCATTGGCAGCCAACATGGTATAGGCAAATATTTCCTCCTTTGGATTGCGCTATGACAGATTGCTCTCAGCTTGACAATCAAATGCACTATGGGCATCTGGTGTAGTGGTATCAACCCCCAAATCTCGTTCCCGTTCGGGGTCTGGTGGAGATGTGGTGAGCGTGGAGTTGCGGTGAGCGTGGAGTTGCTTGGTGCTGTAAGTTGAATACCATTCCTTCATTGAGAGGAATTCAAAGTATCATCAAGGCACTGCATTTTTTTGAAAAATGGATCGAATTGGTGAAGTATTAGAGTTCTTGAAAACTCTTATACAATCTACTATTGATGACACATTTCAAATCAGCAAAGGCTCTCTCTCAGAAATTCAGACATGTCTACAATATGCACAATAACATATTGAATTTTTGCAGCTTGAATCTCAACTACAGCATGAAGAATTACAGCAGTGGAGTCATCATTCTGAACCTGTTTATGTTTAAAAGATTGAAAAAGACTCCCATAAACAACAAGTCAATATTGTTGAAGTTCATTCAGATCCAGTGCCCAATAAAGCAACAGAGTTACATGCAGACACAAAAATTCAGCCAACACTTCCCAAGCCAATCATCAAACCTTGGGAAGAGCTTGTCCATAAGAAAAAATTGGTCTTGGATATGACAAGGGCGTGTCCTTTCATATTCCAGACTACTCCAAACCAATCCAATTTCAAAGTGTTGGATTTCTTCAGGATGGTTCATCTTCACCTGCTCCTCATGACAGTTCATTTTTAGCTGTTTCAGATTCTGGTTCTCTTCCACAGCAACCACAACAGATTGTGAAATGCCAACACTGTGACCGAGTTGGCCATCTGAAAGATCACTGTTTTGATCTTCATCCATGTTAGCACTGTCATAAACCAGTCATTCTTCAAACAGATGCTTCAGAAACAAACCTCCTGCAAGAACAAAGATTCATCTTGGATGGATCGCTTCTTGGAAATGGGCATCAACAGCTAAGAAGATATTTCAGTCACATGTCAGAACTTGTTCAAGAGTATTGAACAGTCTTGCAATTGAGTTTTCTCCACCATCTCACCTTGTATCTGACAGGGGGGAAATAATGGTCATCTACAATCTTCAAAGTCACATCAAGCGAGCCTGAGCCACAACCTGCCACACCAGTTTCAGAGTTTCAGCCAGAGACAAAGATGCCCTTGAGCATGCCTTCAGTTGGTAATGCATCTTCAAAGAATTTGGGACACTTCCTCTAGCAGAAGACTTCAGCTTCTTGCCAGTTTCAGAAGAATTCCAGCAATAGAATTGGGGACACTTCCTCTAGTAGAAGACTTTATCTTCTTGCCAGTTTCGGAAGAGTTCTAGGAATTGCATTAAGCATTACAGAGTTGGTGGTAATCCTTAAACCATCACAGGTTGAGACCTCCCTTTTCAGGTTGAGGTTCTCCCTTTTATGCGGGGTGAGACCTCCCTTTCATGGTTGAAGGTTTCCCTCTTCAAAACATCAGGAACACTTCCTCTAGCAGAAGACTTGAGCTTCATGCCAGAATTGGAAGAGTTCTGGGAACTACACTAAGTGTTCCAGTGTTGGTGGTCATCCTTAAACCACCACCCTTTATACCAACATTTCAGAGAGCACATTCAGCCTAGTGCTGCCATGCATTTATGCACATTTTGTATTATAGCTCTCTTCTTGGACTCATACATAACCCTTCAGATTAAGGCGGGGAATGTTGGACACCTAATCCTCTATGGGTTAGTGTGGAAGAGGAATAGACTAAGGAAGTCCAAGAGACCTTGGGATGTGGAACCCAACGGTCACACCATGTAGTATAAATGTATAATATTTGTTAATAAAAAATGTACTCTCATGTTTTATCTTTCATACTCTTTCTGCCATGTGTGTGTTTAACAAATAATAATTTGTGAAGTCTTATTACCTTTTCTTAGTTAGCTTATACTTCTTCTTCTTCTTATTAGTGCATATGTGTGTGCTTCATCAAACTACTACCAAAACAAAATAACAAGAACACAAATTTGGCTCTCTGCCAGGGACAAACCCTCTCCACTCTTGAGAGGGAAACCCTTTGTAAGTTTTCTCTTATTGAAGCTTCTTATTTGAACAACTACCAAAGCCTAGACCCTTGACTAGGATGTCCTCCAAGCATGAGTCAAATCCTTCCTCTTTCTGCATTGTCACTTCCAGCACATCTTCCGTCTCTTCTTCCGGCACTTTGTCTTCTAGTACTTTTGTCTTCTAGGTTAGTAAACCCTAGAATATTAGGGCTCCTCTTCTTCGCTATAAGGAGGTCCTTCTTTGCTTATCTTGGAGACCTTGTAGACCTTTCTCTACATCCAAATGATACCCTTCAAAGTGCTGCCTTTAAATTGCTGTCAATCTGTAACAACTTACCTCTGAAATCCTCGCACGTGTGGACATCAAGAACCATAGAATAGTCCTATTCTCACTGGCTCTTCCTCCTTTTCTCGCTGATGAGAGAGGCCTTGTAGCCCTAATTTGTACCAAAAAATTGTGAGATATAATGACATGCACCTTACTATAGTTGTAGTTGCAGGCAACCCTTACTTCTTTGCACGTGTGACTGTATGTATTCCCTAAAGACAATATTTTCTTCTTCGTTGTTTCACCTACTTTCTTTGCTGCCCTTGTAGCCATTTTTCTCACCTTTTCTTCATCTTACTTTGTCCTCCTTGCGTGCAGATTTCAGAGATATGATTGTGTCCAAATGAGGAGTGGACAACCTCTATAAATAGAGGCTTGTCCCTCCTCTCTCCAGACGACATGACTGCCCATTAGGTTGACTTATAGTTTGTGCCATAATTCGACATTTCTTCATCGTTTTTGCTGCTTGTAGTCTTCGTTGCTACTAGGAAAGGATTTGACCATGCTTGGAGTTGTTCCCTTGACCTTGTATGACATTATACATGATGTAACATGCCCTCAATGGGTCTTATCATAATTAAATTTTGACTTTGACTCTCTAGAAGCACTTCAAAATGTGCTTAACCTATTTTCAATGAGCAAGAAACTCATTGACAAATAATACAAAAATAATTTCTCTTTTCTTGAATAAGTACAAATATCAAAATTATGTTTATGAAGATCAAACCTAGTTACATTTCCTCCAACACTCCCTCTTAACTAGGGAGGTATTCATACAACATTACAAGGTGTTTGGAAATTTTCAATCTTGAAGAATTCACATAAGAGAAACCGGATTAGAAATCCATCTGTTATAGCATCATATTCATCAACATTATCATAGTGCAAGGCCTTGAATAATAACTCCATCTCTTTACGAGACCATGAGCCACAATGCTAGCGAGACCAATGATTTATAGACACCTTCATCATTGTCTCTCAAGGTACATACCTACCCGGGTGTTCTCGAGTATGACCTTCTAGGACTATTCTTATATTTGGTTCCCAGCCCTCAAAGAATATCGGTCCTCTTTCCTACTCTTGTCATGGATGCCCTACACATCCTCAAAGAGTATCAAATGCTAGATGATTACCTAATCCTCCCATTCTTTCTTCCAAATGAAGACAAGAATGTTGTCTCTATCTTGTGTCTACATTTCCATTCATGGCCCTCATCTAGACTTACGATTGTTAGTCCTGCATGATCCACGACATGGAAAACACAATAGTCACTCCTTTGTATTCATGGGTGATTCAAAACTCCCTCTTGATCAGGGACTTGTCAAATCTCCCTCTTATCTGGGGACTCTTTCCTTCATCAATAACTTCTTTTTCATGGGTCCTTCAGCTGCATGATCTCCTTCCTTTCTTGATGTCATGAAGTCTTTGATCGAACTTCTTCTCGGTAGGGCAACATCCATCCATCACTTTCCTTCTTGGTTAGTCATGTCATTGCTTCGTGAAACGTGACTATCAGGTTCTTCTAGTCATCTTAGATACTCCTTTGTCATCTTGTCCATGTTTCAGAATGCTCTCCTCATGGATGCTCCATCATACTTGCTAGGTTATATGATTTGACCTGGTAGCCCATCATGACTTCATCCTGATATTGCTTCAACATTTTTTTTCCTTTTGTTGTATGGCTTCTTCATCACAACATCTTCATAGAGTAGAATCAGTTATATGCACCTTTTATATCTCCAAGGTCTTCATAGATGTCAAGGGTCCTTTCTTCCTTCATCAGATTTATCCTGCCTTATTTTGGGAGATATCTATCAAACGCATTTTGTCAGATAATGATTCTCAGTGATGATGGTGTTCTTCACATGCTTGATCTCTTTCTTCATTTGCTTCTTCTCAGATAGATTGATCAACCACCTAATGCTTCTTGTGGAAGCATTCCTTCATCCTTTGCTTTTTGGACTTGTCAGCATTTATTCTTGCTTCTTAGTCAACAATCTTATGCTCCTTATGTGAGCATGTTCTTTCGTTGACCTTCATTACATCGTGGTACATGCCTTCGAGCATGTTCTTGGTGAAAGAGATCCTTTCATGCTTGATCATGTTATAGAACTATACCCATGACTCAATAATATACAAATGATGACATGACTTAAATTTGATGCATACATACCTCATCTTGATCCTCCTTGATCATTATTTGGTGTATCCCTTCTTGCTTCATCTTAGCCTGCCTGCATAACATCCCTTTTCTTGAATCCCATGAGTGGGATTCCCAATGAGACATATGCCTTGGTTCATGAACCTTCTCTTGAAGATTCCATCATAGGATCTTAAATATCCACACCTTGCAAATGTTTCCTACCTTTGATGATTTAGGTATTCTAAGATTCTTGTCATGATCAAGTTTTCTTCCATCATATATGAGGTCCTATTCTAGGTATGCTCCTTCTACATTATAGAGGGTAATTCTAGCCATGCAATTTAATTTATTCCTACATGCTCCTATTCTACTCAAAACTTTGAAAGAATTCTAGAAGGAAAGATTTTGAACTTGTCATAGTAGAGATCCAAAGGATTTTCCTTCTTTTGCTTCTTTCCTTCTTCTTCCACCTCTCGAGTTATATGAGCTTCTTCTCTCTTTCTCTTGTTGTTGTTGTCCTTCTTAAGCTTGGGACAATTCCTTTTGTAGTGTCCATATTCTTGGCATCCAAAACATTGGATCTTGGACATGTCTTTGTTGCTTGTTCTTTGGGGACCAAACTTGCCAAATTTACCCTTTCTTTTGGCCATGGTAGCAAATACTTGCTCCTTTGATCCCACATCTTATTTCGCCTTAAGTCTAGTCTCCTTTGTTCTGCATAGAGACCACATATCACTGAGAGTGGTTGCTTCCTTCTTGGCATAAATTCTTGATGTGAAGTTTCCCCACTCCTCAGGTAGAGCATTGAGTACAACAGTTTTCATCTCTATGTCAGACATGACTTACCCAAGCTCTTGAAGTTTACCTCTCATCTAAGATATTTTCATGAAGTAGGGAGCTATTAATTCCTTTGTTATCTTCATCTTATATACTTTATTTCTCAGAAATAATACTTATTTGGTGGTGGATACCGCGAATAGCTATACTAGCTTATCATAAATTTCTTTTGATGTCTCAAACTTGGAGACATAGGGAATGAGAGAGTCCTTGATTGATTCTATCAGAATCCTTTGAGCTCTTGTCTCATCCTTATTGTACTTGGCTAAGGCTTGAGTCTGTTCCTTAGTAGGGACAATGATGTTCCCCTTGACATATTCTAGGAGCTCATTCTCCTTGAGAAGTAGATCAATCCTCTTCTTCCCTGAAAGAAAGTTATTGGTGCCTACCAATTTATTGATTTCCTTGCAAAAATACATTGATGTATATTCACAAGGGGACATGTAATTACTTGATAGATTTTGAGATTTGATGGATTTTCTTCCTCCTTGAAAGCTTTATGGATTGTCTTCCCTAGATCTTGATGTCCTTCAAGTTGTATTCTCCAAGTGGACTTGCCTGGTGATGAGGTGTGCTTGAGGGCTTGTAGCTTGATGTAGATCTGATTCTTCTTTTATATAAGGCTCTCCTTCTAGCTTTCTAGCCCTCCTTGATGAATGATGGATTGTAGACCCTTCTTGTCCTTGAAGTGGTTGAGACTTCTAGGCTTGATGCTTCAACTTTGTGGATGCTTGAGTCTTCTTGAGTTGCCCTTTCCTTGATGTGCCACCTATCGCTCTGATACCATGTTAGAGAACCTAGGGAAAATGAGTGTTGTGATGATTCTATGAGACTTGATAACAATTTGTGAATTCTTATTACTTTTTCTTAGTTAGCTTATACTTCTTCTTCTTCTTATTAGTGCATATGTGTGTGCTTCATCAAACTGCTACCAAAACAAAATAACAAGAACAAAAATTTGGCTCTTTGATAGGGACAAAGCCTCTCCAATCTTGAGAGGGAAACCCTTTGTAAGTTTTCTCTTATTGAAGCTTATTATTTGAACAACTGCCAAATCCTAGACCCTTGACTAGGATGTCCTCCAAGCATGAGTCAAATCCTTCCTCTTTCTGCATAGTCACTTCCAACACATCTTTTGGCTCTTCTTCCGACACTTTGTCTTCTAGGTTAGTAAACTCTAGAATATTAGGGCTCCTCTTATTCGATATAAGTAGGTCCTTCTTTTCTTATCTTGGAGATCTTGTAGACCTTTCTCTACATCCAAATGATATCCTTCAAAGTGCTGCCTTTAAATTGATGTCAATCTGTAACAACTTACCTATGAAATCCTCGCATGTGTGGACAATAAGAACCCTAGAACAATCCTTCTATTCTCAGTGGCTCTTCCTCCTTTTCTCGCTGATGAGAGAGGCCCTGTAGGCCTAATTTGTACCAAAAAATTGTGAGATATAATGACCTGCACCTTACTGTAGTTGTAGCTGTAGGCAACCCTTACTTCTTCACACGTGTGACTGTGTCTATGCTCTAAAGACAATCTTTTCTTCTTCACTGTTTCACCTTCTTCATTGTTTTTGCTAATTGTAGTCTTCGTTGCTGCTAGGAGAGGATTTGACCATGCTTGGAGGTGTTCCCTTGACCTTGTATGACATTATACATGATGTAACATGCCCTCAAAGGGTCTTATCATAATTACATTTTGACTTTGACTCTCTAGAAGAACTTCAAAATGTGCTTAACCTATTTTTAGTGAGCAAGAAACTCATTGACAAACAATACAAAAATAATTTCTCTTTTCTTGAATAAGTACAAATATCAAAATTACGTTTATGAAGAACGAACCTAGTTACATTTTCTCCAACATCAATTTCACATATAGAGTTGAACTCTCCTGCAACAACATTCTTTAAGACAAGATTTGCTATATATGTCATCTTATCATTGCAATGGAGATATTGCTTTTCCAAAACAATAAGTGCCAAAGAATTTTGAATTGAAGCTTCTCTTCCAGATATAAGCTCCTGTAGAAGGATGCAAACTGCATAGTAGAATTTTTTTTGTAGATTCAAACTGCAAATGGTAATATGCTAAACTAATGGACTTGAATATACTCTACTCATCAGCGGAAAACAAACGATCAATGAAATCACAAAGCATATAAGAGAAATAATTCAATAACATATAACACAATGATTTTTCAGGGAAAGCCACAACTAAAAACCCCTGCTATTTATATATTGCATTAGTCAAAGAATATGGATGATATAATATCTTTTGCTCAACCTGCACAAGTATTTTCTATCCATTGCTTGACTGAATTCCTTTGGACAATACTTAGCCAAATTTCCAAGCCTCCAAGCTCCTAATTCCTTGCCCTGTTCAATGAGGAATTAAACCCTTATTTAATAGGAATTTTCCTCCATTGGATTGCACAGTTCTTTTAGGCTCTTCCTATAACTGCATGCACCATCTTTACAATTTGGAAAATTATACAACTGATAGTACACTGTCCTTGAACTCCAATCTCAACTTGGTCTTTCTCTGATTTGACATGCACGAGCTAATTATGAGTGAATATTTAGTTTACTGGTTGATCACTGTAGGAAGCACCACACTCGACTTCGGGCAGTGCCATACTACACTTCAGGCAACACCACATTGCACTTCAGGAAGCACCATATTCGACTAAATACAACACCACACCACTAGATCTCCCACTAGTTCCTCCATCAGTTGGGACTAGTTTAGCTGACTTTAACTCAATTAGACTGAATTAATTAATTACAACTCAAAATGAAGTCAACCAGGGCTCCTATAATGTAGGAGACACTCTACATGACTCTAGTTAGACCCTCAACTCTAATTAATTGATCCAACCACAATTTATTTTATCTTCTTAAACACAAATGGAGAGGTAGTGCTGAAAAATTATTTGCAAAACAAATGAATGCAAACTGCCATAAACGCTAATGTGAAGGATGAAGCTAGACATGCAAGTATAGGCAGTTTGCCTCATGGACATACTAGCACTCTTAGCCTCAATGATAGGAGTTTGACCATTACAATTGACAAGGATATCTATTAAGACCATGAAAAGCACAAGGAGACCCAAAATTTAGATATACAGGTTGAAAATTTTTGGTGGTGTTGTAGCGGCTACATTGGTAGAATCCAGGATCTCTACCTACATCCCTACAATAGATCAAGTCTTGTTAATAATGCAAGGAAGTATTGAATAGACACTGTGGGTACCTCTTGGGATACTTGATGTTTTAGAGATATGCTCTTGCCCTCTCTCCCAACTAGGTCTTGTCAATCTTTACATGTTAAAACAAGAGCTCACACATGCAAGTCTTTGACCATGATGCATAGAACATGACTTAGGGCTTATTATATCCAAAAATTTAAAGTGAGTTTCCGGTGTTGTTCCATTGCCAACATGCTTGTTCAGTACCTCGATGGAGTCACTCAAGGAAAGCATTGATTCGTTGCCAATAAGCCTATTCAATATCCCAATGAAGTTTCTTGCATCACCTCTCTATACAGGAAGCATTTCTCAAAACTTTACCCTCTATTTAATTAATTTTCTTTTACATGCACGTTGGAATCATTTATTGTGTATTTATTATGTTAGGGCGGATGAGGGATATTGAATTATTTTATGGGAAAGAGAGGTTGTTTCTTGTTTTCAGAAACATTCCTACATCATATGTTCAACTGATAGTGAAAACATACCATCGAAATATCCTATACCATGCCAGATATAGGGTTCAAGTTTAAAATGTAGGTCATATGAATCGAATAGGGTTCCCCATGGGAACCTATTCATATTTTCCTTGTTAATGAGTTAGAATCATAGGAAGTATGTCCAGGATGTAGTTTTAATAACTTGATCTATGAGAGGTTGCCTCTTGGAGAAGCCATTACAACCACACACAACCATTTGATTAGGGTTTCATCATTAGGGAAAAGTGACCAAAAAAGATCTTCTAGGGTTTCAACATGTGGAAAGAGGCATAAGGGAATATCATCACGACTCACAAGGTCTGTAGGGAGCATGCATAGAACAAGGCTTGGATGAAAGTGTGAAAGCTAATGCAGTGCCATGCAACATAGAGAACAAAATCGATGTTAGGTGTATAGGAAGTGAACACAATGTAAGGAGAAGACCATGTCAGGCACAAAAATAATGGATGATCTAATGCAACAGGAAAAACTACATGCAATACTGGAAAAACAATGCAGTGCAATGCAAGAAAATTTGGCTAACTGTGACTAAAAGAGCCATGTAATGATTATGCAGACAATTCATAAATGAAACGTAGTGAAGAGTAATGTAGTAAGATGAATTCAAGATAAGTGCACAATGTAATGAAATTAACAAAACTATATGCAATAAAGAAAATACAAAAAATGTACCCTAACTAGTCTAAACCTAAAACCCTAATTTAGCTAGAGAGGAGATCAGGTCATGTGAACTCAAACTTCCAGTGAAAACAACATAAAATTTCTCGAAGTGCAACAATAAAGATGCCAATGATTAAAAATAGTATAAAGCATTGTGCAAAAACAAATATACTTACCTCTAAATCATGCATACAAGCAAGAAGGTTGTGCCTACTGGCAGGAAAGCGTGCTAGAAAAGACTGTTCTAACTAGACCACAACTTTGTCTTGATAAATAGAATGATAAAATTGAAAACCTTGAGAATTTCTCCACAATATGCATTCATTTGTTCTTAACCCTAAATACAATACAAGAGAGACGAGATTCTCCCTGCCTTCAGAGGAATTTTCTAGAATCTCTGCTTGCAGAGGAATTTTCTAGATAAAATTCTTCCAACCAATTAACAATCTTATCATAGTATTCAAAATGACCAACTAGAAAACCCTGAAAATTTTCCAAAGATGGGCATCCACTTGGTGCAACTGAGATATGAGAGGAATCCAATGCGGAAACCCTAATTTGATCCCGTCGAGGAAATTTTTCAAGAATGTGAGGACCCGACATAACCATCAACGAGAGCTAAAGTGCCTCGTCATTCTGACAAACATTTGATCCTGCAAATAGTAGATCATCCAATATTGGTGGTTGTTGGAAAATGCAATATGGAATCTATTAATTCAAATATTCATTTTCCTTAACATTTGCTTGTGAAATTTTTTATCTTCCTGTGTTCTTCTTTATTATATCTTTTCATCAAACAAATATCAAGAGTAATACAAAAAAGACAATGGACACAAATATTAGGCTCCAAGTCAAGGAAAAACCCCTTCAAAGGGAAAACCCAAAAAATATCCTCTTCTTATAGAATATGCTTCAAATGAGACAACAAAACCCCAAACCCTAGACCAAGTCCTCCTCCAATTACCAAGTTATCCCTTACAATAGAATTATATCACCATAACTCAATCCTGCATGAATCTACAACTTCGACCACAAATTTAATCTTGTAACTTCGTATTGCAACTTCGGCCCTATAGCTGCTACAAAAACCCTAATTCATCTTCTTCAAGAGATCCTTTTCTAAGCAAGAGACTTCCCAAGGTCAACGAAGTCAAAATAGAGTATTTCCTCTTCTAACGACTTGATACTGTAACTCGTCCTTCTGCAACTTAGACCTGCAATTTTGACATTCCTTGAAGCTGTAGAAACCCTAATTCTTCACACATGTGAGAGATATAAACCCTAAAAACAAGTTTTATTCCTTCTTTTCTTCTTCTAGACCTTCATTCTTCTTGTCTTCTTGCTTCCCAACTACAAATCAAACTTCCTTTCTTGAGATTGAAATTGTGAGTGAGTGAATGCCAAATGAGGTCGAATTTACTCCTTTATATAACCTTTCAAAGGGGTCAAATTCCCTCCTTTAGGCCGACTTGAAGCTGTCAGGGATGACTTGTACTTTGGAGGTTTGGAGGACTTTCTAGACTCAAAATAAATTCTTTTATATATATATATATATATATATATATCCCGGAAGGGTCTTATAAACATGATGTTGACTCTCTTTACTCATGAAAATATATCCTATGACCTAAAAAACCATAAACACATGAAGAAAATGATTTTACCTAGAAGACCATCAAGAAGGAGCATGGAACCCATGCTTTAAAATAATAATTGCTTCTTTTCTTCCTTTGTTTGTTACATAAGATATATATTGAAATGAGTACAACAAAAATTATGAAGACCGAAACTAGTTACATTTTCAACACTCCCTCTTAACTAGGGAGGTATTCATAATTGTACAACTAGTACAACATCATTCTTAAACTGAAGAGTTCTCATAAGAAGAGTCAGAATGATAAGTCATCTGTAAGCATCAATATTATAACCAACATTGTCTTTCAAGGCCTAACTAGACAAACTCAACTTCACTCAAGAGCATTATGCCGGGAGGCTTTATGTGTGATACCACACTACCTCTATAAGGCACATACCCCATCCAAATGTTTAGAAGGTATGTCCTTTTTAGACTATTCTTATCTTGGATTTTTTTTTAACCTCTAATCCTCAAAGAATATCGGTCCTCTTCGACCACTCTTATCTTGGATACCTGTCCCATCCTCGAAAAGTGTAAGTACCTTTCCTTTTTTAGATCATTAGGGGAATTTTGAGGTACAACCAAAATAAACCTTATAAGAACCTTTCAACCATGGTGGATGATTCACCATTTTTGGAGTAAAAAAGTAAAAAGATTAAAAAATAATAAAATAATAAAACTACTTTTTTCAACTCATATTTTGAACTTATCTCCCTAAGGCTTTACTCAAATTTTGAGCAGGAGTACTCGTTGGATTCAAAATTTAATTCCTCATCCAAGGAGTACCAGTGTTGCATACTTTTTATGGACCCTGCTATAAGAAAAATGAGAAATACATGAAAAACGTGATTGCAATCACGTTTTTCATGTACTAGGGTCCATCAAAAGTATGCAACATGGGCAAATCTAAAGCAACATATAAATGTGCTTATCAACAATAATATCAACAATACATACATGTAGTTAAATATCATAAGAGAAATATATTATTCTAAAAAATAGAACACCTCATGTAGATATTTCAAAGCATGCTCGGTGGCAACTCTATGTGAATGAAGCAGTTCAATCATGAATTTATTTAGGTTCTATGCACATCATATATATACAGATGGATGTTCAAAACAGAACATCAAAAGAAATGTCGGATTCCATATCAATTTCAACAACATCTTGAACTAAGAAGAGCTTCGGCGTAAATCACATATAGAAAGACCTTTGTCGACGCGTTTCGAACCAACAAGTGTGGTTCTGACGATGAACCACAGTTGTTGTTTCGAAACGCGTCGACAAAGGTCTTTCTATATGTGATTTATGCCGAAGCTCTTCTTATAATTGTTATGGATCACAAAAGTCTCAATTCAACATCTTGAACTACAAATTAGAGTATCCAAGGATTTACATCTCCATTATTCAAAAACATTTTCCAATAGATTTGCAACATGGAATTTATTTCCCAAATTCTAGAAATCAGTTCATCATGCCATGGTACATCATTTCAGGCCTTGGAATCCATCTCCCTTTGATTTAGATCATTAGAGGCTCATAAACTACCATAAGTAGATCATAATGATATAAAACCAAAAACATAATTAATATCAAATCCATAACTTGGAATTCATCATCCTGACTTCATCAGATAACTATTAAATATAGACATATCTAGATTGCAATGCTCTAAGCATAATGCCTTGCTAATCCATCATAATCAAAATTACATAACTCAATGTTGTACCATCACATAAACATAGTCAACTTATCAAATATTAGAAGTCAAATCACAACCATTATCAAAGTCATCATTATCACAATATTAATACTTTCAATCAGGAGATAGGTGGAGCTCATATCAAATCATGAATTCATCATGCTAACAAGTTATTATCAACCACACATTATCAATCCTAACTTGAGCAAGACATTCTCATAATCATAATACAAGTCATTTATGTCATTAGGTGCAAATGCATACTGTCACCAAGGACGAGTCATGCAGGTTCCATTTACATGTTGAATCACAACTATCATTACTTCAACCATTGTGCTAGGAACAAGGAGACCAATACAAAATCATTTTTCCAAATATTCACATAAGTCATTATGCCCACATAGCATCAGATCATTAGACATTAGGTCAAGTCCAAATTTGCTATCATAGGGAGATATATAGTCAAAGAATATCTCAATCATCAATTCAAAGTTATTGTCAAGCATCATGAAAAAACACTGTTCATATATACCGGTAAGCCAAATCATGCCAGCCTCTTGTAGCACAAACATAGTGACATATCTATATATATATGTCCCAACCACCTGCAATCACAAGTTTAGTATGCATGGTCATATTATGGCAAACATTCAACCTTTTCCTATTTTCAGATATTGTTATCTGCCACACACCTGTAGGACTAGCATCTCCCACATGAACATATGATTTCAAGCACAATGATCAACAATTTAACCCAAAAACTTCAGAAATCATATTACAATAGCAGAATATGTTGGAGACATCTTGATTCAAAGTTAAGACAGCTTCATAAAGCTTCAGATGAGGGTCAACTATAGTCAAATCTCTGGACGCTCCCTTTAGGTTAGCAGGGGAGCGTCTTTAGTTGCCCGGACGCTGTCTAGGCCTTAGCATGTGTGCATCTAGGGACGAGATCTCCCAGATATGGGATTGTGTCTGGAGTAGAAACCCTAATTTCTATACAGGCTCTAGATCTGAGACTTTTGCTGAAGATCAGTAATATCAGATGCACATAAACCATACTTCAACAACACATAATAGTAATATGAGTAAGAGTCTTGAGAAGAGATTCTCCCTTTGATTGGGGATCTACTTCATTCATATTCATTCATGTCATCAACCTGTCTCTACTAGATTCAAGCAACAATAGATATTGTTATATCATAAACATATATCTATCATGGCTATCAGTATTCTATCATCAATTTTTTTCATCAAAGGTTAGACTTAAAGCAATAGATAGATGCAACAACATATTTCAAAGATTATGAACACAATAGCACTTTCTATCAAGTCACTCCATCAAGTAAGGAAATTAATTTTAACCATATGCTATCAAGACATGACCATAGTTAGCAAGAGATCTACTTATCAATCTTACACTTATAACCCTCACATCAAGGTTACCATGCTTATGAACAATGAGATCAAATTAGGTCATTCAATAAAGCTTTATCAAAACAACAAGAGTGTCAATCACTCTTTTCATATGCTTATCGCTAGCATTACCAACAAACTCATGTATAGGAGTCAATGAGCTATCCTTCTATATGAAATCCATCATGACAAGTATCAAGAGTATCAATTACTATAGTCAAGGTGCTAGCCTTCTTTATAGGAACAAGATATCCAACAGATAGATCATAGATGTTAGCCAAACATAAAGTGTATCAATGTATCAACATTAGATTGCCTCATAGAATTCAAGAAGATCAAAATGTTCAACACCAAGTGCATCATTTCATCATAGGAAACATATATCCAATTCACTTTCATATGCATGTATGAGCCATTAAATAAAGATACACTCTCATCATACCTTAAGGCTTATCGAGCCAATAGTTGAAACACACCATTCATACCTTGTGGTATTACCTGTGCCTATTTTCATTAGACATAGGCCCCTTGAAGAACTTTGTCATATTTTCATCAAGTACCTCTTTATCTGTTTCCATATATGCATCTTGAAATTATCCTGAAGAAGGATCTACTCATTACATCTCATCAAGGAGGTTAGAAACATCCATATACTCAAATACATATGCAAGAAGTACAAACAATAAACATAATCATAAGATCTATAAGTCTAACAAGTAAGAAGTATCATAAGTCAAGAAATACTTATCTTCATTGAGAGGTGATCCTCTCCCTCTTGAACCAATCTTCAAGAGCCATCAATGTCCATGGTCCATATACGAATGTTGCCTTTAGTTATCCAACCAAGTCTACTAGAGAGTATCCCATCTAGGGCTTCATCAAATATGACCCAAGTGCTTGAGCATCTTCACATAGACCATGCTAGAGTTTCATACATCAAATCTCAAGCCTTTGACATAAACCAGGGTTTCTCTCAAACCATAACCATCAAATCCTAATTATCAAGTTTCCTAGGGTTTTCTTCAAACCCTATAATTATTTTAGGTCTCCACCATCCTCTTCTCACTTCCATCAAAGGTGTTATCCTCGGGGTGATCTCCATGGATTTTATTCAGCCCAACTCCGATACGATGTTAATTTTTCATAGGGCTACATTGTTCTTTGCTTTGATAATTGCATTTCATCATTAATACATTAAGTTCACCCCAAATCATCATTAAATTATTCATATCTACACAATTATCCATCAATATATGCAATTATATAGAAAGAAAAACATCATCATCATCATAAATACAACGAAAAATAAAGGAACAATAGAAGAAAAGCATGCACACACATAGAGACACCGGGATTGGCCCGAGACCAGGGAAAAACCAACTTTGGGGAAAACCCTTGCAAATATTCTTCTTCTTAGATTGTCATCAAATGATGCATCAAAAGAGAGTACAATGATCCATAACTTTATCTATGCAAAAAAACAACAACGATATCCACGAAATATATATAATCATGCTTGAAATCAAAACCATCATATTGATGGCTGTAATGTGCTGTCACAAGTTGAAGTCAACTATTGTATACTGCTGTCACTATGCCGAAAAATTATAAACACTATTGTCACTGAGTAGAAACTTTAGAATACTAAAATTTCATCTCTGAGTCTTGGACATAGGGAGGAGGAGTTGTGAAAGCATCTATAGCAGACCTGGACGCTCTCGGTGAACTGTATGCCAATGTCAATGGCATCTTGGATGTTCTTAGACCATTATGTGCATGTGTCCAGGGACCAAATCATAAGATCTAATAAAAAACCCTTAGATGCTCCCTTTTAGTTACTGTGCATGCGTTCAAGATAGCCTAGACGCTCTGAGGAACACTCTGTGCGAGTGTCCGTGTACCGACACCTCCAAATATGTCTCTGAAGCCTTGGACGCTCCCATAAGATTCTGTGCCAATGTCCAAGTCTCTTAGGACATTTCCATGACCACTATGTGCCAACATCCAGGGACTAAAATTCCCTGTTTTGTGCCAACATCCAAAAATTGGAAAAACCTAACTCAAAGTGAACCCCACACTTGTGATTTCAGACCCTTGTGCGAACTCCTTCCGTGAAACCTGTGCAAACCAAGACAAAAGAGAAGAAGATAAATTGATCGAATGTGTTCAAATGAGCTTGAGGTATCTTCTATTTATATTATTTCTTGAGGGTTCACTTCGGGTTAAGGATGACCCAAGCAGTTACTCATGTGGTTAGGGATGACCCATTCCATAATACATGTATGAATAAAATAATTCATAACTCAACTTCCACTTGACCAAATTGGGTGATCTTTAGGTCGATTTTGGTACTCGTGAAAAGAGGAATCTAATAAAATCATTATCTTGGTTATTTGAGCTTTCCAAGGTTGTTATGCTTTTAACCTACAAAAAGATACCCAAATACAGAATATGCGAAGAAAGATACCCAGAACATAGAATAGTGAGAGACAACAACAAATATTTTATTATTCAGAAAGCAATGTTCACTGGCCTCTTCAAGGGGGAAACCTCCAATAGAGCAGAGCTCGATTCAAAAATAAGACACAATGCTCCTCGCACGGAATCTCTATCCTTTATATATGACTCATACATGCAATACCATGGATCAATACCATGGGTTTTATTAATACCATCTATCTAATACCATGGTCCATTTGCAACTAACTGTGGTCCCGTCATTAATTGCGGGTTAACCACTTAAAATTATTAATATGGGCTTTATTGACTCTTTACTATGACTCGATCCCACTACATAAATAAGGGGGTTAGGGTGGGACCCTAACATGCCCTCCCCCTTAATAATAGCCTTGTCCTCAAGGCTGAAGCTGCGGAAACTGCTGAAGAATAGTGGCTGGTTCCCAAGTTGCATCTTCCGGAGAGGTGTCTTTCCACTTGACGAGAACTTCCCTAATCATGCGGCCACGTAGATGCCTTTCTCATGTGTTTAGACCTGTTCAGGTTGGAGCCAGATTGACCCTTCCTCGTCCAATTCAGGTAGACTGGATTGAATTCTGCAATTGTTCCCAATCACTTTCTTGAGGCATGAGACATGGAAAACTGGATGGAATTTTGCAGTAGGCGGCAAAGCCAGCTTGTAGGCTACTTCTCCAATGCGCTGAAGTACTTGAAATGGTCCGTAGAATTTTGGAGATAGTTTCTGACAACCCTTGTCTTTGAGTGATGTTTTCTTATATGGTTGCAGCCTTAAAAAGACCTGATCCCCTTCTTGAAATTGGCGCTCTGAGTGATGCTGGTCTATCTGTTGCTTCATGCAGTTTTGAGCTTGATGAAGATTCTCTCTAAGATGGGCGAGCATGGTTGCGCGGTTTTGTAGGAGTTGATCCACTGCTTGTACCTTTGAGCCCCCCTTGATATAAGAAGTAGGGGAAGGAGGGAGTTGACCATATACTATTTCATAGGGATTCATTTTGGTGGTGGCATGATAGTTGGTGTTATACCACCATTCAACCAGAGGTAACCATTGTACCCAAAGATGTTGCTTTTCTGAAGTGAAACACCTAAGGTAGGTTTCCAGACATTTGTTGACGGCTTCCGTTTTGCCATCCGTTTGAGGATGATAAGAAGTACTGAGTTTTAGTTGGGTGCCTTGTAGCCTGAAGAGTTCCTGCCAAAAATTACTGGTGAAGATCGGGTCGCGATCAGACACAATAGAAGTGGGCCTACCATGCAATTTGAAGATCTAATCCATGAAAGATTGAGCGACCAAAGTCGGTGTAAACGGGTGGGGTAGGGCGCAGAAATGAGCATACTTTGAAAGTCTGTCTACAACCACCATGATGACTGACTTGTTTCCTGACTTTGGAAGACTTGTAATGAAATCCATAGAAACCTCCGTTCATATTGTTGTCGGGATGGGCAACGGTTGTAATGTGCCTGGTGCTTTGGCGGTCTCCCCTTTGTGGCGTTGACAGACATCGCATTCTGCTACAAAAGTGAGGATGTCCTTTTTCATGCCTGTCCAAAAAAATGATCTTCTGGTGCGAGCATACGTCTTCTGAAAGCATGAATGTCCTGCAATGGGGGATGAGTGAAATTTTGCCAAAATGCGACTTTTGAGGGTGGATGTTGGTGATATTACGACTCTGTCCCTGTAGCGAAGAATCTCATCCTGCCACGAGTAGCCCTTGGTGGAATTTGGATCTGCCTGCAATTGAGAAATGAGTTGGGAGAGCCCGGGATGTGAAAACCATTCCCTGCGAGCCTCTTCAATCCATTCTGGAATGGGAAGGGAAATTGTTAGCAGGGTACTTCCCTCCTTAAATTGGCGAGATAATGCATCTGCTACACTATTTTCTTGCCCTTTCTTGTAAATGATCTCATAATCATATCCCAGCATTTTGGCGAGCCATTTATTTTGTTGTGGGGAGGATAGGCGTTGCTCCAGAAAATATTTAAGACTGTGATGGTCTGTGCAGATTTGGAAACGTCGCCCCAATAAGTAAGGTTGCCAGGTCTCTACTGCATGTAAAATGGCCATCATTTCCTTCTCATAGGTAGATTGGCCCAGGTTTTTCCCACTTAGTTGTTGGCTTGTGAAGGCCAAAGGTCGCCCTTCCTACATTAAGACCGCCCCAATACCCATACCCGAAGCATCACATTCAATGACAAAAGATTTGGTGAAGTCAGGTAGTGCTAAGACTGGAGTGGAACACATGGCATTTTTGAGAGCTGTAAATGCCTGTTGTGCGTCCTCATTCCAGAAGAATGAATTTTTCTTCAGGAGTTGAGTGAGGGCTTCTCTATGTGACCATAATTGCGGAAAAATTTGCGATAATAGCCTGTGAGACCCAAAAATCCTCTCAGGCTCTTCAAGGTCTTAGGTTGAGGCCAATCCTGCATTGCCTGGATCTTTTTGGGGTCCACCTTGACACCTTCACGCCCCACAATGTGGCCCAAATACTCAACTTCTTCCATGCCAAACGAACACTTGGACATCTTGACAAATAATTTATGCTTGCGGAGCAGTTGCAAGAGTAGATCTACATGCTGAAGATGTGCGGCCCAAGTGCAACTATAGATGAGGATGTCATCGAAGAAGACAAGGACAAATTTCCTGAGATATGGTTTGAGAAGGTGGTTCATAAGGCTCTAAAAAGTAGATGGGGCATTACAAAGACCAAATGGCATGACCAGGAACTCATAATGGCCTTCATGAGTTCGGAAAGCAGTTTTTGGAATGTCGACTTCCTTCATGCGAATTTGGTGGTAGCCTGAGCGAAGATCCAGCTTTGTGAAGAATTGAGCCCCATTGAGTTCATCTAGCAAATCATCAACCACCGAGATGGGAAATTTATCTTTTACTGTCAATTTATTGAGGGTCTTGAAGTCTGGACACATCCGCCACTCCCCATATTTCTTGAGCACCATGACCACTGGTGATGAATAAGGACTAATGCTGGGACAAATGACACCTGCTTCCAAAAGTTCCTTGATTATTTTTTTTATTTCATTCTTTTGGGTGAACGGATATTTGTATGGGCGCACATTTGGGGGTTGGGCCCCTGGAACCAAGGTGATGCTATCATGTTCTCCTCTCGAGGGTGGAAGCTCATGAGGCTTGTCAAAGACCGGCAGATGGTTATTTAAAATTGGTTGCTTCCATAGAAAATTTTAGGGGCGAATGTTCGCCCTTTGGCGAAATTAAGGGGTTTTACAAATCACCTCAAATAGCCCACCTTATTTTAAGGGAGAGGGTAAAAAAGGTAAATTTAGCCCTTGAAATTAGGAGTTACAACCTTCCATTCGCCCATTTTCAAGAATAGGTTTTATTTAAGTGAATCCATATTTTCAAGAATAGGTTTTATTTAAGTGAATCCTATGGGCCAAAGGCCCAAATACCATATTTATAAAAGAGGTATGGTAAATTAATAAAAATATAAATAAATGAGAGGTATGGTAAATAAATAAAACATTTTTTATATTTACTCCATAAGTCACCTTATATACATGCAAGGGTGTAAACAAATAAAAATATAAGTAAAGTGGAGGTATGGTAAATAAATAAAACGTCTTTTTATACCTACTCAAAAGGTACGGTAAATAAATAAAAATATAAATAAACTAGATGCATGGTAAATAAATAAAACCTCTTTTTATATTTAGTCCATAACCCTCGTTCTATTTATGAAGGCTCAAGAAAGAGGTTTTATTTAAGTGAATCCTATGGGCTAAATACCATATTTGTAAAAGAGGTATGGTAAATTAATAAAAATATAAATAAACGAGAGGTATGGTAAACAAATAAAAAAATTTGTTATATTTACTCCATAAGTCACCTTATATTTACAAACACTCAAAAAATGCGTTATATTTAGGTGAAACCTATGGGCAAAATACTATGGGACAAATACCATGGACTTTATTGTTATTATTACCATGCAAAAAAACATTATTAACCCTAATATTAGTATTAATAAAAATAAAAATGGCACATGGTATTGACCCATGGTATTCATCTGGAATGTAGCCTATTTAAATGGGGGAATTAAACCAGCATAGATCCATCTTTACTCTGGATCTACTAACCCCCGAGAGGTATCAAATATCGTGATATGCAAACTAGCATAGAGTGAAAAAATATTTGATCCGATCAAGAGTAAAAATGGATGTTGTAATTTAATGTATGTTAAACATTTTAGCTTGGTTAAAATAAAAAATAAATTAAAAATCAACTATTAATTTTATTAATTTTTATAAATTACTAATAGTAACTTTTAAGCTCGTTTATGATAACCCATGGTATTGACCCATGGTAATACCATGGTATTCATGTGAGCATAGATTATTTAAAGGGGAAATTTTATCATCTTAGATCCATCTTAATTCTGGGTCTACCAAGTGCTCATAGGGATAAATAGGTTTCATCCCCCTGAGAGTGGTAGATGTGGAGTTAAGATGGATATAGGTTGGTTTTTATGATAATGAAGATATTAAATAGACTCAGGAAATTATATTGTAAAAACATCTTAAGGTGAATGGTTAAAGCATAGACATTGGACAAGTATATTTGTATACTTCTATTTTAAACTGAAACAAATCCAGGGCTAAAAGGAATGGATTGATTGCACTAGTCATCCTTCTATAACTTTCCAACATATGCTGGAGTGAAAAGATTGTAATTTGGGTAATTTTTCTAATTTCAAACAGGAACATACTTGTGTATTGGCAGGGTGGTTACGAGGTCCCTAGAAGTGATGATTTGAATTTTTCTTGGTTTTATATATAGTATTAGGTTTTTTCTCATGCTTTCTGTGAATGGCACAGGTCAATTTTATCCTACACCCACTAGGTTATCATATATAATTTCGGTAATTTTGATTTCAAAAGATATTTTAAAGAAATGCAATGATTTCATTTGTGTATTCAATAAACACAAGATTTTATAATTGAGTAAAATATTCGCCATGCCTGGTGCGCCAAAAAATTATATATACATATCATATTATTGATAAAATCGCCTTCCATTTTTCCTATATACCGTGGAGATTCGCCCATTTATTATACATGTAAATTTAGAGGGGGTTCTTAAAATTTTCCCTAGTTGCTTCTCAGGATGAATCGGCAGAGACTTGGTTTCCACTGCCTAGATGGCATTAAATTGAGATATAACTCCATGATGGCCCTTTTTTAGCAATTTTTCCATCCTATGCGAGCTGATGATAGAGGGAGCTCCCGCCTAGAGTCCACGGAGGGTATGTGTGGAGTTGTTCTGCTTAAAACTCATATATAACTCCTGGAAATCCATTGTGATTGGCCCAAGAGTGCGAAGCCATTCAGCACCGAGGACAATGTCGCACCCTCCCATGTGTATGGCAAACATGTGGGTCTTCAACTGATAATCCCCCATTTGAAGTTTGACATTTTCACAGCGGCCTTCACATTTCATTGTGCCCCCATCCGCAATTTGGACTTGGAAGTTAGAAATTGCTCGTACAAAACAATGCACTGCTTCCGCGACTTTTTAATGGATGAAATTATGTGTACTTCCACTATCAATCAAGACTACTACTGGGCGATGTTTAATAAAACCTCTGATTTTGAGAGTTTGGGAGAAGAAATCCCTGCCAAAGCATGCAGCGAAATAACTGGTTCGTCAGGGACATTGTCCTTTTGGTTGTCCTCTTCTACTGCCTCATGTTCCTCCAGTGGTGAATCTTCCTCTGATGAGCTGTAATCAGTGGCATCAATTTGAAAAAATTTGGGCTCCTTGCATTTATGATCTGGGAAGTATTTTTCATCACAGTAGTAACATAATCCTTGCTTTCTTCTTTCGGCCATTTCTGCAGGTGACACCTTTTGAACCTTAAGTGTTTGAGTCGTGCTGTGAGCCTGTGGGGGACGACCCTTAGCGGTGAAATTTGGGCGACTGTACTGGGCTGCTAACGCATGTTCCACGTTACGAGCTACCTTGCAAGCCTCCGTCCATGTGGGAGGGTGGTGCAGTAGGACGTGGGCTTTTATGGCTTCTTTAAGACCGCTGATAAAACATTCCGTGTAGAACACATCTGAGAGACCCCTAGTGCGGAAGGCTAAGGCTTCAAAGGCTGTAATATATTCATCCACTGTGCCAGTCTGTCGGAGCTTAGTAAGACGACCCAAAAAAGAAGATTCCTGGTCAAAGCGTTCTGTAAGAGCTTTTTTGAAGGTGGTCCAAGTCACAAAAGGTCCATTGCAACGTTGATGCCATTCCCACCATTGCCACCTTTCATTGTCCAAGTACATGCTCCCCACCATAAGCTGAGTCTCATTATCTAAGATGTTATTCAGATTGAAATACTGCTCCATTTGTGCTATCCATGCTGCCGGGTGAGAACCATCAAATTTATGCATATCCAACTTGGGAGGTCGCAAACGGGATTGTTGGTGGGGGCCCCAGAGGTGAAGAGAATGGCTAGACTCACCCTCACTGTGTCCATTGCTAATATACGCCTCCTCATGGGCTTCCTCCTTGCCCTTTGGGATTATGCTAGTTAGTCTGTCAAGCTGAGTTTGGAGGGATTGTAAGGATTGTTCAAGTTTATCCATCCTCTCATTGGCCATAGCTTGAGCTCTAGTTTCTACCATGCACCGACCTGATGTTCTTGAAATTTGGGACCGCCCAAATTTTTTTTCAGTAAGAATTGAATGGTACCACCGTGCTCAGCTCGTCGTCCTGATTCTGATGGGCTAGATCACCAATAAGCACCCCGGGAGATCAGGTGGATCTGAGAGATCTGAATGGCGGATCGGATATCTTTGAGCGGCGGAACAGATTGCTGATGCTGATCTAATGGATCTAATAGATCGGAATGGCTGGTCTGCTAACTCGGAACTGCGGGACTGATGTCTGCTGCTGCTGCACCCCTTTGCGCGAGCGGATCTGGCAGAGATGATGTGTGATCCCAAGATAGAAAAGGGAACTATGGTCTCGAGGAGTGTCAGGTGCTACCGCAATATACATAAGGGTCTGATAGTAGTACTCGGCCCAATGTTTTAGGGCTCTAACTAAGGAGGATCAACCGTACCCTTAGCCGTACAACCCGATTACCCTATCATACGGGCGAGTAATCTCTCTGAGTGCTGTTCTCGGTGTACTGTAGCAGCAAGACGACCGACGGTTTATCTATGGCTAGGTTGCAGAGGAGCTAAGGGGCTTCCGATATACCCAGAAGGTACTTGGAAGACAGTCCGTACGTGGTTCTGTCTAATGCGCTACTACTCGAAGGGGTACCCACAGGGGTTACAAGGGAGTCCAACAAGTGTGACCACCTCTTGTATTTCCTGCGTGCATGCCTCCCCAAATCCGCAGGTTTATGCGCTCAACGACAGATCCTGTGGTTTAAAGACGCCGGAACACGTCTCTAGCCAAATTTTTTTTTGCTAAGAAATGGAGATCCCACCGGCCCAGGAAAGTGCTCTAATACCACTTGTTATGCTCTTAACCTGCAAAAAAATACCCAAATACAGAATATGCGAAGAAAGATACCCAGAACATAGAATAGTGAGAGACAACAGTAAATAGTTTATTATTCAGAAAGCAATGTTCACTGGCCTCTTCGAGGGGTCAACCTCCAATAGAGCAGAGCTCGATTCAAAAATAAGACACGATGCTCCTCGCAGGGTGTCTCTATCCTTTATATATGACTCATACATGCAATACCATGGATCAATACCATGGGTTTTATTAATACCATCTATCTAATACCATGGCCCATTTGCAACTAACTGTGGTCCCGTCATTAATTGCGGGTTAACCACTTACAATTATTAATATGGGCTTTATTGACTCTTTACTATGACTCGATCCCACTACATAAATAAGGGGGTTAGGGTGGGATCCTAACAAAGGTGGAATTTGACTAGATATGCAAAAATTAACACTCCCTCTCAACTAGGGAGAATTTCACCTGCCAATATCTGTCCATTGATAAATATTCCATTATAGAATCTTCAAGTTTCATCACGTATCATCATAGATCATCTCTCTCATGTAGTCATCGCGCCATCACAAATCATCATTTTACATATTGATTTTTCCTTTGCTTATTCATTCTCGTATGTTGAACATTCTCATATCTAGAGGAAGAAGAATTTGTTACCAGAGGGGATCTCAAGCTCCCACCCTCTATCCATCAGGCTACTACCTAGAATTTCTGCCAGTGGGTTGCTACCCAGAATATCATTATCAGTCAGGGAGCATATCATCAGGGAGCACATCTCAACCTGGAACCACATCGGGGAGAAATAACTTCCACCCATACTGAGCAATAGGATAACTCATCATACAGGGGAGTACACCCTCGACCCTGGAATCTCATGAGGGAGCTTACCCTCAAATTGGAATTTCATCGGGGAACTTACCCTCAACCTAGAATCCTATTGCCTATCGATCTTCCCAACAATGACTCTCATTAGTCATGTGATGGAACACCTTCATCATAACCAACTTGTGTTGTACACCCCAAGTACACTCTCAACTCGTTGGCCAGACGAGAAGCGATATTCCCAACAAGCCCTTCTTGTGGGTGTGATTCCAAATGGGTTATACTCTGCAAAGATAGACAGGGGAGTAGCACCCTCAACCATGTGGGTAATAGATAGGGGTCATGCCCTATTTTTTAGGGTTCCCTCAACCCTAGGAGCCCTTCTCCCTCCATTCCTCACCTTGGGAGTGCAAACAGGGGGAAAGAGTTGGCTCAGTGTCCTCGATCAACACTGCTCTCATCATACTCATATATGGTATTAGATTTTCTCAATAACATATATTTACTTTTCATACAGAACATCAAATCAAATATCAAGTTAGAAAATAAATAATTATATAAATCACAAAAGGATACCATAATCACACTCCCTCTTAAGGAGGTGTCGACCACAAGCCTGAGCTTGTTTCGAAGAACTGCACTATCTCAATGTATGAGAATATCTCGGTCCCAACTATAAATATGGGACTTTTAGCTAACCAGATCTCAATGTATCCATGTCATGTCTAGACCATGCTCAAACGACTCTCTAAGGAGCTTCTTCATCCTACCTCACATCTAGCCATGCTAGCAACATCTTACTCATCCTCAATCGTACTATGGACCTCTCATCTAAAATATCATGGTAGAACTAAAGCAACATCTAAATGTGCTTATCAACAATAATCTCAGTAATACATCCATGTTGTCACATATCATAGGAGAAATATCTTATTCTCAAAAATAAAACACCTCACGCAAATATTTCAAAGCAAGCTCGGTGAGAACTCTATGTGAATCAAGAAGGTCAATCATGAATTTATTTAGGTTCAATGCACATCCTATATATATAGATGGATATTCAAAACGAAACATCAAAACAACTGTCCGATGCTATGTCAAGTTAAACAACAATTGAACTACAAATCAGAGTATCCAAGGATTTACATCTTCATTATTCAATTTTTTTTCCAATAGCTTTGCAATATGGAATTTCTTTCCCAAATACCAGAAATCGATTCATCATGCCACGATACATCATTTTAGGCTTCAGAAGCGATCTCCCTCTAACTTAGATCATGAGAAGCTCATCACCTGTCACAAGTAGCTCATCAGGATATAAAACCAAAACCATAATCAATATCAAATCCATACCTTGGAACTGATCATCCTAACTTCATCAGATAACTGTCAAATATATACATATCTTGATTGTAATTCTCTAGGCATAATTCCTTGTTATGCCATCATAATCAACCTTGCATAACTCAATGTTGTACCATCACATAAACAAAGTCATCTTATCAAATCTTATAAGTCAGAACACGACCATGATCAATGTCATCATTGTCACAGTATTAATACTTTTAACCAGGAGACAGGTGGAGCTCATATCAAATCATGATTGCATCATGCTAACAAGTTATTGTCAACCATGCATCATCAATCCGAACTTGATAAATTCATTGTCATAATCATAATACAAGTCATTTCTGTCACTAGGTGAAAATGCATAAACCAGGGATGAGTCATGCAGGTTCCTTTTTTATGCTGATTCACAACTATCATTACTTCAACCATCGTGCTGGGAACAAGGAGGCCAATACAAAATCATTTTTCCAAATATTCACATAAGTCATTATGCACACATAATATCAGATCATTAGACATTAGGTCAAGTCCAAATTTTCTATCGTAGAGAGATCTATAGTCAAAGCATATCTCAATCATCAATTAAAAGCTATTGTCAAGCATCATGACAAAACACTGTTCATATATACCAGTAAGCCAAATCATGCCAACCTCTTGTAGCACAAACATAGTGACATATATCTATGTATGCCTTGGTCACCTGCAATCACAAGTTCAGTCTACATGTTCATATTATGGAAAACATTCAACCGTTTCCGACTTGTTGATATTGTTATTTTCCACACATCTGTAAGACTAGCATCTCCTAGGTGAACATCTGATTTCAAGAACAATGATAATTTAATGCAAAAACTTCAAAAATAAGATTACAATGGAAGAATATGTTAGAGACACCTTGATTCAAAGTTTAGACAACTTCAGAAGGCTTCAGATGATGGTAAGCTATAGTCAAACCTCTGGACGCTCCCTTCAAGTTAGCGTGGGAGTGTCTTTAGCTGCCTAGATGCTGTCTAGGCCTTAGAATCCATGCGTCTAGGGATGAGATCTCCTAAATTTGTGATAGCGTCCAGAGCAGAAATCCTAATTTATTTACAGGCTCTAGATCTGAGACTTTTGCTATAGATCAATAACATCAAATGCACATAAACCATACTTTCACAACATAAAATAGTAATATGATTAAGAGTTTGAGAAGAGATTCTCCCTTTGACTTGGGATCTACATCATTCATATTCATTCATGTCATCAACCTATCTCTACTAGAGTCAACCAACAACATATCTTGTTAGATCATAACCATATAGCTATCATGGCTATCAACATTCTGACATCAATTTTTTTCATCAAAGGTTAGACTCAAAGCAACATATTGATGCAACATCATATTTCAAAGATTATGAACACAATAGCACTTTCTATCAAGTCATTCCATCAAGTTAGGACATTCAGTTTAACCATATGCTGTCAAGACATGACCCTAGTTAGTAAGAGATCTACCTATCAATTTTACACTTATCCCTCTCACATCAAGGTTACCATACTCTTCATGACCAATGTGATTAAATTATGTCATTCAATAAAGCTTTATCAAAACAATAAGAGTGTCAATCACTCTTTTCATATGCTTTCATCATGCTTATCGCAAGCATTACCAGCAGACTCATGTATAGGAGTCAATGATCCATCCTTCTATATGAAATCCATCATGACAAGTATCAAGAGTATCATTTACTAGAGTCAAGGTGCTAGCCTTCTTTATAGGATCAAGATATCCAATAGATAGATCATAGATGTTAGACAAACATCAAGTGTATCAATGTATCAACATTAGATAGCCTCATAGAATTCAAGAAGATCAAAATTTTCAACACCAAGTGCATCATTTCATCATAGGAAACATATATCCAAGTCACTTTCATATGCATGTATGAGCCATTAAATAAAGATACATTCTCATCATACCTTAGCGCTTACCGAGCTAATAGCTAAAACATTCCATGCATACCTTCTGGTATTACCTGTGCACCTTTTCGTTAGACATAGGCTGCTTGAAGCACTTTGTCATCTTTTCATCAAGTACCTATTTATCTCTTTCCAGTTCTGCATCTCAAAATTATCCTCAAGAAGGATCTACTCATCATATCTCATTAAGGAGGTTACAAAAATCCACATACTCAAATATACATGTAGGAAGTACAGGAAATAAACGTAATCATCAGATCTATAAGTCTAAAAAATAAGAAGTATCAAAAGTCAAGAAATACTTATCTTCAATGAGATATGATCCTCTCCCTCTTGAACCAATCTTCAAGAGCCATTAATTTCCATGGTCCATATACCAATGTTTCATTTAGTTATCCAACCAAGTCTGCTAGAGATGATCTCATTTAGGACTTCATCAAATCTATCCCAAGTGCTTGAGCATCTTCACATAGACCATGCTAGAGTTTCATACATAAAATCTAAAGTCTTTGCCATAAACCAAGGTTTCTCTCAAACCCTAACCATCAAATCCTAATAATCAAGTTTCCTAGGGTTTTCTTCAAACCCTAGAATTCTTTTAGGTCTCCACTATCCTCTTCTTGCTTCCATCAAAGGTGTCATCCTCGGGGTGATATCCATGGATTTTTTTCAGCCCAACTCCGATACCATGTTAATTTTTCATAGGGCTACATTTTTCTTTTCTTTGATAATTTCATTTCATCATTAATACATTAAGTTCACCCCAAATCATCATTAAATTATTCAGATCTACACCATTATACAATAGCTATGTACAATTATATAGAAATAACATCATCATCATCATCATCAATACAACGAACATAAAGGAACAATAGAAGAAAAGCATGGACATGCATAGAGACCCCTGGAGTGGTATGAGACCACGGAAAAACCCACTATGGGAAAACCCTTGCAAAATTTCTTCTTCTTAGATCATCATCAAATGATGAAACAAAAGAGAGTGAAAACATCCATACCTTTATTTATGTAACAAAAAAATAATGATATCCATGAAACATATCTAATCATGCTTGCTATCAAAACCCTCATACTGAAGGATGTAATGTGTTGTCACAAACTAAATTCAATGCTGTATACTTCTGTCATTATGAAAAACACCTAAACACTTCTGTCACTGAGCGGAAACTTCAGAATACTGACATCTCATCTCTGAGTTTCAGACACAGGGAGGAGGAGCTGTGCGAGCCTCTATGGCAGATATGGACACTCTCTGTGAGATGTATGCCTGTGTTTATGGTAGCATGAATGTTCTCAGACCATTTATTACATGAATTCGGGGACCAACTCATCAGATCTACTAAAAAAACCTTGGACGCTCCCTTGTAGTTACTGTGCATGTGTTCGGGATAGCCTGGACGCTCTTAAGACCACTCTGTGTGAGCGTCCATGGACTGACATCTCCAGATCTACCTCTGAAGCGTTGGACGTTCCCATAAGCCTCTGTGCCAATGTCCAAGGCTCTATGGATTTTGTCATGACCATTGTGTGCCAACGTCCAGGGACTAAATTTCCCTGTTCTATGCCAGTATCCAGAAACTAGAAAACCCTAACTCAGAGTGAACCTCACGCTTGTGATTTTAGACCCTTGCATGAACTCTTTCTGTCAAACTTATGAAAATCAAGATAAAAGAGAAGAGAAGATATCTTGATCGAATGTGTCCAAATGAGCTTGAGGTATCTTCTATTTATTGGATTTCCCAAGGATTCACTTGGGGTTAAGGTTGACTCAAGCATTTACTCATGTGGTTAGGGCCGACCCATTCTATAATACATGTATGAATAAAATAATTCATAACTCAACTTCCGCTTAACTAGATTGGGTGATATTTAAGTCACTTTTGGTGCTCTCGAAAAGAGGAATCTAATACAATCATTGTCTCTGTTATTTTATCTATAAGGCATAATTCAATCGTAGTTTAAAAAATTAACACTCCCTCTCAACTAGGGAGAATTTCACTTGCCAATATAAGTCCATCGATAAATATTCCATTCTAGAATCTTCAAGTGTCATCACATATTATCAAAGATCATCCCTGTCATGTAATCATCGCGCCATCACAAATCATCATTGTACATATTGATATATCCTTTTCTTATTCCTGCTTATCTCTTGATTGTTCTTGCTCGTATGTTGAACATTCTCGGATCTAAAAGAGGAAGAATTTGTTACCAGAGGGGAGCTCAATCTACCACCCTCTATCCATCAAGATGCTAGTTGGAATCTTTGCCAGTGAGATGCTACCCGGAATATCATCATTGGTCGAAGAGCATATCTTCAGGGAGCACATCTAAACCTAGAACCACATCGGGGAGCAATAAATTCCACCCATACCATGCAATAGGATAACTCATCATACAAGGGAGTACACCCTCGACCCTGGAATCTCATCAGGGGAGCTTACCCTCAATCCGTAATTTCATCAGGGATCTTACCCTCAACCCAGAATCCTATTGCATATCAATCTTCAAAACAATGACTCTCATTAGTCATGTGTTAGAACACCTTCATTGTAATTTCCTTGTGTTGTACACCCCAAGTACACTCTCAACTCATTGGCCAAATGAGGAGAAATATTCCCAACAAGCCCTACTTGTGGGTGTGATGCCAAATGGGGTATACTCTGCAGAGACCATATAGGGGAGTAGCACCCCCAACCCTGTGGGTAATAGATAGGGGTCATGCCCTATTGTCTAGAGTTCACTCAACCCTAGGAGCTCTTCTCCCTCAATTCCTCACCCTAGGAGCTCAAACAGGGAGGAAGAGTTGGCTCAATGTTCTCGATCAACACTGCTTTCATCATACTCATATATGGTATTAACTTGTCTCAATAGAAACTATTTCCTGTTCATACAAAACATCAAATAAAATATCGTTTTAGAACACAAATAATTATATAAATAGAAACTGATACCATAATGATCCTCCCTCTCAAGGAGGTTTCAACCACAAGCCCGAGCTTGTTTCAAACCACTGCACTTTCTCAATGTATGAGAGTATCTCGGTCCCAACTATAATTATGGGACTTTCAGCTGATCAAATCTTAATGTATCCATGTCATATCTAGATCATGCTTAGACAACCCTCTAAGGAGCTTCTTCATCCCGTGTCGCAGCTAGCCTTGCTAGCAACATCATACTCATCCTCAATTGTATTATGGACCTCTCATCCAAAATATCATGGAAGATCTAAAGCAACATTTAAATGTGATTATCAACAATAATCTCAACAATACATCCATGTAGTCACATACCATAGGAGAAATATATTATTCTCAAAAATAGAACACCTCATGTAGATATTTCAAAGCATGCTCGGTAGCAACTTTATGTGAATGAAGCAGGTCAATCATGGATTTATTCAAGTTCTATGCACATCATATATATATATATATATATATATATATATATATATATATATATAGATGGATATTAATAAAGGAACATAAAAACAACTATCTGATGCCATTTCAAGTTAAGAAACATCTTGAACTACAAATCAAAGTATCCAAGGATTTACATCTTCATTATTCAAAAACATTTTCCAATAGCTTTGCAATATGGAATTTCTTTCCCAAATTCCAGAAATCCATTCATCATGCCATGATACATCATTTCAGGCTTCAGAAGCCATCTCCCTTTGATTTAGATCATTAGAGGCTCATCACCTGTCACAAATAGATAATCCATATATAAAACTAAAACCATAATCAATATCAAAGCCATACCTTGGAACTCATCATCCCGACTTCATCAGATTACTGTCAAATATAGACATATTTGGATTGCAACGATCTAAGAATAATGCCTTTCTAAGCCATCATAATCAACCTTACACAACTCAATGTTGTACCATCACATAAACATAGTCAAATTATCAAACTTTAGAAGTCAAATCACAACCATTATCAAAGTCATCGTTATCACAATATTAATACTTTCAACCAGGAGACAGGGGGAGCTCATATCAAATCATGACTTCATCATGCTAACAAGTTATTATCAACCAAGCATTATAAATCTGAACTTGATCAAGTCATTCTCATAATCATAATAAAAGTCATTTCTGTCGCTAGTTGCAAATGCATACTGTCACCAAGGATGAATCATGCAAGTTCCATTTGCATGCTGAATCTCAACTATCATTACTTCAACCATTTTTCTAGGAACAAGGAGACCAATACAAAATAAATTTTCCAAATATTCACATAAGTCATTATGCCCACATAGCATCAGATCATTAGACATAAGGTCAAGTCCAAATTTTCTATCGTAGGGAGATCTATATTCAAAGCATATCTTAATCATCAATTCAAAGTTATTGTCAAGCATCATGACAAGACTCTGTTCATATATACCGGTAAGCCAAATCATGCCAACATCTTGTAGCACAAACATAGTGACATATCTATATGTATGTCCTAACCACCTGCAATCACAAGTTCAGTCTGCATGTTCATATTATGGTAAACATTCAACTTTACCAATTTGTAGATCTTGTTATCTGACACACATCTGTAGGACTAGAATATCCTAGGTGAACATCCGATTCCAAGCATAATGATCAACGATTTAACCCAAAAACTTTAGAAATCATATTACAATGGTAGAATATGTCAGAGACATTTTGATTCAAAGTTTATATAGCTTCAGAAAGCTTAAGATGAGGGTAAACTGTAGCCAAACATTTGGACACCCCCTTCAGGTTAGCATGGGAGCATCATTAACTTCCTGGACACTGTCTAGGCTTTATCATGCGTGCGTTTAGGGATGAGATCTCCCATATTTGTGACTGCGTCTGGAGTAGAAATCCTAATTTCTATACAGGTTTTAGATCTAAGACTTTTGCTGAAGATCAATAATATCAGATGCACAAAAACCATACTTCAACAACACATAATAGTAATATGAGTAAGATTCTTGAGAAGAGATTCTCCCTTTGAGTGTGGATCTACATCATTCATCTTCTTTCATGTCATCAACTTGTCTCTACTAGAGTCAAGCAACAACAATCTTTTTAGATCATAAACATATATCTATAATGGCTATCAATATTCTTTCATCAAAGGTTAGAATTAAAGCAACAGATAGATGCAACATAATATTTCAAATATTATGAACATAATAACACTTTCTAGCAAGTCACTTCATCAAGTTAGGACATTCAGTTTAACCATATGCTATCGAGACATGACCATAGTTAGTAAGAGATCTACTTATCAATCTTACACTTATAACTCTCACATCAAGGTTACCATGCTCTTCATGACCAATGAGATCAAATTAGGTCATTCAATAAAGCTTTATTAAAACAACAAGAGTGTCAATCACCCTTTTCATATGATTATCGCAAGAATTACCAACATACTCATGTATAGGAGTCGATGAGCTATCCTTTATATGAAATCCATCATGACAAGTATCAAGAGTATAATTTACTATAGTCAAGGTGCTAGCCTTCTTTATAGGATCAATATATGCAACAAATAGATCATATATGTTAGCCAAACATCAAGTTTATAAATGTATCAACATTAGATAGCCTCATAGAATTCAAGAAGACGAAAATGTTCAACACCAAGTGCATCATTTCATCATAGGAAACATATATCCAAGTCACTTTCATATGCATGTATGAGCCATTAAAGAAATATACATTCTCATCATACCTTAGGGCTTACGGATCCAATAGATGAAACATACCATTCATACCTTGTGGTATTAGTTGTGCACATTTTCATTAGACATAGGGCGCTTGAAGAAATTTGTCATATTTTCATCAAGTACCTCTTTATTTGTTTCCATATCTGCATCTCAAAATTATCCTCAAGAAGGATCTACTCATTACATCTAATCAAGGAGGTTAGAAACATCCATATACCCAAATACATATGCAGGAAGTACAAAAAATAAACATAATCATAAGATCTACAAGTCTAACAAGTAAGAAGTATCTAAGTCAAGAAATACTTATCTTCATTGAGAGGTGATCCTCTCCCTCTTGAACCAATCTTCAAGAGTCATCAATGTCCATGGTCCATATACTAATGTTGCCTTTAGTTATCCAACCAAGTCTACTAGAGATTATCCCATCTAGGACTTCATCAAATATGTCCCAAGTGCTTAAGCATCTTCACATAGACCATGCTAGAGTTATACATCAAACCTCAAGTCTTTGACATAAACCAGGGTTTCTCTCAAACCCTAACCATCAAATCCTAATAATCAAGTTTCCTAGGGTTTTCTTCAAACCCTATAATTATTTTAGGTCTCCAACATCCTCTTCTCACTTCCATCAAAGTTGTTATCCTCGGGGTGATCTCCATGGATTTTCTTCAGTACAACTCAGATACCATGTTAATTTTTCATAGGGCTACATTGTTCTTTTCTTTGATAATTGCATTTCATCATTAATACATTAATTTTACCCCAAATAATAATTAAATTATTCATATATACACAATTAGACATCAACATATACAATTATATAGAAAGAACAACAACATCATCATCATCAATACAACTGAACATAAAGGAACAATAGAAGAAAATCATGCACACACATAGACACTAGGATTGGTTTGAGAGGAGGGAAAAACCTACTTTGGGGAAAAATGATGTAAATATTCTTATTCTTAGACCATCATCAAATGATGTAATAAAAGAGAGTAAAATGATTCATAACTTTATCTATGCAAGAAAACAACAATGATATCCATGAAACATATATAATCATGTTTGAAATCAAAACCCTCATACTGATGGCTATAATGTGTTGTCACAAACTAAAATCAACAATTGTATACTGCTGTCACTCTGTCGAATATTGCTGAACACTATTTTCACTGAGCAGAAAATTTAGACTACTAAATTCTCATCTCTGAGTCTTAGATGTAGGGAGGAGGAGTTGTGCAAGCGTCTATAGCAAAACTGGACGCTCTTTGTGAACTTTATGCTAGCATCTATGGAATCCTGAATGTTCTAAGACACTTATGTGCATGCGTCCGGGGACCAACTCATCATATCTACTTAAAAAACATTGGACGATCCGTTGTAGTTACTCTGCATCTGTTCGTGATAGACTGGACGCTCTCATGACCACTCTGTGCGAGTGTCTATGTACTGACACTTCCAAATATGCCTCTGAAGCCTTGAACACTCCCATAAGCTTTTGTTCCAGTGTCCAAGGCTTTAAGGACATTTCCATGACCACTGTGTGCCAATGTCTAGGGATGAAAATGCCCTTTTCTGGGCCAATGTCCAAAAACTAGAAATCCCTAACTCAGAGCGAACCTCACGCCTGTGATTTCAGACCCTTGCATGAACTCCTTCCGTCGAACATGTGCAGACCAAGACAAAAGAGAAGAGAAGATATATTGATCGAATGTGTCCAAATGAGCTTGAGGTCTCTCCTATTTATAGGTTTCATGAGGGTCCAATTGGGGTTAAGGCTAACCCAAGCAGTTACTCATGTGGTTAGGGCCGATCCATTCCATAATACATGTATGAATAAACTAATTCCTAACTCAACTTCTGCTTGACCAAATTGGGTGATCTTTAGGTCGATTTTGGTCCTCTTGAAAAGAGGAATATAATAGAATAATTATCTTGGTTATTTGAGATTTCCAAGGTGGAATTTGACTAGAGTTGCAAAAATTAACACTCCCACTCAACTAGGAGAATTTCACCTACCACTATCTGTCCATCGATAAATATGCCATTCTAGAATCTTCAAGAGTCATCACGTATCATAATAGATCATCCATGTCATGTAGTCATCATGCCATCACAAATCATCATTGTACATATTGATATGTCCTTTTCTTATTCCTGCTTATCTCTTGATTGTTCCTACTCGTATGCTGAAAATTCTCAGATCTAGAAGAAGAAGAATTTTTCACCAGAGGGGATCTCAAGCTCCCACCCTCTATCCATCAGGCTGCTACCTAGAATCTTTGCCAGCGAGTTGCTACCTGTAATATCATCATCGGTTGGAGAGCATATCATCAGGGAGCACATCTCAACCTAGAACCACATCGGGGAGAAATAGCTTCCACCCATACCAAGCAATAGGATAACTCATCATACATGGGAGTACACCCTTGACCCTGCAATCTCATCAGGGATGTTACCCTCAACCCGAAATTTCATCGGGGATCTTACCCTCAACCCAAAATCCTATTACCTATCGATCCTCCCAACAATGACTCTCACTAGTCATGTGGTAGAACACCTGCACCATAATCGCGTTGTGTTGTACACCCCAAGTACATTCTCAACTCATTGGCCAGACGAGGAGTGGTATTCCCAACAAGCCCTGCTTGTGGGTGTGATGCCAAATGGGGTATACTCTGCAAAGACCGGAAAAGGGAGTAGCACCCTCAACCCTATGGGTAACAGATAGGGGTCATGCCCTATTGTCTAGAGTTCCCTTAACCCTAGGAGCCCTTCTCCCTCAATTCCTCACTCTAGGAGCTCAAATAGGGGGGAAGAGTTGGCTCAGTGTCCTCACTCAACACTGCTCTCATCAGACTCATATATGGTATTAGTTTGTCTCAATAACATCTATTTCCTTTTCAACATCAAATCAAATATCATGTCACAACATAAATAATCATATAAATCACAAAAGGATACCATAATCACCCTCCCTCTCAATGAGGTGTCGACCATAAGCCTGAGCTTGTTTCAAACAACTCCATTGTCTCAATGTATGAGAGTATCTCGGTCCCAACTATAAATATGGGACTTTCAGCGAATCAGATCTCAATGTATCCATGTCATATCCAGATCATGCTCAGACAAATCTCTAAGGAACTTCTTCATCCTGCCTCATAGCTAGCCATGCTAGTAACATCATACTCATCCTCAATCGTATTATGGACCTCTCATCCAAAATATCATGGTAGATCTAAAGAAACATCTAAATGTGCTGATCAACAATAATCTCAGTAATACATCCATGTTGTCACATATCATAGGAGAAATATATTATTCTCAAAAATAAAACACCTCATGCAAATATTTCAAAGCATGCTCGGTGACAACTCTATGTGAATGAAGTAGGTCAATCATGAATTTATTCAGGTTCTATGCACATCATATATATAGAGATGGATATTCAAAACAAAACATCAGAAACACTGTCCAATGCTATGTCAAGTCAAACATCATATTGAACTACAAATAAGAGTATCCAAGGATTTACATCTTCATTATTCAATTTTTTTTCCAATAGCTTTGCAATATGGAATTTCTTTCCCAAATTCTAGAAATCGATTCATCGTGCTATGATACATCATTTTGAGCTTCAGAAGCCATCTCACTCTGATTTAGATCATCAAAGGCTCATCACCTTTCACAAGTAGCTCATCAAGATATAAAACCAAAACCATAATCAATATCAAATCCATAACTTGGAACTGATCATCCTGACTTCCTCATATATCTGTCAAATATACACATATCTTGGTTGCATTGCTCTAAGCATAATGCCTTTGTATGGAATCATAATCAACCTTGCATAACTCAATTTTGTACCATCACATAAACAAAGTCAGCTTATCAAACCTTAGAAGTTCGAACACAACCATTATCAAAGTCATCATTATCACAATATTAATACTTAACCAGGAGACAGGTGGAGCTCATATCAAATCATGAATGCATCATGCTAACAAGTTACTATCAACCATGCATTATCAATCCGAACTTGATCAAGTCATTCTCATAACCATAATGTTAGTCATTTCTGTCACTAGGTGAAAATGCATAAAACAAGGATGAGTCATGCAGGTTCAATTTTCATGCTGAATCACAACTATCATTACTTCATCCATTGTGCTAGGAACAAGGAGGCCAATACAAAATCATTTTTCCAAATGTTCACATAATTCGTTATGCCCACATAGCATCAGATCATTAGACATAAGGTCAAGTCCAAATTTTCTATCGTAGAGAGATCTATAGTCAAAGCATATCTCAATAATCAATTAAAAGTTATTGTCAAGCACCATGACAAAACACTATTCATATGTACTAGTATGCCAAATCATGCCAACCTTGTAGCACAAACATAGTGACATATCTATACGTATGTCTCGGTTACCTGCAATCACAAGTTCAGTCTAGATGTTCATATTATGGCAAGCATTCAACATTTTCCTACTTGTTGATATTGATATTTGCCACATATCTGTAGGACTGGCATCTACTAGGTGAACATCTAATTTCAAGCACAATGATCAACAATTTAATGCAAAAACTTCAGAAATCATATTACAACAGAAAAATATGTCAGAGACATCTTGATTCAAAGTTTAGACAACTTTAGAAAGATTTAGATGATGGTCAATATAGTCAAACCTATGGATTCTCCCTTCAGGTTAGCGTGGGAGAGCCTTTAGCTACCTCGACGCTATCTAGGCCTTAGCATGCGCATGTCTAGGGACAGGACCTCCAAGATCTATTACTGCATAAGGGAAGAAACCCTAATTTCTATACAGGCTCCAGATCCGAGACTTTTGTTGCAGATCAATAACATCAAATGCACATAAACCATACTTCAACAACACAAAATAGTAATATGAGTAAGAGTCTTGAGAAGAGATTCTCCATTTGATTGGGGATCTACATCATTCATCTTCATTCATGTCATCAACCTATCTCTACTAGAGTCAACCAACAACAAATCTTGTTAGATCATAACCATATATCTATTGTGGCTATCAACATTCTGACATCAATGTTTTTCATTAGAGGTTAGAATCAAAGAAATAGATAGATACAACATCATATTTCAAAGAATATGAACACAATAGCACTTTATATCAAGTCACTCCATCAAGTTAGGACATTCATTTTAACCATATGTTGTCAAGACATGACCATAGTTAGTAAGAGATCTAATTATCAATCTTACACTTATCCCTCTCACATCAAGGTTACCATGCTCTTCATGACCAATGAGGTCAAATTATGTCATTCAATAAAGCTTTATCAAAACAATAAGAGTGTCAATCACTCTTTTCATATGATTTCATCATGCTTATCACAAGCATTACCAGTAGACTCATGTATAGGAGTCAATGAGCTATCCTTCTATATGAAATCCATCATGACAAGTATCAAGAGTATCATTTACTAGAGTCAAGGTGCTAGAATTATTTATAGGATCAAGATATCCAACAGATAGATCATAGATGTTAGCCAGACATCAAGTGTATCAATGTATCAACATTAGATAGGCTTTATAGAATTCAGGAAGATAAAAATTTTCAACACCAAGTACATCATTTCATCTTAGGAAACATATATCTAAGTCACTTTCATATGCATGTATGAGCCATTAAAGAAAGATACATTCTCAACATACCTTAGGGCTTACGGAGCTAATAGCTGAAACATACCATGCATACCTTGTGGTATTACCTGTACACCTTTTCATTAGACATAGGCCGCTTGAAGCAGTTTGTCATCTTTTCATCAATTACCTATTTATCTCTTTCTAGTTCTGCATCTCAAAATTATCCTCAAGAAGGATCTACGCATCACATCTCATCAAGGAGGTTACAAAAATCCATATACTCAAATAGACATGCATGAAGTACAAGAAATAAAAATAATCATAAGATCTATAAGTATAACAAGTAAGAAGTATCATAAGTCAAGAAATACTTATCTTCCATGAGAAGTGATACTTTCCCTATTTAACCAATATTCAAGAGCCATCAATGTCCATGGTCCTTATACCAATGTTTCCTTCAGTTATCCAACCAAGTCTGCTAGATATTATCCCATCTAGGGCTTCATCAAATCTATCCCAAGTGCTTGAGAATCTTCACATAGAGCATGCTAGAGTTTCATACATCAAATCTAAAGTCTTTTCCATAAACCATGGTTTCTCATAAAACCCTAACCATCAAATCCTAATAATAAAGTTGCCTAGGGTTTTCTTCAAACCCTAGAATTATTTTAGGTCTCCACCATCCTCTTCTTGCTTCCATCAAAGGTGTCATCTTCGGGGTGATCTCCATGGATTTTCTTCAACCCAACTCTGATACCATGTTAATTTTTCATAGGGACACATTGTTCTTTTCTTTGATAATTTCATTTCATCATTAATACATTAAGTTCACCCCAAATCATCATTAAATTATTCAGATCTACACCATTATACATCAACATATACAATTATATAGAAATAACGTCATCATCATCATCAATACAACAGAACATAAAGGAACAATAAAAGAAAATCGTGGACACACATAGAGACACCAAGACTGGTCTGAGACTAGGTAAAAACCCACTATGGGAAAAACCCTTGCGAATATTCTTCTTCTCAGTTCGTCATAAAATGATACAACAAAAGAGAGTACGATGATCCATAACTTTATATATGTAAGAAAACAACAATGATATCCATGAGACAAATCTAATCATGCTTGAAATCAAAACCCTCATACTGATGGCTATAATGTGTTATCACAAACTAAAGTCAACTGCTGTATATTTCTGTCACTGTGACGAACACTGCTGAACACTTCTGTAACTGAGCGAAAACTTCGGAATACTGAAATCTCATCTCTTAGTTCCAGACACAGGGAGGAGGAGATGTACGAGTCTCTATAGCAGACTTGGACGCTCTCTGTGAACTGTATGCCAATGTCTATGGTAGCCCGAATTTTCTGAGACCATTCTGTGTAAGAGTCTGGGGAACAACTCATTAGATCTACTAAAAAACCCTTAGATGCTCCCTTGTAGTTACTGTGCATGTGTTTGGGATAGCTTAGATGCTTTTAGGACCACTCTGTGCGAGCTTCTAGGGAATGACACCTCGAGATCTGCCTCTGAATCCTTGGATGCTCCCATAAGCCTCTGTACCAGCGTCCAAGGCTCTCTGGACGTTGTCATGACCAATGTGTGCTAATGTCTAGGGACTAAAATGCCTTGTTCTGTGCCAGCATCCAGAAACGAGAAAATTGTAACTCAGAGCGAATCTCATGCTTGTAATTTCAGACCCTTGCATGAACTCCTTCTGTCGAACTTGTACAAACCAAGACAAAAGAGATGAGAATATATATTGATTGAATGTGTCCAAATGAGCTTGGGTTATCTTCTATTTATAGGATTTCTTGAGGGTTCACTTGGGGTTAAGGTTGAATCAAGAAGTAACTCATGTGGTTAGGGCCGACCCATTCCATAATACGTGTATGAATAAAAAATTCATGTAATGCCCCACTTAAATCTTATCCTACAAATTTTGTTAATGTTTACATTATCTAAAAATATTGAGAAATATTGGCCTAATATAAAATTCATGATTTCCATTATTCAAATTCCCCACTTACCTTCTCAAATTGAATATTAGGTAGGATATGGTCTCCTTCCATTATTTCAAAATATATGTATTCATTTCACATTACCCAATGTACCCTCACATTTACTAAGGAGAAGACATGGTCCTCTCCATGTAATTACATCTCACATTCCCCAATGTACCCTCACATTTACTTGGGAGAAGACATAGTCCTCTCCATCTTATTATCAATATATATATTCATTTCACATTCCTCAATGTACCCTCACATTTACTAAGGAGAAGACATGGTCCTCTCCATGTAATTACATCTCACATTCCCCAATGTACCCTCACATTTACTTGGGAGAAGACATAGTCCTCTCCATCTTATTATCAATATATATATTCATTTCACATTTCCCAATGTACCCTCACATTTACTTGGGAGAAGACATAGTCCTCTCCATTTAATTATCAATATATATATATTCACCTCACATTCCCAAATGTACTTTTCAGATTTACTTGGGAGAAGACATGATCCTTTCCCATTAAATTCTCAATTTTATATTCATGTCACATGTACCCCTAGCTTACTTGGAAGAAGAGAAGTCAATTGTAAGGATGGAAGGGAAGTTAATGACATTAATGAGAGGTGGTTGAGATGGAGAAGGGAAGGAGGGTATAAAAAGGAAGGGGGAAGGAAGAAAAGGGGGGTTGGAGTCTTGCTTAGGATTGTGGGGGTTGGTTGTGATTGTTTGGCCTTGTCATGATTTTGGGAGACCTTGGAAACCTGTGGAGGTTTCTTGGGTTTGAGAGGATGAAAGTATCATTATCTAGTTTTGCACATTCTTCTTGAGGACACACTATATCTGGTTGGAATTGGGCACGGAGGGCTAGGGAACCTGTGGAGGTTTCCTGGGCTAGGAATTTATTTCCTAGTTGGATGGGAGGTAAATCCGGTTGGGTTGGTGAGAAGGAGCGTTCAGCAGGAGCTATAAGACAAAGGTATCATCATCAACCGCCGGAACAGGTATTTTCCATGGACCACTCTTGTTAAGTTGATATCAATGGAATGCTCACCTTAATTTATGTTGCTTATGATAAAGTGATAAGATGTTAAATGTTTAAATCTATGTAAGAAGGTCAGCAAGTTTTTTTTTTTTTTACTTTTAAAACAACAGGAAAATAGATCTGTTAGTGTATAATAGATTGAGACTCTAATAATAGGAATCAGGCCCCTACACTTGGTATCAGAGCCAGGTTCAAACACTGAGACCTATGAACCAATCCACTTCTATAATTTTTAGGTTGATGTTGGATTTTACTTTAAAAAAAAAAAACCTGTAAAAACAGCTCGGTTTCGCACAAATTTATTTGAAGTCCATAGGATTGCGGAATTTTCGTGCCGTCCGTTAAAGCTTTCGGTTATTTTTTAATGAAAGTCCAGTTGTTTTCTTTGTTTCCGTTGTTTCATTACCAAGATGCCTTATATATGTCTAGAAGCAGAGTTGGGAAGGGTGGCTGTCAAATTTTGGATTAATGTGTTTCAATTATACCCCATTTCTTTGCCAGCATAGGCTCAATGCCGATTGTTTCGATTCACTGGCGTCCAGAAACATTCGTTTAAGCACAATTGTAGGTTCTTTGCTATGGATCACTTGATTTATTCCTTAAATCTGTTTTGACTGTAAACTGGTACATTATCTGGTCGCCTCTACCTTTGACGACGATACTGCATCTATCATTGAAATTTCTACATGAATACATCAGGAGTTCATTGTTTTCTATTTTTTCAATTTCCCATCAAACCCAGTTCCAAGAGTTCGAGTTTAACAATTTATTACTCGAATCTTCCTTCTCTCTCCTGTGCGTTTTAACTGTTGTATTTTTCTATCCTCAAACAAACCAACCCGTGTTTTTGTCTAATATCATATGTTTATAGATCGGAGTCCCCATTTTTACCAAATTATGCATCAAAATATTTATTCGAATGTTTTTTTTGGACTCAATTTACTTATACCTAGCCTGGTTTTAATCAACGCGTTTGTCTGTTGCCCCTGGTTTCAGAGAGTGTTGCTACTAGATTTGACTATTTTATTCAATTGTTCTTCTTCGAGATGCCATAAAAGCTTTAACTAGAAACACGTTATAGTGAATTTCATGGAGTCCGTTGCCCCTCGTTTCATACAGTGCTGCTACTAGATTTGATTATGTTATTGAATTTTTCTTCTTCGAGATCCCATAGAAGTTTTAACTGGAAGCATGTTACAGTCAGTTTCGGCGAGAACCATACACGTTCAAGTTTTCTTCGGCTTCGCGGGCTCAATAGAGGAACTTTTAAAACCGCATGTAGACTTGAAACATGACGATGTCTTATTCAAGTCCCGTCTGAGTATTTGCCTTTTATATTTTCTCACCTTAATTATAATCTTGTTTGTTACTTTGCGGAGTGTTTCTTAATTCAAGTCCAACCTAAGTTTTTGCGCATATATATTTCCACCTTAAGCTAGTGTGTTGTTTTGAGGGTCTTTCTTTTTTCCCCTCTTTTGTCATAGTTTTTCTTTTTTTTAATATATATTCTCACCTTACTTGTAATGTTTTGTTGGTTACTGTGGCCTCCCTTCACATTTCAACTAATTAACTACACTACACTGTGCTTATGGGAGTAACTAACACTGTTTTTAGTTTGTTTTCCACGAGTGTGAATTACATATTTTTTTATATTACATTCATTTTATTATTCAAGAGTAGTATTTTGTTAATATTTTGTTTTACACGAGTCTAAAAAAACATACTTATTCAGCTTGAGAGGCTCCATAGAGGAATTTTTTAAAACGGTTATTATAACATTTTAAACACGACGATGTCTGGTTCAAGTTCAATCTTAGTTTTACTCTATAGAGTTTGTTGTCAATTTCACCTTACCTTTTGTTGGAATGTTAATTCCAACTGCAGGCTGCAAGCAGACGTGGGCAGCCGACTCAGCAAGCGTACCAACGCCCAAACCGTTCTCCAAAACCGTCTTATTCCTCGGACCGCCTTCCTGCAGAGAGTGGTTTCCGTATTTTTGAACCCGATGGAATATGGGGTAGACGCGTGGCTCTCCCCATACGTAAGCAAACGTAATTTTCTCGGGTGCTAATGTTCAGCATAGTGAGGCCTCGCGATATCCACTCCAGCCGTCCGATCTGATTGCGTGTTGTCAGCCGTTGTTTTCCTGAAGGTGCACGGGCCTACATCAATTTAAATTTTGCGTGGAGTGAAAGACTTTCTCCCGTTGACCGCCGTAGAAGAGAATTTAATGGAGTTGGTGGTTGTTCGTAGTTTTTGGTGGAGACGTTTAATATGGTTATGGGCATATATTATTATATATTTTTATATATGTTTTATATATGTTGTGGTGTAAAGATTACGTGATATAGTTTTTTGGGCATGGTGGTTGCGCACGATGTGTGTTATATTTTTTATATTACGAGCCATGAAATATATGCTTGTGGGTTTTTGTTCATAAAAAATCTGCAATGAAACACACAGCAGTGTGTAGAAAAAGAACAAGGGGCCGTGTGTAGTTTTTAAGTAGTTGACCATTGTAAAAGGAGAGTGCGCTGGAGCTGAAGAGATTTGAAGTGTTGCACAGCAGTGCATAAAAATTAGTTCCTCATTGTAATGAAATGCGAGCAGTGTGAGAGTGAAAAGTAGTGGAGCGCATGTATTTTCTTTGTGTTGACCTTTGGTGTTTGTTTTTGCAAGAGGAAATGCACAACAGTGCATAGATTATATGTGTTGACCATTTTGTAATGCGCAGTAAGTTTTTGGGGCACATAATGTTTTGTTTATTTTGAGCAGCATATGTAAAATGTTTTTACAGAAGTATGTGTAAAATATTTTTACAGCAGTATGTGTAAAAATAGTTTTACACCAGTAAGTAATGTGTTTTCACAGTATTGAATGTAAATGAGAATTTTACCCAGCACAGTAAATTCTCATGTGAAGACAGAGTAAATGTTTTGAATGTAATTATTTTTGGTGAATCCCTCTCAGCAAAGAGGATGAATATGTTGTTTTAGGCATTTTGGTTTTAATGAATACAAGTCATTTTGTGGTGGTGTTATACTTTGTTCTCAGTAAATTTTTTTTGGGCTTCCCTGTGCACAAAAGATCCTGTGGAGGTAGAAACAGAGCATTGCCTCTGTGGTGTTTGTTTGTCTGGTTTTGGTATTTCCCATTAAAAATACCCAACAGTGGTATCAGAGCTAGTCCAGGCTCCTTGATGGTGACGGAGCTGGTTCAGGTTCTTTAAAAGTGTCAAGGAAGCTGAAGGAAAGACTTTTGTTGCAGCAGTAAAGCTTCTCCAGCAGTGTGAAGTTTCAGCCAAAGGGATTAAGGTATTTCTCAAGTTTTTGAGTTATTATTGAAGACAGTCAGTTGTTTTAAAAAAAAACACAGTCAAGTATTTAAAGCCTAGTTAAGAATGGCAAGGTCAAAGAAGAAAGCCTCCAAGCCTGCTAAAAATGAGTCTCTCTCTTCTATTAAAATAGAAAACAATCTATTTGAAAGTATTCTATTTGAGGTTCCAAGGTTCGATGGGAATTTTGATATATGGGAAATAAAAATGAGAGCTTTCTTATAGTTTCAAGGGAGTGAAATCTGGGAATCAGTGATTGATGTTAGCAAGATGGATAAAGAATCCATGGAGTATGATGCACAAGCAGCAAAGACTATCTTGGATGGACTGCCTGATTCTGTGAAGAAGAATCTAGGAAAATATACATCAACAAAGGATATATGGGACAGACTGCATGACCTTCATGCAAAGGGAGCACTGACCATGACAATGAGTCAAGAAGAACCCATCATAGAAGCTGAGAATGAAAATCTTGACCTCATCAAGCTTCAAGTAAAAGAAAGGGATGAAGAGCTTACCAAGCTTAAGAAGGAGCTTGACCAATGCAAGAAGAAACATCATGAAGAAGTCATATCCATGACAAATCAGTTGAATAGTGCAAAGAAGCAGGCAGATGCCTTGACAAGTCAACTTGAAGAAAGACACAAGAGAGTGAACAAACTTGTAGAAGAGATTGGACAGTACAAGGAAGAGGTCTCCTCCCTTAAGTCTGAACTACAAGAAGCCGGGAAGCAGGCACAAGAAGCTGAAAAGAAAATGGAGAGCAGTCAAGCAGAACTCTCCAAAATGAAGTCAGAAATCATCTCTCTTAAAATAGCAGCAGCTGAAGCTACTCATAGCAAAGAAGAAACTGAGGGACAACTAGCAAAGAAAAATAATGTATGTGAAAAGTTGGAAGATGAGATTGTCCTCCTCAGGAAGAAGGTTGAAGGGATGAACAAGATCATGAAGAGCTCTCAAGCTTTGGATGACATGCTCAGCTATCACAGATCTCCATCTGATAAATCAGGACTTGGGTATGTAGCTGAACCCTCAAACAAGGATGAAGATGCTTTAAGCAAAGGAGATGTGAAGAAGCCAGAAAGAGATGGTGATGCTCCTAGTTCCAGCAAAGGCAAGGAGAAAAATGAAGGCTGCAATAGAAGAAATCCTACTCCAAGTAGAAAACCAGCTCCAAGAAAAAATGTAGCTGATGGCAAAGAGGTAAGAGGCAATGGTTATCAACAAAGATTCTCAAGGCAGCAAGGCTTCAGAAGTACATCAAGGAAACCTCCATCTCCCAGGTACCAAAGTTCATTTTTTGGTTATTGTTATGCTTGTTCAAACTTTGGTCATATGGCAAAAGACTGTAGAGCATTTCATGGAGATAGATGTTGTGGTCCCCGACAATCTCCAAGAAATAATTTCACAAGAAGAAATCATGAATTCTTATTCATGAATAAAGTTGAATGCTTCAAGTGTCATAACATTGGGCATATGGCACATGACTGTAACTTAAGATGGGCTCCTATGCAAGCTAGACCCACACAAAAGAAGAAAGTTACACAAGTATGGAGAAGGAAGGTAATACAGTGTGAAAGCCCCTTGAACTCCCCAACTGATCTAAATTTATTTTGAGAAGAATCTGCCAAAAGAAGACAAGCATACACTAAAGGGGAGCTTGTAATTTTTATTGCTGAACTGTATTAACAGTCACTCCTTGATGAAGATTTTTTTTTAAAGGAAAAATATGAAGTTAAATCTGCCATAGAAGTAGAGAAGAAAAGTATGCAAAGCAAGAAGACCTTCACAGCAGTGGGAAGACAGAACATAAAACAGCAGTTTGGAAATTTTTTTATGGAGCACATGCATTGAAATGCATAGCAATGGAAAGTAGTTTCCTTCTATGTAATGTGAGAGAACATACTCACAGCAGAGTGAGTACAATACACAGCAGTAAAAAAATGTAATGTTTTTCTTCATATGCAATGCAGCATGCACAAAAATGCCTAAAGAAAAACATGGACAACAGATTTTTAATGCACATGGGTGAATGATAATGTGTGGCAGCAGAAAAATGAAAGGAACTGCACAGCAGTGCATTGTGTAAAAAAAAATGAATGGAGACTAAGATTGTGTGAAGCAAGGGTGTAAAAAAAAAGGCAGCAACCTGTGTTATTTTTTTTGTTGTGTGGAGAATGCAGCGCAAAAAAGCGTGAGGATGATTTCTCTCTATGTGCAAGTAATGGAGAGTAAAGAGTTAGTGTATGGGCACACATCAGTATGATGAAACAAAAGGCAGCCACAGTGCAAATTGCAGAGGCAACGCAACAGCAAATAAAAACCCAGAGATGACAGTCTATGGTTATGGTTATGGACAGCAGCATGATGGCAAGAAGGAGAAGCACACAACAATGCAAATAAGAAAATGCAGCAGCAAGAAGTTATGGACAGCAGCACAGGTAAAAGAATTTTTTTTTCTTTACAACAGTAAATGTATGTGTAATGAATGTGTTGTTCATTGAATTGAAATGCAACATATGCAACAGCAGTGAATGTAAGAAATGTTTACACACAGCAGTGTAAATTTGTAAGTTGGGACAGTGTAATTGCTCCAGAAAAGACAGAGTATTTTGTCTTTGAAAAGTGCACAAGCAGTGCAAGTGTAGACACAGCAGTGTGGGGTAGACACAGTAAAGAAGATGGCACAACAATGCAGCAGAGAATATGCATCAGCATAAGAGAACATTGTAATGAGTTTGCACACACAGCAGTGCAATGATTGTTTGTTTTTGAAACTGCATGTAAAGCAGTGTCTGTTTGTAATCCCTCTGTTAATGAGGAAGGTGCTTTTCAGCACAGTCATTTGGTGAAACCCTCTATTAAAGAGGAAGGTGCTTTTCAGCACAGTGTCATGGTAAATCCCTCTGTCAAGAGGATGATGCTTTTTAGCATACACATGGCAAATCCCTCTATCAAGAGGATGATGCTTTTCAGCATAGTCACAGGTGAATCCCTCTGTCAAGAGGAAGGTGCTCTTCAGCACATTGTTATGGTGAATCCCTCTGTCATGAGGAAGGTGCTCTTAAGCACAGTTTCAGGTTAATCCCTCTATTAAGAGGAAGACAACTTTGTTTGTTTATGAACTGCATCAGAAGCAGTTGGTGAATCCCTCTATGTGAGGAAGATATCTTTGTAACAGCAGTACTAAGGAATCCCTCTACGAGAGGAAGTGTCTGGGTATGACCGAATGCCCAGCAGTTGAAATTAAAGGGGAGTGTTGGAATGTTAATTCCAACTGCAGGCTGCAAGCAGACGTGGGCAGCCGACTCAGCAAGCGTACCAACGCCCAAACCGCTCTCCAAAACCGTCTTATTTCTCGGACCGCCTTCCTGCAGAGAGTGGTTTCCGTATTTTTGAACCCGATGGAATATGGGGCAGACGCGTGGCTCTCCCCATACGTAAGCAAACGTAATTTTCTCGGGTGCTAATGTTCAACATAGTGAGGCCTCCCGATATCCACTCCAGCCGTCCGATCTGATTGCGTGTTGTCAGCCGTTGTTTTCCTGAAGGTGCACGGGCCTGTGTCAATTTAAATTTTGCGTGGAGTGGAAGACTTTCTCCCGTTGACCGCCGTAGAAGAGAATTTAATGGAGTTGGTGGTTGTTCGTAGTTTTTGGTGGAGACGTTTAATATGGTTATGGGCATATATTATTATATATTTTTATATATGTTTTATATATGTTGTAGTGTAAAGATTACGTGATATAGTTTTTTGGGCATGGTGGCTGCGCACGATGTGTGTTATATTTTTTATATTACGAGCCATGAAATATATGCTTGTGGGTTTTTGTTCATAAAAAATCTGCAATGAAACACACATCAGTGTGTGTAGAAAAAGAACAAGGGGCCGTGTGTAATTTTTAAGTAGTTGACCATTGTAAAAGGAGAGTGCGCAGGAGCTGAAGAGATTTTTTGAAGTGTTGCACATCAGTGCATAAAAAATTAGTTCCTCATTGTAATGAAATGCGAGCAGTGTGAGAGTGAAAAGTAGTGGAGCGCATGTATTTTCTTTGTGTTGACCTTTGGTGTTTGTTTTTGCAAGAGGAAATGCACAGCAGTGCATAGATTATATGTGTTGACCATTTTGTAATGCGCAGTAAGTTTTTGGGGCACATAATGTTTTGTTTATTTTGAGCAGCATATGTAAAATGTTTTTACAGAAGTATGTGTAAAATATTTTTACAGCAGTATGTGTAAAAATAGTTTTACACCAGTAAGTAATGTGTTTTCACAGTCAGTGAATGTAAATGAGAATTTTACCCAGCACAGTAAATTCTCATGTGAAGACAGAGTAAATGTTTTGAATGTAATTATTTTTGGTGAATCCCTCTCAACAAAGAGGATGAATATGTTGTTTTAGGCATTTTGGTTTTAATGAATACAAGTCATTTTGTGGTGGTGTTATACTCTGTTCTCAGTAAATTTTTTTTGGGCTTCCCTGTGCACAAAAGATCCTGTGGAGGTAGAAACAGAGCATTGCCTCTGTGGTGTTTGTTTGTCTGGTTTTGGTATTTCCCATTAAAAATACCCAACACCTTTTAAGATTCATTGCTTAATCTGCAAAGCTTTTTTGGAATTTTAATCACATACAAATCATTTTTCTCGTAGGCTGCACGTGCCTCTCCTCATTTTGAACCAATTGCCTACAACACAGGGCATCCATGATTATCCTTGCGGGTGGTACTAATTGTTTGCTTGATATTCCTTTCATTTTATTATTCAGCATCGGTAATTTGTTTTAATGTTTTGTTTTACCACACGCCTAAAAATACGTACTTTTCTTACTCTTCCGTCTTCATCCTGCATGTAAATGACCATATATTGTCCACTGCCATACAGAGAACATGTAAATTTTGTTTTGCGTAGCAATTAGTGTATCCTTGCAATTGTTGGAGCATGCATCTGTATATTAACTTTGTACAACAATTCTGAAAGCATGTGTGATTCCAATTACTTCTGGGCAACTTGTTTGATCCAAATTCAATTCAATCCAAATTTACATTTTGCCTGCAAAGCTTGCACAGAACTTCCGCTAATTATGAATTTCTTCTTCAGTGGATATCATTGATTGTAGCTTACAGGAAGTCCTGGGCTTTATTCGTCAGCGTTCCTACGGATTCATCGGAGCACTATTTGTTTCCGCGATACCGTTGTGCTGTACCCTTCTAAAAGTTTCACTGTTCTCCATGCTTCCCCTCTTGAATTTTTTGTTCATTGTAAGCTCCTACTGTCATTCGATCATTATTTATTTTAACTATATGTCAACTGTTATCTCTTAATTAATGGGAACAATATGTGTTCTAAGCTTGTGGAAAAATGTCCTTACGGGTGGAATTAACTCTTGTTAATGCACTAATCAAAGGGCCAATTTATTATGGAGTTTCAAGATTCTTTTTTCACCAGCGTAGAACATATATTGTTTTCTATGGGGCATTTACCTCTATGAATTTATGACTTCAAGTTGTTAAGCTGTTAGACGTATTACAGGACACATTTTCCACAGCAAAACAAGTACCCAATTCTTCTGCGTTAGGAATAGTCTACCCTTGAAATTCTTGGAGCGTGCACATGGATATCATCTTAACTTTGTCAGTCGCTATTCTTAGAGGTTACCTGATTTCAAATTTCTTCTCTACAGAACTCTTTAATCCAACCCGAGTTTACTATATTGCATGAAATGTTTTCCTCTAATTAATGGATTTCAGCTTCAGTGGATATTGAGTAAAGTTGTCTGGAAAATCCGCGTGGAACTTCCCCTGATTATTGAATTCTAACTTCAATGGATGTGGATTACTGTAGCTTACATGGTAGTTGGAGTTGGCTCAGTGGATGTGAAGCCTGGGCTGTTAGTGCTAGCATTCCTATGGATTCCTTCCACGATACTTGTACCCTCTCTAAAATGCTCACTGCTCTCCATGATTTGCCTCATAATTTGTTGTTCTATCACAAAGCTCCTAATATCATTAACCGTTTTTAGTACAACTATATGTTAAGTACATGGTTGGCTTCTGAAATGTGTCCCTTTTGGGTTTTCTTTAATAGTAAAATAGTCCTTTCGGATGATAACCGTGACTTTGCGAAACAGCTCTTCAAAAGGATCTTCTGATTGATTTCTCATTTTCACCTTTTTCATAGATTAACTTCGAACATTTGCACTCAATTCATAAAACTGCAAAATTGCTAATAAACCTAAGTCACTGACATGGCAGCGACATATTAAGGGCAGAAGCAGTTAGTCTAGGTGCTTGAGTCCTTACTGTTCACAACCCTTAATCACAACCTAGGTCAGGAGGGCAACCCATATCAGTATCTCTCATATAGTTTCCAGGAAATATGGATATTAGGAGAGATTTGTATCGTCAGTTCATCCAAAATTCTGTGAAATACAATCCTACAGTTAGTAAATTTGTTACAGTCAAAGGTGGATTACATCTTATTCACCTTAGCAATGAAAGGATCTTTTTCCTGAGAACCGAGTAAAAAGGTTGGGCAACTAATGATTACAGAGCGAGGTCCCCTAACAGAACCACCCAACAGTGACTAGAGGTCTATATGACTTCACAGGAATTTAGCCTGTTTAGGTGACAGTGTTGTGAACTCAACCAGGAATGAAGGTATGGCTATTCTCAATTTCCAGACTACTCAAGCTTTCAAAATGATTCCATCACAATTGAAGGTCTGCCTCTGACATGAATTCAATTTCGTGACAGCCATATAGCATGCCAAAGGTTCCCTCTCTAATTTAGAATCAAAGTAAAAAGTTTAAACATATGTGGCTGTCAAGGTTTAAACTTTAAACCTCTTGAAAATGTCATGGTATAAACCCATTGTAGTTTTCATGACACCAACTTAGTTTAAAAAAAAAAAAAATCTGAAATCTAATTACCATAGCTTTACACTATCAATTAATATTTTATCCATAACAATATCAGGGAAAATTCACCCTATAAAATCAAGAACAAGACTGAAATGGAACCTGCAATGTCTTCATAATTTTCTGAGTGCTCTTATGGTATTTTTGCTTTAGATCCTGGGTTTTAAAGTCACCTTTATGATGCTTTTATGTTAGTACTCTGACTTACTTTCATAAGGGAGAAGGTGCTATGATTAATTTCTTAATCAAACTGATTGATCTTCCTAATATGACAATTTTAATATGAGAATGCTAAAAATACAATTGATCATTTTCCCGCATAAGAGAAATAATTCCTATGCCATACCAGCAAAGAAATTGTTACAATTAGAACCAGAACTCAAAATCTGCAGGTGCTCACAAATAAGCACAAAAGCATCCACTAGCAAATAAAGAAGGGACCTTCTGGATCTAAGGAACAAAAAAGCAAAATCTCAAAAGAAAGAGAATGTAAAAAGCTATTTAGTGTCAACAACAGCTTGCCTAGACAGTCTGTCTGCCCCTTGCAAATTTAATGTGGTAGGTGACCAAACCAACGCAGGAGCATAGCCATATGCATTTGGAGTGGCTCAACCAATTCTCATAAAAATGGAAGCTGATCTGCCCAAGTGCATGTGATTATTTCTAGCATGTTCTCATGCATACAAGCCTTTGTTAGCGTGATAAACTAAATGTCGGTCAAATAATGCATTTGACGAAGCGTTGAAATTTCGGCATAGGTTGATTACAGATCTCCTTCATTTTGGATGGCAATTGCAATAATGTACATGAGTATGAATGCATACCAAATGTCAGCCCAAGGAGTTGATGGCTTTATGAATCAATCCTTCTCTTCCAAACTTTTCTTCGCAAAATAGTATCTAAATGCAATAATGTTGATCAATTGTAAATTCAACAGTGTTGATCCATTGTAAAAACGGCCAAGGTAACTTGTTTCTCCAACACCACAACTCTGTGCCTACTCTACTGTGCCATTAAAATCAATGTGCTCTAATAGGCAGCACTTTACCCCAGAAAATCTGATAGCCGGCTTCAATCTGCATACTCTCTGTATGCAACCTAAAGTTGTTAAGATTCTTTCATCTTGAGCATAGTTTGAATTGGCTAGTTGAGGCCCAAATTCAAGGTTACAGCCTTGCAAACTCAATGCTTTCTGGGTAAAGTGTTTGCCAACAACATTGCATCAGATCAGTGCTTCAAACCCAGAATATCAGCAATAGTGCAGATCACTATCACTTGGCAGAATAAAATGACAGAGCAGTCTTGAGCCCTAAACTTTACTAACTCAAAATCAAAACAAAAATCGTGGCCTAACTCGTTTCCATAACTGGTGAAATGGTTTTTAGTATCTGCTGGTTTATTTGTAATTAAAATTTCATATCATAGTATTTATCATCAGTTGTGATCTCTGTTTTAGAAACAGGTTTCAATTTTGTAGCTTGTTGGTAATAGGATGGAGATGTAGTCACAATTACTATGATGTTGTTTCCTAATGGCGGAAAAACTATTGTCTGACCCATATCCATTAGTCAGACATGCTCATGAAGATGTATAGTGTGGTAGCAAGTTCTGGTTTAATTGTCATGATCATCAATGGATACAGTGGTCATGGCAAAAAAATAAATAAAAAAAATTGGCCCAGAAACTTGCAGAAAGCATCACTTTAGACAAACTGAATTCAGAAGCTTATTCTTCAATGGACTTTATTTCCCTGCGTGGTCTGTGTCTGTTTATGACTACCTGCATAAATATCAGGTTACTGTATTTTAATCTTTTGTTGATGTCCATCCTCTGCCTCCGGAACGTCAATAATGTATGTTCTACTTATGGTGCTGTAGGGTGTTGTTCTCTACAGCCTGCTTGATCTGTATTGGTGTATGGTTTTGGACCCTTTACCTGATCTTCGTCGTATGCTTCAGAGCCTCTGATGATTTACTTTACACTGATGTCTGTGTAGATCCTTTCCCTCTTTCATCTGCTTATCCTTGCAGGTTATTGTTTATGAGCCTTTAACTGAGATCCATCCATTGCTTCGGGGACAATGATGATGTACATTCTTCTCGATATGTAGATTGTTGCCATTTGCAATCTTCTTATCCTTATCAGGTTATAGTTTCTGAGCCATTTTTTTTTGATATCCTTATCCTTTTGATGTGCAGTCCAATCACGAGTTTGTAACTTTGTGGAACGTTGCCCTCTGCAATATGCTTATCCTTTGCTGAAGAACTGCCGAGATTTAGAGTGGGAGCACAGTTCTATCCTTTTTCCTTGGCCTGTTATCAAGCTCAGGGGGCCACATTTGTTCCTCTTTATAGTCCCTTTTTGCAACTTTCTGACATGAGGGATATCAGTGATCATTCATATAGATAGTTCATTGCCTCCTTTTATGTTTAAGATTAAATCATATTGCAGTAGCGACTGTAAAGTGTGCCTTGTTAATGAAAGGGATTCAGACACACAATTTTCTAGTTTTCTAGAGCAGGAAGAAACTTAATATGCAAAATAGCACTCGGAAACTTGCACGTGATAGACCATAAAAGATAAATAAAGAACCTGAGTACAGCCAAAGCTACATACAAATTGGATGGATATGTAGAGATTCATTGCCAAGCATTTTACTCTAGGCAACATTATTAGCTGATATAGTGTTTGGCCTCCCTAGTTAACGGATGGGACTTCATTCTGTTTCTGCTGTCAGGTCTATGTTGCTAGTAATAGTCCATGACAGAAAATAAATTGTTTCTTTGGGGTCCAATCGTGCTTTCCAGACTCTAAAGTCTCTCGGTTCTTCTTTCTCTAAGAGAATTGGAGCTAAAAGTAGTTCAATTTCTACTGAACTCTGTTAAATGTTACTATCTATAAGAGCTTGCTCGCATTCTTGAAATTTTGAATATTATTGATTTTTATTGATTGTTTTTGACAAATTCTAGTTCAAACCTCCATCACCATGGGAGAAGTTGTCTTCCAGTTAATTAATCTCATCATTGGACAGTTCTTGCATGGTGACAATATCCTTACAAGATTATATTTATCTTCAAGTTGTTCTCCAAACAACCATCTTCAAGTGATTAACTGTCTTCATGTCATGAAAATAATTTGCTCTTTTGTTGGCTAGACTGAAACGACTACAGTTAGGGGATATCACCTAGGCTTGGACACATCTTCGGATCCGAAGAGTCTCCTGTAAATGGTATGTTATATTGACCCAATCTTCTAAGGCCGATCCTCAAAGAAGTTAGGGAGTCTTTTATAGTTTTTCCAGCTTCTTTACATTTAAAGGCTCCCATATATAGCATGACTTGTTGACCCAACGCGCTTAGGCTCATCTCCAAAGAAGCTAGGAGTCCTTTGTGATTATCCCAGTGTCATTACATTTGAATATTGTTTCCCTCGTACCTTCATGACTTCAAAAGTGAGAAAGAGGCTTTATATTAAAACAGATCTTCAACATACTTCTACTACAAGTTGGTTCTATGTTGATGTTATGCCTGCATCAAATACTTTTTACAAACAGAGCTAGATTCTCCCTTTGAATAATAATAATAATAATGGTCATGGCCAAGCCAAACACGAAATTGGTTTATGAGACCCCTTGTTTCTGGAACAAGGGATCCACCTCCTTGCAGTGATTTGACTACTAAAGTCTGTGGAGGTTTACCTTCTCTACTCCCCTCTAGATTTGAATCTATGACCTCTTACAAGGAAATACATGTTCTTAACCATTAAGCCCACCAAAGCCATTATAAGCTTTATCTTTGTACAAATTTTAATCTTAACATTGCATGCTTTCTGTAGATGAATGATTATAGAAATAAGCAGATGAGGTTGTTAAGCTTCTTGGAACCTATAAATGGAGACACCAGATCTGCAATATAGTGAGGATGTCACAACAAAGACCTAAATTTAGTTTATGGTTGTAATGCTCATGACTTCCGTTAACTAGCACGTGTCATTTAAATACCCTCTACTTTAAACATAGGGATATAGTATAGAGTGGTTTGAGTTACTACGAAGCCCAAAACATGCCAAGAGTTTTCCCTAAGTGATCTAGTACTATCCTTACCATTTGATAGTTTTTTTTTAAGGCATGGTTAATTGGTTAAAGTGTTCTTAATTGAATTGAACTTCTCCAAAAATCGATTTTCGCTAGAATGCATCAATCTAGCATGGTGAGATTCAATGTAATGGTTTCTTCTAATCCATACATATTAAGCCTAGTCTTGTAACTAGGTATGCTTTGTCATGTTGTTTGTTTATTAAGACAAAGAAATCTAGAAAGTAATCAAGAAATTAGTTAATAATGAATAGGCACAGGTAACAAGAAAAACAATAAAACTAGCAGGCAAAAAATCCAAAGAAAAAGCGCTGACATGATGTAACCTAAGGTTGAGGAAAAGAGGATGCCAACAATTATTGCATGGTGCATAACAGATGGAGGCTTGACAAAGATGGTCTAGTGGGGTAGAATTTTCTAGTGAAAACATAGATTGAATACTATGGACTTGTGTAAGGCTTACTGTGATAGTTATTGATCTTAAATTAAATGAGAATATCAATTCGTAGAGAATTTGGGATTTTACAATGGAAGCTTATTTAGTCAATAAAATACCAGTGAAAATATTATGATACACTTTTACCCTTATTCTAGTGTTGAATAAAAATGTCTTGAAAAATATTGTGTCTCTAGTTTTGGATAAAAGGACCCTCAACTTTCTTCGCAACTTTTGTGGTCACTGGCCACTTATGAAAGGAGTGGGCATCTTTAGAAATGTGGTGTCATTTAGAGGGGAAATACCAATAGTAGCAGGGCAAAGGCAATTATTCCATTCGTTTAATTATTTCTCATTTGTCTAGTCATATTGTGAGCTGCAGTATATATCATGAAATTGTTTTGGTACTAGTAAACAATGATTAAATATATAATAAATTTGAACCTTTTGACATTTAGAGGACATTCTCTCAATTTACAAAAAAAAATAAAGTATGAAAATCATGTTGGAAACAATTTTTGAAGTTTTGAGTCTTTTATTTTCAAGATTAACTAAATGGGTTTGGAAGATGAAAAACCATCAAATTGGAAGAGTGGGACTTTCATATTCACTAAGGTTTTAAAGAAATTATATGCATAAAACTTATACTAACACCTTCTAGTGGAATTGATAGTGCACTAATCCGTTGCTTGCCATTATTTTGGTTTGGTACCACCTTATAGGATATCCAGGTTCAAATGCTATTTTCCATGACGGATAGTTGAATCTATTTCAACTCTAATTGTTATTGAAGGGTTCCGCAAGGATGTCACATGAGCATTTATGATGACCCCTTTTAACGTAGATAGCCACCTATGTTAAGGTTCTATTTTGCAGTTCCATGTTGTTATTTATGAACATTATACACATTTGGTTGGACACGTGAAAATCAATTGATGGATTTGGTATTGATGATGGAAATGTTGGATGTATGACCAAATGTGTGACTTACTTGGTTACAATTTATCTAGTGCATGACTTGTCAGAGTTATTGTTGCATCGTATAGGCTTATATAGATATGATTTATCTAATCAATGACTTAGTGAAATTATGATTTATCTGATGTAAGATTTATTTCCAGTATGAACAACAAAAATTGACACGTGGACACTGGGCTTAATAAACATGATGTTCAAGATCATGTATCTATATCTATTTTGTGGTTGTATATATGCATGGATGAGAACTAAACTACAGGTTGGAAAGAACTGTATGATAACCAAGATCTACTATTCCATTGGGGAAGGTTGAGACGACCAATGAGGAAAGGTACGATGTACATTGTTCTATTACATTTGGTATCTACTTGATATGCACTCTTATGACATGAGTAAAATGCAAATGACAGGTGGCAAGATGACCTGACTGGATTATTCGATGACAAGTCCAACCAGATCTGTAGTGTGGTCCGTGCTCTGAAGGAGGGGTGGAGGTGTTTCCCACCGTGTATCCTCTGAAACCTGGAATCGTGGGGAGGACAGCTGAATGCTCCCCCTAGACGTGTGATGACGATTGCCAGTTGCCTGCTGGGGAAGTTAGGTCGATGTATTCGACGCTTCCACCATATCGGTTTTATTAGTGGTTAGTATGGCCGTTGCCACTGATAAAGTAGCAGAGGACGGATAGGGTGGGAATGGAAGTAGGCCAGGGTGGATAGGAGGATATAGACCAGTTGGAGACTCTTGATGGGAAGAAATGCCATTGTCGGACTTATCCGATTTTATTGCTATAACTCTCTCTGGTTGCTATGCTTTCAAACTCCTTGCATCATTCATTCTAACTTTGGGACGAAGTTCTCTGAAGGAGGGGTGTATGTAATGCCCCACTTAAATCTTATCCTACAAATTTTTTTAATGTTTACATTATCTAAAAATATTGAGAAATATTGGTCTAATATAAAATTCATGATTTCCATTATTCAAATTCCCCACTTACCTTCTCAAATTGAATATTAGGTAGGATATGGTCTCCTTCCATTATTTCAAAATATATGTATTCATTTCACATTACCCAATGTACCCTCACATTTACTAAGGAGAAGACATGGTCCTCTCCATGTAATTACATCTCACATTCCCCAATGTACCCTCACATTTACTTGGGAGAAGACATAGTACTCTCCATCTTATTATCAATATATATATATTCATTTCAGATTCCCCAATGTACCCTCACATTTACTAAGGAGAAGACATGGTCCTCTCCATGTAATTACATCTCACATTCCCCACTATACCCTCACATTTACTTGGGAGAATACATAGTCCTCTCCATCTTATTATCAATATATATATTCATTTCACATTCCCCAATGTACCCTCACATTTACTTAGGAGAAGACATAGTCCTCTCCATTTAATTATCAATATATATATATATATTCACCTCACATTCCCAAATGTACTTTTCAGATTTACTTGGGAGAAGACATGATCCTTTCCCATTAAATTCTCAATTTTATATTCATGTCACATGTACCCCTAGCTTACTTGGAAGAAGAGAAGTCAATTGTAAGGATGAAAGGGAAGTTAATGACATTAATGAGAGGTGGTTGAGATGGAGAAGGGAAGGAGGGTATAAAAAGGGAAGGGGGAAGGAAGAAAAGGGGGGTTGGAGTCTTGCTTAGGATTGTGGGGGTTGGTTGTGATTGTTTGGCCTTGTCATGATTTTGGGAGACCTTGGAAACCTGTGGAGGTTTCTTGGGTTTGAGAGGAGGAAAGTATCATTATCTAGTTTTGCACATTCTTCTTGAGGACACACTATATCTGGTTGGAATTGGGCACGGAGGGCTAGGGAACCTGTGGAGGTTTCCTGGGCTAGGAATTTATTTCCTAGTTGGCTGGGAGGTAAATCCGGTTGGGTCGGTGAGAAGGAGCGTTCAGCAGGAGCTATAAGACAAAGGTATCATCATCAACCGCCGGAACAGGTATTTTCCATGGACCACTCTTGTTAAGTTGATATCAATGGAATGCTCACCTTAATTTATGTTGCTTATGATAAAGTGATAAGATGTTAAATGTTTAAATCTATGTAAGAAGGTCAGCAAGTTTTTTTTTTTTTTTTACTTTTAAAACAACAGGAAAATAGATCTGTTAGTGTATAATAGATTGAGACTCTAATAATAGGAATCAGGCCCCTACAATTCATAAGTCAACTCCCGCTTGACTAAATTGGGTGATATTTAGGTCACTTTTGGTCTTCTCAAAAAGAGGAATCTAATATAATCATTGTCTTGGTCAATTTAGCTGTGCAAGGCAGAATTTGACCGTAGTTTAAAAAATTAACACTCCCTCTCAACTAGGGATAATTCCACCTACCAATATCTATCCATCGATCAATATGCCATTTTAGAATCTTCAAGTGTCATCACATATCATCACAAATTAACTCTGTCATGTAGTCGCCGTTCCATAATAAATCATCATTGTACATCTTGGTCTGTCCTTTTCTTATTCATGCTTATCTCTTGGTTGTTCTTGCTTGTATGCTAAACATTCTCGAATCTAGAAGAGCAAGAATTTGTTACTGGAGGGGAGTTCAAGCTACCACCCTCTATCCATCAGGATGCTAGCTGGAATCTCTGTCAGCGAGATGCTACCCAAAATATCATCATTGGTCGGAGAGCATATCATCAGGGATCACATCTCAACCTAGAACCACATTGAGGAGAAATAGCTTCCACCCATACCGAGCAATAGAATAAATCATCATATAGGGGAGTACAACCTCAAACCTAAAATCTCATCGGGGAACTTACCGTTAACCCAGATTTCATCGGGGAGCTTACCCTCAACCCAGAGTCCTATTACCTACTGATATTCCCAACAATGACTCTCAGTAGTCATGTGGTAGAACACCTACCTCATAATCGCCTTGGGTTGTACACCCCAAGTACACTCTCAACTCATTGGCCAGAAGAGGAGTGATATTCCCAACAAGCCCTGCTTGTGGGTATGAAGCCAACTGGAGTATACTCTGTGAAGAGCAGAAAAGGGACTAGCACCCTCAACCCTTTGGGTATCAGATAGGGGTCCTATCCTATTTTCCAGAGTTCTCTCAACCCCAAGAGCCCTTCTCCCTCAATTCCTCACCCTGGGAACTCAAACAGGGGGTAAGAGTTGGCTCAGTGTCCTCGATCAATACTGTTCTCATCATACTCATATACGGTATTAGCTTGTCTCAATAGCAGCTGTTCCCTATTCATACAAAACATCAAATCAAATATTGTATCAGAACATAAATAATCATCTAAATCACAAAAGGATACCATAATCATCCTCCCTCTTAAGGAGGTGTCGACCACAAGCTTGAGCTTGTTTCAAACAACTGCACTATCTCAATGTATGAGAGTATCTCAATCCCAACTATAAATATGGGAATTTTGACTAAATAGATCTCAATGTATCCATGTCATATCTAGATCATGTTCACACAACTCTCAAAGTAGCTTCTTAATCCTGCCTCACAGCTAGCCATGCTAGCAACATCGCACTCATCCTCAATCGTACTATGGACCTCTCATCCAAAATATCATGGCAGATCTAAAGCAACATCTAAATGTGATTATCAACAATAATATCAACAATACATCCATGTAGTTACATATCATAGGAGGAATATATTATTCTAAAAAATATAACACCTCATTTAGATATTTCAAAGCATGCTTGGTGGAAACTCTATGTGAATGAATCAGGTCAATCATGGATTTATTTAGGTTCTATGAACATCATATATATACATATGGATATTCACAACGGAACATCAAAACAACTGTTAGATTCATTTAAAGTTAAACAACATCTTGAAATACAAATTAGAATATCCAAGCATTTACATCTTCATTATTCAAAATTTTTTTCCAGTAGCTTTGCAATATGGATTTTCTTTTCCAAATTCCAGAAATTCATTCATCATGCCATCATACATCCTTTCGGGCTTCAAAATCAATCTCCCTCTGATTTAGATCATCAGTGGCTCATCACCTGTCACAAGTAGATCATTAGGATATAAAACTAAAAACATAATCAATATCAAAGCCATATCTTGGAACTCATCATCCCAAATTTATCAGATTAATGTCAAATATAGACATATCTGGATTGCAATGATCTAAGCATAATTCCTTTCTAAGCCATCATAATAAACCTTACATAACTCAATGTTGTACCATCACATAAACATAGTCAACTTATCAAACTTTAGAAGTCAAATCACAACCATTATCAAAGTCATCATTATCACAATATTAATGTTCGGTGCGTATAATACTAATGATTCTCCCATTACTATTGCAATTGTATCCCTTATTTCTATTTTTGTGCCCCTATTATCCCCATATTGTTATTATTGTGCCTCATAGAAGCCCACTATTGTTATTTTTGTGCCCTTATATTATTATTGTTCAGTCGACTTTGGTTATATTGTGACCCCTTAGACTCCTATATATAGAAAGGATGTTTTGTCATTTGTATCATCCAAGAATTGTTCATTTGTGTAATGTGAAGGAGGTTTCCCCCTCGAAGAGGCTGAATTCTAAGGCATTGATATTTCTTTTTTACGTTTTTGTGAGCTAGTTTCATAACATTTGGTATCAGAGCTTTTGATTGAAGGGAAAGTACCCCTAGGGTCCTTTGGGCTAAGACTCTACCAGACTGAAAATTGCTTATTCAAAGAAACACACACACAACCATCATTTTTACTTTTAAGCAAATTCTAATGTTTAGGGTACGTACCTAAGGTCCTACGTTCGAGAAGGCCTTTAGGGTCCAAACCCTTCTTGGAGTTCCCTTCTTCTTTCTTTGACCTGCAAGACAAACAAATCAAAGAACACAACAGTACATGTACAGATACTTATGTATAAACCATCTTTATGCTATAAAGTTAGTTATAAAAATCTTTAAGTAACCACTTGCATAAAAATTCAAGACAAGAATCTCATAAGCATAAAGAAAGATTGTTTCGGGAACAAAGACGTGTTTCTTTATATATAAAGGCAAATAAAGTACATATATCGGAAAGATATCACCTGAACACCTTCAGCAGGCTCCAAGCAAAGCTTCCTCCCGGATTCGTTCCAGCCTCAAGCCTCCAACAAGAGCTCCTTCCAAGTCCTACTCAATGATGATACCAAAGATGAATGATCACCAATACACATGGAAACAAGGGTTTCCTATGCAAAATGGGGGAAGTGCAGAAAGCACCAAGGACTTCAGACCTGGTCTAAGGGAAAAATCTCAGCATAATAATCTTGCTCTCTTCTCTCTCCCCTTGGCCTTCCCTTTGATGTCTTTTTATACCCTCTCCAAAGTAGTTTTTTAGTTAGGAGTTGGTTGGGAACAGTTGGGCCACGGGCAATAACAGGTGATCCAGCAGGTAAAACCCGCGATCTCCGCCGAAAAAGAGGAATTTATTATTTTTTTAAGTGTTTTAATAGATACACGCGGGTTGGGTATAACAGACCCGCGTGTACACGCGTTTAACTCAGGGCAATGTCGCGTATAGGGAATAAAACACTGTTTTTTTAAATTTTTGGACCAGGTCTGGAAGGAGGGGTTGCCCTAGGCCATGAGTGCAGCATCACAAACCATAAGAGTGAGATTTGGAGCTATAACAGATGCCCCCTAATGTATGAGGTCAGAAGGGGAACATGATGGCCGAAATATATTAAGTAAGTACAAGGAAAGGAACTCTGCCGAAAAACCGAGGAGGACTTCACCAGAATTCAGCCTGCCAAGCCACCGAAAGGAGATCAGAAAGAAACACTGTCTGAGGCGGGCATACCCATGCTCAGGAAAAGTAAAGCATGTCCGCATATCAAGTACAAGCGGATCCACTAAGTATACAAGTATAAATGACTGGAAAATACATAATGGATCATCTGATCATAATGAGTAAGTACATGTCTGAATATCACATATAAGACTGTCAATGATGCTGAAAGATGCAACGGATCACTGATATCAAAGACTGATCCCAAAAAGGTACCAACTGAACATGATGGAATAGGATGGTACTACACTGCAAACTCAGGTGCCAGCATATAGAATGTCGCCATGACTGACTGCAACATATAAGGTGGAGTGGTATCGACTAGCAGCAATAGGAGCAACTGTCAAGTGAACCAATGAATGCTGATACAACCTGAGGTCTTCACCGACCGCCGTGGTACATTTCTACACCATGGGAATAAATGATCTGAAGTCGACCATGTGAGAAATCGTTTGATTACCGGTCATTGATGTATACCGTTAACAAACGCGAGACTACTCACCGATAATGATAATGAGCGTCAAGGTACCCAGTACAATCTAACAAGTGTGAATAGATGAGCTGAAGTCGAACACCTGTAAGAATCTATCAATCAGGAGACAATGATGGTTTCCCACTGTCGATAGCGAGGAATCTGCCACTAATGACTGCAAACCCCAAGGTACTGCCAAATGGACTCTAGATCTTTGCCCCAGAGCAATGAGTCGGAGTCGATAGGGAAAGATCCGCTAGAAGGAAGGCATTAAGGCATCCTCCATCAATCTAGCGCGAGTGTAACCCGTAGGCCAATAATGTGGAAGGAATCGGACGAAAAAAGATGTAGTAACCCAACCGAAGTACGTTTCCGGCGTACACAAGATGTGGCTAGCGCACGGCAGAAACCCTCTGAACCAACCAATAATGAAAGCTGACACAAAGGCGAGGTATCCACCAATAGGGTCAAATGGAAACCAAGGTACTGCACGAATCCCAATGTGTGATAATGTATGCTGATGTCGAACACAAGGGAAACCACTCAGTCAAAGACCCATGATACTGATCGATGCTGAGCACAAGGTGACCTATCAATAATGAAAATAGGGCCAGGGTGCGGCTCTAGGCCTGTCCTCAGAGCAATGTGTCGTCGTCGATAAGGACAAGACCCGCCAGCAAGAAGTCAATGGGGACCTTCTCAAACTGGCACGAGTAAAGGACCAATATAACTGATGTGATGATAGACATGACACTGACAACCAAGGATGGCCGACTGAAAAATGAGTCAAGAGACACCGCAGAAAGGCCGACTCAGGCTAACTTCCCTTGAACAAAAGCACGACTCAATGTGACTATGTGGCAGCATATGATGAATTTGTATAAGTTCGTCATGCAGGAGGCACGAACGAACCCTCCATATGATTGGAAGAGATAACCAATCGGGGGAGAACTGACTCGATAACAAGGTTATGGCGTACCTAAGTCAAACTAAATCCCACCCATGCGGAGGAGACTTTGTTTTGAGTGCTTTGTTCAAGGACGACACGACTGACTCTAGCTGCCAACAATAAATGGAAATAATGTCCCTGTTCCCGCTCTTTTTGGAATATTTGATTTTTTTGTCTTTTTCTGATAAGCCGGAAAAAGAATAAAAGAATGCTATGGTACAGTGGAAAGAACGAGCGTCGGTGAAACAGATGATCTAGTTCCTGGGAAAGGAACTTTCCTATGCTCAATGCAGGGAGGTGAAAAACTGGTCAATGACACTCAGAGGTAAGTTCCTTCCACGGATCTGGGTATGCCAAGCTGCAGAAGTCAAGGGTATGCAAGGTTGATTTTGCAGACGTCATGGTCAAAAGTTGGCTTAAACACGAGTCCAAATGAAGCCGACTATAGGCCAAAAGGTGCAAATAGTCAACATGCAATGCAGAAGTACAACTCAACACACATAGGACCCTCTAGGGTATAAGGCCAGAACGAAGCGAAGAAGCACAGAGGAATGAGTCTTCAACGCATAAGTCATGGCGGGACTACAGAGGACTCCCGAGCCTAGGGATGAAAAATCAGCATGAGTGCCAAGTGACAACAAGGTACTAACTAGGGCACCCATGATAAGGTAGGCTCTACCACACAAGTCATGATGCTTCTAAGCAATGAGAAGGTTCCGCACCATAACTTGGTGGGGTCGATCCTAAGGCCAAAATGGGAAAGGAAACTGATAAATGCACAATGCAGGCGGAAAAACCTAACCTATATGCCAGTTTCGAGAACCAATACCTGTCAGAACGGACCAACCATAAACTTTCCAAAGAAGAAATCTTCCAAGTTCTGTAAACATAAATAGGAACACTAGACACGAAGTTAATACATCCCACATATAAACTCCATATAAAATCTTTGTGTTATAGAATACAAGACTTGAAAATGCGTACCTCATATATACAATATGGTACAGGGAACCACGCAGCCTTGCGGCTTACGCATAATAGTTCTGCTGAACAAACCCCTTGCAGGGCTCAGGCCAAAGGCTCCTCTGGTAGTCATAACTCATGGCTTCAAAGAGTTCCTCCTGTGAAGGCAAAGCAAGATCTGAGAAATCATGAGGACTACAAGGATCAAAAGAGGGAATTAAAGGGTCCCATGTCCCTATAGGAAGAATCTTTCGGTCAACTACCGGGACCAAGTCCCAAGAAGGAGAATAATAAGTCAAAGGATCCTTCTTAGAAGCAATTGAATATTGAGGATTCAATGCCACATAATTCACCCGTGGTGGGGTAGAGTCTACTTGAATACTTGGAACAAACCAAGGGGCATTCTGCAGTAAAGTCGAATTGGGGTGGTGATTATCAGATACAAGCTGATCAATAGTGACAATATTCCCGTTATGAGGAAAGCACATTACTCGAAAGAGTGAAGACACCACAACATTCATAGCATAGACATAATCATGCCCAAGTAGCATATTAAAGTCTAAAGGGCTATCAACCACCATCATATCGATTAAGACAGTCTTCCCACCTAAAGTGATAGGCACTTGAGGAAGAACACCCATAGATTCACCAGGTCTTCTATCATAGGCTAACAACTGACTCTGGGTTGTCAACAACTTTGGGGAACCCAAAGCTTTCCAAGTCAAAGAGGATATAATACTTGCAGAGGATCCTTCATCCACCATACATCGATAGACATTTGTGGAATTCACTCTGACCTTTATTTGGAAAGGTGCAGCGGAAGGAAGACGAGGCTCAACAAGACTATCCCAATCAAAGGAAACACTCTTAGAGCTTGGAGGGGGAACATTCGAAGAAACCGGAATGCCCCCTATACCAGAAGACTCTGTACTAGAGATCAAACAGACTCTTTTGTTAGGCACTTCACCCCCCAAAAGAGGAGTGTAATCGGCCAGCGATTGCACTGACTCTACCACATTTTCAACCGATGGTTGATGGGATTGATGAGAAACCATATCAACTCTAGGAGTAGAAGTACTTTCAGACTCGGACCATATCCTTTGAACCTCTGGAATACCAGGGCATAAATGAGTAAGATGGTCTCCCTTGCATATCTTGCAAGGGAACTTAGGTTTAAAACTTCTACGTCCAGGTTTCTTATCAACCTCCATTCCACCAACATGACTAGCAGTGGTTTGCGGAGAGTCCTGAACATGACTTGCAGAGGTCGGTGACTCTTTGCTAGTATGACTCGCAGTGACTAGACTCGTGCCCCCAGCATGACTCGCAGCGGCTGAAGACTCATCTCCAACATGACTCGCAGAGGTTGAGGATGAAGTGCTAGTGTGACTCGCAGTGACTAGACTTGTGCCCCCAACATGACTTGTAGCGGCTGAAGACTCATCTCCAACATGACTCGTAGAGGTTGAAGATGAAAGGATAGAATTATTCTTCTTCTTTGACTTCCTTTTTCTCCTCCTTTTAGATTTCTTATTACAAGAAGGAGAAGAAGAAGGAATCCCAGATTTCTCTTTGAAAGAAGATGAACAATTAGCACCCATATGATGCCCCTGAAATAAAGCATTTATCTGAGAAGCTTCAAGAGCATTTGGAATATTCAGAGTGGACCACAGCCAAACGGGTAGTCCAACATTCAACCCAGGAATATTCAAAGTGGCCATCAAGTGAGTACCAACGTTTCCAAAGAAAGGAAAAGCACAAGGATCCCCTTTTGGAAGGGCACCTTGGTTGGTTTCCACAGGAATATTGGCCATATCTAACTGTTCCAAAGACCCTTTCCCTTGCGGGAACATAGAAATAACTCTTCAAAGAATATGGATAAGCAATCAAAACCTTTGCCCTTGAGGAGGCAACTCCACAACTTCCGAAAGAACGACCAAAAGCCTTTCAAGATCGGTAGAGTGGCAAGCCAGTCACTCAGACCACAAAGTCCAAAGGTGACTAGACAAAAATACCTAAAGCCAACTATATACAAGGAGCAAAGAGCACCCACTAAAAAGTCCCTGAAGATACAGCCAGTCAAACAACTTCCGAGTATTTCCGCTCCGGGTGGTGAGGACCGGACACCAAAATACAAGAAAGCGGAGTCAGGGGCCTTCCGAAGATAGTCTGGGATAATGACGGCCCAGTCCTATCAGCGAAGGTAACAGAGGAAGTTACGCTGACCTCCTAACAACAGCCTGCGCCGGTGCGAGCCCCCAAGCTTCGCAAGGGTGCCCTCCAGTAGTACTGTCGAGAGTGATGCAACGTCGACCTCAGGTGCCACGGGATTCCCCTCCGCAGCCACCTATGCAGATCCCTAGGAGAGGCAACTATGGGTACCAACTCGTCACAGAAGCCAGGCGGAACAGTCGTGAGGTAAGTTCGGACAAGTAGGAGAGGGGGTATCTCTCTTCCCTGTCTTCACAGACCCTCGTGCTTAACTCCCAGATCCGGAGCTTTCCTGGTCTTCCTAACGCTATTGGATTTACTCTCGTTAATCAGACTCTTATGTTTGACGTTTTATGTGGCCTTGGAGAGTTAACTCTCCACTCGCCTAATCCAAGGCCCTAAAATCCTAAACTTGTTGGTGTAATAACTAAAACAAAAAGTTCTAGTGGATTTTAATTAAGCGCTTGATTTTATTAGGCTGTTCTTTAAGTCACAGGGTAATGGAGATGAAACTAGTGGTGTTTTTTGACGCAAAAGAAGTTAATAAAAACTTAACTATATGCACATGCACTTTTTCGTTCGATGAAAAGTAATCTCTAGAGGGTTCAGAGGAACTTCAAATTAAACAAAGTTGTTTGCTTTCTTTTCAGACTCCACACTCACAAAAGCTAACAAAGCTATGTATGCATAAAAAGGGATGCAAATCTATCCTAATGCAACAGCTATATGTGCATGCAAGATTTTAAGACTACTCTGCAAACAAAGAAGGAAAGTTGCTCACTTATCAAATTTGTCTTGCCACTAAAATGCTTAGATAGAATATGATGTGCTACCAATCATTTCGTCCAAACAATAAAAACAAGTTCTAAGATAAACATAAAGCACTTTCACTTCGCAAAAAAGAAATCAAATGAGAAGCAAGTTTAAGAAAGCGAAACTCAAAAACTTTCAAAAGATTTTCTTTCAATCAAACCAAAAAGTCTTTTTCAAAGGAAAGCTTTCCAAAACTGACACCAATGATTGATAAACAAGCAACCAAACACTTTTGTGAATTGACACCTTTCAAATGATGAAAACTCAACAAAAATAAAATGTGTTTGAAATCGCTTTTGACAATCAAAAGCAGCAATGAAAGTCCAAAATATCAAAAGACAAGTTTCAAGAAAATGGTAACAAACAAGTTTCCCGAAACGAAGGAGCAAATGGTCATAAAAATGATTTCGTTAAGCAAACAAAAAGTGTTATGAGAGCAAAAATGGACACAAAGATTGAACCCAATCTTCCTACTCTGCCGAAACAGAGCAATCAAGATTCTTAAACATAAATCTTGTGTGTCAAAAATCAATGACGCTTGCAATCAACGAAAACAAGACTAATACTCCTTATGACTAGAGAGAGTTCAGAACAAGATGCCCCCTGTCAAACAGAGAACTGTTACTGGAAAAGTGACTGCTTGACACTGACCCAAACCACCAGACAAATATTCAGCAAAAAAGAAAATTTATAAATCTTGAAATTTATGTGATATACGTGCCTGCAATTAAGTGCAGAATGCGTGTATACGCGACTGTAACTAAGGAAACCTGTGTATACGCGGGTTCACTTAGTGCAACTTGCGTATATACGCTTCTGTAATCCAGGAAAAGAGCGTATCTGAAGTCTTTCAAGAAAAATAAAAAAACACAGACTGAAAAACTGGAAAAGCTTGGAGTTCAAGAAAAGATCAGACAGTCAGAGCCAACAAACAGAGGGGCTGAGCCTTGATTGGCTTGAAGACTACCCAAACTAGGAACAACAAGAGTGTTGTCCCCAGCGGAGTCGCCAATTCTGGTTGAAGGGAAAGTACCCCTAAAGTCCTTTGGGCTAAGACTCTACCAGACTGAAAATTGCTTATTCAAAGAAACACACACACAACCATCATTTTTACTTTTAAGCAAATTCTAATGTTTAGGGTACGTACCTAAGGTCCTACGTTCGAGAAGGCGTTTAGGGTCCAAACCCTTCTTGGAGTTTCCTTCTTCTTTCTTTGACCTGCAAGACAAACAAATCAAAGAACACAACAGTACATGTACAGATACTTATGTATAAACCATCTTTATGCTATAAAGTTAGTTATAAAAATCTTTAAGTAACCACTTGCATAAAAATTCAAGACAAGAATCTCATAAGCATAAAGAAAGATTGTTTCGGGAACAAAGACGTGTTTCTTTATATATAAAGGCAAATAAAGTACATATATCGGAAAGATATCACCTGAACACCTTCAGCAGGCTCCAAGCAAAGCTTCCTCCCGGATTCGTTCCAGCCTCAAGCCTCCAACAAGAGCTCCTTCCAAGTCCTACTCAATGATGATACCAAAGATGAATGATCACCAATACACATGGAAACAAGGGTTTCCTATGCAAAATGGGGGAAGTGCAGAAAGCACCAAGGACTTCAGACCTGGTCTAAGGGAAAAATCTCAGCATAATAATCTTGCTCTCTTCTCTCTCCCCTTGGCCTTCCCTTTGATGTCTTTTTATACCCTCTCCAAAGTAGTTTTTTAGTTAGGAGTTGGTTGGGAACAGTTGGGCCACGGGCAATAACAGGTGATCCAGCAGGTAAAACCCGCGATCTCCGCCCGAAAAAGAGGAATTTATTATTTTTTTAAGTGTTTTAATAGATACACGCGGGTTGGGTATAACAGAACCGCGTGTACACGCGTTTAACTCAGGGCAATGTCGCGTATAGGGAATAAAACACTGTTTTTTTAAATTTTTGGACCAGGTCTGGAAGGAGGGGTTGCCCTAGGCCATGAGTGCAGCATCACAAACCATAAGAGTGAGATTTGGAGCTATAACAGTTTCGCTGCTCCAAACAGGCCATCGTGGTATTTTCGCTATAACTTTTTCACTACAAAGTTTCAAAAGCTAAAAAACAAAACCCATTTGAGAAGAAATTGGTCTAAACCTTGGGTCCAAATTTCAGATCTTGTATCGCTATATTTTCAGAGATATGATCTGATGAAGTTAGGGTTTTTGAAAGCTCTAGAATTTCATCTCAAATAGGTCATTGTGGAAGTTTCGCTATAAGTTTTTTACAAAGTTTCCCACTCTAAAATTAAAACCCTTTGAGTCGAAATATTGGTGAAGCTAGGGTCCAAATTTTATATCTTGTCTCGCGATATGTTCGGAGATATAATCTGAGGAAGTTAGTGTTTTGTAGACTCCTGAATTACATTCTAAATAGGTGACCATGGGAAAATAGTCATAACTTTCTCTCTGAGCATAAGATTTAAATTTCGTCAGAAGCTATAGAAAGAGGACGGACTATAATTTTCTATGTATTTTTTGTAAGTCCGAAGGTCGAAACAGTAACACGTGGCAATTCGTACAAGTTCACTTTACTGAAAACGTATATAAGAAGGTCATCTTGGGAGGTGGGGCATAACTCTTTCTTGGAGAATCCAATTTCGATCAGACTGGTGGCATTGGAAAGAGGGCACAAAGGGATAATGCAGGTCACAATTCCAGACCTTGAAGATTTGAAATTACAGAGTTACGGTCATTTCAATATCGAGCTCCTACAAAGTGAAAAAAGGTGTGTAGTTTTTTTAAATTTTTGCATAAGTTTGGTTTGAAAAATTAGTTTGAAGGAACTCAAAGGGCATAGTGAAGCATTATTATTAGTAATTGATGCCCCGAATAAAGAAAATGGAAACACCTAGTAAGCAACCTGAAAGCTCTAGCATGAATCATGAAGAAGAGGAAGAAATACAACATGATATAACAAAATTACGAGACCAAGTGCAACAAATTTTTCTCGCACAAAAAGTAACAGAAGCTAAGATAGATGGTTTAAAGAAAGACGTAGAAGCTAAGATGTATGGTTTAAATAAAGGTGTAGAAGATAATATGGATGGTTTAAAGAAAGGTGTAGAAGCTAAGATGAACGATGTGGAAGCTAATATGGATGGCTTGGAAGCTAAGATTAATGATTTAAAGAAAGGCGTGGAAGCTAAGAAGGAAGATTTGACAAAATTTCTACAAGAAATGCTTACTAATGGCGAAAGGGTAGTAAAGGAAACACATGATTAGAAGAAAATAAATGTTAATCATGATTTCATAGACTCTAACATTGGATTGAAGAACCACCATGTTCACAAGATCGATATGAGGAAGTTTGCTGGCAAGGATCACGCAACATGGATACTATAGATGGAGCAATTTTTCGATCTTCATAATGTCCAAAACACACAAAAGGTATGCATTGCAACTTTATATTTGGAACCAAATGAGTTTGTATGGTATCGATGGCTTTTCTCTCATAAACAAATTGTAACTTGGGCTATTTTTACAGATGAAATGATAACACATTACGAGGAGACAAAAAGCAACACTTTTTTTAGCCAATTGATAAATCTAAAATAAAAGGGTTCAATGATGGAGCACATTGAGGACTTCCAAAAATTGAATATAAGGGTAAAATATATTCCATAGGAGCATAGGATTGATGTGTTCATAGGGACTTTAAAGGATAACATCCAACATGAGGTTTGCCTTTGGGAACCTAATTCATTGGAGAAGGCGTTTAGGTTGGCGAGAAAAATGGAAAGCTAAATTATGGCAACAAGGAAGCCTACCACTAAAAATGATAAATATGGAAGTGTTGTTGCCCCTACCCATCCACAACCTACAAGGTTGACACCACAACAGTTGGAAGAAAAAAGAGCAAAAGGGCTTTGTTACAGTTGTGATAGCAAATACACTAAAGGTCATAAGTGTGATGAGAAGAAATTATTTTACATAGATTGTGAAGAGGAGGAAGAAAAGGAAGAAGAAATGTCAAAAGAAGAGGATATACACCAGGGACAAACCCTAGAGAAAGAAAAAATGAATCCAAACATATCTTGTAATGCATTGGCTGGAATTACCACTCCTCAAACTATCAAGATAGAAGGGCATATCAGGTAGTACCCATAATTTAATTCATTGTAAGATAGCCAAGGAACTGAATTTCTTCCTAAATCTGGCACCAGAGTGTCAAGTGATGGTTGCAAGTGGAGGAACCATAACTTGCTCAGGAAAGTGCCATAATACCAAGCTATCCATGGGAGAATATGTATTGAATAGCCCAATGCTTTCCATTCCAATGGGTGGTGCTGATGTTGTACTAGGAGTCTAATGGCTATAATCCTTGGGTACAATAGCTTTTAATTTTCAAGAACTTTTCATGAAATTTTCTTTAATAGGAAAGGAATTTGAATTAAGGGGCATCATAGGGAATCCGGGAAGGATAATCAGCTCTAACGAAATGACAAAAAATCTAAAGAAAGAACACCGAGGCATAATTGCAGAATTATGTTCACTAGAGGTTCCCACATCGAAATCATCTATTTATCCAGATCTCCAAAAAGTCTTGGACAATCATTCCAAGGTATTTGAGACTCCCAAAGGTCTCCCACCTATTCGTGATCATGATCATGCTCTTCATTTGATTCCAGGAAGTGTTCCTCCAAACATCAGGCCTTACAAATATCCCTATGCCCAAAAGAGTGAAATTGAACGTATGGTTTCAGAAATGCTAGAGGTTGGTATAATTCAACCTAGTCAAAGTTCTTTCTCTGCTCCAATAGTATTGGTTCACAAGAAGGATGGATCATGGCACATGTGTCCAGATTATAGGGAGCTCAACAAGCTCACTATTAAAGATAAATTTCCCATTCCTGCCATTGATGAATTATTGGATGAATTGCATGGATCAATTTACTTCACCAATTTGGATAGTCGTTCAAGATATCATCAAATCAGAATGAAGACTGAAGACATTCTGAAAACAACATTTAAAACTCATGAGGGTCATTACGAATTTTTGGTCATGCCTTTTGGCCTTACCAATGCACCATCTACATTTCAAGGTTTGATGAATTCCATTTTCAAACCCTTCCTTAGAAAATTTTTGTTAATATTTTTTGAAGATATATTAATCTACAACAAGTCTTGGAAGGATCATGTTCAACATGTTGATAGGGTGCTCAAACTATTGGAGGAGAAAAAATTATATGAAAAAAGCTCCAAATGTTTCTTTGGAGTGCAAGAGGTGGAATATTTGGGTCATATTGTATCTCATGAAGGTATTAAGGTAGACCCTAGCAAAATTAAAACCATCAAGGAATGGAAAATCCCCACATCCATAAAGAATCTACGAGGATTTCTCGGGTTGACAGGGTATTATCGAAAGTTTGTTAAGAATTATGGGAGAATAGCAGCACCTCTAACAACATTATTGAAGAAAGATGCATTTTCATGGACTCCAGAAGCAATGAAGGCTTTTGAACATCTTAAAGAGGAAATGTGCCAAGAACCAGTCTTAGCTACACCAGACTTCACAAAAACCTTTATTGTGGAATGTAATGCCTCACGAAATGAAACTGGTGCTGTTTTAATGCAAGAAGAAAGGCCCATTGCTTTCGAAATTCATCAAATCAAAGGAAAGTATTTACAAAAAGCTATTTACGAGAAGGAAATGTTGGAAATACTACATGCACTTAAGAAATAGCGACCCTACCTAATGGGAAGACACTTCAAGGTAAAAACAGATCATGATAGTCTTAAATACTTTTTAGAACAAAGATTATTTTCATAATAGTAGCAAAAATGGGTCACAAAGATGTTGGGTTATGACTTTGAAATCATCTACAAAAAAGGGAAGCAAAATGTTGTGGCAGATGCACTCTCAAGAAAGGATGAGGATGTGGAAGCATTTCTTTGCGCCATTTCTATTATCCAACTAGATTGGATAAACGAAGCAAGGGATGAATGGAAGAATGAAGAAGAAGTGTGGGCACTCATTCAAAAGCTACAACAAGATCCTAGTACATTTGATACATTTAGCTGGAGAAATGATTCGTTATGGTACAAAGATCGGTTATACCTATGTAAGAATTCCCAAATCAAACAAAATATTCTTAGGGAATTGCACACCTCTCCCTTAGGAGGGCACTCGGGATTTCTAAAAACTTACCACAGGGTTAAGAAGGAATTTTTTTTGGGATGGCCTTAAATTGGATATTCAAAAGTTTGTGGTGGAATGTTTGGTTTTCCAACAAAATAAAGTTGAAAGAATTAAGGTCCCAGGTCTATTACAACCTTTATCCATTGCAAGCCAACATTGGGAGGAAGTTTCAATGGATTTTATTGCAGGTTTACCAAAGTCCGAAGGAAAGAGTGTTATCATGGTGGTAGTTGACAAAATTACCAAGTATGCACGCTTTTTTGCATTATCTCATCCATTTAAAGTGAGTATAGTTTCTACTGCATTTATGGAAACAATTCAAAAGCTACATGGAAACCCAAAGATTATTGTAAGCGACATAGATCCCATTTTCACTGGAAATTTTTGGATAGAATTATTTTCTTGTCTTGGTACTCAGTTAGCTCATAGCTCATCTTATCATCCTCAATCTGATGGGAAAACTGAGATAGTAAACACATGTTTGGAAGGATATATTCATTGCTTTGTATCTGATAAACAGACACAATGGGTCAAATGGTTGCCTTTGGCTAAATAGTGGTATAACACTTCCTTCCATACGACAACAAAAATGACCCCATTTATGGCACTTTATGGATATCATCCACCATCCGTCACATCATATTTAAGAGAAAATTCTAAGGTTAAAGCAGTGGAAGATCACATCAGGCATCAACAACAAGTTCTCCAACTCTTAAAGGATAACCTCACCTTGGTGCAGAATACAATGAAACAACAGGTAGATCAACATCACAAAGAAAGAAGTTTTGATGTAGGTGATTGGGTATTCCTACGACTATGACCATATAAAAAAATGTCCCTCAATCAAGCTAAGAAGGATAATAAATTATCACCAAAGTATTATGGTTTGTACAAGGTGTTGCAAAAGATAGGTACTATGGCATACAAATTGGAGCTTCTTGCAGCTTCCCGAGTGCACCCAGATTTCCATGTGTCGTGCTTAAAGAAGGTTATAGGTGACAAGCTCCCAGTTCAAACAATATTGCCAGAACTTGATGAGGAAGGAAAAATCATATTGGAACCTGAAGCAGTCAAAGAAATAAGAACTCTACAACTACAAAATCGATCAATTTCAGAGTATCTCATCAAGTGGAAGAACTTACCTATTGAAGATTCCACATGGGAGGATGCGAATTTTATATAGAAGCATCCAGAACTACTCAAGCGTTGAGGGCAACACTTTTTTGAAGGAGAGGGTCATGTTAGGTCCCTATAATACTAGTGATTCCCCCATTACTATTGTCATTGTATCCCTTATTGTTAGTGTTGTGCCCCTATTGTTCCCATATTGTTATTATTGTGCCCCATAGAAGCCCACTATTGTTAGTTTTGTGCCCTTATATTATTATTGTTAGGTCGGCTTTGGTTATATTGTGACCCCTTAGACTCCTATATATAGAAAGGAGTTTTTGCCATTTGTATCATCCAAGAATTGTTCATTTGTGTAATGTAAAGGAGGTTGCCCCCTCAAAGAGGCTGAATTCTAAGGCGTTGATCTTTCTTTTCTACCTTTTTGTGAGCTGGTTTCATAACAATTAATACTTTCAACCAAGAGATAGGTGGAGCTCATGTAAAATCATGACTTCATCATGCTAACAAGTTATTGTAAACCATGCATTATAAATCCGAACTTGATCAAGTCATTCTCATTATCGTAATAAAAGTCATTTCTGTCACTAGGTGCAAGTGCATACAACAAGGATGAGTTATGCAGGTTCCAATTTAATGCTGAATCACAACTATCATTACTTCAACCATCGTGCTAGGAACAAGAGGCCAATACAAAATCATTTTTCTGAATATTCACATAAGTCATTATGCTCACATAGCATCAGAGCATTAGACATCAGGTCAAGTCCAAATTTTCCATCATAGAGCGATCTATAGTCAAAGCATATCTCAATCATCAATTAAAGTTATTGTTAAGCATCATGACAAACCACTATTCATATATACTAGTAAGCCAAATCATGCCAACCTCTTATGGAACAAACATAGTGACATATCTATATGTATGTCCTAGTCACCTGCAATCACAAGTTCAATCTACATGTTCATATTATGGCAAACATTCAACCTTTTTCTATTTGCAGATATTGTTATCTACCAGACATCTGTAGTACTGACATCTCCCACATGAACATCTGATTTGAATCATAGTGATAAAAAATTTAACCCAACAACTTCAGAAATCAGATTACAATGGAAAAATATGTCAGAGACATCTTGATTCAAAGTTCAGACAGCTTCAAAAAGCTTCAGATAATGGTCAATTGTAGTCAAACCTTTGGACGCTCCCTTCAGGTTAGCATGGAAGTGTCCTTAGCTGGCTGGATGATGTCTAGGCCTTAGCATGCATATGTCTAGGGACGAGATCTCCTATAATTGTGACTGCATCCAGAGAAAAAACCCTAATTTTTATACAGGTTCCAGATCTAAGACTTTTTCTACAGATCAATAATATTAGATGCACATAAACCATACTTCAGCAGCACATAATAGTAATATGAGTAAGAGTCTTGAGAAGAGATTCTCCCTTTGACTGGGGATCTACATCATTCATCTTCATTCATGTCATCAACCTGTCTCTACTAGAGTCAAGCAACAACAGATGTTGTTGGATCATAACCATATATCTATCATGGCTATCAATATTCTGTCATGATTTTTTTCCATCAAAGGTTAGACTCAAAGTAGCATATAGATGCAACATCATATTTCAAAGATTATGATAACAATAACACTCTCTATCAAGCCACTCCATCAAGTTAGGACATTCAATTTAACCATATCCTGTCAAGACATGGCCATAGTTAGTAAGAGATATACTTATCAATATTACCATTATACATCTCACATCAAGGTTACCATGCTCTTCATGACAATTGAGATCAAACTAGGTCATTTAATAAAGCTTTATCAAAACAACAAGAGTGCCAATCACTCTTTTCATATGCTTTCATCATGCTTATCATAAACAATACCAACAGACTCATGTATAGGAGTCAATGAGATATCCTTCTATATGAAATCCATTAGGACAAGTATCAAGAGTATCATTTACTAGATTCAAGGTGCTAGCCTTCTTTAAGGATAGAGATATCCAACAAATATATTATAGATGTGTTGTAGCGGCTACAACCACCCTCAAAAATTTTGGCATGCACCAATTTCGGAGCCTCCCTTGAAGAGTTCACTTGATGACTGCACACACTCGGGTTCACTCTTTGAGCTCATGTGAGTCTTTACATCTGCCTTGCTTGTTCATTGCATTCAAGTCTCTGCATGCTGATGTCCAAGTCATGCCTGCGACCATGTTCTGGTAATGCTTGAAGTCTTCGCTTCGTATGTGTTTGTTGTGTTCGTCATGAAAGAATCTGTCGCACTCACACACGGAGTCACATTTGTTGTTGCACAAGCGTCGTCTCGATCAATGAATGTTGGCTTGACCCAGGTTTGGAGTTAATTAGCCAAACAAATCCCTACACTACTGGCCCTTTCGGCAATAGCCCGTGGAGCAGGGACTGAGGTCTCAACATAAGCAGTATGGGGGAATGCTGGAACTAGGTTTCCGCACCCTTGCCATGTTTGAGGGGTTGATTTAGTCCAACTGTGAATGGCTTCATGCAGGTTACTTCGCACACTACCCTGACCTGTGAGGCCTTTGCGATCTGTTATAATTTCCTTCGCACAGCCCTAACTAGGGGTTGAGGAGCGTTCACACTGCTAAGGAAACGATCTGCGCTATTTCCCTAAGTAGACCACGGATCTTACTTATCTTCTTATAGCTGTTAGTTAACTTCGCGTAAAAGATACTTTATCTTATATTCACTTAATCAACACAACCATATAAGTTCACGCATCATATAAACAACAGAAACGTAATTTATACCCAATACATTCAATGTAAAATACAGTAAATAAATACACAAGAATGGTATAAAACGTCTATTTATTAATGCTTCAATCGGTTACAAACTCAACTTGCCCTGCGCACTTAGCTGCAGGGGTCCGCACACTCAGCTGCAGACTACTAGGCCTCTGCACACTCAGCTGCAGAGCCTTATCCTACTCTATAGCCCAACGACTCGACTCTACACTTAGATAAGACTCAATTCTTTATCCTTCATTCATGACTCTACTTCTCTCATTCACAACTTAGATCCTCGGTCTATTTATACAATCCCATGGTCCACGGACCATGGGTAGATCTCTAAAGCCAACATTACATTACGAAAATGAGGGTAGACGACCCTATAACTCATTTACAAGTTTGCGCTCCGCGCCCACAAAATGCGGAGTCTTTACATCGATTTAGTCAAAATATGGGCTTTAAGCCCCAAAAATTCCCTTGGGGGATCCTGCACCCAACAGGCCCCCAACACAAACATCGTGACTCACCCTAGAGTCACTCTGTTAGTGCGGAGATCTTTGCTCAGAGACCTCCCAACTCTGCCTAGACCGCTGCAAGGTCGGCAGCGCACTGAGTGGCTACCTGCTATACCTCTTGGACGTGCTGTTCAGAGACCGCTATAGCTGAACTGCTTCCCTGCATCTGCTCATGTGTTCCCTACATCTGTGCAAGCTTGGCTTCGATTGAGACTGTAATGAAAAATGCCTCATCGATCCAAGGTTGTATGTACGCCTTCAAAACCACTACCTTTTGTCGCGCTGCATCTACCTGCTCTTTGAGCACTTTTTCCTGTTGCATCTGCGCGAGCCTGTGTGTAAGGGCCACCATCTGCGCGGTCCCTTTTATATCATCATATCTTTGCTGCAGCTCAAGCACCTCTATTTCTAGATGCTGTATGTTCGGGTCCTCCTGCAGATTGGCGAGGACCTCAAACGACTCTTCCAAAAGTTTGGTGCAGTCCTTCACTACATTGCTAATCTCCTCTGTTTCTGTTGTGATGGCGCTAACGCGCTGTTCCCTCACCTCTGGTGGAGTTGAAGGTTGCGCCTTCAACTGCAACTCAACTATTTGAAGGTTCAGCTCCAGCTGAACCTTAGCCATTTCTTCTTGCACCTCGCACACCCCTGCTGCTAACCTCCGGATGCATGCCTCTGCTGGGATGGCCAACTCAGGGACCATCTGGCAGGCCACTTCAACCACCTGCACTAGCTGCTTATTCTGTGTTACGACCTCGTCGCGCTGCAGGCTTAGTTGTTCCATGTTAATTTTTTGTTCACTCAACACTTGTAGCGTATGACCCTCCCTAGCCTGCAGTTCTGCAGTTACTCTGTCCTGCAGAAAATAGAGCGTCTCCTGAGGGAGCAAAGCCATGTTGATCCCCACTCCTTTTAGTGCACTGACCATAGGCCTGCTGACCTCATTTTCTGTAACCAGTGCCCCCTCCGACAACGCTATAGTATTGGTCATGCAGGCACGCAACATTTCCTCAGCTGCAGCCATTCCTACTGTGAGGCTGGTCGACAGAGTACCAGCATGAGGAGTGCGCACCTGCAATTCTTGTATTTGTGCCCAGAGGGTCCCCAATGTGATTTGATTTTCCTCCGCGAACTGCTGGAGGGCCTCTGTGGTGATGTTGCGCACCGTCTCCCCTATGTCATGCAGATCCCCCTCAGTGAGGGTGATCGGGTCAAAAGAAGTCTTGGAGGCTTTTGACTTCTTCCGCGGCCCCACCTGCTCTCTCGGGCGTTGGCACTTCAACTGTGTAGACATTGTTTGTGGGTCTGCACCACCTTCCTCTGTCTCAGGCTCTTCCTCAGGCGACACCGACTTATGGCCCTCATGCTCCTTCTCTGCTGCTGCCTTTGCAGCGTCCCACGCCTCCTGCACCTTTGTTGCTGCTACCACTTTTCTTCTCTTCTCTGCTAACTATGCCATCCACAGTTTTTCCTCTTCCTTCTTCCTTTGTGCAACCGACTTCTCCATTTCAAACACAGAAATGGCTGGAGTGCACCAATTTGACGGCCACGACTCAAGTACAATGAATATGACATCGTCCGTTGATAGGTATGGGAGCTCCTTCCACTTCTTCGCGGGGTCGTTACATGCCATGATATACACGTGTTGGAAGTCCACCTTGAAATCCGTGAAGCTTTGTAGACTATTATAGGAAGTGGGCGATAACCGCGACTTGCAGTTAATCCCCATTTTGATGTTCATCTCCATGAACACCCAGAATATCTTACTGTCTCGAATCCTCTGCGCATCTTTAGTGGCCCACAACAAACTGTACTTCGCTACCTCCAAAAGATCCCGCCCAATTGTGGGGAATTGACTATCCTCAGGAAATTCCCAAGCTACCAGCACTATGGACAACCGAAGGCATGCATGGTGGAAGGTCTTCCCCTGTTCCCGTGCCTCGCAGAAATTCTCTAGGAACTCCTTGCACAAGTACTATGACGAGTTAAACTGGACTCCCTCCGTGCATTGCTCGGCAAGTGCTATCACTGGCGCGGGCACCTCATCCGCATGGCATTTCCGCGTAACCTTGCCAGCCAGTATCTGGGTGGAAAATTTGACTGCCTTATTGTTGATACTGGAGATCGCGTACCCTTTCTCTTTTTCTCCAGCTTGAATTTTTCCTTCATGGTCTCCATGATGGCCAAGTCGTTGCTCTTACCCTATGAAATATCTGCTGGGTCCTCCCCCTTGCAAGGGAGTCGGGTAATTCTATGGATTAGGTGGTCCGTGATGGGGATGGGCTCCTCCAGCCACAAGCACCCATCATGCACTAGGCAGAGCAACCACATGATGACAAAAATAGTTACTGGGGCACGATGGTAATGCGGAACCTAGAGCAGGTTTAGCAACTTTGATTTTTATACTTCGTGCAACCACTTGTGTGGCTCTAACTCTATGACTCCTGCCATAGTGTTTTTCTTTGGCCTCATGAGCTTCTCGGTTTCCAAGTGTGGGAATTTCTTGTGGTCCACGAGATCCCAATCTTCAAACTTTAGACCCGGCACATGTCCCAAGTGCGCTCCTTCAAAAACGATATCATCAGGTAGCAACGAAGTCTGTAGAGAGCTCTTGCTCTCATCTAGGTCCTTGGGCACCCTTGGCTTCCCCTTCCATGGAGAAACATACGTGGGTAGCCTGGTTAGAGGGTCCGCACCCTGGGTTTCTTCCTCCATTTCTTCGTCCTCCTCCTCTTCCACCAGGATTTCCTCAAGGTCTTCCTCCTCCTTGTCGGTTTCTAAATTAACTGCTTTCCCCTCTTCTTCCATGGTTAGTTTAGTTCTCAGCAGGTTTCGAGGGGTAACATGCACTGGAACCATAGTCTGCTTTTCTTTCTTGGGTCTTGGCGTGTGCAACAATTAGGGATTTCTGCAACTATCTTGATGCTTTCTGGGGCATCTCCTATCATCATGTTCTGTGTGGCCTCTTCAACGGTCATTTCTCCGATATCCATGGCTTCTTCAGACGTTGTCATATTGTTGTTCCACAATTCCCTCAATGGTTCATGTAGGTGCATAAATAATGCCTTCGAGTTCAAAAAGTAGAATAGATCAGAGTTACTGAATCTTAGGACGCGCAATAGCTCAATTCTCAAATGGCCAAGTGTTGTTTGTTGGGCAACCCTTTTCAATTTATTGCACCTTTTGAATTCGAATTCGACCGTTCCCCCCAAATCCAGTCCATTAATGCTCCCTTGGCGGCAAATTTTCCCAAATCTAGCCCATAAAGTTTGCCTTAAATGTGTGTCGCCCGCTCCATTTGGTCTCAAACCAAGCATCACATCGTGAATAGTGACTGCAACAGTCACTTCCCAGTCGACCCACGTGGCAGCATAGCTACACTTGTGTTATTACAGACCCTGTGACACTTCGCTCCTGCACGCAGTCCTGACATCCTGCAACTCCCAGGCAGAGTAGTTTATAGTCCAGTGACTCCTTTAAACTACTTGGAGCACTAAGACTATGCTTCCTGTGGCTAGTCAGCTGGACGAACCACCTGTATATGGCTTCAGCTAACTACCATTTACTTTTCCTGGAAATAGTTCACCTTTTAACTTCATCAACTGCACCACACAACCATCTGTGATTTCCTTAATACCATACAGTCCCATCCAATGCATTAATCCGATAAAATCTCAATGGTAGTCCCCAAGTTTGTCAATGTAATCGCACTCATCCTGTTATATCACCACAGTTTTTTTGTCAAGAAAGTCCCTCTTTATTTATTCCTCAAGCTTCTAGACTTCTGCTTCCGCCATGGCACTTTTCTCCTTCAACCGAGTTCTTTCATTCATTAGTGCTTGGAGCCTAAGGTCACCTTATTAAATCTCTTCATTAGGTCCCAAGCATTCTTCTTCGAGTTCTTCCAACTGCGCGATCCCTTCTTCTAAGGCTCCGCAATCTGTCATATTCATGGGCATTGCTATGCACAGACTAGGCATGATATACTCCATCGATATTACAATGTTCACTCCATAGTCCAGCCTAGCAGGTGTCTGTCCCATCAGTTTCTTCCATGTTGTACTATAAGCCCATAAAACTGCTGGTACATGTAGGTCCCAATCACTTCGCTGCGCACTACATACCTTGTTCAGTGCTTCGCACACATCGTTAAATGCTTCTGCGTGGATAACCTTCTGCGTGATCGTTCTCTCCACATTCTATCGTTCCAACTTGAGGAGCCATTGGCGCATTCCCCCCCCCCCCCCCCAACACATACTTATTGACTGTATCTCCCAACGAAAAGTTCATGTGCATCCGCATAGGTTGTTTCCCATATGTCGACATCCACCTGGCTAGATGTGCGCTCAGATTATCTTGTCCATCATACTTTTCTGTTAGTCGCATCTTAGGCTTCCCAAACCATGTGTGCATCATTCTCCTACATTCGCGCTAGTCCTCAAAGATCCTTTTGTGCGTACCCCACCACCTTGTGGGCGTAGTGCACAATACCCAATTCAAGGCCTGAAAACATTGATTTTTTGGCACCTCCCTTTCAAACTTTTCTAGGAAAGTATCTACCTCACTTAACCCATCATAAGTAGGAAGATCCCTTACTTCTGTCGGTATGCAGCGCAGTGATCTTGTCATCATATTACAGTTCAACGTGGTTACCTCATGTAGCCAGTTCTGCCATCGCTCTATCTCCTCATCAGAATCCGACGTACAGGAGCTTTTGCGCTGCCATGAGATCCATCCATCCACAGTGGGATTTACCCAATCTTACTCTCGCGCAGTTATTTTGTAGATGCAGTCCAAATCATCATCACTTTCATAGTCGTGCACCGACTCTATATAGCATGATCCTTCCATAGGGTCCAAAGGTATAACTACGCGCAAAGACTTCTTTTCAAAAATCATCTTGCAATTCTTCAGATTAATCACCCCATTAATGTCAGTGGCCCAATCAATTCCTAAGAGCGCGGGGTAGGGATTGCTGTCATCAACAATCTCTATTACTTCAAAGTCTACTAGCACACTCACTCCCTCAATATCAACAATGATTCCCTGCAATCGCCCCATAGGTATTATCTTCTGCTGGTTCGCCATTCGTAGTTAAATAGGATACCATTGCAATGTAGGCCTCCCCATGCGCTCCCATGTCTACTTCGGTAGAACATTCGCCTTTGATCCTAAATCTAGAATTACTTGGTCCATCTCATATTTTCCAATCTCATTTCTCTTCCCATCCTCGTCGTATGATTTCCAATCTTCCGGACTACGCTCGGTTCTCCTGGCGTGGTTCCAATGCATCTTTTAATGAGTTCCTATAGTCCCTTTACAACCTTACTATCGTGTAGTAGCTTCATGCATGTTTCTACGAGAGTGGTAAGCATAGATGGGTCCATTTCTGGCTTCGGTCTATCTTTGCTTCCTAAAGTGGAGGCAAATGAAGCTCTTCTTAGCTTCCATGAAGGTTTCCTTAGCGCACTCCAAATCAAACTCTGCTTCTTTCGTCGGAGCCTTGTGAACCCAAGTACTATCTTCAAGCTGTTTGTCTTTATCATCTCCCATCGCAATTCCACTTCAGAGCACAATGTTCAAATTTGGATCTTCCTCACGGGGCTCAGACCTCATCATCTGCAAGTTCTGAGTCAAGGGAGGTGGTAGCACTCCCTTTTCGCGTATCCTAGCTATCATCGTAGGACAATCTTCCATCTCATGATCAAACAAGGTATAGTATAGACATGATGGACGCGTTGGGTTCGTACAATCATGGGCATAATGTCATGGCCCTATGTAATTGTAGCATATCAACTATCTGCAACCTCTTCTAGGTCCTCCTCCACCTCGGCCTCGTTCGTGCCACTGAAATCCTATTCGCGCCACTCCTACATTCTGGTCTAGGGGCTGCGTTTTGGCCTGAACCCTGTAGGTGGGAGTTCTATCCATCATCAACTCATAAATTCTACAAGTAATCTTATCGTGTCCCATCGACCTACAAAAATTACAGAACAATTGCTACGAATCTTGAGTATACTTTTGTAACAAATGGCAGTTGACCGTAGCGTGTTTCCCTCCTATTTGACAAATTGTGCACCACAAAGCAAGCATCGTGCTAGGTCATGCTTTTGCTTCTGACTTTAATAGCATCGATGATCCTCCCGTGAAGTAATTCATGAACACCCGGCAGTGGTCCTTATCATGACCCTGACCCTTACATTTTACGCACCATACCTCTTCATGTACTTTTGGACGAGCTGTCCTGTCCTATTTCAGACTCTGCATCTCAAGGCATAAGTTTTTCAATTGCATGTGGATCTGTTGAAGTCCCAAGTTAGGATCCTCAATCGAGGTCTCATGCAGCCTCATCATGATTTGTAAGGCCTCTACTTGAGTCGTTAACTTCTGTTGCGACAACGTGCTCCTTAAATATGGTGTTAGCGATGCTACAAACCATTTACGATGCTATCCATCCATCAGATTCATATTATCTTCGTGAATCATACACTTCAACCTCTGATCCAACTCCCAAGGAGTCTTGCCTGGTAGTATTGTGATCCATTTGAATCCAATGATCGATTGTGCTTCTGACTTCGGCTTGCTAAATTCCCCGTTTAGCGAAATTTGGATATCCGTGATTCCCGAATTCAGATTGTCATTAGAATGCTTAATATACCAGGTCAACACGTGGTCCTGCAGGGCGCTAAACAATGTTTCTTTCTTTATATTGTTATTTAGAAACACCTAGTAAGCAACCTGAAAGCTCTAGCATGACTCATGAAGAAGAGGAAGAAATGCAACATGATATCAAAATTACGAGACCATGTGCAACAAATTTCACTCGCACAAAAAGTAACAAAAGCTAAGATGGATGGTTTAAAGCAAGACGTAGAAGCTAAGATGTATGGTGTGGAAGCCAAGATGGATGGTTTAAAGAAAGGCATAGAAGCTAATATGGATGATTTAAATAAAGGCGTAGAAGCTAATATGGATGGTTTAAAGAAAGGCATAGAAGCTAATATGGATGGTTTAAAGAAAGGTGTAGAAGCTAAGATGAATGACATGGAAGCTAAGATGGATGGCATGGAAGCTAAGATGGATGATTTAAAGAAAGGCGTGGAAGCTAAGATGAATATTTGACAAAATTTCTACAAGAAATGCTTACTAATGACGAAAGGGTAGTAAAGGAAACACATGATGAGAACAAAATAAATGTTAATCATGATTTCATAGACTCTAATGTTGGATTTAAGAACCACCATGTTCCAAAGATTGATATGAGGAAGTTTGATGCAAGGATCTTGCAACATGGATACTACAGATCGAGCAATTTTTCGATCTCCATAATGTCCAAAACACACAAAAGGTATGCATTTCAACTTTATATTTGGAACCAAATTAGTTTGTATGGTATCGATGGCTTTGCTCTTGTAAACAAATTGTCACTTGGGCTATTTTTACGGATGAAATGATAACACATTATGAGGATACAAACAGTAACACTTTTTTTAGCCAATTGATAAAGCTAAAACAAAAGGGTTCAATGATGGAGCACATTGAGGACTTCCAAAAATTGAATATAAGGGTAAAAGATATTCCAGAGGAGCATAGGATTGATGTGTTCATAGGGATTTTAAAGGATAACATCCAACATGAGGTTCGCCTTTGGGAACCTTATTCATTGGAGAAGGCATTCAGCTTGGCAAGAAAAATGGAAAGAAAAATTATGGCAATAAGGAAGCCTACCACTCACAATCATAAAGATGGAAGTGTTGTTGCCCCTAGCCATCCACAACCTACAAAGTTGACACCACAACAGTTGGAAGAAAAAAGAGCAAAAGGGCTTTGTTACAATTGTGATAGCAAATACACTAAAGGTCATAAATGTGCTGAGAATAAATTATTTTACGTAGATTGTGAAGAGGAGGAAAGAAAGGAAGAAGAAACGTCAAAAGAAGAGGATATCCACCAGGAACAAACCCTAGAGAAATAAAATATGAATCCGACCATATCTTGTAATGCATTGGCTGGAGTTACCACTCCTCAATCTATCAAGATAGAAGGGCATATCAAGAAGAAAAAGGTAATAGTGTTGATTGATTCAGGCAATACCCATAATTTAGTTCATTGTAAGATAGCCAAGGAATTGAATTGCTTCCTATATCTAGCACCAGAGTGTCAAGTGATGGTTGCAAGTGGAGGAGCCATAACTTGATGGTTGCAAGTGGAGGAGCCATAACTTGCTTAGGAAAGTGCCATAATATCAAGCTATCCATGGGAGAATATGTATTGAATAGCCCAATGCTTTCCATTCCAATGGGTGGTGCTGATGTTGTACTAGGAGTCCAATGGCTATAATCCTTAGGTACAATAGCTTTTAATTTTCAAGAACTTTTCATGAAATTTTCTTTAGAAGGAAAGGAAGTTGAATTAAGGGGTATCGTAGGGAATCCGGGAGGATAATCAACTATAACGGAATGACAAAACTTCTAAAGAAAGAACAACGAGGTGTAATTGCAGAATTATGTTCACCAGAGGTTACCACATCGAAATCATCTATTTATCCAGATCTCTAAAAAGTCTTGGACAATCATTCCAAGGTATTTGAGACTTCCTAAGGCCTCCCACCTATTCGTGATCATTATCATGCTATTCATTTGATTCCACAAAGTGTTCCTCCAAACATCAGGCCTTACAAATATCCCTATGCCCAAAAGAGTGAAATTGAATGTATGGTTTCAGAAATGATAGAGGATGGTATAATTCAGCCTAGTCAAAGTTCTTTCTCTACTCTATTAGTATTGGTTCACAAGAAGGATGGATCATGGTACACGTGTCTAGATTATAGGGAGCTCAACAAGCTCACTATTAAAGATAAATTTCCCATTCCTGCCATTGGTGAATTATTGGATGAATTGCATGGATCAATTTACTTCACCAAGTTGGATCTTCGTTTAGGATATCATCAAATCAGAATGAAGACTGAAGACATTCCAAAAACAACATTTAGAACTCATGAGGGTCATCATGAATTTTTGGTCATGCCTTTTGGCCTTACCAGTGCACCTTCTACATTTCAAGGTTTGATGAATTCCATTTTCAAACCCTTCCTTAGAAAATTTGTGTTAGTATTTTTTGATGATATACTAATCTACAGCAAGTCTTGGAAGGATCATGTTCAACATGTTGACAGGGTGCTCAAACTATTGGAGGAGAAACAATTATATGCAAAAAGCTCCAAATGTTTCTTTGGAGTACAAGAGGTGGAATATCTGGGTCATATTGTATCTCATGAAGGTGTTAAGGTAGACCCTAGCAAAATTAAAACCATCAAGGAATGGAAAATCCCCACATCCATAAAGAATCTACGAGGATTTCTTGGGTTGACAGGGTATTATCAGAGGGTTGTTAAGAATTATGGGAGAATAGCAGCACATATAACAACATTATTGAAGAAAGATGCATTTTTATGGACTCCAGAAGCAACGAAGGCCTTTGAACATCTTAAGGAGGAAATGTGCCAAGCACCGGTCTTAGCTACACCAGACTTCACAAAAACCTTTATTGTGGAATGTGATGCCTCCAGAAATGGAATTGGTGTTGTTTTAATGCAAGAAGAAAGACCCATTACTTTCGAAATTTGTCCAATCAAAGGAAAGTATTTACACAAAGCTATGTATGAGAAGGAAATGTTGGCAATACTACATCCACTTAAGAAATAGCGACCCTACCTAATGGGAAGAAACTTCAAGGTAAAAACAGATCATGATAGTCTTAAATAATTTTTAGAACAAAGATTATCTTCGTAAGAGTAACAAAAATGGGTCACAAAGATGTTGGGTTATGACTCTAAAATGATCTCCAAAAAAGGGAAGCAAAATGTTGTGGCAGATGCACTCTCAAGAAAGGACGAGGATGTGGAAGCATTTCTTTGTGCCATTTCTATTATCCAACTAGATTGGATAAACGAAGCAAGGGATGAATGGAAGAATGACGAAGAAGTGTGGGCACTCATTCAAAAGCTACAACAAGATCCTAGTACATCTGAAACATTTAGCTGGAAAAATGATTCATTATGGTACAAAGATTGGTTATACCTATGTAAGAATTCCCAACTCAAACAAAATATTCTTATGGAATTGCACACCTCTCGCTTAGGAGGGCACTCAGGACGGAAAGATGTGAAATATGCAAAAAAAAACTCGTGGATTTCTGTGTACAGGTAGCAATCTAACCACTCTTCTTTTGTCAGTCGTGGATTCCTGTTCTCCTACGCTGCGAACTCGTGAATCCTCCTGTCCAACCAACCTTCAATTTCCTTCTTAGTTGGATTCCAATGATACTACATTAGACATCTCTATGTAGATTCTAGTCTCGGCAATGGAACCATTTGTTGGCTTCAGGGGGCCTGGCCCAGGTTCAGAGTTAATTAGCCCAACAAATTCCTACACTACTGGCCCTTTCAGCAACAGCCCGCGGAGCGGGGATTGAGGTCTCACCCGAAGCAGTATGGGGGGATGGTGGAACCAGGTTTCCGCACCCTTGAGATGTCTGAGGGGTTGATTTAGTCCAACTATGAATGGCTTCACGCAGGTCACTTTGCGCACTGCCCTGACCTGCGAGGCCTTCGCGATCTGTTATAATCGCCTTCGCGCAACCCTAACTAGGGGCTGAGGAGATTTCACGCTGCTAAGGCAATGATCTGCGTTATTTCCCTAAGTAGACCACGGATCTTACTTATCTTCTTATAACTATTAGTTAAGTTTGCGTAAACAGATACTTTATCTTATATTCACTTAATCAACACAACCATATAAGTTTGCACATCATATAAACAATAGAAATGTAATTTATACCTAATACATTCAATGCAGAAAATAGTAACTAAATAATCATGAATGGTATAAAACTTCTCTTTATTAATGCTTCAATTGGTTAAATACTCAACCTGCCCTGTACACTCAGCTGCAGGGGTCCGTGCACTCATCTGCAGACTATTAGGCCTCTGTGCCCTCAGCTACAGAGCCTTTTCCTACTCTACGACCCAACGACTCGACTCTACACTTAGATAGGACTCAATTCTTCAGCATTCATTCATGATGCTACTTCTCTCATTTACAACTTAGAGCCTCGCTTTATTTATACAATCCCATGGTCTGTGGACCATGGGTAGATCTCTAAAGCTAACATTACATTACAAAAATGAGGGCGGACAACCCTATGACTCATTTACAAGTTCACACTCCACACCCACAAAACGCAGAGTTTTTACATTGGATTTAGTCAAAATTTGGGCTTTAAGCCCCAAAACTTCCCTTGGGGGAACCCGCACCCAACAATGAGCGATCAATCATGAGTGTCGCACTTGTTGCTTTCACCGTTGGTCAGTCATGTTGAACATGTGTGTCTGGATGGTTTGGTCATTTCGTCGTCAAGTCATGCGAGTGTGTGTTCGTATGATCACTATGCACCTTTCAATTGATCGCACACTTAGTCATTTTTGCAGAATTTATGACGATCAGAATCCTCACTGACAACCAGACCATCACCCTGCTTTAAACACGATCGACTGTCAACCAGAACAATGCAGAAGCACCAACCTAGTCCTTCCAAGTTGTGTTGCCCGCAAGCAATCCAATCAACTCTTATGTTGGTCACCCAGACAGTCAGACCCGACAGTCACCCCGGGATTGACTCCGCTCAAAATTTGGGTAGAGGCCACTGACCTCACCCGCTCAACTAACCGAGGAAATTGCGCAGACAGGCCGGAAAAACACCAAGTGCCCATCCTTGTCTCCTTCAGAAAATTACGCAGTTTTCCCAGTAAGTCATCTGGACAGTCGATCGATTGTTCATCTCAGAAATTGCGCAGTTCTCATGAGCAGGCCTTCCACTACCCATCAATTAGCTCAGCTCAGAAATTACGCAAAGATGATCAGCAGGCCAACCTCCTAATTTGATTAGATTCGAAATCTAAACCATGAGACACATTGAGAAATAAGAATGAAGATGAATCAATGAAAGAACTTTCTTGAAATTTTCGAGAAGTAGAATATTCCTCTTCACCAGTTAAATATTGCAAATTGAAAAGATAATGAACAAGGGATTCAATATTTTCATCTTCTGATTTTGAGACAACACCATTATGTACCTGATTGCAATCAAAACTAGTAGGATAAAGATTTAAAGGGTTTGGATGAATCCTTGGTGTAATATACTCGTTAAATAAATCAGGGTACAGAAGATGAAAAGACTTAAGTGAAGAGGCACCAATTCAAACCAGAACTGGTTCAAGACTCAAATCTTTCACATTAATGTTCGCCTAAGGAAGCATCAGATCATCATGCATGTTATGCTCCATGGAGTTGATTACAACTTCAATATTATCTAAGATAGGGCCTCGATAATTGCAAGTAGGTGAAGGATGGAGAATACTATGAGGGGATTCCTCAATAGATCTTGGGAGATGTCCAATGGGATTAAGTCAGATCTCATAAAAATGAAGAGGCATTAAAATAAATTGATTTTTAGGATTTCCTATTTCAACAAGATTTATGGGAATTTCAAAAGCTAGACAACATGGTTCCTTTTCCTACAAGCTCTCTTCATTACCTAGATTATTAATGATAGAAATTTCATTAGGTAATGAAGATTTAGGAGGATGAGGAATTTCAAATGCGGTAATTTTTTCCTAAGAGGCTTGAGACTTTTCCCGACTCACAGAAGTTTGCATGAAAAAATTAGGGATAAGATTTGGATAATTTATAACTCGCTGATTACTAGAATTATTACCAGAATCATGATGTATTTCATATTCAAATTATTTCAAAGAAATGAAAACCAATTGTTGATTTTTTTCCCTAAATATATCCAATCCACATCTCTCTAAGGAAATTGATGAGAAATATGGAAAAACCTATCAAGAAAACCTTCCAATGATTCACGTGGTTTCCATCTAAGCTCAATAATCTTTTTAAACAAACTTTAACAATCATACCTGTAAAAAGCATGATGAAGTTCCTCGACGGAATACTCGAAAGAAAGGATAGACACAAATGGAAATGTTTTGCACCATTCCTTGATGCAACCTCCAAGTGTAAAGGTGAAAATTCTGTAAGCAATATCTTCACTAAGTACTTCCTTAGAAAAAAAAATGAAGAAATTGACATGTATGTTCAAGCACATATATTTCACCCTCGCCATCAAAATTATTTTGTGACCAGTGATGAACTATTACCGTAGGGATTGAAAGATTTAGGCTTTTAGAAAAATAACATGAAATCAATATTTGGACGGATCCATTTCAAGATATGATGACAAGCTGAGTAGAGCCTCCATTGGCTCATCTTGTCATCTGGTCCTTGTTCTAGTGCCAAAAAAATGTTGCCGAGGGAAAATATCTCACCAATAGTTAGGGGGTCTTTCTAGTGTGAAGTCCCAATTACACCTCACACCATTTGGGATAGGATCCCCCTCCGATATGTGGGCTCGATTGCCACCATGTAAGATTTTCTCTTGGATGTCAAATGTGGAGATGTTAGAGTGAGGATTATAATGAAATTCCTGGAGAGAGGGGACAAAATCAACTCACAATTGATAACTTGTAGAAAAAAATACAATAATGTATAAACAAAACAATAAGAAGAAGCATGTATCAAGAAGGGTTAGTAAGCTAAAACCATCTCAGACATACATGGAAAAGAAAGTGCTAGAAGTTAATTGCAAATCAGTTCACAATAAGTTATCGACATAATGTGAAGTAAGAAGGAAAGAATTCAAAGTATACATGGAATCCATAAGCAAAGAATTTATTCATGAAGATATCACACAGATGAAAACACACATACAAACATAATGGAAATACCAGATAACTGATACAACCATAATGAAGAAGAGCGAGAATCAATGCTGAAATTGAAGAAATTCTTATAAATGCAGCTTCAAATAAAATTAAATGTCTTGCAAACCATCAAAGTCAAATAATGAAACATGGGTTGTTCATACTATATTCCAAATCAAAACCCTAGCCTCTTAACAACTCACCCTACAAGCTGCCAAAAGTTGAGTTCCTCTAGCTCCTTAAGCATAAAACAACTATCTAAATCTAGCCTAGCTCAAGTGATAAAAGTCCCCTTACAAATGAGGCATGATGGAATATGTATGGAAACGAGGTGACTGTTGACCTATCATGACCTTTTGCCTACCCTCATGACTCTTGAACTTCCTCATGACTCTCTCATGTCTCATGAGTATTACATGTCCAATCGATCTCTGCATAACTATTGGCATTATGATAACACTACTACATTTAGGACGAAATTCAGATGGCGGAATCCGACGAAACAAATAAAATTAGAAAAAATGTCGGAAGTTAAATGTATTTTTTGTTTTTAAATCCCGATGGTCATCGAATATCCGACGAAAGTTATTTAACTAGAAAATATCCGACGAATGTTTTTTCCCATCAAATGTCTGATGCTTTGTATTTTTGTTTATTTATTCTTATAATCCTAACGATCTTCAAATATCTAATAAGTATCCTTTTGCTATCAAATATATGACATTTTTTTTCCAATATGGAATGTCTGATGTGTTGTCCAATGTCCAACAAGTGGAAATAAACCATTGTATAACATTCAATTCCACAATTAACAACTTTTTTCCATTGACAATGCTTAATATGAGACTTCTTTATGTCGATTTTAACTAATTATAATAAATATAACATTATATAACTTTGACATAGTTGCTATATGAGTTACGATTGTTTTGATAGGTTGTCAGCTTATTTTGAGGTTAATTTTTGAACAAAATCATCACTAAAATTTTGGTGACAAAAAATGTCACATAACATTCCTCAAGGAGGTCGAGGATATGTGGGATCGACATTAGGGGCTTCTGAGGATTGAAGATGTTATTTCCCTTGTAGAAATTGCAAGGGCATGAGGCCAAGGAGAATTCTAATAAAAATAACTAAAAAACAATGTAGAGACTATGGACACGTTGAAGATGAACATGAATATAATCCATTAGTAAGTTATTTATTATATGTATTTGTATTGTAGATTTTTTTTATAAATGTTTATATGTAAATTATATTTTATATTGTATGCCTTTGTATTGTCTTTCTATTTTAAACGTATTTTATATTTTTTGGGAGATGTTTGACCCATGTTGTCATCTTTATGTGGAGAAGTATTAATTGATTGTTTTCGTTAGGGTTGATTAAGGGGTTAGGTCGAGTTAGGGGTTAATTACTTTATGGGCTTAGGGATAAGGGTTTATTGTTTAACGGTTTATGGGTTAGCGGTTAAGGGCTTAGGCGTTAGGGTTTTAAGGGAATAGGGGAATGGGGTTAAGGTGTTAGGGGGTTAATGCATGTTTATGGGGTTACTTAAGACCTAGAGGATTTAGAGGTTAATCATTGGTTTTTATGGAGCATTATTAATAATTATTTAAAGTATATTATGCACATAATTTAAAAGATGGACACAGTGAATACATTTTTATAGGAAAGAAGAAAACAATTATATAATAATTGTAATAAAATGTTATAAGACAAAGTAATAAAATATAAATATCATTAAAAAATTAATCAAGCAAAAAGTTGATTAAAAATAAAATTATTATAAAGAAAGATGATTCGATAAATATAGAAAGAGTCTATTTTATTAATTTATGTAGGATGATAATTAATAATATATATATATATATATATATATATATATATATATATATATATATATATATATATATATATATATATAGATTATATAAAAAAATAAATAAATTTATTTAATAAAAAGTTTAAATTGTATAAACCACAATTTATTAAAATGTTATGTTCCTAACCACATTCTATTTCACTCATAAAAAGTCTTCTCTCATTTTTTAAGGAAAAAAGTCATGGGACACAGGCCTTGCACTTGGTGTTTCAAAATGTAAGTTAGGTGGCAATGAAATTTTTAAGCTCAAGTGATATGGAGTGAATAATTCTCTATATAAAGTCTTTTTTTTGATAAGTAAAACGGTCTAATTTGTTTTAAATTGTGAGATCAAAACTAATTGAAGTAATATAAAATCTATGATAGTTCCAGGAAAAGGGTATATTAATGAAATGTTTGATAAATCATCAATGATTATTTTTTCCAAATTGATCTTACTTATTATTACTCAATGCAAGGTAGAACATTCCATTTTGAATTTCCTTTGAATTAGGTACAATGTTTTTATTCTATAACATTCACTTGCCACTAAGTACAAAGGAGTGAGTTTTTGACATTTTGGTCAAATCAAATAAGTAGTCAAAAAGAAATAATACCCCATTTTGTGTACAAGGAGAGATATTTGATGTCTTGCCTTAGTAAAAAAAGGTTTCCTATAAAAAATGTCTTTAGTGGGATGCAATGGTGTCTTTGAAAATAAAGAAGGTGTGCCTGGTGAGTGTTCAATTGTAAATGTGTCAAGGTTCTTCTACTACAGAGAGGGGAGAAAAGTGAGCCTCTAAGTGAGAGGTAGTAGTACCACCCAAGAAGAGACACACATGAACCAGAAGGATCCGTCTAACATCTAGTGGAATAGTCCACAGAGGATGTGATGGTCGTTACAACCAAAAAATGAAGAAATATATGTCTAATATCCTACAGAATAGTCCACAAGGATGGGACAACAATAAAAACCATTACAACACATTCTCAATAAGATAAGTAATAAAATAACTGAAATGGTTCAACTATATTAGCACACATGAGAGAAAACATTAAATACAAACATTCGCAAAATAGTCTTCAAACATTCGTAATACATGCATGAAGAATGTGTTTTCCTTGAAGGATTATCTTATGAAGTAAAAGTTCCAAGATACATGTTTACAATGTACATCACTAGCTCTAGTAGTGGAACATTGGATCCACTCCTTGGTCCTCAAAGAACTACGTTATCTCTCTAATGTCTTTGGGGAGGAACCAAGGTGAAAAGTCCTTTTCTTATACAATGAGGTTGTATATATAACCAAGGGGTGATGCTTCCCCTTTGTGACTATTTGACTACCCTCATGACTGTTCAAATTCCTATGACTTTTCAACTTACACGACTCTCCATATTCATGTGTGTCCTTTGGACTTCCACTTTACAATACATTTTGAATACAATATACATGGTCCACAATGATGATGTGGCATATGACAACTCATGACACATCATGACATGACACTATTGACACGTATTGCTTGATAATGTGGCAATGCCAAGCCACTGCTGCTATTGTGTCTTTGAATTATTCTTGAGAACACCTTGTCTTCCACCTCCTCATGGCCTGGTGATAGGAAGCCTTAATGATCTTAAGTCTTGAGTTATGGTTGCAAGTTGGTGTCCCTTTGCTTTGTTTTGATAGATGAGCTTGCATGCCTAGTTGCAAAGATGTCTTTTTGCATGCTTCACTTTTTCATCTCCTCCCTCATCATCCTATCATGGTGTGAGAGAGTACCTGCATCTGCAATTCATTCATGATGTAAAGATATTAGTTTCAAAACCCCTAGTATAAGATAGATAATTTGGATCTATAAACTGGGCTGAGACCAGGTGACAAGTCGGGAGAGAGGGCCCAATGACTACGCAATTGTGTAGTTCAAGTGGCCAAGGGTCAAGCTTGGTCACTGAAATTGTGCAGTGTGCAACTCAGGACAGACTGAGGGAAAGATTTGCATAGTCTAGACTGAGGCAAGGGCGACTGGGAAACTATGAAACTGTACAATTTAGAGGCTCAAGGAGAGAGCTTGATGATTTTTCTTGCACAATGTGCAGTTCAAGTCAGGATATGAGGAATGATTGCGCAATCCTGAAAGCCAAGACATGGCCTTGAGCATAGGAACCGTGCAGTGCAACAACCCTGAGAGGTAGTGTTGGGTCCCTATAATACTAGTGATTACCCCATTACTATTGTAGTTATACCCCTTATTTATATTTTTGTGCCCCTCTTACCCCCATATTGTTATTTATGTGCCCCATAGAATCCCTCTATTGTTATTTTTGTGGCTTTATATTATTATTGTTAGGTCGGCTGGATTATATTCTGACTCCTTAGACTCCTATATATAGAAAGGAGGTTTTGTCATTTGTATCATCCAAGAATTGTTCATTTATGTAATGTAAAGGAGGTTACCCCCTCGAAGAGGCTGAATTCTAAGGCGTTGATCTTTCTTTTCTATCTTTTCTTGAGTTGGTTTCATAACATTTGGTATCAGAGCTTTGGATTCTAGGGTTTCGCTGCTCCAAACAGGTCATCGTGGAATTTTCGCTATAACTTTTTTTCTGTGACGTTTCAGAAGTCGCAAAAAAAACCCATTTTAGAAGAAATTGTGCTGAACCTTGGGTCCGAACTTTAGAGCTTTTCGCGCGATATTTTCGGAGATATGATCTGAGGAAGTTGGTCTTTTTGCAGACTCCTGAATTACATTCAAAACAGGTGACCTGGGGAAAATCGTCATAACTTTCTCTCTGAGGATCGGATTGAAATTTCGTAAGAAGGTAAAGAAAGAGGACGGACCGTAGTTTTTTTTATGTGAGTTTTAGATCCAAAGGTTGAAACAGTGACTCGTGGCACGTCGTACAAGTTTGCTCTACTGAACTAGTCTAAAAGCAAGTCACTGTGGGAGATTTCACATAACTCTTCCTTGTAGAATCCAATTTGGGTCAGACTTGTGGCATTCGAAAGAGGACGCAGAAGGCTACTATAGGTTGCAACTTCAGAATTGGATGATCTGAAATTACAGAGATACATCAGATTCAATATCAGGATTCTATAAAGTGAAAAAAGGTGTGTAGTTTTTTTTTTAATTTTTGTGTAAGCTTGGTTTAACGGAATTCAAAGGGCATAGTAAAGCATTATTATAGGTAACTGATGCCCCGAGGAAAGAAAATGCAAACACATAGTAAGGAACCTGAAAGCTTTAGCATGACTCATGAAGAAGAGGAAGAAATGCTACATGATATATCAAAATTACAAGAACAAGTGCAACATATGTCACGCTCACAAAAGCTAACAGAAGCTAAGATAAATGGCGTGGAATCTAAGATAAAGGGCATGGAAGCTAAGATGGATGATTTGAAGACAGATTTGAAGACAAACATGGCAGATTTGAAGACAGATTTGAAGACGGACATGGCAGATTTGAAGACAGATTTGACAAATTTTCTACAAGAAATACTTACTAATGGTGAAAAGGTTGTAAAGGAAACTCATGATGTGAACAAAAGTAATGTTAATCATGATTCCATAGACTCTAATGTTGGATCAAAGACCCACCATATTCCAAAAATCGATATGAGGAAGTTTGATGGCAAGGATCCCGCCACATGGATATTACAGATGGAGCAGTTCTTCGATCTCAATAATGTGCAAAACACACAAAAGGTACGTATGACAACTGTATATTTGGAACCAAATCAGTTTGTATGGTATCAATGGCTTTGCTCTCGTAAAAAATTTATCACTTGGGCAATTTTTACGGAAGAATTGATAGCACATTATGAAGATACAAAAAGCAACACTTTTTTTAGCCAATTGATAAGTCTCAAACAAAAGGGTTCAGTAATGGAGCACATTGAGGAGTTCCAAAAATTGAACATAAGGGTAAAAGATATTCCAGAGGAGCATAGGATTGATGTGTTCATAGGGTCTTTAAAGGATAATATCCAACATGATGTTCGCCTTTGGGAACCTGATTCATTAGAGAAGGCATTCAGGTTAGCAAGAAAAATGGAAAGCAAAATTATGGCAACTAGGAAGCATACCATTCACAACTATAAAGACGGAAGTGTTGTTGCCCATAGTCTTCCACAACCTACAAGGTTGACACCACAACAATTGGAAGAAAAAAGAGCAAAAGGGCTTTGTTACAATTGTGATAGCAAATACACAAAAGGTCATAAGTGTGCTGAGAAGAAATTATTCTACATAGATTGTGAAGAGGAAGAAGAAAAGGAGCAAGAAAGGTCAAAAGAAGAGGATATATTCCAGGAACAAAGCCTAGATGAAGAACAAATAAATCCGACCATATCTTGTAATGCATTGGCGGGAATTACCACTCCTCAAACCATCAAGATAGAAGGACAAATCAAGAAGAAAAAGGTAATAGTGTTGATTGATTCAGGAAGCACCCACAATTTTATTCATTGTAGGGTAGCAAAAGAATTGAATTGCTTCCTATATCCAGCACCAGAGTGTCAAGTGATGATTGCAAATGGAGGAACAATAAATTATTCTGGAAAGTGCCATAATATCAAGCTATCCATGGGAGAATATGTATTGACTAGCCCAATGCTTTCCATTCCAATGGGAGGTGCTGATGTTGTACTAGGAGTCCAATGGCTACAATCCTTGGGTACAATAGCTTTTAATTTTCAAGAACTTTTCATGAAATTTTCTGTGGAAGGAAAGGAAGTTGAATTAAGGGGTATTGCAGGGAAACCAGGAAAGATAATCAACTCTAATGGCATGACAAAGCTTCTAAAAAAGGAGCAAAGAGGTGTAATTGCACAATTATGTTCGCTAGATGTTTCCACATTGGAATCATCTATTTCTCCAGATCTCCAAAAAGTCCTGGACAATCATTCCAAGGTATTTGAGACTCCCAAAGGTCTCCCACCTATGCGTGATCATGATCATGCTATTCATCTGATTCCAGGAAGTGTTCCTCCAAACATCAGGCCGTACAGATATCCATATGTCCAAAAAAGTGAAATTGAACGTATGGTTGCAGAAATGCTAGAGGCTGGTATAATTCAACCGAGTCAAAGTTCTTTCTCAGCTCCAGTAGTATTGGTGCACAAGAAGGATGGATCATGGCGCATGTGTCCAGATTATAGGGAGCTCAACAAGCTCACTATTAAAGATAAGTTCCCCATTCCTGTCATTGATGAATTGCATGGATCAATTTACTTCACCAAGTTGGATCTTCGTTCGGGATATCATCAAATTAGAATGAAGATTGAAGACATTCCGAAAACGGCATTTAGAACTCATGAGGGTCATTATGAATTTTTGGTCATGCCTTTTGGCCTTACCAATGCACCTTCAACATTTCAAGGTTTGATGAATTCAATTTTCAAACCATTCCTTAGAAAATTTGTGTTAGTATTTTTTGATGATATACTAATCTACAGCAAGTCTTGGAAGGATCATGTTGAACATGTTGACAAGGTGCTACAACTATTGGAGGAGAAACAATTATATGCAAAAAGATCCAAATGTTTCTTTGGAGTCCAGGAGGTGGAATATTTGGGTCATATTGTATCTCATGAAGGAGTTAAGGTAGACCCTAGCAAAATTAAAGCCATTAAGGAATGGAAAATCCCCACATCCATAAAGCATCTGCGAGGATTTCTTGGGTTGACAGGGTATTATCGCAAGTTCGTTAAGAATTATGGGAGAATAGCAGCACCTCTAACAACATTATTGAAGAAAGATTCATTTTCATGGACTCCGGAAGCAAAAAAGGCCTTTAAACATCTTAAAGAGGCAATGTGCCAAGCACCGGTCTTAGCTACACCTGACTTCACAAAAACCTTTATTGTGGAATGTGATGCTTCAGGAAATGGAATTGGTGCTGTTCTAATGCAAGATGAAAGACCCATTGCTTTTGAAAGTCGTCCAATCAAGGGAAAGTTTTTAAGCAAAGCTATTTATGAGAAGGAAATGTTGGCAATACTCCATGCACTTAAGAAATGGCGACCCTACCTAATGGGAAGACACTTCAAGGTAAAAACGGATCATGATAGCCTTAAATACTTTTTAGAACAAAGATTATCCTCTGAAGAGCAACAAAAGTGGGTCACAAAGATGTTGGGTTATGACTTTGAAATCATCTACAAAAAAGGGAAGCAAAATGTGGTGGCAGATGCACTCTCAAGAAAGGATGAGGATATGGAAGCATTGTTGTGTGCCATTTCTATTATCCAACCAGATTGGATAAACGAAGCAAAGGAGGAATGGAAGAATGACGAAGAAGTGTGGGCACTTATTCGAAAGATACAACAAGATTCCAGTACTTCTGATACATTTAGCTGGCAAAATGATTCATTATGGTACAAAGATCGCTTATACCTCTGTAAGAATTCCCAGCTAAAAAAAAGATTCTTATGGAATTGCACACTTCTCCCTTAGGAGGGCACTCAGGATTTTTAAAAACTTACCACAGGGTTAAGAAGGAATTTTTTTGGGATGGCCTTAAATCAGATATTCAAAAGTTTGTGGCGGAATGTTTGGTTTGCCAACAAAATAAAGTTGAAACAATTAAGACACTGGGTCTATTACAACCTTTATCCATTCCAAGCCAACGTTGGGAGGAGGTTTCAATGGATTTTATCACAGGTTTACCCAAGTCTGAGGGAAAGAGTGTCATCATGGTGGTAGTTGACAGACTTACCAAGTATGCACACTTTTGTGCATTATCACATCCATTTAAAGCCAGTACAGTTTCTACTGCATTTATGGAAACAGTTCAAAAGCTACATGGAAACCCAAAGATTATTGTAAGTGACAGAGATCCCATTTTCACTGGAAATTTTTAGACAGAATTATTTTCTTGTCTTGGTACTCAGTTAGCTCATAGCTCATCTTATCATCCTCAATCTGATGGGCAAACTGAGATAGTAAACAAATGTTTGGAAGGATATCTTCGTTGCTTTGTATCTGATAAACAGACACAATGGGTCAAATGGTTGCCTCTGGCTGAATGGTGGTATAACACTTCCTTCCATACAGCAACAAAAATGACCCCATTTATGGCACTTTATGGGTACCAACCACCATCAATCACATCATATTTAAGAGAAAATTCTAAGGTTCAGGCAGTGGAACATCACATCGAACATCAACAACAAGTCCTCCAACTCTTAAAGGATAACCTCGTTTTGGCACAAAATAGAATGAAACAATAGGCAGATCAACATCGCAGTGAAAGAAGTTTTGATGTAGGTGATTGGGTATTCCTACGGATACAACCATATAAGCAAATGTCCCTAAAGCAAGCTAAGAAGGATAATAAATTATCACCAAAGTATTATGGTCCGTACAAGGTGTTGGAAAAGATTGGTACTATGGCATACAAATTGGAGCTTCCTGCAACTTCTCGATTGCACCCAGTTTTCCATGTTTCATGTTTAAAGAAGGTTATAGGCGACAAGCTCCCAGTTCAAACAATATTGCCAGAACTTGACGAGGAAGGAAAAATTATATTGGAACTGGAAGTAGTCACAGAAACAAGAACTCGACAGCTACGAAATCGATCAATTTCAGAGTATCTTATCAAGTGGAAGAACTTATCCGCTGAAGATTCCACATGGGAGGATGAGAATTTTATGCAGAAGTATCCAGAACTGCTCAAGCGTTGAGGACAACACTTTTTTTAAGGAGAGGGGCATGTTGGGTCCCTATAATACTAGTGATTACCCCATTACTATTGTAGTTATACCCCTTATTTATATTGTTGTGCCCCTCTTACCCCCATATTGTTATTTATGTGCCCCATAGAATCCCTCTATTGTTATTTTTGTGGCTTTATATTATTATTGTTAGGTCGGCTGGATTATATTCTGACTCCTTAGACTCCTATATATAGAAAGGAGGTTTTGTCATTTGTATCATCCAAGAATTGTTCATTTATGTAATGTAAAGGAGGTTTCCCCCTCGAAGAGGCTGAATTCTAAGGCGTTGATCTTTCATTTCTATCTTTTCTTGAGATGGTTTCATAATAGGTAGGGACTGCGCATTGCACAGTAACAAGAGGTAAGGTCACACATTGAGGTCTGGAACTATGCAGTGCGCAGTCGAGGCATGCCGGGTCAAGTCAAGTTGCTGGTCGAAAAGCCTCTTTGGAAATGGTTACGTTTTGGACCAGTGAGACTAGTGTGTGAGGTGATAAAGTTTCGAATATGATCTCACACTTAAAATACTTGACAAAACAACAACATAGATCACCCATGAAACATAAAAAATGCATTTACCTCCATGTGACAGCCTTATGACCATTTACGACAAATCAAACACTTAAGATACACTTTACAATGACCATGAATACACTTGTGCTACAATGCTCAAAACTTTGTGAATCAATACAACAAACTTTTGAATGGTTAGAAAAACTCATAGAACAAAAGAGAGGCCCTTGAAACCATCAAAACAAGCTTCTACATTTTGTGCAACAACCAATCATGCGAAAAGACGACAGTATGCCCAACTTGAAAAACACTTCAAGAAAGTACATGAAATAACTTTCGATGTTTTCTACAACAATGTGCAAGACCAAGAAAGGCTTCGAAATTGAGTGTGAGCCAAAATTTTGAAGGGTGTTGTATCAAGTACAAAACTTGGCGACACATTGGTAGAATTCCAGCTTCTCTGCCTCTGTTAACTTCTTTTATGGAGGGCCTTGGTTCTTCAGGGAGTATTAATTCATCGTGAAAATTACTTTGGTCTCCCCACTTACCCCATGAATAGCCATGGTTCCCTTTATGCCTTATCGATTGAACACACCATAAGATTCAACGATATCAAAATGTTTCGAGTTGGGAAGGGTAGTATTGGCTTGTTGGGGCCTGACCCAGATTCAGAGGTGATTTAGCCAAACAAATCCTGGTACTACTGGCCCTTTCGGAAATAGTCCATGGAGTGCGGACTGAGGTCTCACCCGAAGTAGTATGGGAGGGTGCTAGAACCAGGTTTCCGCACCCTGGGGATGTCTGATGGTTTCAAGTGGTCTGCAGTTGCGCATGTTGCTACGTGCACTTCCATATACCTCGCAGCCTGAGATGCTACCTTCGCACAGCCCTACTCGGGGGCCAAACAATGTTATTACCCAAGTCCTTACTAGTAGCCCGATATTATTTGATTAACTTAGCTTATTTGTACGCTTCTAGTTATTCTTAACAATATTCACAATTCATAAAAGTGCACATAGTAAATAAACAATATAATTGAAAATGATATCGAACATGTAATAACTTAGGACAGATGCACAAAATTGGTAACAAAACATTTCTTTATTAATCTCTTTTCTGGTTACAGACTCAACTCTGCCCTATGCACTCAGCTGCAGGGGTCCATGCACTCAGCTGCGGACTCTACTAGGCCTCTGTGCACTTAGCTGCAGAGCCTCTCCTTACTACTACGACCCAAGACACACTAAGACTATTCTTCTATGCTTCACTATTTTATTCTATCCATTCTATTCTATCTTCATCCCTTTACAACTCAGAGCCTTGCTCTATTTATACAATCCCATGGTCTGCAGACCATGGGTAGGCCGACATTACGTTCAAACTTAGGGCGGATAGCCCTATCACTCTAACATACATTTCACGCCCGCAATTCACGGGGATTTACAATAATATTACTCAAAACTTGGGCTTTGAGCCCCAAAACATGCTGTGAGGGATTCCATGCCCAACAGGCCCCCAACACAAACATCGTGATGCGCCCTCGAGTCACTCTGTCGGTGCAGCGATCTTGGCATGGAGTCCCTCCAAATGTTCTCATACGGTGCTGATGTCTGTAGCGCACTGAGCTACTGCTTGCTGAACCTGCTGCATCCTCTATTTTAAGACCTCCGTCGCTGGCACTCTTTCCTGCATCTGCGCGTGCATCCCCTGAATGTGCGCGAGCTTCCCTTTAATATTCACCGTGATTGTGAAGGCCTTGTCAATCCATGGTGGAACACGTTCTTATGTGCCACGTCCACCTGCTCCTTTAATGCCTTGGCTTGCTGCATCCTCATAAGCCGTTGAGTGAGGACTACTGTCTGTGCAGTTCCTTTGATGCTATCGCACTGCAGCTGGAGTTCGGGTGCCTCTGTCTCCATCCACTGGATGTTGGGATCCCCCTGCAAAGTCATGAGGACATCAAGTGCCTGTTCCAACATGTCGGTACAGTCGCGCACTACACCTCCAATTTCTTCCAACCCTGATGCAATAGCGCTGACACACTGTTCTCTGATTTCCTCTACCTCCTGCCCTGAGGATGTTTCTTGGCCCTCGTCTACCTATGCTGTTGCTGACTTTGCCGCCTGCATGCTGCTGCTTCTTCTGCGGCTTTCTTTTGCTCCGCGGCTTTTTGTGTCGCTTCACGCACTACCCTTACCTCAGTTGCTGCTTTTTCGTTCCACCTTTTCTCTGCTAATTGAGTGACTCACAGCTTAGCATCATCCTTTTTCTTCTGGGCTGCTGCCTTCTCCAGTTCTTCCAGGTCTGGAGAATGCCATGTCTCCAAGACAATAAAAATCAAGTCGTTAGTGGCTACAGATGGTAGCTTCATTCATTCCTTCACTGGATCCTTTCGCGCCTTGATATAGATGTTGTGCATATCAACTTTGAAGTCTGCAAAACTCTGCAGACTATTGTGCACCGTAGGTGACAGGCATGGCCTCCTATTGATCCACATCTGGATGCTCGCCTCCATGAGCACCCAACAAATTTTGGTGTCGTGAGTCCATTTCGCATCCTTGGTGGCCCAGAGCAAAGTGTACTTCGCGTTCTTTGGTAACTCTCTGTCAATGTTGGGGAATTGACTGTCCTTCGGTAGTTCTCCCGCTACTAGTAATATGGATAATAACAACCATGCATAGTGGAAGGTCTTACCCTGCTCTTGGGCTTCGCGACAATTTATCAAAAATTCTTCGTAGAGGAATTTAGCCCAGTTGAACTGGACCCCCTCCGCGCACTGCTCGGCCAAAGTGACCACCGGATCTAGTACCTCATCGGTGCGACATTTTCTCATAATTTTACCGGCCAGGAGTTGAGTTGCTATGCACACCCCCTTGTCCTTGATGCTGGATATGGCGTAGCCCCTCTTCTTCTTCTCCAACTTATATTTTGCCTTCATGGCTTCTGCAAGAGCCAAATCGCTACCTTTTCTGACTATAGTCGCAGGGTCCTTTCACTTACAGGGGAGCCGAGAGATACGGTGAATGAGGTATGCTGTGATGGGAATAGGCTCCTCCAGCCATAGATACCCATCATGCACAAGGAAGAGCAACTTCCTGATGACAAAAATGGTGATGGGCACGCAGTGGAAATGTGGTATCCATAACAAGTGTAGCAAACCGACCTTTTCCACACCACGGAGCCATTTTTGTGGCTCTAACATTATCACCACTCCCTTGGTGTTCTGCTTCATTAAGTTCCCAATCTCTAGGTGCGAGAACTTCTCACTGTCAGCGAGGTCCTAGTCTTTGAATTTCGTGGTTGGCACGCGGCCTAGGTGTGTGCCCTCAAATACAATGCCATCAGGGAGGAGCGAGGTTTGGAGTGAGCTTTCCGTATCGTCCAAGTCCTTCGGCACTTTGGTTTTCCCTTTCCACAGAGGGACATACATTGGTAGTTTTTTTGCAGAGCGAAATGGTTGGATATCTCCTCCATGTCTTCTTCTTCTTCTGCTGCGGCAATCCAGGTCTGCAAGTCTTCTTCTTCCTTGTCTGTTTCTATTGTGACTGATTTCCCCTTCTCTTCCATGGATAGTTTGCTGTGCCACGGATTCCTCGGGGACATGCATACTGGACCCATTACCTATTTATCCTTCTTGGGCCTCAGTTTTCACGGTGACTTGGGGATTTCTGTCACCACCCTGACGACTTCTAGAGCATCCTCCATCATTTGGTTCTGCATGGCCTCGCCGACAGTTACTTCTTCAATTTCCAACCCATCCTTAGTGGTCGTCATCATCTCTAGGTTGTATTCTATCTCTCGTGAACTTAGGGGCTCGATTATCGCTCGGTTCTCAATGCTATGTGCTCTACTCAAGCGCTCAATTCTCAAATGACCAAGTGTTGTTTGCTGGCCAATCCTTTGAGTTTTATAGCACCTTTGGAATTCGAATTCGACCGTTGCCTCCAATTTCGGGCCATTAATGATTTCTTGGTAGCAGATTTTCCCAAATCTTTCCCATAACTCACATCTTAAATGCCCGTTGCCTGCTCCATTTGGCTTGAAATCGAACATCCCATCGTGAATAGTGACACCAACGGTCACTTCCCAGCCAACTCGCATGGCAGTGCAGCCCTCCATGTGTGGTCGTGAACCCTGTGATGTTCTGATTCTGCACGCATCTCCAATATCGTGCAGCCCCTAGGTAGAATATTTTATAGTCCCGCACTCCCTTTCAACTGCCTGGAGCGCTAAGACTATACTTTCTATGGCTAATCAGGTGGTCGCACCACCCGTGCAGGGCTCCATCCCATCCTCCAGCATGGTTCGTGGAGAATCCTCATCTTCCATTGTGGTGATCGGCATCACGCACTCTACTATTTGTAATACCCTACCCTGGTCACTACGTTTGGTGATATGCAGTTCAAGCCAAGGCAACAGACTAACCAGTTCACAATGATAGTTTTCCAATTTGTCAATATGATTGTACACACCTTGCCTTGCCATTCTCAGTTTTTCAATGAGAATTGCTTCCTTTATTTTGGTTTCCAGCTTCTTGACCTCTGCATCCATTAAAGTGCTTTTCTCCCTTAGTCGTACTCGGTCTTTTTCAAGTTCGCGAAGTATAAAGTTTCCCCGTCGAATTTCTTCCTCAAGTCTTATATGTTCTGTTTCACGTAGCTGTGTGATTTCTGCATTCCGGTCTACGTGGACCATCATATCTATGGGTGCTATCATGCACGGACTCAACCTTGCATGCTCCATAGGGACTATAGCCCCTGCTTCATACTTCAACTTCGGAAGCGCTTGCGCAGTCAAAGTTTTCCACATAGTTCTATAAGCCCATATAACCGCTAGTACACGGAGGTCCCAGTCGGTGCGTTTCACATGGTGGACCCTATTTAGTACTTCACACACCTTGTCAAAGGCTTCCCCATGTATGGTTTTGGGTGCGCTAGGTTGTATCATACTTCCCCATTCGCACAGTTGTCCTGCCTGCTTCTGCTTATTGTTCTTATTTTCTATCGTGAGAGTGAGGTGCGTTCATGCAGGCTGCGTACCATATGCCTATACGCATCTGGAAAGGTGCGCGTGCGGGTTGTTTTGTCCATGATGCTAGGCTTCCATCCTCATCTGAGGCTTCCCAAATCGTAAGTGCATCATCTTTCTGCATTCGCGCCAGTCCCCGAAACTCTACTGGTGCGTACCCCACCACCTTGCAGGCGTAGCGCGCAGTTCCCATTTCAGAGCATCAAACTGCTACTATTCTGGCATTGCGCTTTCAAATTTTTTAAGGAATACATCCACCGCTGTCAACCCATCGTACATAGGCAGATCCCTCACCTTTGTTGTCACGCAGCACAGTGATCTTACCATCATGTTTCAATTGAGCATGGTTACCTCGTGTAACCAGTTTTGCCATCGTTCTATTTCTTCGTTTGAATCCGAAGTGCAAGAGATTTCACGGTCCCACGAAATTCTGCCATCTGCTGTTGCATTCACCCAATCCTGCTCTTGAGAAATTATCTTGTAGATACATTCGAGATCGTCATCACTATTATCATCGCACACCGGTTCTGTGTAGCGCGATCCTTCCGCGGGGTCTAGAGGTACCACTATGCGTAGTGACTTTTTCTAAATATCATTTTGCACTTCTTCAACTTTATTACTCCATTCATATCAGTGGTCCAATATATTCCTAATAGCATGGGATAGGGATTACTGTCATTGACAATCTCTATCACTTCGAAGTCTGCCAGCACACTCGCACCTTCGATGTATACCATTATTCCTTGCAATCTCCCCATCGGTAGGATCTTCTGTTGGTTCGCCATTCGCAATTGAATAGGGGACTATTGCAATGCAGGCCTGCCCATGTGTTCCCATGTCTACTTTGGCAATACATTCGCGTCCAATCCTAGATCTAGAATCACTTGATCCATTTCATATTCTCTAATTTGCGTAGTCATTCTCATTTCCCTTCCTGTTCGCGATGTGTGCTTTCCGAGCTTCTAGACTACGTGTGGTTCTCCTAACCCAGCACACCTAGTGATAAGTTCCTGCAGTCCTTTCACAGCCTTGCTATCGCGTAGCAGCTTCATACATGTCTCTAGAAAGGTAGTGAGCATTGAATGATCCATCCCCGGTTCTAGTTGATCCTTACTACCTGAAGTGGAGGCCTTCGTGAAGCTCTTCTTAGCTTCCATGAATGTGTCCTTCGCGCGCTCCAAATCAAATTCAGGTTCCTTTGTAGGAGCCTTGCGAACCCACGTAATTTCTTCTGGCTACTAACCTTTGTCATCTCCTATTGTGATACTGTGATGCAGGAAAGTGTTCCCTCTCCGGATAGAGGCAACCCCTCTAGCCCTAGAGTGGGTCTAGTCACAAACAAGGACAGATCAACAATAGCTTTCCTTAAATAGTCATAGTTGAAGGCCTACCTCAACCGGTGGTTGATGGAGTTCCATTGCACTGCTCCAGCTTCCGCTTCCTTCTCCCAATGAGTGATCAACCTGAAACAATGCAAAGGAAATACAACAAAGCACGTAATCGGAACAACAATGATCTATTTACTCACAAAGTCAAGAAGTCATGAGCTATCAAATACCTTACATACAAGACATAGGAAAACATCATTGATTGTATTAATAATGAAATAAGAGTAAGCTTACAACCAAAGTCTTAATGTCACAAGCCTTCTCAGAGGGATCCAGCCAGCATGTTCCTCAAGCATTCACTCTTTGAAGATGGATCTCCCAACGTACAAGTATCTCTCACTCACAAGCTTTACACAATATTAAGGGAACTTCACAACCTTCCACAAGCTATCAACAATCCCACACTTGTCACGCTCACACCAACTATCTAGCAAACTCACAAACACTAACAACACCCCTCAACTAGCCAACTATCAGAAACTAGCAATGCATAGCAATGGTGTTATAGACATTTTTGGGCACCACAACCCCAAGCATAAATGTCCATAAACTAAGGGCTCCTAAGTCCCTAAAGGTGTTGTTCCAACCCCTAAAAGAACAAAGTCAACTGATTACAACTTCTCCCAGAAGTTCTCCATGAAAAACCACTCAGAACTGGTCAAAACTGGACCATTTCACCTGCTCCATAAGCAAAGTGCGTTGCATCCCACCTAAATACACACAGTGGGTGCGTTGCATTTCAAAAACCCCTTCTATGGGGTGCGATGGGCGAGAAGGGACAAATGGCAGTGTCAATCCGTGAGGTGGAGAAGCATGGAATCTTCCAGAAACTTCTCCTGTGACACTTGCCTCTCTGAATTCGACCAGGGATGAGTAAGAGATCATCAATCTCCAAGTGGAATCAGGAACTATCAGAGGGAAGACACTAATCAAATCTCAAAAGCTGACTCATCTCCCTTGGAGACATCTATATATGGATCCCTCATCCCAGAGATCTAGAGGCTGGAATTTTGCATCTTGTAAGGAATTGCTGTTGGTTTCTTGAGGCAACATCATAGTGTTGGGTGATCTAAGCTTTTCATGAGGTGAAGAAGGGCTTACTTGCTGAGAGGATGATGCTGGGTCAGAACAATTGGTTGCAACTCTCTTGGCTCTTTCTTGATTATCAATAAATCTATTCAAGTTTTCCTCCATACTCTTGTGTGATTCATGTTTTATGCATTTGTATGGTAAATTTACATCTGATCCTATATTGTTTATGATAATAGATCTATGTTCTTGTATAGTGTTATGCTGCTTTGATTCTACAGGTACTCTGTGAAGCTCGGTATACAAGAAAGCAAGTAGCAAAGGACTATCAGAAGAGAGAGGAATCGAGCAAGGAACCAAGCGCAAGACAGAGGTTGGTCTCCTTTATTCTTCTCTCATCTATCTCTCATAAAGGAAAACGAAAGTAGTTTTACTTTGTTTGTTTCTAAGGTAGCTACCAGCCTTAGTGGGATTAGCAATTCTACATAGACACTATTCCCGGTAACAAAATGGCGACTCCACTGGCGAGCGAGTAGATTGTTTGTTCATCTACATTTGTTTACTTTATAAACTTACAGACGGAGCCTGAAGTCAAGCCAGCTAGCCTTCGAACTGCATTTGCTATGCAAGTGCAAAGTAGATCAACGCTGCTTCAGTAAATCTCCGGGTTTTGTTTATGATTTAAAGAATTGATTTATAAGCTCTCTAATTGCCCTTGTGGTGGCTCTAGTAACCTCCTTAGATCTACCCCTGTGATTGATTTACTGATTACCACTTGCTCGGCCAAAACCCCTAAACTGAACTGCAAACTGTGACCCGAAACCCAATCAAAGTCTTGTCCCTGGCCCAACGCACTGTCTGTTCTGTGAATCTCAAATTCAGCGCACTTCCCGAGTGTAGTAGGTGCGTTGCATTTTAGTTTCACTGTGTTACAGGTGCGCAGATCAGACAAGGCCTTGTTCCTAAATTTTGGTTTCTGTGTTCACTCTTTTCAGATCTATTCAAGAGTTTTGCTTCCTGTAGTCAGTACACCTCTGTTTTAAACCCCTTTCCTTGCTGTTATTCCGCCTCCATTGTGCAAAGAACTGTAAATGTTTTTATGTATTTTTTGAGTCATTTTCAGTTCTCCTTTACAAAGAAGTAACATAATTGTACTGTCGTTTCTTGATTTGAAAGTGTCGCAAGTGTCGTTTTTAGTCATAGAAGAGAGTCTGATTGCTCTTGATAGTCGATTACCCTGTTACTCTTGTATTTGATCTGAATTAGTAGTTTTTCTATTGTCGAAAGTAAGTTTTCAATTCCAAATCGCAAAGTGTTGTCATTGTCCTCATTTTGTTTTGAAAAGAAAATTGTTAGTAATTGTCGCTTTGAAAAATAATTCATATTTGCGCATTAGCTTTCTTTTTATCATTTACACATTAAGAAGGCTGAAAACAAATACAAGCATGTGCATTTGCATTTAGACTGTTTGTTGGTTTGATTTAGGACAATGCATTTAGTGTGTGCTCTATGCTCTTTGTTGAAAGAATACTGTCTCTCTTTCCTTAGTAGCTAGGATTTTCATTGCACAAAGAAGATAAAACGATTGTTTGTCATCTTAGATTGCATTTTAGGAATTGTACATCTACATCACGCGGTGAACCTGAAAGGTGAATTTCTTAAGCAAGATCAACTATAAAATAAATTTAATGAATCTAACAATGCTTTGGAACCTAACACACAACATCTAGAAGTCTAGGCTAGAGACGTATTCTGGCGTCGTAAAGCCTGGTAACTGTTGTTTTCACTGTTGGTTGGGTGATTCCTCCACTTTGAGACGATAAGTGCCAGTACGGACTTGTGCTCCCACGTAACGTCGAGTATATTTTGGGAGAACATAACAGGCTTAATCCTTTATCCATAGGAAGCTGTGTCTGCTGCCCTATCAATCGCAATGCACTGAACACAGCATTCGGGAAGATTGACTGCCGTACCGTAAAAAGTATTCTACAGTTTTGCGATTGGTTTGGTAATACCTCTGTCTAGATTTCCAGAGCAGTCCCTTTCATTCCTTTTCAGACTCCTTAACGGAAAAGGTCCATCTGAGCACTTGTCACTTCAGGCTCATTAAAAATCGAAGGCGACTAGAGTCATCTTTTGTTTTTTCTCGACTCTTAAAAATTGAAAAAACAAGTTGTGTCAAAGCATCTAAAATTTATTTTAAACGGAATAATTATCACCTTTCCTACGTTGGTCTTAGGTTGAGGAAAATGGATCCCACCAACCAAGGAGTTCCCCTTGGAGGAAATCCTAGTCCCTTCTCCTCTTGGAGAGATGTTGGTGCACCCCATATGGCCACATTGTCACTTCCAGGATTGAAAATTGGCTTGCCCGTATGGATTTTCTCAACCTCCGTCATTCAGAACACCGCGATTCCTGAACAATCGAGTCAGCAACTAGACAATTCCAGAGTTACCCCCCAACCCTCTACTTCGTCCAATTCTTCCTCTCCTCCTTCCTCTTCACTTGATGGGTCTGGTAAAGCCAAAAATCAAGTACCTGAGAAGAAGAAGGAAAATAAGAAGAAAGAGAAGAAGAAGAAGGAGCCAAAGGCGAAAAGGGGCAACCAAGCGTCGTCTAGCGAAAATCCACACACTGCACTGACCAAGCCTAAATAGCCATGTGTCATTTGCAAAGGAGACCACTTTCATCGAGATTGTCCTTGCATCCCTCGGATCTTAAGGGACTGGTCTCCTCGTTTGCACAACCCGGTGTCGTCAATCTCTGATGATCATGTTGAAAACACACTGTCAACTAGTGAAAGTGAAGCCCTTGGACAAAAAGGAAAGTGAAAATTTCCTTGTAAACTGTATGAAGGCGATCATGCCGCCCACCGTTGTCCCTTCTTAGACGAGGCTAAAAGAGTTTTGGATGACCGTCTAGTTTCACCGTTACGGCTCCCTCCTGGATATAAGAAACTCTTGCCAAGTCCGTCGCTAGTTGAAAATCTGGCTGACCCACCCTTGTGGTCGGCCGAAGCATCTATCGTTGAAGAAAAACCATCTGAATCCATACCAGATGAAAGTCAAAAGGTCGAGGCGGCAGTTGACCCGGTCTTGCCTTCAGGGGTTCCATCCTCAGATGATACAGTCATCGAAGAGAACAAAGACGACACCGTCCAAATTCTTTTCGTAAGAACAAACTCCGATGAACATGGGGGCAATTTACCCATTCCTTTACCGCATGAAGGAAGTTTGTCAGAGTCATACCCGACCGTCTATTCGGTCCCACCTCCAAGCAACCTATTTGTTTCCTTTGACTGGAATCTACTAGGCAGACCCCGTTTACCGGCTAGTGTACCATTCCAATCATTGCTCAAATATATAGAATGGTTATGGCCGGTACCATCATAGATGAAGGGGCTTCTGTGAGTATCCTTTCCTCGACTGCTTGGAAAGCGCTTGGTTCGCCATCGCTTTTTCCAGAGATGAGAAATCTAACAGGCTTTGACAAAGGAACCAGTCGACCGTTAGGGATCCTTCCCAATGTGCCCATAACATTGAGAGGGAAAACCATTCACATGAACGTAATGGTAGTCCAAGGACCCCTGAATTATAATCTACTCCTTGGACGGGACTATATTTATTGCATGGGAGCCATTGTCTCATCACTCTTTAGAGTAATGTTTTTTCCGTACGAAGGAAGAGTGGTCAAGCTCGTAGACCAGCTTTCATTTCCCGGTTCACACATAGCAAATAGTCATATACCATCCCTAAATGGTCTTTTCACGCAAGGAATGTCTCATCAATCCCCATTCCGTCCACCTGATGAGTGTGAGTGATTCAGGGGACATGATTGAAACCCAGGGGGCATGCACCTTGGTCTGCTTCGGCAGGAAAACTTCAGGTATAGGGTAGGTTTCCACGAGAGATATATGACTAGTCTGACACTCCCGTCCGTAATTGGAAAAGGGGGTTAGACTGGAACAAGATTCCCTCGTCAAAGTTATGTGAGTGGAGATGTCTGCGCCACTCACCTTTGTCTATTTTGGTAGACATCTCCGAAGAAGTGTTTTGTTTGTGGTACAAATAGAACAATCTTTGGTAACCTAAAAGAGGTAGGCCTTTTTTGGCAAAACAAATGTTTTGTCTGCGAAATTGCGGGGTAACCTTGAAACTCTATGTCTCTATACCTGGGGGCATGCAAACCTTTTGGTATGCAAGCGAAGAGCGACCATTTAATTTTTAAATTTGTAGGTCTTCTAACCCTTTAAACTCGTAGGATTGGTCATTTCATAACTTGCATAAAGAAAGGATGTGGGGAAAAGCTTTGAAATAATGCCGTTTTTATATATGAGACATTCTTATTATACGACTGGATTAATCGAGCAATTTTAACGTGGACTTCATGCTCGTTAAAAAATAAACATAAGCAATGAGCAAATGTTTCCCCAAGCATTTAAGCTCATTAAAAAATGAACCATTTTCCGGTAAATAACCATCGTGAATGTAGTACTTCAGCCTTTGAAGCCTTGGTCGTGTTCTCATCATCACCTCCACTCTGTATTGGCCGATCATTCACCTCCACTTGATTGTTTACCCCTTTTGAGGAACAGCTGCGAAGAGTGATCCTATTATCCATCCTTGTAACACTGCCGTGATTGGGAAATTTCAAACCTTACCTGGAATCAGCTGCTACCCGAATTTATCACTCGTTCCTCAAAGACGAGTCTCCTTTAAGCTCTTTTCAACTGAATCGTAAAATATGAAAAGATTGCCGAGCCATTAGCCTCTCCAGCTCGTTAAAGTGGCCGAAAGTGCTATCCCTCCTTTAGATTTTAATCTTTTTGGACCTGAGGGATTATTACACAAAAATATCGAGTGCTTGTTTTGTTCGGCTCGTTAAAAGTGCCGAAAATTCATCCCTTCTGTATTGTTTTATACTTTTTCGGACTTAAGGGATTAGATGACGAAAAAGGATTTTTGGAGTTTCCTTTACGCCCCTTTTCAGACTCTCTAAAATTGAAAAGGACCGATTTATCTTTGTCGTTAAACTCGTTAAAACCTAATAGCGACAAACTTGTCCACAACAGACAAGAATGAGTTTCACTATCGCTAGGCTCGTTAAAACATAGCGATGGGTTTGCCTGAAGGGAAAATTATAGAACAAGCATATGTTATCCTCCTCAAGCTTGACAAAAATAAAGAGGTACTGGTCAGCAATGACTGGGGAAAAATTGGGAAGAAAACTTGAAGAAACTTTGTTGGTAGCAAGTCGCTCTTGAACATGACACTTTCACTCTGCATCCTAGTCGGGTTGGGTTGTTCCATTCACTGGTCACATCACCATGGTTCCATCACACCATCCACATTTGGGGTTAATGCTACCGATCCATCATGTCAGTGTCGCTGATATGTTCAAGAGAAGTCACTCAGAGAATTCACCTGTGTCTCACCCACTGCAATACATTTACGCTCCATTCTTTCATGACCGCCACCCTGAACCTTATATCACCAGATCGTTTTCACCTCCATTAAAATCATTTGCTCCATTCCGTGTCATTGATGTGGGATTCATTAAGGCCCTCCTATGATGAATCACTTCTTGTCGACATCAGCTCATTATCCAAGAAGTTGACCTAGGAACAACCCTTTCAGTACTTTGAAGCTTGCATGCCTCAATGGCAAGTTTCTCGCTTCCGGCGACAGGTTTACATCAATGGCCTTCGACCGGAAGATTTTGCGTGGTGTTCGACGCCAAGTCCTTTATTCACACCATGTGAATTGTACTGTAGTACCTTGAGGGTCATCATCATTATCGGTGATTCCTCTCGTGCCTGTTAACAGCTTACATCATTGGCTGGTAATCAGGTGATGTCTTTCCATGTTCGACTCCAGGACATCTCTCACATGGATCGACTTGTACTTTGAGTGAAGTTCAAACGAGATTGAAGACCCCAGATCTAGTTTCATATATCCGGGCTGCGATATATTTAGGAAAATAAAAACATCAAATGTACATCATTGCTGCACAGATAATCATCCAATCTAAGGGATGATGGCTCTACCAGAATCATCAGTCTACACTCAGACGATTGTCTGTCCTATGTACATGAAAATGAATTTATAAAGCTGAGCATGGGAATGCCCACCTCAGCTAGATCATGAAAATATTATGAAGATAATGTATTGTATTGTATCTTATTACAGGTCTCCTTCCAGCTTGAAAGAACTTCGGATCCTCATGATAAAGCATTTCACCCGACATCAAAAATATTAACGACCTCATGCTTTAGGGGGCAAATGTTATAGACATTTTTGGGCACTGCAACCCCAAGCATAAATGTCCATAAAATAATGGTTCCTAAGTCCCTAAAGGTGTTGTTCCAACCCCTAAAAGAACAAGGTCAACTGATTACAGCTTCTCCCAGAGGTTCTCCATGAAAAACCACTCAGAACTGGTCAAAACTGGACCATTTCACCTGCTCCATAGGCAAAGTGCGTTGCATCCCACCTAAGTACACACAGTGGGTGAATTTAATTTCAAAAAGCCCTTCTATGGGGTGCGATGGGTGAGAAGGGACAAATGGCAGTGTCAATCTGCGAGGTGAAGAAGCATGGAATCTTCCAGAAACTTCTCCTGTGATACTTGCCTCTCTGAATTCGACCAGGGATGAGTAAGAGATCATCAATCTCCAAGTGGAATCAGGAACTATCAGAGGGAAGACACTAATCAAATCTCAAAAGCTGACTCATCTCCCTTGCAGACATCTATATATGGATCCCTCATCCCAGAGATCCAGAGGCTGGAATTTTGCATCTTGTAAGGAATTGCTGTTGGTTTCTTGAGGCAACATCATAGTGTTGGGTGATCTAAGCTTTTCATGAGGTGAAGAAGGGCTTACTTGCTGAGAGGATGATGCTGGGTCAGAACAATTAGTTGAAACTCTCTTGGCTCTTTCTTGATTATCAATAAAGCTATTCACGTTTTCCTCCATACTCTTGTGTGATTCATGTTTTATGCATTTGTATGGTCAATTTACATATGATCCTAGATTGTTTATGATAATAGATATATGTTCTCGTATAGTGTTATGCTGCTTTGATTCTACAGGTACTCTGTGAAGCTCGGTATACAAGAAAGCAAGTAGCAAAGGACTATCAGAAGAGAGAGGAATCGAGCAAGGAACCAAGCGCAAGACAGAGGTTGGTCTCTTTTATTCTTCTCTCATCTATCTCTCATAAAGGAAAACGAAATTAGTTTTACTTTGTTTGTTTCTAAGGTAGCTACCAGCCTTAGTGGGATTAGCAGTTCTACATAGACACTATTCCCGGTAACAAATGGTGAGAGTTTAAATAGGAGAAGAAGTCTCCATGAAAGGTGGAAGAGTGAGCTTATCTCTAAGGAAGGTAGCACAAATAATGGAACTGCCACACCAGAGGAGGAAAGAAGACACAAACTATGCCAACAACCAGGTCTGGAGTCATCTGGAAGGCCGATTGTTGGAACAAACTCGCCCAATTTGGATCATCGCGAGGGCATAACTGATCTTCAGCGCTGACATCGCTATTGAATAACGTAGCTAGTCAGGTCATCGCTAAATATTACAAGCAACCTCCCGCCGGCACATAAAATCAGACCATTGCGGGAATCAGGTGTACTTCTGTGATGGCAGAACTTCTGGACTATTTAAGAGTTCCCTTCAGCACGTTTATTTAGCCAAAAGACGTGATGAGGCAGATCACTTAGGAAAAGCGGGTCATTTGGCAACATCAGAGAGCATTTGTCTAATATGAGCATGTATGACTTGGACACATGACACAGTAGAAGGACTGGAATGAAGACAGTGACAAATTATTGTGTAACAGCTGCCCCCTAAAGTATGAAGCCCAAGAGAGAGGGAGGGGTGAAATGCTTTACGAAACTGGCTGAGCCAAGACACCACCTGGAAGAACCTGTTATCACTTAAGAATTCTAATGCCAAAATTTGTCACATTAGTTTGATGGTAAAGGTCGGTGCTAGTCTATGTTTGATTTTTGTTTGCCTTAGAGTTTGAGTCTTAGGAGTCTTGAGTCAACTATGCATTCTCATTCATCACCGGTCTGATAACCATGTGTCAGTTTTTTTCAAAGGTTACCATGTGCCACAAAGCTCTTTAGGTGATTTCGTAGCGCATAAATCATTTTGAAGTGTTTTCGCAGTGCATAAATCCTTTTTAGCAGTTTCACAGTGCAACATGTTTTAGGTGATTTAGTAGCGCATAATTCAAAATTTACACTAACTGCGCTACGAAATCGAAGATTCGTGCAATCCGTAGCAGATATTTCCTAACTGTCAAATCTGTCAAGTTCAGTTATGCTTGCATCATTCATTGTCAGCTTATACACTCCACATATCATGTCCAACCGCTTATTTCCATCATTACAGCTGCTAGGTACCTTGGTACACACGGATTGCAAGTTCCAAGAAAAGCCAGGTATTCATAGTCTTAATGATGATTGTATTCGTTGCATGGGGAAAAAGTTTGCAAGCTTTCAATTTGAATGCACAGTTATCAAGCGAGGCAACCATTCAATCGAGGCAGAGATTGAAGTTTGAGCAGCGCTAAGATTTCAAACCTCCATTACGCTGAAGTCTCATTGAGGGATCTGTAGAAAGAAAAGACCACAGATCAGGTAGATGCTTGAGAAACGAACCTGAAGGTGTAGACATTGTCTTGAGAAACAAAGAAGTTGAGCATGCATTCAAGTAGGTTGGATGTTGGAATTTTTGTGAGAAACTCCAGGGAGGTCATGCACAAATCACCAAGGAATTTTCTTTGAATTTCACAGGGCTGAATTCGAAGGTTGGGATGCTTGAATTGCAAGTCTCACTAGAGGTAATATCCACAGTTACTGAGATTCCAAGGGGACAAGAAACTTGGTTTAAGAATTTCAAATTTGATATGACCCCCTGCAAAGAATTTCTGAAGCCGGAGTACATTGAATCAAATTTAAACAAGTATGTGCCTAGAAATTATGTCAAGGACTCATATGCCAATCTGCTTACCAGTATACAAAGGTACCTTACCTGTGAAGGGAGATATAATAAGGTGTATTCATACCATTTCAAGCTTTCGCTACATTTTACAAGAAATATATCCCTTGATTTACCTTTTTACTTATTCCGTAGCTTAAGTAAAATGTGTGATAAGGTGCAACTAAGGAAAGAAGTCTGTGAGACCTCATTGTTTCACCACGGTTTAATTAAGTTGATTGTTTTGCATGAACTCCAGAGAGTAGGTAGAGACTGGCCTACATTCATATTCATGTCTGGTTTCAAGAATGAGACCGGTCTCAGTCCTCAAGCTGCAAAAGATCTTCCAACAACAACTTGTCATCAGGCAGAAACAAGATCCAAGAGGTTTTCAAAGTTGAAAGCTAGGAAACAAGTAAGAGAATTCACCAAGCCACTGACTATCCAGGATACACCCCAGCAGTCCCTTAAAGAGAAAGCTTAGGTCAAAGAAGGTGCACATGAATCAAGCACAGGTGAAGGAGTTCAAAGAAGAAGGACTAGGAGCCAGGTAGCTAAAGAAAAAGGCAAATCAGTGATTATTGAAGAAAGCCCTGTTTCAAAGGGAGACTTTAATGACTTACTGCAAGCCATTGACATTGAATAATCTCTCCTGGTTCAAGCAGATTTGATAGAGTCAGGAAAAGACAAGGATAAGAGAGTCAAAGCCTCAAAAAAAAAATCAAGTTTGATGATTCGGTTGATCAATTTGTATTTAAACCAAGGAGACCCATAACGAGGAATTTTAAACAAATACAGGAGGTACTGCCAAGAGCAGATGAAACAGGGGAGGTAACACAACCTCATGAAGGAAAGGATAAAGGCAAAGTAGTTACCATTCAAGAAGAAGATAGTGTGGAAGAGTTGAAAAGGAGGTTGGAATTGGCAAACTTTGAAATTGCTAGATTGAAGAAAGTCTCCAGGAAATTTGCAATTAAGGAGGCTTATTTTAACCAAATGCAAGCTTGGTGGGAGGACAAAACATTTCAAATACCCGAGGTGGTTGATTGTAATGTTCAATTCCGTAGCTGGACTGTCCCTGCGATAAAGGAAGCACAGTTCATCAGAAAGGTCAATAAAAACCTGAGAGTTGGGATCAGAGTCATGAAGAAACAAATTGAAGACTTAAAGATACAGTTAAGCCAGCAGAAAGAATTTCCTTAAGGGAGTCACACATCAAGTAAGGCTATGTTTCAAATTTTGATGGTTTTCATTGTTATAATCTTTCTTGAAGAATCATACATTTCCACTCATTTTTGAAAAGCTTTGGAGCAATTGAAAGGATGTTTAAATAGCAAGAGGCTCAGAATAGAAAAATTTTGGGTTGAAACTGTGTTTTTGGAATTACACAGCAGTTTCATAGTGCGCTACGAAACCGCTGAAGATGATGACTAAACTCAGTCAATCGATTTTGAAATACAAAGGGAAATTTTCTAAAAAAGGAATATCTTCAAGGGATCATATAAAGGTATCAACTTTCAACAAGGTTAAGACAGGTGGAGGAAACATATATTCGAACCCAACTCTAAACTTTTTGCTATAAAGTGATCACATTTACTACAGTCCAAGATATGTTAGACAGCTTGGAGGAACTTTTGTCTTCACACATGGAAAAGGTTGACAGCACATCAAGGACGTGGCATTCTGATATATTTTTTATAATTAAAGATGAAGGGCATGGTTCATTGGATTCGAATATCTTTGAGGAAAACCAAACGCAGATAAACATGGGTAGTTTCCTATTTTTCAGGGGCAATGGAGAAGATGTGACATTGAGGACCAGTATGGAGCTTCGAACATCCACCACAACCAAACTAGAAAAAAAGACCACTTGTCAAAGAACGAGAATGATTGTAATTAAGGCTATTATTAGCATGATATGGAGTTAGACTCCTATTTGACTTAGATCTCTAAAAAGTCCAGTTAGAATTTTGTTACATTCAATAGGTAGTTAGAATTTGAATAAGTGTCATAAGAAGTAGAATTTGAGTTCCCCTCATGTTGGAGGAGGAATCTCAGCCTTGTAAAAGAACTCTATATATAGAAGAAAGAGCAATGTACCAGGGGTTGGAAATTTATAAGTAAAAGCTCTGATATTTGGCTTATGTAAAGACTCTGTTTTTTTTGGTAATACAGTACTGGCTTATGCTTCTCAAGAATCATAAAGAGTTCAATGTAATGAGTTTCTTTTGTTGTCTTTTCATGTTATCTACAGTGTTATGAGTATCTGATTACTTAGAAATCACTTACAGTGCTCTAATTTCCTTCATATACTCATAAACTACCTTCTATGTGTTTGGTGTGTTGAAATCTGAATGCCTTGACTTCTATGCAAAGCCAACCTTGTTGTTAATACTGAATCATATATGACTCCATAAGCCTAATGGATACTTGTTAGTTGTGTTTCCACCATTTTAATTTCTTAATTGTTTCACAAGAGTTAGCCATCTTGATCATAATAAAAAACCTTTAATCCTTTGAGAGAGCCCTCTCAGGTTGGGGAGGCTAAACCTCAGCCTAAAGTAGGTTTGGAACAGTTACTTGAAGTCTTCCTGGTCTGCAGCCTTCCAGGGCCTAATTTTGAGATAACATTTTGGTGCGTCTGCCGGGAGTCTGAATATTATTCATTCCCGAAATCAAGAGACTGAACTTCTGAAGGTGGCAGGAGCTCAAAAGATTTTTCGAGGCTGCAATCTACCTTGGTGACTCCATACATTTTCAAAGTTTAAAAGGTGGCTTCAAGAGGGAGATATACATGGAGGAATCCTGACCCAGATCCACCTACTCTAGTGGACAATCCAAACACCATTTCAAGGAGCAAACAAAGATTTACTGAAACACCAGGTACTCCATCTTTTTCAAAATATTTGCTCTCTGAATTTTCAAGAAGTCCTGAGGACAAAATTGTTGATGATAAGATTCATGAGGTGTTGTTGAGGTCTGAAAACGAAGAACTTCTTATTGGAATTATTCTAGATTTACAAAAAAGAGGTATTGATACTTCGTCCTTAGTATCACAAAAAGATAAGGAGGAATTTTGGGAGGTTGTTACCTCTGAATTGTTGTTAGAAGAGGAAGATTTAAATAAACTCAAAGAGCTTGATCCTTTTGAAGTCTTACTCAAATCTAAAACTGGTCTACCCCTTCCAAATTGGAGTACATTTGTCAGTGGTTTGCAAAGTCCAAATAGTCCTTTTCGTATTAGCACTTTATCCTCTGCCTTTGCTAGTCCTAGTAGCTCTCAGACACTAGGAAATCCACCTCATATCAGTTCTGGTTCCTCTGTGCCTACAGTACCTTTCATCACTACTACTCCATTAATTATGGCCATACCTGCTAGGTATGCTCCACTAGCCCTCCCTGCTGTTTTACATGACCTTCCCAGCAAATATGCTGCTAGAATTCCAACATGGGATGGGGATGAAGATATCACAACAGAAGAACATGTAGACAGATTTAATGATTTTGTTGACAAAGAGGAAGTTGATGATGAGGATGTGAAGCTAAGATTGTTTGCACAAACATTCATTGGAGAGGTTAGGAAATGGTTTAAGTCTCTTACAGTTGGAAGAATTCACAGTTGGGCAGAGTTTGAAGATAGTTTTCTAAGGAAATGGGGAAATAGAACTAACCCTGTCCAAGCTCTTACTAAATACAACAATCTTAGAAGAGCTCCTGATGAAACTATCCAAAACTTCTCCAAGAGGTTTAATAAAATATACAATTCCATCCCAGCCCATTTGAAACCTCCTGGGGCCTTGGCACAATTGAGATATGCCGAAGCATTTGATTTTGACTTCTCTCTGTTACTCAGAGAAAGGGATTTTGCTACTCTTGCTGACATGCAAAACGATGCAATTAAAGTGGAGGTAAACATGATTGCCGCTAAGAAATCAAAGATGGAAAAAGCTAAACTGAAAGAAGAAGAGAAACCTTCCACTTCAGCTCCAAAAGATAAGTTTGACTCAATGATGAAGACCATGGAAAAATTGATGGATTGGTTGGCTCTTGGGAATACCTCTGCTCCCCTAGCACAACAGGAACCTCAATTTAGGAATCCTCAGTTCAGGATACCTCAAAATTAGTAAAGGCCAAGAGAAAACATAAATCAATAGCTAGATCCTCCAGTAAGACCTCCTTTCCAGCAAAATTTGGTGGATGAAGAAGATGAACCTGAAATTCCTGAGGAGTCCATCCATTGTCTTGATGAAGAAGTGTCAAGGATTTTCTTGACTAAGGAAGAACATGATGAGTCCAGTATGACCAAACTAGGAGAAGAACCTTCAGACTATTTAAAGGGCTATCAGCATGCTATCTTTGAGATGCAAAAGCAGTACAATCTCAGGAATAGAAACGTGCCCATTACAGCAAGCAAAGCACAGCCCAAGAAGGATGCCTCAAAATTTGTTGAAGATAAGAAAGACAACTCAAAGGTTGCTGAAGGTAAAGATGATTCTTCACCTGGAAAAAAGGATATTCAAGCTCCATCCCCTACTAAAGAAATTGAGAAGACTGTTTCTGTTTTTAACCTTGAGAATGAGATTGCAAAAATCAAGATATCGGTCCCCTTTAGTGAAATCCTCAAGGTAGACAAATACAGAAGTAAGATTGTTGAAATGCTCAATTCACAACAAGGAGTAGCTGATATCTTAAATGTACAAGAAGATAATCCTATTATTTACTTGGGTCCAAGACTTGAATATGAACATAATGAAGAGTTTCCTCCTTTCTACATAAGCATTAGCATTCATGATATGACTTTACATAATGCTATGTTAGATTCAGGGGCATCTTATAATCTTATGCCCAAGGTGATCATGGAAAGATTGGGATTAGAGGTAACTAGACCATATAAGGATTTATTTTCCTTTGATTAAAAAAGAGTTCAATGCATTGGTTTGATTAAAGATGTTGTTGTGGGTCTCACACAAATTCCAGTGAAAACAATTGTCATGGACATTGTTGTGGCTGAAATTCCACCTAAGTTTGGGATGCTTCTTTCAAGATCATGGGAAGTAAAAATCAAGGGCACGATGCAGATGGACCTTACCTATGCTACTATCCCTGTTTTTGGTGAGCAAAGGAGGCTGTATTGGGAGACCAGAATGGCTTATATGGTAAGCAGCAAAGATAAATCTCAAAAGTTTCCCATTTATTCATTTGACACTGGTCTCGAATCAGCCATCCTTTTCAATGAGTCAGTTGGAGAAGAATCAGAGGATAAAATTTTAGGAAACCAGTGCCAAGGAGATCAGCAAGAAGATGAAAATGAGACAACATGTTGGTGGCCATTATATTTTGATGGATCAGCAGGAAGAGAGGGGGCAGGAGCTGGGATTTAGATCACAAGTCTTGATAAAGAAAGTAAGTTTCTCTCCTACAAGCTAAATTTTGATTGCACTAACAATATGGCCGAGTATGAATCTCTGATTTTGGGTTTAGAAGCTTTGTTAAAGTTGAAGGCTAGAAACATTGCTGTTTGTGGAGATTTTGAATTGATAATAAAACAAGTGGAAGGTGCTTATCAAACCAAGGATGTAAGGATGAGGGCATATAGAAACTTAGTGTTGGATATGTTGGAAAATTTTCAGGCTCATACTTTTAGTATGAAAACCAGAGACCAAAACTCTATTGCAGACTCTATTGCTGTTTCTGCCAGTCTTTTTATTATTCCTATACACTCTTTTGAAAAGTATGAGGTGGAGGTTCATCACCGACCAGTTATACCAGATAACATCACTAATTGGCAGGTTTTTGAGGATGATCAACAGGTAAGGAATTTCATTGAGTTAAAGGAAGAATTTGTGAGTACTCAAATGGATCAACAAAACATGTTTGTGGAATCAAAGGAAAAATCTAAAGTCTTACAATTAAAAAACAACTTGATTCCAAAAGGTCTCATTCCCCTTGAGAAATTGTTCGATCAAAACGATGTATTCAAGGCCCCAAAATTACAAGCTGATGAGGAAGAGGTGGAAAGTTGCAATTTAGGAGATTCAGTTGTACCCAAGATGGTCAATATTTCAAAATTTATTTCAGCTGATATGAAGACTAAATATGTTGAGATGATGAAAAGGTTCATTGATGTTGTTGCATGGAGCTATGCTGACTTGAAACAATATGATTCCTCAATTATACAACATACCATTCCTATTAAGGAGAATGAAAAACCTTTCAAGCAGAAGTTAAGAAGAATTAATCCTCTTCTTATGCCATTGATTGAAAAGGAAGTGAAAAAACTTTTTGATGCTAAGATTATTGTTCCATTCAGATTCTCAAATTGGGTTGCTAATTTGGTCCTAGTCAGGAAAAAGAATGGAGAGATTAGGATTTGTATAGACTTCATTGAAGGATAATTATCCTCTTCCCAAGATGGATCTGATTCTGCAAAACATTGTTGGTTCACAAAGGATGTCTATGCTTGATGGTTTCTCAGGGTACAATCAGATTCTTGTTCATCCAGATGATCAAGAGAAAACAAACTTCACAATGCCATGGGGAACGTTCATGTATGCCAAGATGCCTTTTGGTCTCATGAATGCAGGAGCCACTTTCCAGAGAGCAATGGATATTGCTTTTGCTGAAGAAAAGGATAAATCAGTGGTAGTTTATCTTGATGATATCACAGTTTTTTCAAAGAGAGAAGAAGATCATTTGAAGCACCTTGAAAGAGTTTTGTTGAAATGTAGAAGGTTTGGTATTTCTCTTAATCCAACCAAAAGTATTTTTGCTTTAACCTCTGGCAAAATTCTTGGTTATGTCATTTCTAAAGAAGAAATTAGAATTGATCCTAATAGAGTTAGTGCAATTCAAAAGTTAGATCTGCCAAGAAGTAGGAAAGAGATTCAATCCTTCCTTGGAAAAGTCAATTTTGTTAGACGATTCATTCCTAACTTTGCTGAAGTTGTCAAGAGTATAACAAAGATGTTGAAAAAGGGAGAGGAATTTAAGTGGACAGCTGAAGCAAAGAAATCGTTTGAGGAGATCAAGAAGGCACTCACACAAGCACAAGTACTTATCAGCCCAGATTTTACCAAGGAATTCCTTATTTTTACATTTGCTTCTGAGGATACAATTGCTGGAGTTCTGCTACAAAAGGGAAGTCAAGGTACTGAACAACCTATTTCTTTCTTTAGCAAGACATTAGCAAATGCTGAATTGAAGTATAATATCATAGAGAAGCAAGCTTATGCCTTGGTGAAAGCAATAAATGATTTTAGGATCTATGTTTTGCATTCTCACATTGTTGCCTATGTTCCAAATGCTGTTATAAAGGATATTCTAGCACAGGATGATCCAGATGGAAAAAAGGGGCAAGCAGATAGCAAAATTGTTACAGTATGACATTGAGATTAAACCCACGAAGTTGGTAAAGGGTCAAGGCTTAGCCAAGCTACTGACACAATCAAATTTGGACTGTCTTGATATTAACTTGAGTACAGAGATCTCAGAAATTTCTGAAAATGAAGAGGAGTTGGTCCAAATAAATGAAAAATTCTTGGTTTCAGAATGGTACAAGGATGTAGCAATTGTTTTGCAACATAATAAAGCCCCTGCTAATCTTTCAAAATCCAAAGCCCGGTTTGTCAAGCTGAAATCTTTAAGATATTTTGTGTATGACCAAAATTTGTTTTGGAAAGATGCAGGAGGGATATTGTTAAATTGTCTCCTTGAAGAAGAAGCTGATAAAGTAATTGATGAATTCCATAAGGGAGATTGTGGAGGACATCACTATTGGAAAGCTACTGCAAACAAGATCTTGAGGGCTGGATATTTTTGGCCAACTATGTTCAGAGATATCTATAAAAAGGTAGCTACATGTCATGAATGTCAAGTGTTTGAAGGAAAGAGGAAGCTTGTGCCATTGCCTTTGGTTCCTATATATGTTGAAGCGCCCTTCCAGCAATGGGGATTGGATTTTATAGGGGAAATTCATCCTCCTTCATCAGGTCAGCATCGCTGGATTCTCACAGCCACTGATTACTTTATCAAATGGATAGAAGTGGTCCCAACAAGGCAAGAAAACGATTCAGTGATTATCTCTTTCTTAGAAAATTATATATTATCAATATTTGGTTGCCCAATGAAGATTATAACTGACAATGCTCAAGCTTTTAAGTCCAAGAAGATGATTAATTTTTGCCATCAGTATCACATTTCTCTTGGACACTCTACTGCTTATTATCCACAAGGAAATGGCCTTGCTTAATCATCAAACAAAAGCCTCGTGAGGATCATCAAGAAGCTCCTGCAGGAAAATAAGAAAGCTTGGCACTTGAAATTGAAATATGCTTTGTGGGCCGACCGGATTTGTACAAAGAGATCCATTGGAACATCACCATATGAGTTAGTATACGGTGCTGAAGCCATATTTCCAATAGCTCTTGGAGTACCTATAATGAAGCTGATTCAAGGATTAGAGGAGGAACCAAACGCTGTACAAAGAAGGATCAATCAGCTGTAGCCTTGCAGGAGAAAAGAAATGAGGTGTATGACAGTCATCAAAAAAGTCAGAACAGAATTAAGAGAAAATTTGATAAGAAGATCAAAGAAGTTACTTTTCATATCCATGATAGAGTGTTGAAATGGGAATCTAGAATTGAAGAAAAAGGTAAGCACGGTAAATTTGAAAATTTGTGGAAAGGGCCATATCAAATTTCTGCTTTTCATGGAAACAACACTTACATTCTGCAAGAGATTGATGGAAAACCATATGCTGGAGGACCTGTCAATGGCAGGTTCCTAAAGCATTATTATTGATCAAAATTCTGCCAGTTTCTCACAACATTGTATATACCCGTTTTATCAGTTTTACTTTTGTTGCAAATAATGACAAGCTGAATAGAAAGCTTAAGCCCGAGGTGAAGGCCCAAGAAGCTGGAAAAAGATGCTCGTCAAGCCAATCTATGTTTATCATAAAATGGATAAAGCACTGGACCTGCGAGTTATTAGTGTACTACAGAAGCACACCATCCCAAGTGGAGCCACTGTTATCACTTAAGAATTCTAATGCCAAAATTTCTCACATTAGTTTGATGGTAAAGGTTGGTGCTAGTCTATGTTTGATTTTTTTTTGCCTTAGAGTCTGAGTCTTAGGAGTCTTGAGTCAAATATGCATTCTCATTCATCACCAGTCTCATAACCATGTGTCAGTTTTGTTCGAAGGTTACCATGTGCCACAAAGCTCTTTAGGTGATTTCGTAGCGCATAAATCATTTTGAAGTGTTTTCGCAGCGCATAAATCCTTTTAGCAGTTTCGTAGCGCAACATGTTTTAGGTGATTTTGTAGCGCATAATTCAAAATTTACACTGACTGCGCTATGAAATCGAAGATTCGTGCAATCCGTAGCAGATCTTTCCTAACTGTCAAATCTGTCAAGTTCAGTTATGGTTGCATCATTCATTGTCAGCTTATACACTCTACATATCATGTCCAACCGCTTATCTCCATCATTACAGCCGCTAGGTACCTTGGTACACACGGATTGAAGTTCCAAGAAAAGCCAGGTATTCACAGTCTTAATGATGATTGTATTCGTTGCATGGGGAACAAGTCTGTGTTGGAAATAATACTGAGAGGGGGGGGTGAATCAGTATTATCTAGCAATTTAATAAATCTTCCTTATTTGATCTTTGAATTATTTTAGCATGTCAGTACCATAAAATAATGAGCATGAAAAACAGATAGTCACACCAAAGAACACAAGATGTAAGGTGGAAACCCAATGTGGGTGAAAACCACCTGCTGCAATATGTCTCTATCTTCTTTCAATTTAGAAACTTCTTTTACAATGATTTTTTACTGGTGCAGTCCTTTACCAGTACGCAGGCTGCAACCTGCAGAGAGCTACAACTCTCTCTCTCTCTCGTTTTCCAGTCTACTCCTGGAAGGGAGCTACAACCCCCTACTTCTTTTCATAAAGCATCAGATGATCAACAAGTACATAACAGATATAGATCACTACAGATATCAGATCAGCAACAACAGAACTAACCCAGAACACCTTATCAATAGAGAAATTCAATCAACAGAACATCTTAAAACAGAGACGCAGTTTTTCTTTCTGTGGCCTGCGACCAGACACCGTTAACCTTCTGCTACTCTGCGTCCACACGCAGATATCCTTCTGCTCCGCTGCGTGCCCACGCATTGTTCCTTTGACTGTTCTGCGTTCTGTTGCTTCAGGGACACACCCAAAGATACTATCGCGCCGCGTCTTTCACTACAGAGACGCACCTGAAAACACTATCGCGCCGCGTCCTTCTGCTTCAGAGACGCACCTGAACCTTGATCGCCCTGCGTCCCCACGCAGGTCTCTCTCTACTGTGCTGCGTCTCGACGCACTTGCCCTTTACAGTACCTGCGTCCCGGCGCACTTTCCCTTCATTGAACCTGCGACCCTTTAGATATAAATGATATGAAGGCTTCAGGACAAACCCAAACAGTCAGATCTACAGATCTGATCATGCGCCATAGAGATCACAGTCCATTAGAAGATTCGCCCTCTTAGATCTGGACTAGATCTCACCAAATAAGATATTTAACCCAAGACTATTGCTCAATCCAAATGAACTCCTTTGCTTTATATAGGCAAGCTCCTCCTCAAAACATGGAACAATACCACGAGCCGACACCATAGAAACATAAAACCGTCGGCTAGATACCACACAAGAAACCCCCACATGCTTTTCTCTGCCTTGAAATGTGTGCACTGGGTAGACGCACCCCCTGAACGGCTGGCCAGCGTCCCTGGACGCGGGTTCTGCATGGTATACCTGCGGGGACGCACTTTCTGAACCGATTGCCTACGTCCTTCTTAATTTTTCAACAAACTGAGAGCCTTACCACTGGAGTTGCCATCAAGTACAACATCTGTAACATACAGTCATACCAGATAACATAATGCCAACAATCTCCCCCTTTGGACTTGATGGCAACCTCAACCTTACAAGCTTCAGCTTCATTCTCCCCCTTTGACATCAAGGGCAAAGGGTATGCTCCCCCTTAGCTCATGCTCCTCCAGATCTGCAACAAATAACCAGAAATCCACCATGAAAGAGATAGAGACATATTGCAGCTATTTCCAAGATCTCCTTCTCCATAATGCCAACAATGCATTATGTGCTCCCCCTGAGCCTTGTACCACCAATAAGAAGATGTTCAACAATAAGATGATGCATCAACAACCCCCAGCTTTTGCCTGAGGTATTCAAATGTGTCCCTGGGCAATGGTTTGGTGAGAATATCAGCAACTTGTTCCTTGGAAGGAGCATACTCCAACTTGACTTTCTGTTCAAGCACTTGTTCCCGGAGAAAATGGTACTTGATTGGTATGTGCTTGGTTTTTGAATGCATAACAGGGTTCTTTGAGATGCTGATTGCACTTGTATTATCACATAAGATGGGGATTGGTGGAGTACAAGTGATTTGAAAATCCTGCAAAGTCTGCATCATCCAAAGGAGTTGGGTGCAACAAGATGCAGCAGCAACATATTCTTCTTCAGCTGTAGATAAGGCAATGGAACTCTGTTTCTTGCTGAACCAAGATACCAGTCTGGAACCCATAAAGAACGCACCACCACTTGTGCTTTTCCTGTCATCCACGCTTCCGGCCCAATCTGCATCTGTATAAGCATGAAGAGTAAGATCTGTATCTCTAGGATACCATAAGCCATAATTTTGAGTCCCTTGAAGATATTTGAAAATTCTCTTTACTGCCTGAAGATGAGTTTCCTTCGGATTTGCCTGAAATCTTCCAACTATTCCAACTGCATGCATGATGTCCGGTCGGGTACCTGTCAAATATAGTAAACTTCCAATCATAGATCTGTAGGTTGGTTGATGTACTGCTGTAGATTCATCATTTGCACTGAGACTACATCCTGTGACCATGGGTGTACATACTGGTTTTGCATCTTCCATGCCATATTTCTTCAAAATCTGCTTGAGATACTTGGTTTGAGATAAAAAGATTCCTCCTTCCTTTTGTTGGATTTGCAAACCAAGGAAATATGTCAGTTCTCCTAGCAAGGACATTTCAAATTCTTTTTGCATGACCGAGGCAAAGCTTTGACTCATAGCTTCTTCATTGCTGCCAAAAATAATTTCATCTACATACACAACAAGTATTAGCAATTTGTCATTTTCAACTTTTATATACAGATTGCTATCTGCTGAACCTTTTGAGAAACCTTGTTGATGAAGATATTTGTCCAACCGGTAGTACCAAGCCCTTGGAGCTTGTTTGAGACCATAGAGAGCCTTTTTCAATCGGCATACAAGATTTGGATCATTTCCAAGAATGAACCCATCTGGCTGTTCAATGTACACTTCTTCTTCCAAGTCTCCATTTAGAAAGGCTGATTTCACGTCCATTTGAAATACTTTGAAGTTTTGAAAACTTGAGAGAGCAAGGAACATTCGGATGGCCTCAAGTCTTGCAACAGGAGCAAAAGTTTCTTCAAAGTCTATTCCTTCTTGCTGCGCATACCCTTTACAAACAAGTCTGGCTTTGTTTCTAATTACTTCTCCATTTTCATTCAATTTATTTTTGAAGACCCATTTTGTTCCGATAACATTCTTATCCTTTGGTCTAGGAACCAGCTCCCAAGTGTTGTTCTTTTCGATTTGCTCAAGTTCTTCATCCATTGCTTTCACCCAACATTCATCTTTGCATGCTTCTTTCACATTTTTTGGTTCAGTAGAGGAGAGTAATGCCAAATAGCTTGAGGCTTCTGCAACTGTTCTTCTTGTTTGTACACCTGCTTCTTTCTGCCCCACAATCTGAGATTCTGGATGATTCTTCTGAACATATCTGGATGGAGTTTTCTCTTCTATTCTTGTCTGCTCCTCTGGTTCTTCTTGAGGTTCTCCTTGGGGTTCTTCTTCTTCATTATTCTGTCTTTGAGGGTAGCCTTCATCTTCTTCTATATCTTCATGATGTACTTGCCTAGGAATATATCCCTTCTCATCAACCACTACATCAATGCTGTCAACAATTCTGCCAAGTCTTTTATTGTAGCATTTGTATGCTTTGCTATGTGGAGAATAGCCAAGAAGAATGCCTTCATCTGCTCTAGGTTCAAGTTTGCCAAGCTGCTCATCAGTATTCTTGATATAGCATTTGCTCCCAAAGATTTTGAAGTGCTTTACCGAAGGAGTCCTGCCACTCCAAAGCTCATGAGGAGTTTGAGTGCTGTTCACCCAGACATTTGTTTTGTTGAGAATAACAACCGCAGCATGTGCAGCTTCACCCCAGAAAGTTGCGGGAGTTCCTGATTCATCAAGCATAGCACGAGCCATTTGTTGGATTGTTCTGTTCATTCTTTCAACAACTCCATTTTGCTGAGGAGTTCTAGCTGTAGAGAATTCTCTCCTTATCCCATGTTCATCACAGAAATCGAAAAATTCATTTGAAGTAAATTCCCCACCTCTGTCGGATTTGAGGCACTTAATTTTGTGACCTGATTCATTTTCAACCAAGGCTTTGAAGGATTTGAATTTTTCAAATGCTTCATCTTTGTGCTTCATAAGTCCTAACCAGACAAACCTGGAGAAATCGTCAATAAATAATATCAAGTATTCCTCTCCTCTAGGTGTTCTTTTCCTGAATGGACCACATGTATATGTATGTACTAGCTCAAGAGGCATGCTAGCTGATCCTTCTTTCTCTGGAAAGTTAGTCCTGGTTTGTTTTCCAAACTGACATGATCTGCATATGGTGTTGTCAGGAATTTTGATATCTGGAAGATCGCGAACTGCCTGATATTTGCATGCTTTCCTTATTTGTGAGAAGCTTAGATGTCCCAACCTTCGATGCCATAACCAATGCTCTTCATCCTTGCTTAGATAGCATTGTTGTTGTCCTTCTTCAAATATGTACAGATTATTTGGAGTTCTTTTGCCTTTGAGTACTGTTTTACCTGTATCAAGATCACGAACAAGACATCCATTCGATCTGAAAATAACCTCGGTTCTTTGATCACACATCTGGCTGACACTTAGAAGATTATGCTTCAATCCATCAACATACAAAACATTTCCAGCTTTGACCTTTCCTTTTAACTGAGCAATGCCTTTTCCTTTTATAGTTGCAGGAGTATCGTTTCCAAAAGAGACTTTCTTTCCTTTTTCTAGAACAGAATAAGATTCAAGTTTTTCTTTATCACCTGTCATATGCTTCGAACATCCACTGTCAATGTACCATAGATTTTCCTGTCCCTCTGCATAAAATGCTATTCCACATCTTTCTGTTTGAGGTTCCTTTATTCTCCATGTTTTGGTGCTTGAGGCTTGCTCCTTTTTCTGCTGAAACCTGCTCCTGCATTCAGATTCTTCATGACCAAAGTTATTGCAAATAGAACATTCGACTTCATTTTCAAGAACCGAAAAGTTGTTATAGGTCCTTTTTGTCATCCCTGTCATACTTCTTTGTTTTTGAGCTTCCCTAGTCATGATTGTTTTATATGCAACACATTGAGCTGCTTTGTGACCAAAATTATGGCAAGAAAAGCATTGTCCATTGAAGAAGCTTCTGCGGTTATTGAATCTACCTGCCAACTGATTGTAATTTCTATTTTCATCTATTCTTGAACCAAACTGAGAAGATTTTACCTGTGGCTGGTTGTAGCTTTTGTTCACCCTTAAGATGGATTGCCCCTGATAGTTTCTGTTTGTATTTTGTCCCTGCTTTACCTGATTATCTTCATTGTTCTTCTGCTCATTTCTTCTTGCCACATCAAGATAACTTTTTGAGGTGGATGTTTGAGAGGTTTCTCCATTGTAACCCAAACCTGTCTTGTTTAGAGGAGACCGCTGCACATTGATAATCTCATCCAAAGTTTCAGATCCTTTGACAAACTTAAGATTAATAACTTTTGCTTTCTCAATTTCTTTTCTGAGACCAACAATTTCACCTTCTAGTTTTTCAAGATGTTTTTCTTTTTCATCAATTTGAAATTGTAGAGTATCAATGATCACATTCTTTTCTTCTATACATCTCTTGAGTCTAGTAATTTCATCATAGAGGTTATTCACATCTACAGCATCCTCATAATCATCATCTTCAAATGCCATTAACAACTTATATTTATTACCTTGTTCATCTTCATCACTGTTTGATAAACCATCACTATCTTCATGGGTGTAGTAGCTTTTCTTATTTGCACTTTGTTTCTTGTTCCATCTAGCAGGTTCCTTTCCTTTATCCTTATAAGGACATTTTGCAGCATAATGACCTACTCTTCCACAAGAAAATCATTTGAAAGGTAGCTTACCTCTGAACCTTCCAGAACCCCTTTGAAGATTTCTGACAAAATTTGATTCTTCTTCCTCTTCTTCTGGAACATGGCTTGCTTCATAGTAATCTTCTTTGCCTGATGCCTTAAAAGCAGCTTCCCTTCTGTCTGATGGACCTCCCTTTCTCATTTCATAAGCAGTTAGAATTCCATGTAGCTGAGACATAGTGAGAACACGGAGATTTTCCTTTTCTTCTATTGCAGATACTTTAGATTCAAACTTGGGGGATAATGATCTTAGAATCTTTTGAACTACTATAGCCTCTTTTATTTCTTCACCCAAATTTTTCATACAATTAACAATCTCATCTACCCGAAGAAAATAATTAGCCACACTTTCATCATTATACATCTTGAGAGTCTCATATTGAATCCTGAGAGTTTGAAGTTTAGCTTGTTTTACCTGTTCATCTCCTTCATAGCTCGTGACCATTTTGTCCCATATCTCTTTTGCTGATTTGAAGTGCATTACCTTCATGAATTCTGTTTGGGATATACTTCCTAATAGAGTACTGACTGCTTTTGCATTTGTTTCATACTTCTTTTTCTCAGCTGGATCTGTAGGAGTAGCTGAAGGAAAAGCATAGCCTGTTTCTACAATGTCCCAAACTTCTGTACCAAGAGATTGAAGATATGCAGTAACTCTTACCTTCCAATAATTGAAGTTTGTCCCATCAAAAATCGGTGGCCTGATTGATGCTTCTCTCTCGTAGTTGCTCATGATGAACGATCTACCTTCAAGCGATCAAGCTTCTCTGAAGGACCTGCTTTGATACCAATTGTTGGAAATAATAGTGAGAGGGGGGGGGTGAATCAGTATTATCTAGCAATTTAATAAATCTTCCTTATTTGATCTTTGAATTATTTTAGCATGTCAGTACCATAAAATAATGAGCATGAAAAACAGATAGTCACACCAAAGAACACAAGATGTAAGGTGGAAACCCAATGTGGGTGAAAACCACCTGCTGCAATATGTCTCTATCTTCTTTCAATTTAGAAACTTCTTTTACAATGATTTTGTACTGGTGCAGTCCTTTACCAGTACGCAGGCTGCAACTTGCAGAGAGCTACAACTCTCTCTCTCTCTCGTTTTCCAGTCTACTTCTGGAAGGGAGCTACAACCCCCTACTTCTTTTCATAAAGCATCAGATGATCAACAAGTACATAACAGATATAGATCACTACAGATATCAGATCAACAACAACAGAACTAACCTAGAACACCTTATCAATAGAGAAATTCAATCAACAGAACATCTTAAAACAGAGACGCAGTTTTTCTTTCTGTGGCCTGCGACCAGACGCCGTTAACCTTCTGCTACTCTGCGTCCACACGCAAATATCCTTCTGCTCCGCTGCGTGCCCACGCACTGTTCCTTTGACTGTTCTGCGTTCTGTTGCTTCAGGGACGCACCCAAAGATACTATCGCGCCGCGTCTTTCACTACAGAGACGCACCTGAAAACACTATCACGCCGCGTCCTTCTGCTTCAGAGACGCACCTGAACCTTGATCGCCCTGCGTCCTCACGCAGGTCTCTCTCTACTGTGCTGCGTCTCGGCGCACTTGCCCTTTACAGTACCTGCGTCCCGGCACACTTTCCCTTCACTGAACCTGCAACCCTTTAGATATAAATGATATGAAGGCTTCAGGACAAACCCAAACAGTCAGATCTACAGATCTGATCATGCGCCATAGAGATCACAGTCCATTAGAAGATTCGCCCTCTTAGATCTGGACTAGATCTCACCAAATAAGATATTCAACCCAAGACTATTGCTCAATCCAAATGAACTCCTTTGCTTTATATAGGCAAGCTCCTCCTCAAAACATGGAACAATACCACGAGCCGACACCATAGAAACATAAAACTGTCGGCTAGATACCACACAAGAAACCCCCACGTGCTTTTCTCTGCCTTGAAATGTGTGCACTGGGTAGACGCACCCCCTGAACGGCTGGCCGGCGTCCCTGGACGCGGGTTCTGCATGGTATACCTGCGGGGATGCACTTTCTGAACCGATTGCCTGCGTCCTTCTTAATTTTTCAACAAACTGAGAGCCTTACCACTGGAGTTGCCATCAAGTACAACATCTGTAACATACAGTCATACCAAATAACATAGTGCCAACAGTCTGCAAGTTTTCAATTTGAATGCATTGTTATCAAGTGAGGCAGTTATCAAGCGAGGCAGTTATCAAGCGAGGCATCCATTCAAGCGAGGCAGAGATTGAAGTTTGAGAAGTGCTAACATTTCAAACCTCCATTACACTGAAGTCTCATGGAGGGATCTGCAGAAAGAAAAGACCACAGATCAGGCAGATGCTTGAGAAACGAACCTGAAGGTGTAGACATTGTCTTGAGAAACAAAGAAGTTGAGCATGCATTCAAGCAGGTTGGATGTTGGAATTTTTGTGAGAAACTCCAGGGAGGTCATGCACAAATCACCAAGGAATTTGATTTGAATTTCACAGGGCTGAATTCAAAGGTTGGGATGCTCGAATTACAAGTCTCACCAGAGGTAATATCCACAGTTACTGAGATTCCAAGGGAATAAGAAACTTGGTTTAATAATTTCAAATTTGATATGACCCCTTGCAAAGAATTTCTGAAGCCGGAGTACATTGAATCAAATTTAAACAAGTCTGTGCCTAGAAATTATGTCAAGGACTCATATGCCAATATGCTTACCTGTATACAAAGGTACCTTACCTGTGAAGGGAGATATAATAAGGTGTATTCATACCATTTCAAGCTTCTGCTACATTTTACAGGAAAGATATCCCTTGATTTACCTTTTTACTTATTCCGTAGCTTAAGTAAAATGTGTGATAAGGTGCAGCTAAGGAAAGAAGCCTGTGAGACCTCATTGTTTCACCACGGTTTAATTAAGTTGATTGTTTTCCATGAACTCCAGAGAGTAGGTAGAGACTAGCCTACATTCATATTCATGTCTGGTTTCAAGAACGAGACCGATCTCAATCCTCAAGCTGCAAAAGATCTTCCAACAACAACTGGTCATCAGGCAGAAACAAGATCCAGGAGGTTTTCAAAGTTGAAGGCTAGGAAACAAGTAAGAGAATTCACCAAGCCACTGACTATCCAGGATACACCCCAACAGTCCCTTAAAGAGAAAGCTCAGGTCAAAGAAGGTGCACATGAATCAAGCACAGGTGAAGGAGTTCAAAGAAGAAGGACTAGGAGCCAGGTAGCTAAAGAAAAAGGCAAATAAGTGATTATTGAAGAAAGCCCTATTTCAAAGGGAGACTTAAATGACTTACTGCAAGCCATTGACATTGAAGAATCTCCCCTGGTTCAAGCAGATTTGATAGAGTCAGGAAAAGACAAGGCTAAGAGAGTCAAAGCCTCGAAAAAACTCAAGTTTGATGATTAGGTTGATCAATTTGTATTTAAACCAAGGAGACCCATAACGAGGAATTTTAAACAAATACAGGGGGTACTGCCAAGAGCAGATGAAACAGGGGAGGTAACATAGCCTCATGAAGGAAAGGATAAAGGCAAAGAAGTTACCATTCAAGAAGAAGAAAGTGTGGAAGAGTTGAACAGGAGGTTGGAATTGGAAAACTTTGAAATTGCTAGATTGAAGAAATCTTCCAGGAAATTTGCAATTAAGGAGGCTTATTTTAACCAAATGCAAGCTTGGTGGGAGGACAAAACATTTCAAATACCCGAGGTGGTTGATTGTAATGTTCAATTCCATAGCTAGACTGTCCCTACAATAAAGGAAGCACAATTCATTAGAAAGGTCAATACAAACCTGAGAGTTGGGATCAGAGTCATGAAGAAACAAATTGAAGACTTAAAGATACAGTTAAGCCAACAGAATAATTTCCTTAAGGGAGTCACACATCAAGTAAGGCTAATTTCAAATTTTGATGGTTTTCCTTGTTATAATCTTTCTTGAAGAATCATACATTTCCACTCAGTTTTGAAAAGCTTTGGAGCAATTGAAAGGATGTTTAAATAGAAAGAGGCTCAAATAGCAAAATTTTGGGTTGAAACTGTGTTTATGGAATTACACAACAGTTTCGTAGCGCGCTATGAAACTGCTGAAGATGATGACTAATGCATAGCAGTTTCGTAGCGCGCTACGAATTGCTGAAGCTACATAATCTAAACTCAGTCAACCGATTTTGAAATACAAAGGGAAATTTTCTGAAAAAGGAATATCTTCAAGGGATCATCTAAAGGTATCAACTTTCAACAAGGTCAAGACAAGTGGAGGAAACATATATTTGAACCCAACTCTAAACTTTTTGTTATAAAGTGATCACATTTACTACAGTCCAAAACATGTTAGATAGCTTGGAGGAACTTTTGTCTTCACACATGGAAAAGGTTGACAACACATCAAGGACGTGGCATTCTGATATATTTTGTATAATTAAAGATGAATGGCATGGTTCATTGGATTCAAATATCTTTGAGGAAAACCAAAGGCAGATAAACAGGGGCAGTTTCCTATTTTTCAGGGGCAATGGAGAAGATGTGACATTGAGGACCAGTATGGAGCTTCAAACATCCACCATAGCCAAACTAAAAAGAAAGACCACTTGTCAAAGAACGAGAATGATTGTAATTAAGGCTATTATTAGCATGATATGGAGTTAGACTCCTATTTGACTTAGATATCTAAAAAGTACAGTTAGCAGTTTGTTACATTCAATAGGTAGTTAGAATTTGAATAGGTTTCATAAGAAGTAGAATTTGAGTTCCCCTCATGTTGGAGGAGGAATCTCAGCCTTGTAAAAGAATTCTATATATAGAAGAAAGAGCAATGTACCAGGGGTTGGAAATTTATAAGTAAAAGCTCTGATATTTGGCTTATGTAAAGACTCTGTTTTTTTTGGTAATACAATACTGGCTTATGCTTCTCAAGAATCATAAAGAGTTCAATGTAATGAGTTTCTTTTGTTGTCTTTTCATGTTATCTACAGTGTTATGAGTATCTGATTACTTAGAAATCGCTTACAGTGCTCTAATTTCCTTCATATACTCATAAAATGGCTTCTATGTGTTTGGTGTGTTGAAATCTGTGGTGAGCTCCAGTATTGTAGCAATAATGCTACAACTCCTGGGGCTTCCTGTCTCTCATTTTATCAACCCGGTAGTTCGTACAAACTTGGAAGCGACGGTGCTGTATGCACAAGTACTAGCTCTTGTCGCAGCTGTCACTTGGTCAGCTGGCACAAGTCCGCTAGGGCTCAAGCCAACTTCTATAGGCTCACAGAAGAAGCTTTATCAATGATGGACGAAAGCTAACTCAGAGAAAACTACTCTACTTGGCGAAAATGATCTGAAAGCAAATCAAAGCATGTAAACCTAGGAAACCCTAATTTAACTAGTCTAACCCCTATACTGCAAGGAATGTGAAGGAAACTTCTACCAATGCTGCTGTTACCTCTAATAAGTGGAAATGCATGGATCTAAGCTATTTGCATCATAAAAGACATGTTTTTGTATTTTCCCTTTAAATGTGTGGAATGATTGTGATTGTGTGCTAATTAGGGTTTGGTTGTGCAGATGGGATGGAGAAGGAAGGAAAGCGTGGGACAGGTTGGGAAGGCTAGGGGAGGTCCCTAAGGATCCTTAGCATCCATCCACAGAGGTTCCTCGCATTCAGATGCTCAGCAACCGAGAGAGTGGCCTCCTACAGGATGGCTGTGGAGGATCCTACAGGATACTCTGTTTTCTACAGGATGTCTACAAATGGCTACAGGATGACCTACCGTGAGTGGTTGGAGTGATGGAGGAGTAATGGAATGGTAGGGGGAGATGTGCAAGGTGGGGATGAGGCTGGTGATGGATGTAGAAGTGAAGGAATGGGATAGGGAGTGACTGTAGGGAGTAGGTTGGAAGATAGAGGACTAGGTCAACAACGAGGGGCTAGAGAATGGAGCTATGCGAGGAGTGAAAGTCTTTGGGGAAATAGCAGAGCGGAGTAAAGGTCGAGAAGATGTGGTTGCATGCGTGATCAAGGTGGAGGAGAAGGTAATGGGCCGAGAAGGAGAAGTGTAAATGTATCAAATGCTCATGACTGTTATCAAACCGAAAGTGCATCAACCTAACTACCTGTGCTTATAAATTCAATGATCAGCAGTCAAAAACGCGAAGGAGAATGTGCATGAAGCTGTGGTAAAGGAGTGCAGTGCATGAGTGGATGACAAGGAAGCATCTAACGTAACAGTGACTGTATTGCAGCAATCATCAAGTGAAGAAATGCGTGTTTTTGGTGGCTAGCTATGGGCTGCACCCCAATCTTCAAGAAAGATGGCAGTGAGTCCTAACAGCCTTTTTGTTGGAGCTCCAATGGACTCTATCTATCCTCTACTACACTAAACGACTGTAAAAAAACTCACCATAAGCAAATCCTATCTACTCATGAAAAAGACCAACTTAACAACCTGTAATTCGAATTGCATGTACAAATGAAAAGCTCAAAGTGCTGGAAATGAAATGGGAACAACACTACAGCAGAGGGGATCTATGGCTCTCAGGTTGGGCCCTAACCTGAGAGCTATAGTCTCCTTAAGAAACTCAGAACTAGATCACAAACTGTCTTCTTTATTCATAATCTGATATCATGCCAAATTGGCTTACAAAAGAGAACGAAACTTGAGTTGTGCTCCAAAATTACAATAGTAATACGAGAGTTTCAACAACCTAACCAAGGCTAAGGCCTCTATACTTATACAAAACGATGCTCCAACAAGTATCCATGATTCTAGGAGCTCGGCTGTTCAATCTATAGTTTAACTGCTGATCCTGTAGGATGATCATAAATGCTGTTTCCTGTAGAGCAGTTTTGAACTGCTGTTCCTGTAGAACAGCTGGCTGTGTATTAAGCTCGGAGGGAGGATGGAGTGGGGCTTGGAGTTCTTGGTGAGGATCACAAGGAATGTCCCCCAAGACCGTGGACAACCTCTCCTTATGTCAGCAATGCCAACTCGTTGTCTCCTTGCCACCTTTTCGTTGTCTTTTGCTCCCTTTTAATGCCAAAACCTGGAATCAGAATGCATTAGCTACGTAGATAAAGTGCCTATCCTTTCTCCTACAAACAACATGAATAAACTAAGAAGTGTATGCATAAACAATAAAAATGAATGGTTTGAGCAAGAAAAATAGGCCAAAAATGAGCCCAAATTGTACCAAAATTGGGGCTCATCAATCTGAATGCCTTGACTTCTATGCAAAGCCAACCTTGTTGTTAATACTGAATCATATATGACTCCATAAGCCTAATGGATACTTGTTAGTTGTGTTTCCACCATTTTCATTTCTTAATTGTTTCACAAGAGTTAGCCATCTTGATCATAATCAAAAACCTTTAATCCTTTGAGAGAGCCATCTCAAGTTGGGGAGGCTAAACCTCAGCCTAAAGTAGGTTTGAAACAGTTACTTGAAGTCTTCCTGGTCTGCAGCCTTTTAGGGCCTGATTTTGAGATAACAGAACCTACACGCAAGTACAACTAATGTCTTTGATAATGAAGTACATGTAGTCTAGGCATGGGTGCATCCATCCAAAAGACATACGAACTAGGTCTGTGGTATGGACGCAGCCATCCAGCTAATGAGACCATGATAATGATAAAGGTATGGTCGCAGCCATCTATCAATTAGTCATGTAATCATAAACCAATCCACGCAGCCTGAACATATGTAATCTGAGTTCTGGGTCTTGGACCCATCCGATCATAGTACATATTCTAACATGCGAATAGCTGTGCTGAAGTTGAGCATGATAGAAAATCACTGGATTACCGGTCAATGAGAGAAACCATTAACAAGTGCGAGAGATACCACCAATAATGCCAATGGTTCTCAAGGTACTGTCTAGCACAATCCATGAAGTGTGAAAGAGGAGTTGGAGTCGAACACTCGTGGAATCACCCAATCGGTGACCAATGATGAAAGTCGACCGTCAGGTGTGAAGAACTTGCCATTAAGGCATGCAAGCTCTAAGGTACCAAAGGGGATCTCTAGATCAGTCTCCTGGATAATGAGCTGATGTCGACAGGAGAGGACCCGTCGCAGGAGGGCCATAATGTTTCCCCCATCAACGACACAAGATAAGGAACAAGTGGTAGATTGTGAAACAGAGTATTAGAGGAGAGGGAGAGGGTGTAAACTGCAGAAGGATTATACTTTTGAACATGTCGTCGACACGACTCCGGAGGGTGGCAACATTCAGATACCAAGGGATCAGAGGCTCGATGGAGATGACATGAATAAGATGGGATGAGGCTAAATGACAACCCAAACCCGCGGAAGGCCAAATGATGATGTATCCAACCCGAAAAAGAGCAAAAGTGTCGATGTTCAAGAGTGACTAGCTGCCATAGACAATCAATGATAAACTCGCTGTTGAATCCAACCTAGTAATAGTTTAACGAGCCCTAGGAAGGAGAAGCTCGAGTCTCGTCATGGTGACGAGTCCAATGCCACCAGGGTTTAACGAGTCTGACATAGGTAAAACTCAGAGTCTTTTTCATGTTTAGGGAGTTTGAAAAAGACACGAAAAAGAAAACTCCGGGGGGGTCCTTTTTCATAGATTTGTGTCTCTCGAGCCCGAAAAAGTATAAAAAGATACTCGAAAGAACTGCTTGACCATTACGATCAAGGAGTACTTTTCGTAATTAGCGACTTCGACCCGAAAAAGTATAAAAGTGGACATAGTCACGTCATTTCGTGACCGATAACGAGCTTGAAACGACAAAGGCCCAACAATCTTTTTGTTTTTACACAGTCGGAAAAGAGCTTAAAGGCGACCGCCCCTTACTTCTTTTAACGAGTCAAGAGGAAAAACTCGGCTATCTTTTCATTTTAAAGTCAGAAAAGAGCTTAAAGACGACTTTTCGGATCAAGTGTACATGAAGCCGACATAATTCCACTACCTGTAGCTCTGCACAAAGCACGTCAAAACGTAAACCCATTCGATATAAAATGAACAATAATCACAGAAACACAGTTAAAAAACTAAATTTTGACTAACCATGTGACAAAAAATGAGAAAAACCCACATTTATAAAATATAAGTTTTTAATTTCCAAAAATTACTATAAAAAAGGGGTTAATCCAACCATTTTTACCATAGTTACTGTTCATTTCACTATGGAGCATTTTGGAGCACCAAAGTTGGCGAGCTAAATTCGGCCTTGTTTGTCCACCATTCACTCCGAAACTTGTTCCAGGTAAACTGTCATCGTCCTGCGCTTCAATTCCATACTTTTTTCATGCATTTTGAACGTTATATGTGTTAGTTTAGGTGGGGTTTTGAACCGAGCTCTGCCGCTCGGTCATCGCGGGTATAACCTTCGGGTCCGCAATGACCGAAAAAATTGACACATAACGCGCTTCGATCATCACAGAAAAGTGATGTACTTCCACGGTGACCGCGAAAAAATACAACTAGCGACCTCACGTCATCGTGTCTGTTTTAAAAACAGACGCGATGACCACACGAAATTATTTTTTATGCAAATTGTTTGGTCAATTTAGAGTGTCCTAAATTTCTATATTAATTGTCAATCCGGGAGTCGTAAACTGTTGAAGTGTGGCACACTATACGTGCAAGATAACCTATTCCTTACGTTTTGTCGTTTTTGATTTTTATTTTCTTTTATCTTCGTTGATTTCTTAATGTGAAATAGAAATTATAAAATACAAGTATGGATATAAATGTTCAAAGCAATGATGTCCTTTAAAATAATTTCCAAAACTTCAAACTTCAAAAAGTTTTTAAAACATGCAATGATGAAATTAATTCCTAAAAGAGAATGAAAATGTACCACTATTCTAATTAAACAAACAATGAACTATTGATCATGAAACCATTATCCTTGCTGCTGTCTAAATACAAAAGAAACTGTACTCAAAGAAATCCAAAAATTGCAAGCAAAGTAAAGCTAAAGTCAATTTACATCAACTCATATTCTGACCCCTCGCCATTAGTCTCGCTATGGCTTTCGGAGGTAATCATAAACAACTTGAGCAATCCGATATCTAATTTGCAGAAAATAAAACTAATATCAAATTACACACTCATACCTCAATCCCTCACCATTAGTCTCGCTATGGCTTTCGGAGGTAACTGATAATGACATGAGAAATTCAATAACTAATTTGCAGAAAAATAAACTAAGATCAAATTACACACTCATACTTCAATCCTTCACCATTAGTCTCGCTATGGCTTTCGGAGGTAACTGATAATGACATGAGCAATTCAATATTGAATCTAACTAATAAAGCCAATGAATAGAACTGAAATAAACAAAACAGTGATGGAATTAAAAACTAAAAAAATAAATCAGCAGAAAGACAAGACTGATTCCATGTCATTAGTCATTGTGAAAAACTATATGCAAATGCCCGGGCTGCCTACTATAATATGGAACAAATACAATGATCAACGTTAGCAATGTAAAGCATGGAAGATCATGGACAAAAATAAAACGTTAGCACCATAAGAAATGCAATATATACAAGTGAATAATTATGGCATAATGAACATAAGAAACACAATGAGAAACTATACAACAAATAAACAAAACCTCGGCGTGTGCAGGGGCCCTCTGCACAACCTTGGGCTACAACTATCAACCACGAATTGTGCTATAAAAAGAGTCTTCTCATGTATTCAAAATGCAATCATAACAAAGAAATAATGTCACGGCACAGTGGGCTTTCTTAACAGCAAAATTACATTACCAAAACTGACTATTATGCGTATGGAAATGCATTATTTATAGCAAACGTTTACATAAATGATTTCCTAAATACCGCGCTGACAGAGGACACATGAACAACAACGTCCAGGGATCTAGCATCATGGCTGCCGTGATGATTAAATCTATTGAAGGTGGCTGTTGGATTCACCTTATGGAGCAGTCCACAGGTGTTGATATGTCCCCAGAGATCTAGGAACGGCCATGCAAGTCTTCACGTGTTGAAAAATAGAGTTCTGTTACCGTAGGACTCTTATGTTGACCATCACTTGACCACCTTTGACTATGGCCTCCTCTGATGGATTCGACTGAGCTAATAGGACTCGGTCCATGTCCACGTCATTTCCAACTTGCATATGTTGCTCGATTTTCCTGAAGACACCTGCAATATAGACTTTAACAAAAAGGTTGCAGAAAGTTGAATTGGTGCGGAAAGTGACAAGATTCCGCAGCTCAATGAGAAAAAATCTAATTCAAACAACAGACACAAAACATAGTTAGGAAACCACTTTATTTGCTCTTTTAAACTCAATATGCAATGATGTTGACAGCTTAGGAGGTCTAGGTAAATGGAAAAAGTCTAGAAAGGTGTATAGGAAAGATACAAGTTTGGGGCTCAACACAAATTACGCGTTGAATTTGGTGAACGAAGTGCTAATTAGATTTTTCTCGTCATGCAGGTGGTAATGGAATTTGCCTAGCAAGAATGAACGCACGATGACAATGATGTGGAAGCTTTTGCTGACGTGGGGTGCCGAAATGAATTACAAGCATGTGGATTGCTCAAATTCTTCCTGACTCCACACCTTCGGTCATAGCCTGATTTACTGGAGCTATTGATCCGAGCCTGGAATCCCACAGATGGGAAATTCATTATCCGAGGCCGGGATATAGAGTTTGATGCTACAAACATATATTTTTTGACCAGGCTATCTCGTCGTGGTGAGAGGCCTATTCTGGAGGGGCAGCGACCCGAGGGCGATTCCTTAGAGATGTTGATGGCTCAAGTGTGCCCACGAGTGCGCAAAACAAGGAGTGGGAAGGTGGAAATCCCAACAGTGGACGGCGTAGTCCTTCGTGCTATGCTTTTCATGGTGACACGGGTAGTGGGCTCCCAAGCCCAACACGAGTCTTCGAAGACCCATCTAATGCTGGCTCTTGAATGTCTCAATCCAACCATGTTTAACTGGGCAGAAATGGTGACGATGAACATGAAGAGGCAACTCACCAACTGCTGTCGAGGAGAGACGAAGAAGTTTGGTTATGGATCTATATTAGTCCCGCTCATGCTGGAGTGGGTGCTGGCACTACGGTTATAGGACATGGATCTGGATTTTCCCAGACCACAGGAGCCCAGGGCCACACGGTGGGCGCATGTCATGCCGCGAGGAGGTGGCGGACAACCAGTGTCATGGGGGACACTGTTTCGAGAGTGGCTAGAGTGCCAGACGATCTTCTTGGAGGATTGGACATATGCTGGCATGGACTTCCACGGAGATCCTGACATGCAGTTGCCCACTGGAGAGCAGTGGGATGATGGTGGTAAGACACTTGATCACATTTTTTGCATTTTATTTTTTATGATGTTTTTTGATTTTTCATGTGTATGTCCTAATGATGAATGCTATGGTATGCAGATGTAGGAACAGTGAGACCCGTCGGGCTAGCTCCAGAGGCGTGGAGAGATGCGCAGGGCATTGCAGCACTAGCCTTGGCTCCTCCAGATGATGATACGGTGGAGATAGTGGCCCGAAACCTTGAGGGCCTAACAGAAAGGATTCCAGATTACATGGGGACCGAGGAGGTCCCCATAGCATTCTAGATCCACACAGTAGGAGTGGAACCCAGGTTGCACCGCTTGTTGAGGCGGGTGGCACGGGCGATGGTATGCTATAGGGAGCATAACCCACCGCAGTAGACACCTAGGTTTTTATTTCCTGCTGGTGTTTTTTTGAGAGACATGTGTCTCAGATGTATGAAGAACACAGACTCTATTTGGACATGTACACTTATTTTTTGAGTGCCTCGGTGCACCACACGAGATATATCTATCTCTCTCTCTCTCTCTCTCTATATATATACATATATATTCCTATGGCTTATTATTGTGTTTTACATGCTTCTTGTATGCTATTTTTTATTACATGTTACGCAAATGTCTATCTAATACATGGTTAGCCAATGCATCAGTTAACGTGTTTAATCTTTGTGGAATATGCTGATATGTGATGAAATCAAAATTCCTTTCTAACAATTTAACACGTAAATACAACCTTAAAATCCGATGGTCTCTGACAGAATATCGCCCATTGAGTTGGTGGACGACAAGCTAAGAGTCCAAGTTCACAACCAATGTACGAATACCGAGATTGGTCGCCTCGGCCAGTAACTCAATAACAACGCTATATTCAGTGACATTGTTCATGGTACAACCTAGACAAACACCTTGAAGGTATATCAACTCACCATGAGGATCGTAGATCACCCATGCTGCAGAAGACAAGTTGCGAGTAGTGTGGCAGGCACCATTAGCGAAACCAACATAAGGTGCACCAGACATCTGCACAAGAAGCAAAAGACACAATAAGCGGCAATCATGCCTACACACCAAGCCAAAACATGAAAACACACACACAACACACCTGCTAAAAACACACATATATACAAACCAAAGTGCATGAAATTTATGCATAATACTTTTTCAAGTAAAGCCCATTTCGGGGCTTATCGAGAGGATTCCCTTCATAATCAATCAGCTCGTAGGCCACTTTTTGCAAAACTCACTGTCATGCGGAAAGAGTCGATAATGCGGACAAAATCGACCTCCCTAGAAGCAAAGGCTTTCTAGTGACAAACAAGACAAATAAACACTACCTTTCTCTAAACATGCATTGAGAATACAAGTAATCAGGTGATTTTAACATACCTTTAGTCCAACGCTTTGTAGTAGTCCAGCCTCGCCGATCCGGTTGAGCTCCTCCTTCTCTTCGAAACCTGCATTCACTAACAAGCCAAAAGATTAAATAGCACCTGATAAACTCATAAAACAATACATATCCATCATACAGACCAAGGAGTATATGAAACAAATCATGAATAACAATCTGTTGAGAAAAATGAGTTCATTTGTATTAAGTGGAAACAAAAGAAACCATTACAACCTGAGCCTTGGTGTTGTGCAGGTCCCTCCTAGGGTCCAACAAGAGTTTTCCTTTACTTTGATCAGCTCACCCACTCTCAAATAAGGCTAGGAAAGGATGGGAATCTCTCCTCTCAAGCTTTACAAGGGAGTCCTAATTCCAGCAACATCTACCCTTAGGAATGTTCAACTTTTAACCTCTCCTCCCTTTGGCCCAATGTCTGTATTTATAGTGTTCTAGAGGAAGTTATTCAGGTCCACCATCAATGTGATAAGCCCCTCTTTGGATGGGATAGCTCCCCTCTTGATGGGATAAGTTCCTCTTTGATAGGGATACATGAACCATCTGGAGGCGCTCCATACACGTCAAACAAGATTCTAGAATGCTCTAGAAATGACCACAAGTAACTTTTTTGGAGTGAAACTTGCGCCTTTTGACCTTTACAGGAGTACGCACCCTCCCCTTTACAGACAGAGCGTACAAGAACGCAGGTATTGTGAACTTGGGGTGCGTACACGCAGGTAAGGCTAAGAGAAACTGCGTACCCAGAGACATATAGATTTTTAATGACTTTCTCTCTTTCTTGGAGTTTGACATGGAGAGCAGAGGTATGAGACTTGCCAAGGAGGATAGTATGACAGTTGATGGAGCCATACTAACTGCAAATAGTCATGGTGACAAATTTTAGTGTAACAGATTGCCCCCTAAAGTGCGAAGCCTGTAGTAGATAAGGGTTTCATATCATCTAGGAAGGGTGAAGTACTTTATCATTTCAAGGATTATCTTGTGGAGAGCCCAGTCGGAACCTGCAAGTATTCAACACAAAATACATATATAAGATCATATCATCGCTGAGGTAGGCATTCCCATACTCAGATTGAAAACTTTAACTAATTGACTATCTACTGTTCTGATACAGGAATGATTTTGTAGTACATCATAATCATAGACTTTTTGTAGACACAGTATGGACGCAGCCATCTGTTTATGATTAGTCTACTATACAATTAATACAAAACTCCTCGCAGCCTGGATGGTGGAAACTAGATCGAGGGTCTTCATTTCTACTTCCCGAACAGGTACGATTCTATCCATGCGAATAAATGAGTTGATGTCGAACATGGTAGAAACCACTTGATTACCAGTCAGTGATGTAAACTATTAACAAGTGTGAGAGAGACCACCAGTGATGTCAATGGTTCTCAAAGTACCCAGTACAATCCATGAGATGTGAATGAATGAGTTGATGTCGAACATTTCACGGAATCCTTCGATCGAAAGTCAATGATGTAAACCGTCGTCAAAGGCGAGAAATCTGCCATTGATGCATGCAGATTTCAAGGTACTGACGATTCCTAGGTCATCTTTCTAGATAATGTGCTGATGTCGATAGAAAGTGACCTGTTGTGGGCAAGCCCAAAACACGAAATCATAGATCAAGTTGAAGAAATGTAGCTGTAAGGACTGACTCAGGGATGGTCAAGATGGATGACGGGTATTTTGCGGATGAATGGTTTATATGCAGAGACCTCTTGAACACATAACGACACGACAGATGGCTTGGTGACATTTGACCCAAAGTTAATACCCGGCTAAAGACTTTCAATGTGGTTTGATCAACTGTGAGGCAAAGGATTTCCCAACCCAGGTGAATGCAAAGTGTCGTGTTCAAGAGTGGTAATAAGGCTTCTTCTGAGACAAAGGATAACAAATAGGCTCATTTTTCTCTCTTTTCCCCCACCATTTCTGGCAAGTACCTCTTTATTTTTTACAAGCTTGAGGAGGATAACATATGCTTGATTATAAGCTCATCCTTCGGATGAGTCCAACTTAGTTTTGATTTGAAACCTAAGAAGGAGTGGTCCGTTCCTGTTTGTAATCGAACAGGTCCTTTACTGTGAAATTTTAACGAGTCCAGTATAGGAGAAACTCGACGTTTTTCATTTTTAGAGAGTTTGAAAAAACTTAAGAAGACTCCAGGTTGAAATTTTTCGTAAAGTTGTGTCTCCCAAGCCCGAAAAAGTATAAAATAATACTTGAGAGAACCGCTTGATCTTGCGACCAAGGAGTACTTTCATGATTAGTGCCTCTGACCTGAAAAGTAAAAAGCGATCAAGGACACGTCGTTTTATTTCCAGTATCGAGTTTGAAACGACAAAAACCCGACAATCTTTTCCTGTGTTTACGGTCAGAAAAGGACTATAAGGGGACCGTCTTTTAATTCTGTTTTAACGAGTGTAAAAGAAACACTCGGCAATCTTTTCATGTTTTAGGAGTCAAAAAAGGGCTTAAAATATGACTCTGATGTTTTGGTTCGTGAAAAATGATAATTTTCCCTGAAAGTCCTTTTGTCCTGCACAAAAACGACACATTAGTCATACCTGTTTAAGATAGGCAAAAATACATTGAAAAATATCCTTCCATGGTGAAAAATAAACAAACTTAGCATTCATTTATCCAAAAAACCTATAAAAAGACCTTTTACCATGTCATTTTTACCGTTTTACTATTGAGGGAGAGAAAAGGGCTTTTGGCAAGAAACTTCCCGTGGACTTTGCGGAGAATCCGACCGTCGGAATCGAGTGCCGTCTCTTTCAGGTATTTCACAACATCCTCCTCTTTGTTTTTATCTGTTTAGAATTTCATTTTAGGCCCTAGTTTGATTTTTTGGGGGCTTTAGGGTTTCAAGATCCGCTTTTCGGGGTACGCAGGTGCCCCATGGGTGACCTGCGTACCCCGACATTTTCTCCATTGGGAAAATGGCAGGTGTACGCAACCTACCTTCAGAGCAGTTGCGTACCCACGCTCTGTTTCTGAACGCGGGGTGCGTACTCCGCGCAAAGCATTTTTAAACCCCCAAATCTCAAATTTGAACCATTAATTTTTGATTTAGTGAATTCTAATGGATGTTTTCTGGTGTGTAGATTGCCCACCATGCTTGATTGGCGCGAAAGAGAACACGAAGATGTCGATTTGGCCGCAATAGATCATCAACCTTCCATTGATGCTTTGAAGGCATGCGGTCTCTACAAATACTGGGCCATACCTGGCATGAGGGCCCAGGTGCGATTCTTAGAGTGGCTGGTTGAAATGTGGAACATTCAGGATCAATGTTTTTACATCGGAGGGCACCAGCTTGAGATAGAGCCCTCAGACATATATTTTCTCACTGGTTTGCCTAATAGGGGCGAGCAACTGTCTCTGTTCGGGACTAGGCCGGGTGGCCAATCCCTTGCTAGTCTCCGGCTAGAGTGGTGCAATAATCAGCACCAGGAGAAGGGGATAGAAATCAAATACATATCCTGACCTAAACTTATGGTAATTTCCTTTACAGTTACCAGACTCTGCGGCGCAGCCGCTTTGCACATTGCCACCGGGTCCCAAATGCGGATGGCGATTGATTGCTTCCGAGGCACCATTTTCAACTGGTGCGACGCTGTGTTGGCCAATATGAAAGGCCAACTGACTAGGGAAAAGAACGGGCAATTAAAGACCTTTGGGTATGGGCCTTTAGTTGTGAGCTTTTCCCTAGAGAGAGTTCCGATGCTGATCCCGCAGCATCTCACTGTTGAGGTTGGGCCTCCTCGGGAGCCAAAGTTGATGCGATGGGTTGTGGTGATGGCCCGACATCCTGATGAGGGAGCGGGAGTTGTCCGATTTCCTGCGGGTTACTTTCACTGGTTGGAGGACCAGGTCTTTGCGATCTAGGATTTTCCTTATGCCAGAGTGGATTTTCGCGGTGATCCGGACATGGTTCTTCCACAGGGAGAACAATGGGACGACAGAGGTACTTCATTTTTCACAAGTTTTTAAATTATCTATATTTTTTTGTTTTTATATCGTCTCAAAACTGATAGTGACAATTTTCAAAATGCAAATGTAGGTCCACAGCGTCCGGCCAATCTCCGGCCTTTCGAGAGGAGACAACCAGTTGCACCGGTACCGGTCCCGCAGGACGCAGCCGCAGAGACCTTAGCTGAGTTGGAACAGGACCTAGAGCGTCTTACGGCAGACATACCAGAGACGACTATAGACGATATTCCTATCCGACTTCAGCGCTATGTGGTCGCAGTCCCAGGACCTTTTAGGAGGTTCTTGTGTAGGGTAGCGCGTGCAGTGGTGTCGTATAGAGAGCACCACCAGTGATTGGCTAGTCACTTTTTGTAGACACATGTGACATTTTGGTTTTTTGTACTTATCATTTTTGCCGATCATAAGGTGTTTTTCAACCTATGATCGAAGACGATGTATATTTTGACACACTCCTATCTATATATATCATTATTACCGGCTTATCTTGTTAAACATGTGTGATGAAATGTTTTTAAATTTACATGTATGATTATCGTAAATGTCTGTCTAACATTCGAGAAGCAATTGCATCTGCTAATGTATTTAATGACCTTGGAATATGTTGATATTCAATGTAATCAAATTCACGTTCCAAGAGGCGCACTCTCAAAAATAACCTTAATAACACTGGATTTCTAATGGCATATACTCTATTAAGCTGTAATACAATGAGTTCAGAATCCAACCTCACTATCAAACTCCGAATCCCAAACGAAATAGATTCAGACAATAACTCAATCACTGCACTATATTCTGCAATGTTGTTTGTTGTTTGACCGAGGCTCACCCCATGTATAGAAACTAACTCGTCAGAGGGCGAATAGATAACCCAAGCTGCGGAAGAGATATTCCGTGTACTACGACAAGCACCATTAGCGAATCCAATGTACGTTTGGAGAGGCGTTGACATCTGCAATATCAAGAGTAAAACCAAGATAAGCCAAAATAACGACGAAAAACACACTCTCTAAGCTAAGCACACTGTCTATACTAACAAACACACCAGCTAGAAAGAAAAACTAACCTAACTAAATCTCCATACCCATCATTTAAGCATAATACTTCTTTAGGTAAAGTCCATTTCTGGGCTTACCCAAAGAGTCCCCATCAAAATCTACCAGCTCATAGGCCCCTTTTGCTAGCTTTCGCTTGACAATGTAGGGCCCATGCCACATAGGAACGAATTTTCCAGCACCTAATTTATCGTTAGCTTGATCATATAATAGCACTAGGTCTCTTTCCAAAAAATTATGAGGGGTCACGTTGCGATCATACTGAGCTTTCATTCGTTTCGCGTGAGTCTCGATTGCCAATGCAGCGTCACGTCGAGTCTCATCTAATTGAGCTAAGTATAATAGACGCTTCTCCTCTTTGGAAGTAGCTGGAAGTAATTCGACAGCCATTTGAAGTGACGGGATTTTGCATTCAATGGGCAGCACTGCTTCCAAACCATAAACTAGTTGGAAAGGAGTGAACCCTGTTGATGTTTTCACTGAGGTTCGGTACGCCCAAAGTGCAGAAAATAACATGTTGTGCCAATTCGACCGATGAATACCAATGATTCGTCGGATCATGATAACTAAAACTTTGTTAATAGACTCAACTAGGCCATTGGCTTGTGGATAATAAGGAGTTGAGCTATTGTGACGCAAACCAAGCTGGCCTGTAAGTCCTGTCATCATAACGTTTCGAAAATGGCGCCCATGGTCAGTGATTATCGCTTGTGGGACACCAAACCTAGCAATAATATGATTGAATACGAAAATCACAGCTGTCTTGCTGTCTGCCTCAAATGTAGGCATCGCCTCGGCCCACTTAGTAAAATAATCAACCGCAAGGATGATATACGCATGCCCCCCGGCCGAGTGAGGGTTACATGTAATAAAGTCGATACCCCATTTGGCAAAAGGACCAACGACAATTATAGGGTGGAGAGGAGCAGGTGGTGCGCGCATCTTGTGATCAAACACTTGACAGTTGTGGCATTTCTGGACCGCAATAATACAGTCTTTAAACAAAGACGACCAGAAGTAGCCAGCGCGCAATATCTTTTGGGCTGTGGCATACCCAGACATATGACCGCCACACGCTCCAGAGTGACAGTCATTCAAAACCCTTTCAGCTTCCTCATGAGTTAAGCAACGACGAAAAACCAAGTCCGCCCCACGGCGATAAAGAGTATCTCCAATAATTTTATACTGTTGGGACTGGAATCGAATTTTCCGACGTTCCGACTTTGAAGATTTGGGCCGAAAGGATTGGGTTTGGAGATAGAAAATTATATCCCCATACCACGGATCTAAAGTGCTGATGAGAAACAAAGATTCGTCCGCAATGGGTTCCTCTGCCACAGTTTCTGTGTCAGCACGCGGGAAATCACACATCAATTCCGCAAAAACTAAAGATTTCTTAGACTTAGACTTTTCAAATTCCAAGTCGAACTCCTGCAGAATAACAATCCATTTAGAGTACTTTCCCCCTAGCAATTGTTTAGTCAAAATGTAGATCATAGGGTTGCAATCCGAAATGACTGTAGTTTTACGGAGAAGAATGTAGTGACGAAAACGTTGGACAACTTGAACAGCTGCCAAGGCCAATTTCTCCACATGTGAATATTTGAGCTCAGTGAGATTTAACGTCCGACTAAGATAATAGATCACATGTTCCGTACCGAATTCATCTTCCTGTACTAAGACCATTCCAATGGTGGAATGAGCGGCGGCGAGGTACAAAAAGTAATCCTGGTTGTAGTTGGGAGGATGCAGCAACGGTGCATGGGTCAACGCGTGCTTTAGCGCATCAAAAGATTTCTGAGCTATCTCATCCCAAGAGAATTGAGCATTTTGTTTCAACAACCGGGTAAAACCCTTGGTAATCTCGGCGTAGTTAGGAATGAATCGGCGTAAAAAGTTTGCTTTCCCCTGCAAACTTTGGAGTTGGCGCAGACTCGAAGGAGGAGGCAATTTGATGATAGCTTCCACCTTCGAGGGATCGACGCGAATGCCGGCTTTTGAAACTAAAAATCCCAGCAATCATCCCACTTCTATGCAGAAGACACATTTGTGTGGGTTCAACCGTATACGATAATGCCTACACCTCATAAAAATTGCTCGTAAATGGACAAGGTGATCAGCTCGATGTAAGGAGTGAGCCGACAAATCATCGAGATACGGTTTCACAATGTGCTTGATGTCATGAAATGCATAAGACATCGCCCTTTGAAAAGTGGCTCCGGCATTCTTAAGCCCAAAAGGTAATTTGCAATAAACAAATGTCCCCCATGGACAAATGAAAGCCGTTTTTGGTTGATCGGCAGGTAGAATATTGATTTGGTTGTAACCGGAAAAACTGTCCATAAAGGAAAATATTTCACTGCCGGCACAATCATCAATTATTTGATCGATATAGGGTGTTGGATAGTTGTCCTTGGGACAACCATGATTGATATCCCTATAGTCGATACATATTCTTATTGTTCCTTATTTTTTGTTAACCGGAACAATATTCGATACCCAATCCGTTAACGGGATTGGATAAATGAAACCTGCTTTCAACAGCTTCTCAACTTCTGCTTTAATCGCAACCGCTTTTCGTGGGTGAATCTGACGCAGACGTTGCCGGACGGGTTTAGCGTCCGGGTAAGTCTTGATTTCATGGACAACAATGGTGGGATCAATTCCTGGCATTTCTTCGTAAGACCAGGCAAACACGTCACGGAATTCTTGAAATAGGGCCTTGTATGTTTGAATTTCGTCATCTGAACACGAGGCACCTATATGAATATGTTCAACAATTCCGGGCTTCACTGAAATGTCAATGGGAATAGTGTGAGAAATGTTTCCCAAATTCATCTCTGAATCAGGATGTTTCATTGGACTCTGAGCGTCTTTGACATATTCAGCTGTAAAGATTGATGAGAAATCGTTTTCAAAACGATCATCCTCAGGTAAAAACGAAGATCTATGATGGAGATCTTCCCATGGTAAATCGTCTACACACAGGACTTCACAAGCTGTTCGTCATATGACACAACTTCGGGAAACGTTATTAACTCCGAGGTTGACGCGAAAAGAGATTCCTCACAGACCACATTCATTTGGTCGATTTTGGTTGAACTGGGGTCGGAAAAAGACTGCACGGCTTCATAAGCAATTTCATATGGACTCAAAGGCATTGCGTCACCAAAGGAGTCTATCTCAGATTCAGAAGGAACGATCCAAGGATCGTCATAAATAATAGTGTCTGAAGTAATCATATGAATAGATGCAAATGAAGACATGGCGTTGATTGGAGGAAAAGGAAAAGTTCCCAGTAAACCGGCATCTTTAACTAATCCTACGCCAACATCCTTGTAAGGGATAGTCGTTTTACCGACATGCTGGATACTCTCTGAAGAGGCTGGGTCGGATGAAAAGTAAGCCAGCTAGTCTATGGTTACGATCTTGCCATTGTGTGGAAACTTTATTACTCTGAAGACCGATGAAACGACCGCTGTCATAGCGTAAGACCAACTTCGACCCAAAAGAAGGTTGTAGTCTAGAGGGGCATCAACCACCTCCACATCTAGACTAACGGTTTTTCCTTCAACCCCTATAGGCAAATCCTGTAGAATGCCAAACGGATGGAACCCACGACCATCAAAGGCCTTAAGAATTGTCGGGGATTGATTTAGTGAAGGAGAACTAAGCGATCTCCAACACTGTATCGACATAATACACGTGGAAGCTCCCTCATCAATTATAGTCCGATGAATAGGCCTGTTTTTGACTATCACTGGGATTTGGAAAGCCATCTGATGAGGCAAACGCGGTGTACTATTTTATAGATCAAAGATTATTAGGTTCGGGTCCTGAACATCAACAGCTCCTATAGCCGACAAAAGTAATTTTCGCTGTGCTGGGCATGATTACAGCACTTCTAAAGCCGACATCCCTGAGGGTGAAACAGCTAAATCCTTAACAATGTTGTAATTCTGGGCCGCTCTCCCATGCGGATTGAAAGCAGACCTTCGAAGTACACCCTTGGCGGGCGGTTTTATTACTAAGTCAGGGTTAGGTTTCTCGATCTATAGTGGATCAAAACCGGGAGCTGAGGTTGATGGATTTGAATGAGAAGATTCTGCTTCTTTCGATCCATCAACATAACTTTTACTACCATAATCTTGCGATCGTGTCGCAATCCTTACATGAGACATCATCAATATGGGTTCTTCAGTGGCACCCGAGGAAGAACCTATCATCTTACTCTCCTGCTTTGGAAATGGATCTTTCAAAACAACAGGAGTTGAGGAACCTTTGACGATTTTCACAACCTCGGCCCGATGAGGGCAATCTCTTGTAAAATGATCCTCTTCACAAATAAGACAAGGATATCGAGGTTTGCGCTTTTCGTCGTTGGTTTCCGATTTTGCTACTTTCTCCTTTGGAGTCTTGTCTGCTTTACTCTTCTTCTTACCTTTCTTCTTCCCACCATTTTTGGATTTAGCCGTAGATGACTCTACAGCGTGAATATCAGCGGAAATTTTAGGAGAAGATTCTCCTGTCGGGGAATCTGGTAAGGTTATAATGGGCGAAGAATTCTTTGAAGACTTCTTCTTGCTTTTAGTATTTACCGTACCAATCATGCCATCAACAGCATGAGATCCCGAAGGAGCAGCAACGATTTGATTTGACTTTGTAAGATCTGGGATCTTTTCGTGTAACGTACCTGACTGAGTGTAAACTAAGTCAAGGTACTGCGCTTGAGCAATTACTTGTTCCTCAGTAACTACTCCGGCCTTAGCTACGTCTTCAGTAATCTTCGGTAATAATGATTTAACAAACCATTCAGCTAAGATTTGGTCTGGGATAAAAACTTTCACTAATTGCCGTCGACGTCTCCATTCATGTATATGATCGGAAATATAAGTGGACGTCGACTATTTTAGTGAAGTTAGTAGCTCCGTGCCATTATCATATCTGACCGGCAACTGAAAATGAGTTAGGAACGAGGTAGCTAACTGACTAAAATTGTAAAAAGAGGCCCGTGGTAACTCAATGTACCACTTGGCCGCGAGACTAATGAGCGTACGCTGGAAAAGACATAAGCGGATCAAATCATCCGAGATGGAATTTGAAGCACACCAGAGGTGGTAAGTCATCACATGATTGGACGGATCCTCTCCAGACTTACCTTCGAACTTGGGTATATCACTGGGAAACTTATTTGGCATTGGCGGCCAGAACGAAAGATAATTTATTGGATCGTTCGTTAGGCGCGACAAGTCTGGTAAATCCAAAGTTGCGATAAACGGTAACTGCCGATTAGGATCCCTAAAACTCTGGGTCACAAGACCAGTCCCAGGAGGAGGATATCCAGGATAACTTGGAATAGGTATCGCATTCGGGATATTATATCCTCCTGGAAAACCAGGATTAACCGGACCGTACTGGGGTTGCTGAGGTTGTTGATAAGTGTACCCAGGATACGGTTGATACTGGTAAACCGGCTGTTGGACAGCAGGCCCGTATTGGTACTGTCCCTGGTACGATTGATAAGCGAATTGTGGTTGACTAGTGACAACCGTACTTAAAACAGGTTGTCCTACAGGCATCTGAACCGTAGTTTGAATCGTAGATCCAGACAATGGTAAAGATGTCTGAGGAGTAGTTGCAGAGACAGTAGAAACCGGAGCTGTCGATACTCCAGAAGCAAGTGTGGTGGAAGGAACAGATGTTGCGGTAGTTGCAGCAGTCGTTTGAGATGGAGTACTAGGTGCAATTGGCGACTGAGTAACTACCGAAGGTACAGAAGTTTGAACATTAGACTGGACTGGTTGCTGGGATGGACCAACAACTAAGGGTTGTCCAGCTTGAGATGACAACTATACGCTTGGCTGCAATATCTGTTGAACTTGCGATGGATCCCACACTATGTTCATTCCGGGGTATTGACCCATTACAGGTTGAGGATATTGAGATCCATAACCGGATTGAGGGTAGGATTGATAATTGAAAGGTACATTTCCCGTACCTTGAACATAAGATTGACCTTGAGGTTGATAACCTTGAGGTAAATACTGATATTGGGGTTGACCTTGAGCTATAAATTGATACTGAGGTTGACCTTGGGGTACATATTGAGGCTGGGGTTGACCTTGAGGAATGTATTGTACTATGGGTACATACTGTCCTTGAGGTTGCCCCCCAGACGCAACTTGTGTACCTTGAGGTTCCCCCCAGGCGTTAATTGAGGCTGCCCCCCAGGCGGTAATTGGCCACCTTGAGGTTGAGAACCGGGAACTGAACCTGACATCATGTAAATGTCCCCTACACCCAACGGTTTGTTACCATTGTTTCCAGCTAATAACCCATGTTCAATGGGTTGAGGAGATGCTCCAGCAAAAGTACCAGAAAGTGACTGATACCCAGAGGGAACAGAAGGACCGCCGTACAAGAAAGATTCAGGAGACTGAGTGAACACGGACGACTGACCAGACATATTTACAGGAGTATAAATACCTCCAGGTGGAAAAGGAGTACGAGGTGGAGAAAAACTTATCCCTGAGTTGTCTAAATAATTGGTTAACGAAAGGTACCAAGTAGTACTTCTAGGAGGACTGTAAAAGATGGATTCACGCTCCCTTAGATCAATGGTAGGTTGATCTTCAAGGATAGAAACGCCAAATTATTCCTCTGGAGCAAGTTCTTCAATAGCTATCAAACCAGCAGGAAGATTTTCAGTGATAACTCTTTCTACCCTAGGTGAATCAGGTGCACTAGAAGTTGGAGTAACAGGTTCAGATATTTCAGGTTCTTCGCCTATATCACTAGTAGATGAAAAACTACCAGCAAGCTCGGAAACTGCAACAGCTTCGGGATTATAACCTGTTTCTAGACCTTGGTAATCTGGATGGACTACCAACGACGATTCTCCTTCTTCAGGTGAACCTACTTTACTGCCACTAGGAGTTACAAGGACTTTCAAACCTTCGTAATGACCTGGAACCTCTTCAGGAGGTTCGCCCCAAAGTCTACGGGACTTCCTCAACAAATCGGCCACGGTAACAATCTCAGGAGACTTGCCCCGAAGTCTACGGGACTGTCTCGGTAATTCAGCCACAGCTAAAAACTTTTAACTACTGCACACACAAACAAAGTAAAATCTCAAAGCAAACCACCTAAAGTCTCTAAAGAACCAAACAAATTTGAATCACACGCCTAAAGAATCTAGGGCGTGAAACCATACACAAACAGTAGCCTTCCGGATCGAAAACACTAGTTGGAGATGAAACCCAACATCGCCGAATTTAGTACAGAAGTGGTGGGCGGAACAGTTACCCCGGCAACCTGCTTAATGAATAGACCGGCACAAGTTCCTCCACTTTAACCGTCTCGAGTGAAGTGAACCCCCCGGAAAATCCAAGTGAGTCTAGCCGACGTCTGCTCCAGGTACAGTGGGATCTTCCCTCCACCGTCACCTCGGTAGAATCCTAAAGATAATGGTCACTAAGGTTACCAACAACAACAAATATACCTGGGGGAACAGTCTACGACCCGATAGCACGCAAGGGCAGAGTAACAAGCTCAATCCCCTTGCCGGCTCCTTGACAATAATCCAAGGTTTACCGACAAGTGACCCCAGGCTCCTCGACAATAATCCGAGGTTTACCGTTTGTAGTACGTGCGTATCTGGCGTCTTTCCCAATGAAGGAGGATTGATCCCCTCACTGGTTCGGACACGGTCTCGTGCTTCTCCTTTAAGAGGAGCTTTCCCAGAGTACAAATGAAACAGTTGGATTTATCCTACCACAAGATGAGCTACTTGTTTGGTTTTACTGTCTTGGAGAGTTAATTACTCTCCTACTCCAAGACACTAGCCTGATCTATATTGGTGTTTCAGAGCCCTAGTAAATAAAAAGTTACTAAGTTGATTTTACTTTAAGCGTTAATTTTTATGGCTTTTCTTTAAGACAAAAGGTAGTGGAGATGAAACTGATGGTGTGTAGACTCGACCGAAATCCACTAAAAAGATGCACTTAGGATGATTTATACTAATTGTTTTTTTGTTTTTTGATGAATTCCCTAGCTAAGAGAGTTGGAGAATGCAAAAATTGATATAAAGACAACTTTCTTGGCAATGAAAATCAAAGAAACAAACTCTTTATCTTTTCAAAACATACAACACATGACCACTAATCACTGCACGAAAATTCCTTTTTCTTTCAAAGACTCAAATGCTACCAAAGCAAACTTTCCTTCAAAAGATATTTTTTGTATTTTTCCTTTCTAATTAATAAAGCATGTAAAACTTACTTTAACGAAAATCAAAGTTAAAAAAGCTATGGCAATCAAATCAACTCAATTTCACTCAAAAACAAATCTAAGAGAAAATTCACCTAAAAGTAAATCTAACGAGGCAAAAGCCTACTAAAGATGATTCCTGGATGTTTTACTCAGTCAAAATGTAACTAAGGACTAGTTAATGCAGAACCAAAAACCAGTCAAAAACAAAAATCAAAATCTTTTGTTCTTTTTATCAAGAATAAAATTCAAAGTTCAATCAACAAACTTTTTCGAAACCAGAGATTCTGGGTTCGATCCCCAGCGGAGTACCATTTTGTCATGCGGAAAGAGTCGATAATGCGGAGAAAACCGACCTCCCTAGAAGCAAAGGCTTTCTAGTGACAAACAAGACAAATAAACACTATCTTTCTCTAAACATGCATTGAGAATACAAGTAATCAGGTGATTTTAACATACCTTTAGTCCAACGCTTTGTAGTAGTCCAACGTCGCCGATCCGGATGAGCTCCTCCTTCTCTTCGAAACCTGCATTCACTAACAAGCCAAGAGATTAAATAGCACCTGATAAACTCATAAAACAATACATATCCATCATACAGACCAAGGAGTATATGAAACAAATCATGAATAACAATCTGTTGAGAAAAATGAGTTCATTTGTATTAAGTGGAAACAAAAGAAACCATTACAACCTGAGCCTTGGTGTTGTGCAGGTCCCTCCTAGGGTCCAACAAGAGTTTTCCTTTACTTTGATCAGCTCACCCACTCTCAAATAAGGCTAGGAAAGGATGGGAATCTCTCCTCTCAAGCTTTACAAGGGAGTCCTAATTCCAGCAAAATCTACCCTTAGGAATGTTCAGCTTTTAACCTCTCCTCCCTTTGGCCCAATGTCTGTATTTATAGTGTTCTAGAGGAAGTTATTCAGGTCCACCATCAATGGGATAAGCCCCTCTTTGGATGGGATAGCTCCCCTCTTGATGGGATAAGTTCCTCTTTGATAGGGATACATGAACCATCTGGAGGCGCTCCATACACGTCAAACAAGCTTCTAGAATGCTCTAGAAATGACCACAAGTAACTTTTTTGGAGTGAAACTTGCGCCTTTTGACCTTTACAGGAGTACGCACCCTCCCCTTTACAGACAGAGCGTACAAGTACGCAGGTATTGTGAACTTAGGGTGCGTACACGCATGTAAGGCTAAGAGAAACTGCGTAGCCAGAGACATATAGATTTTTAATGACTTTCTCTCTTTCTTGGAGTTTGACATGGAGAGCAGAGGTATGAGACTTGCCAAGGAGGATAGTATGACAGTTGATGGAGCCATACTAACTGCAAATAGTCATGGTGACAAATTTTAGTGTAACACTCACTTTACAATATAAGGCTCGTGCCACATGGGCTCGAATTTGCCTGCCCCCAGCTTATCATTTGCTTGATCATAGAGTAGGACTAAATCTCCTTCAACAAAAGAACGAGGATGGACAGTATGATTGAAGTGAGTTTTCACTCTCTTCTTCTATGCTTCAATAGCTAGAGAGGCTAGTCAACGAGTCTCGTCCATCCGTTCTAGGTAAAGAAGGCGTTCTTCTTCTAGAGTAGTGTTGGGGAGTAATTTGATGGCTAATTTCAAAGAAGGGATCTCGCACTCGATGGGAAGGGTAGCCTCCAGCCCGTAAACTAATTGGAATGGAGTGAAATCGGTGGCATCCTTCACAGCAGTTTGGTAGGCCCATAAGGCAAAGAACAACATCAAGTGCCAGTTAGACTTGTGCATGCCAATGTTACGTTGAAGCATCATAACTAGAACCTTGTTGACAGCTTCTACTTGGCCATTGGCCTGAGGATAGTATGGAGTCAAGCTATAATGCCGCAAGCCTAGCTGGGTTGTTAGCTCAGTCATCATGTGATTACGGAAATTCTTACTGTGATCAGTGACGATAGCCTGAGCGACTCCTAATCATGAGATACCATGATTAAACAAAAATGGCGTCGCTGTGTGACCCTTCAGATAGTGTGGGCATCGCCTCGGCCCATTTTGTGAAGTAATCAACGACAACGATGATATACCCATGCCCACCGACTGAGCGAGGGTTACAGGTCATATAATCAATGCCCCATTTTGAAAAAGGGATGACGGTAACAACATGGTGCAATGGAGCGGGAGGCGCATGCATCTTTCGCTAGTAGATTTGGCACTCGTGACAGGAGCGAACGACAAGAATGCAATCCTTAAAGATGGAGGGCCAAAAGTAACTGGTACAGAGGATCTTTTGAGCAGTAGCATATCCAGACATATGACCACCATAGGCGCCAGAATGGTAGTAATTTAAAACTCGCTCAGCTTCCTCGGATGTTAAGCATCGGCAGAGAACAGAGTCGGCGCCAAGATGGTACAGGGTGTCCCCAATAATACGATAGGGCTGGGACTGATGATGAATCCATCGTTGAGCATCCTTAGACATATCGGGACGAAAAAAGGACGTCTGCAGATAGACAATGATATCCCTGTACTAGGGATCGAGGGTGCTAATTAGGAACAGAGTTTGGTTTGGGATATGGTCCTCTAATCGAGAGGGTGCGGTAAGGGATGGAAAAGAGCACAGAAACTCAACAAAGAAAAGGGATTTCTTAGACTTGGCAGTGGTGAATTCCAAGTCGAACGCTTGGAGGATAACAATCCACTTTGAGTACTTGCCCCCCAACAACTGACGTGATAGGATGTACGTCATTGGGTTACAATCAGAAACCACTGTTGTAGTGTGCAACAAGATATAATGGTGGAAACATTGGACGACACAAATGGCGGCCAATGCCAACTTCTCGACGTAAGCGTATCGAGTTTCCGTATATAGAAGATTGCGGCTAAGATAATAAATGACATGCTCAGTGTCATCATCATCATCTTGAACGAGAACCATGCCAATAGTGGTATCGGCAGCGGCCAAATACAGAGTGTAGTCACGATGATAATTCGGAGGACGCAACAATGGAGCAGAAACAAGGAGAACCTTGAGATGCTCAAAGGACTCTTGAGCAGCGACATCCCATAAAAAAGGGGTGTCCCGCTTCAATAACCGTGTGAAACCTTTAGCCACTTCGGCATAGTTCAGAATGAATCGTCGTAAAAAATTTTCTTTGCCCTGCAAACTCTGCAATTGCTGCAAAGAAGCAGGGGGAGGAAGATTCAGAATAGCCTCGACTTTAAGGGGATCCAAACGGATTCCCTCTCGGGAGATGATAAACCCGAGAAGTCTGCCTGACTCAACGCAGAAGACACACTTATGAGGATTAAGCTTGATGCGGTAGTGTCGGCAGGACAAAAAGATTTCGCGAAGATGAGTGGGATGGTCCTGGCGTTTAGCTGAATGAGTTGGTAGATCATCCAGGTACGGTTGCACAATGTGTCGAATATCATGGAATGCATAAGACATTGCGCGTTAGAAGGTAGAACTGGTGTTTTTCAAATTGAAAGGGAGCTTTTTGTAGGCGAAAATGCCCCACGGAGAGATAAAGGCAGCCTTGTGCTGATCTGTGGGCGCAATATTAATCTGGTTATATCCAGAAAAACCGTCCATGAATGAATACATTTCACTCCTAGCACACTCATCAATGAGCTGGTCAATGAAGGGTGTGGGGAAGTTATCTTTGGGACAGGCCTGATTAATATCATGGTAATCAACACAGACTCAGCTGGTACCCTATTTTTTAGTCATAGGGACGATATTGGAGAACCAATCTATGAGTGGGATGGGGTAAATAAAACCAGCCTTAAGAAGCTTTTCAACTTCCGCTTTAATAGCCGCAGCCTTTCGAGGGTGCACGGGGCGTAGGCGCTGGCGAACGGGCTTAGCACCCGAACACGCAGGTATCTCATACACCACGATGCTAGGATCGATGCCAGGCATTTCTTCATAAGACCAAGCAAAGACATCATGAAATTCATGAAAAAGATCAGTATAGAGCCGAATCTCCTCCGGAGTACAAGTGACTCCGACATGGATATGCTCGAAAATCTCTGGTTTAACAGAGATGTCGATGGGCTGGGTCTACATGATGTTTCCCATGTTTCCTTTAGAAGACACTTGATAAATTTGGACGGGTGTTTGAAGGGGTTGGAATGGGAGACAAAGAGCAAACCGCTCAAGACAAGTAAGCATTTCCCAATGAGCAGGGAGAAACGAGGAATGATGGTGATGATCAGACCAAAGGGGTTCCTCGAGAGACATGGTATTGATAATGGCTTCATCGGAAGGAAATATTTCCTTTAAAGGGTCCGAAGAAGTGTCATATCCAAGCCAAGGGGAGTGAGCATACAAGTCGAGAGCTTTGCTCGAAGGAGAAGGTGCAGAAGGTGGAGCCGATGCAGCAACAATTTTGACGTAGTTGAGCTCGGCAGGACTCAACGGCATCTCATCGCCCCATGATTCTATCTGATCGGCGGGGGGAAGAACCCAAGGATTAGAGCGAATAGAGATCATATTAATAGGAGCAATGTTAGGAGGTGGGAGTGAGAAAACACCCATAAGGGCAGGATCTTTAAAAAGTCCAGCTCCCACACTCTAACATGGGATGGAGGTATGCTCCACAAAAGGCACATTACCTTTGGAAGAGGAGGCGAAGAAAGATAGCTGGTCTACTATGACGATCTCCCTGATGAGGGAAATGAATGACACGAAATAGAGATGAAGCCACGGCTCGCATGGCGTATGTCCAGCTGCATCCCAGAAGGAGGTTGTAAGTAAGATGGGCATCAACAACTTCAACTTCCACTTCGACCGTCTTCCCTTCCAAAGTAATAGGCAAACGTTGGAGTATACCATAAGGGCGAGACTCTCTCCCATAAAAGGATTCCAAGGTCGTAGGAGATTGGCTCAGAGTCGGAGAACCAATAGCCTTCCAGCAAGCAATAGACATGATACAAGTTGAAGCACCTTCATCAATGACGGTACGGTGAATTGTTTTAGAATTGATGGTGACCTGGATAAGGAAGGCAATTTGGCGAGGCAGTCTCGGTATATGGCTCTTTAGGTCAAAAGTGATTAAATCCGAGTTGGCCGGGTCAATGCCACCGATAGCCGATAGCAAGGACTTCCTCTGAGAGGGGCAGCTCTAGAGAACTTCTAGAGCAGACATAGCTGACGAAGCTTGGGCTAAGTCCTCAATGATGCTATAGTGCTGAGCAGCACGAGCATTAGGGTTGTAAGAAGATTTCTGGAATACAACTTTAGGAGGGGGTCAGACGGGCGTCTCAGTGCTAGGTTTCTCGATATGGAGCAGACCAGAACTGGATGGAGGAGCACTAGAGGGGACCTCAGGCTCTTTCTCGGCAGGCGATGGATACTCTTTTGCCTGAGTACTAATGTGGATGGGAATCGTCCCAGCCATAAACACTTCAGAACTGAAGGGAGAAGAGTATTGAGATGGATCGGCCACCATTTGTGTTTGCTACGAGGGAAAAGGCTCTTTGAGCATGACAGGAGTCCCGGGAGCACCTCTCAACAAACAACTAACTTCAGACCGCCGCGGGCAGTCTTTGGCGTAGTGATCCTTGTCACAAATAAGGCAAGGATACTTAGGCTTGCATTTGGCACCTTCCTCGGGTGGAGGTTTAGGGGAATCCTGCTTAGGTTGATCAGCTTTATTCTTTCCTTTTCCCTTCTTCTTTCCTTTCGAGGCTTTGTCCGCCGTGGTGGACTGGACGACGTTAACCTCGGAAGTATTACCAGAATTGGATACAACTTGAGAAGTATTTTCATTCAGAGCATTTGACTTTTGCTTCCCAGGGTTCGCGGAAGATTTCTTAGAAGACGGATTAATAGAACCAATGACACCGTCAACAGATGGTGTCGGCGGGGCTTTGGAAGTTCCGGGTCTCGGGGCATCAGGCAAATAATCATATAGCGTACCGGATTGGGAGTGAACCAAGTTGAGGTACTAAGCACGCGTAATGGCCTGCTCTTTAGTTGCACATGCCCCCATAGCAATGTCCCGCGCTATCGGATCGACAAATGAAGTCGTAAACCAGTCGGTGAGAAGCTGATCGGGAATCCAAAACTTAATCAAACGACGATGCCGTCTCCATTCATGGATATGATTGGAGATATGTGTAGCCGTTGTTTTTTTCAAGGATGCCAGGAGGTGTGTGCCTGTTTCATATCGAATCAGCAACTGAAAATGAGTTAAAAATGCCATAGCCAACGAGTTAAAATCCTGAAAAGATCCATGAGCTAACTCGATATACCATTTAGCAGCAGAGCCAGTGAGGGTCCTTTGAAAAATGCGAAGCCGGATTGAATCATCAAGCCATGAATTTGACAAACACCATAGATGATAAGTCATAACATGGGCTTGGGGATCTTCTCTAGCTTTACCATCAAATTTGGGACAATCACTGGGAATCTTAGTTGGAACCGGGGGCTAATATGGATAATGAAGAATAGGATCATTTGTCAGTTTGGACACATCCGGTAATTCCAACGTTGTTAAAAAGGGTAATTGAGGGTTAAAGGACATCTAAGGCCACAGGTAGGAGGTAGCACCAGAGTTCCAGCCAGCTACTTGTTGCCCCCATTGATTTTGTTCGGACAGATTTGACCCAGGAGGGTTTTGTCTGTAGGGATTTTGTCCATAGGGGTTATAGGATGGCTGACCCTGGATTTGCCCCCCAGCATTCCATTGATTACAAACTTGGCCTGCAGGAGCAACATACGGTTGTTGGTAATTCTGATAAGGACTCACCTGCAGTTGTTGATAATTTTGGTACAGGGCAAATTGAGCTTTCCCTTGGGATTGCTGGAAACCATAAGGCGGCTGGGCTCCAAACTGAGCCTGGGAGCTAGGCTGCGTTTGATAGGTCGGTTGAGATTGAGATCCAACCTGCATTTGAAAACCAGATTAGGTCTAAAGCCCAGACTGGGGCTGAAAACTGGGTTGAGCTTGAGAAGAAACAATCATTTGAGTGCCCGGTTGAGCAGACCCAGATGGATGTCCTTGAGAGAACTGAGGCTGAGCCATTTGGCCAGAAGGTTGACCTAGTTGAGATTGAGATTGACCCACTTGCCCAGAAAGATGAGCTTGCTGGGTATTGGGTTGTCCTTGCACAAATGAGGGCTGTCCTGACAGAGCAGATGGCTGAGCAGACGGGACAGTTGGTTGACCTGATTTGATTTGAGGTTGACCAACTTGTCCAGATGGTTGACCAGACTGGACAGTTAGTTGGCCTCGCTGAACGTAAGGTTGACCGACTTGCCCAGAAGGGTAGCCTTGCTGGACACTAGGTTGGCCTTGTTGCATGTAAGGTTGTCTCGGATTACCAGAAGGTTGCCCGAAATAGGTAAAAGACGGACCACCAGAGGCCGAAGGTTGTCCCTGGAAGGGTTGTCCTTGTGGGCCTCCAGGTTGCCCTGGATAAGATTGTCTGTAATACTGCTGCCCATAAGAAGGCTGCTTGTAAGACGATTGACTTTGATAAGGTGGTCCTTGAAAATTCGCAGGCGATACTTGGCCACCACCATAACCAGTGGTGCTCCAAGCAACAGATAACGGGACCGTGACCTCAACCACAGGCTGAGATGGAAAAGGTCCGCGGTGATAGATATGAGCCCCTCTAGAATCGTAATAATGAAACGGATTTTGAGGATCTGGATTCTGAAGAGCTTGCAAATATTGATCGTATGCCCCCTGCTAGAATGGAACCAGAAGAAGGTGGGGCACCTAGTGTAGGATCAACAACTCCAGGTATAGATGTCGATGGGCCACTATTTGCTGATCCGGATGAAGGTCCAGCAACAGTGGTGACAACTGAGGATGCAGTAATGGCACCAACAACAGGAGTTGAAGAAGCCACATAGACAGTTGGAATAGTCGGGACGGAAGTGATAGACACATTGTGAACTTGAGGAATAAAAGACTCCGAAGTCGGAGTGACGGTGTGAGACCACATGGAAATCGTAAGGGAGGTCCTAGAACCCATAACATCCCTCAAAGCCTTATAGCATAAGGGCAACGTGACACCAAGAGGGGTGATACGAAAATATGTAGTTTCCATTGAGACGGGAATTTCACCGCTCGTTGCAACGGATTCTTCACTCGTGATGGGGGATGTGTCCTCCATATCAGAAGAAGACATTGGGACCGAAACACTAGGAGGAGTGCTGGGAATATCTTCTTCGGAAGGCTCCCAAATGGGGTTCCATTGAATATCGTAAGTCTCGTCTTCTGGAGCGCGAGAGTTAATCGGTTGTATACTCGGAATAACAGGGAGAGTATCACTGACAACCGGTAGCTTAGGAGAAACAGAAGAAGGAGACCCTTGGTCACTTGGAATAGGAGACAGGATCAGTGATTCCACTAGGATGATGATTCAAAAATCCTATGAAAACTAATGAGAAAGGACCCTACTCAAGCTAACGCAAACAAGATCTAACAGGGTAAATGTGAATCATGGCCGAATAAATTTTAAGACACAGGAACAGAACTTGACCTTTTCATCTTTAAAGAGTCGAGAAAAGGAAAAAAAGATGACTCTAGTCGCCTTCGAATATTTAATGAGCCTGAAGTGACAAGTGCTCAGATGGACCTTTTCTTTTAGGGAGTCCGAAAATGAACGAAAGTGACTACTCTATAGAACTAGGCAAAAGGTTTACCAGACAAATCCGTAAAACTGCATATACACCTTGGGAGTCATATGAAAACCAAGGACTTTCCGTACGGCAGTCAATCTTCTCGAATGATGTGTTCGGTGTGTTACGGCTTGTAAGGCGGTAGACATAGCTTCCTAAGGATAAAGGATGATAACCTAGTGGGGTCTCCCAGCATATACTCGACGGTACATGGGAGTGTAATTCCGTGCTAGACCACTATTGAGTCATAGAAGGAGGAATCACCCAACCTTGAGTGGAAACAAAAGTGACTAGGTTTAACGACGCCGGAGCATGTCTCTAGCCTAGACCTCTAAATAGTGTGCATTATGTTCCAATGCGTTGTTAGATTTATTCAGTTCATTTTAGAGTTGATCTTGAATTATGTTTCAGTTTTCAGGCCTTACCATATGTATCTAACAAATCCTAGGATGCAGCTAGCATGAATGAAATACCCTTTTTTTCGATGAACACGTACCTACGGGAGGGTAGAGAGATCATTTCCAAGCCAAGAAAACTAAGACAACAAAGGCAGTTACTCAATGCATACAAACATCAACTCCTAAAGTGCACGGATACTACTAATGGGAGATTTAAACATTCGCTTTCCAATATGTAAACTTGAAATGCAAATTCACTTTCACTTTCGTATACTAAATGAATTCAATTCTTTTAATTTTGACGTCTTTTAAATCTAGAAGAAACAAATAAGCAACAAGCAAGTGTGGAAAAACAGTTGATCCAAACAATTGTGATCTATGTCCGGTAGTGAAGAGAAATCGAATCAATGCCAAAGATTGGTTCAATAACAGTAACTAAACAATCAACCAAAAACAAGCAAAGGGGAAGGCTCAATCAAACCGATAAGAAGCTGCAAACGAACCTTGAGCAATCAAGCAACCAAGCCAAGCTGATCCAAGAGACTTGAAACAATGAACTATGTCACATAAGCAAAAAAGCAAGATTCATTCAACAAAGCTCACAAGATAGTGCCTTAAACTATAAACAATGAAAAACAAGTTATCAAACAAGTGGTAACAACAAGGAACCACCAGGACTGATGGACTCAGAAGGCAGAATTGAGAAAATCAATTCTACAACAATAAGGATGGGTAATACACAAGCAACAAGCGTTGATAAAGAACACGCCACAGCAACAGAGCGATGTCAGTGTAGAAGTACACGACTTTTCCGTGATGGTCTGATTTTTAGAACCATCGCGACTATTAGGCGTAATCACACGATGAACATGATATCACAAAAGGGTGTATGTGATGACAGTGCGATTGTTAAATTTAAAGCCGCGATGATGTTCAAAACAGTAAAGGACAAACCGAAAACTGCCAAATCAAAAACAGTCAATCCTTCAATCAAATAGGGGTATTCCCAGATCAACCCAGGAAACGCAAAAGATAGATAACTAATCCCCAAAACTCAAAAGAGACCAAATTGAAAATCAAGACAAGAGAAAACAAGAAAATAACAAAGGCCAAAGCATTCCTAGTGGAGTCGCCAATTTGTGATGCAGGAAAGTGTTCCCTCTCCGGACAGAGGCAACCCCTCTAGCCCTAGAGTGGGTCTAGTCACAAATAAGGACAGATCAACAATAGCTTTCCTTAAACAATCATAGTTGAAGGCCTACCTCAACCGGTGGTCGATGGAGTTCCGTTGCGCTGCTCCAGCTTCCGTTTCCTTCTCCTAATGAGTGATCAACCTGAAACAATGCAAAAGAAATACAACAAAGCACGTAACCGAAACAACAATGATCTATTTACTCACAAAGTCAAGAAGTCATGAGCTATCAAGTAAATTACATACAAGACATAGGAAAACATCATTGATTGTATAAATAATGGAATAATAGTAAGCTTACAACCAAAGTCTTGACGTCACAAGCCTTCTCAGAGGGATCCAGCTAGCATGTTCCTCAAGCATTCACTCTTTGAAGATGGATCTCCCAACGTACAAGTCTCTCTCACTCACAAGTTTTACACAAGATTAAGGGCACTTCACAACCTTCCACAAGCTATTAAAAATCCCACACTTGTCACGCTCACACCAGCTATCTAGCAAACTCACAAACACTAACAACACTGCTCAACTAGCCAACTATCAGAAACTAGCAATGCATAGCAATGGTGAGAGTTTAAATAGGATAAGGAGTCTCCACGAAAGGTGGAAGAGTGAGCTTATCTCTAAGGAAGGTAGCACAAATGACGAAACTGCCACACCAGAGGAGGAAAGGCAACACAAACTATGCCAACAACCAGGTCTGGAGTCATCTAGAAGGCCGATTGTTGGAACAAACTCACCCAATCTGGATCATCGCGGGGGCATAACTGATCTTCAGCGCTGACATCGCTATTGAATAACGTAGCTAGTCAGGTCATCGCTAAATATTACAAGCAACCTCGCGCTGGCACATAAAATCGGACCATCGCGGGAATAAGGTGTACTTCCGTGATGGTAGCACTTCTGGACTCTTTAAGAGCGACCTTCAGTGCGTTTATTTAGCCAAAAGACGTGATGAGGTAGATAAATTAGGAAAAGTGGGTCATTTGGCAACATCAGAGAGCATTTGTCTAATATGAGCATGTATGACTTGGACACATGACACAGTAGAAGGACTGGAATGAAGACAGTGACAAATTACTGTGTAACAGATACCACTTCGAAGCACGTTGTTTACATTTGGGTCCTCTTCGTGTGGCTCAGGCCTCATCATTTGTAGGTTCTGAGTCAGGGGAGGCTAGAATACTCCTTTATCGCACAACCTTGCTATCAATGTAGGGCAGTCCTCTGTCTCATGATTAAAATGAGTACATATAAACATGATGCTCTTGTCGGATTTGTACAATCGCGGGCGTAATGCCCTGGTCCTCCGCAATTGTAACAAATCAATTGTCCGCGGCCCTTTCCTGGTCCCCTTCCACCTCAACGTCGTCTACGCCCCTAAAATCCAGTGTGTGCCATCCCTGCATTTGGATCGAGGGCTCGCGTTTTGGTTTGTACTCTAGGCAGGAGTCCGATCCATCATCAGCTCATAACTTCTATAGGTGCGCTTATTATGGCCAACTGACCTGCAGAAATTATAGAACAATTGCTAGAACATCTGCGTATACTTCTGTAATAGGTGACAGTTATCTGTAGTGTGTTTTCCTCCTATCTGACAAATTGCACACCATAATGCAGGCACCGCGCTCGGTCCTACTTGTGCCTCTAGTCTTAATGGCGTCGACGCTCCTCTTTCCAAGTAGTTTGTGAAGTTTGGATAGTGGTCCTTGTCATGCCCATATCGTTTGCATTTTATGTACCATACCTCCTCGCGCGCCTCTGGCCGAGTTGTCCTGTCCTGTTTTAAACTCTGCATTTCCAGACACAAATTTTGCAGTTGCGCGTGGATTTGTTGGACTCCCAGGCCAGGATCTTGTATTGGGGTCTCATGCAGTCTCATTGAAATCTCCAAAGCTTCAGTTTGGGTGGATAGCTTCTGCTGTGATAGCGCTGTCCTTAAATGCAGTGTTAGTGATGCTACAAACCATGCACGGTGCTGTCCATCCATCAGGGTCATGTTGGCTTTGCGAATCACTCTTCAATCTCTGGTCCAGATCCCATGGGGTCTCGCCTGGAAGCATCGTGATTTCCTTAAACTTGATAATCGATTGTGTCTCCGATTTTGGTATGCTAAATTCCCTGTTCAGCGCGGCCTGGATATCTGCGATCCCTGCGTTTGGATGGTCATTGGAATGCTTAATGTACCATGTTAGTGCGCAATCTTGCAATGTGATTACCATCGTTGCCTTCTTTATATTGTCATCCACGACTCCTTGCGCTTCTCATACAACCTTTACTATGAACCAAAATTGGTCCGGATCTTCGTTCCCTACTCCTCTGAATACCGGTAATTTTATCGCACTCGCCATATTGAATTGTGGTGGTGGCAGATGTGGTGTGGGCGGAGATGGGGTTGATGATGGTGGAACTAGTGGTAGTGTAGGTGGGGGTGGTATGCGCGGAATTCGTTGCCTTATCAGACTGATCGTGCTTCTCGGAGAAACTTTCCTGAGTTCTTCCTCACTTTTCCATCGCAGCAAATCAAGGGGCTATTTTCTATCTCTGCGCTACCTTCGTTTCTATAGATTCTTCTACTTCGTGTAGTCCTAAACATCAATTTATTCGCATAACCCGCTTTTCACACAATAGCATTTTAATCCAAGTGTTCAATGATTTAATGTACTTAACTCATGGTCCTTTAAGGAAGCATCATTCTGCTTCGCTATAGCTGACGATCATATCTACCATGAACTCAGTGATAAACCCTCCTATAATTCGATTGAGCCAATGGTCTAAAATGCGCATGATCTTATCTTACAATGCTTCTAGTCTGTGCACCAATTCTGGAGTCCACACAATCGGTTTGTCGAGCCTACACCTTCCCTGACTATTTTCTAGCTTCGCGATCCACTCGTACAACTCAGAGGGGAAGGATGCAAAGAAAATTTCATGGATTTCTGTATATAAGTAGCACTCCAACCACTGTTCCTTTGATACTCGCGGATTCCTTTTTTCCTGCATCGCGAACTCATGAATCTTCTGGTCCAACCACCCTTCAATTTCTTTCTTTGTTGGATTCCAGTGACACGACATTAGATGCTGCCTTCGCAACCCTACTCGGGGGCCGAACAGTGTTATTACCCAAGTCCTTATTAGTAGCCCAATATTAGTTTATTAACTTAGCTTATTTGTATGCTTTCATTTATACTTCACAATATTCACAATCCATACAAGTGCACGCAGTAAATAAATAGTATAATTGCAAATGATATCAAACATGTAATAACTCAGGATAGATGCACAGAATTGCTAACAAAACCTTTCTTTATTAATCTCTTTTCTGGTTACAGACTCAAATCTACCCTTTGCACTCAGCTACAGGGGTCCACACACTCAGCTGGACTCTACTAGGCCTCTGCGCACTCATCTGCAGAGTCTCTCCCTACAACTACGACCCAAGACACACTTAGACTCTTCTTCTATGCTTCACTATCTTATTCTATCCATTCTATTCTATATTCATCCCTTTATAACTCAGAGCCTCGCTCTATTTATACAATCCCATGGCCCGCGGACCATGGGTAGGCTGACATTACATTCAAACTTAGGGCAAACAAACCTATGACTCTGACATACAATTCGTGCCCATAATTCGTGGGGCTTTACAATAATATTACTCAAAACTTGGGATTTGAGCCCCAAAACATGCTGTGGGGGGATTCCATGCCCAACAAGTAGTGTAGCTCACAAGCTTAATATTTCTAGAGTATAATTTTTCATCTCAGGTGTTTCTCCTCTACTAGTAGGCCTGGATAGTACCCCGACAGAGTCATGTAGGAACATAAACATTTATCTTCTTCTAGCAAGCCTTGACAGTACCCTAGTGGAGTTGCTTGCTTCACCTCTCTGCGCAGAAAACATTTCTCTTATTTCACCTTTATTTATTTATTTTAAAGAGAATTGTGCATAGACACTTATTTATTTTTGGGCGGAAGAGGGATCCTGACTTATTGAGAGCATGATAGCTTATTCCTTTAAAGAAGCATATAGAGACCAATGATTTAGGTTTGTTTGTTTATATATTTTACTCTTCTCCGTTTCTACTAATTGGATAAGCTTGAAGGCACCAAAACACAAAGACCGAGTGTAGGCACAAGGTTTTTGGAATATACATGGGTTCATATTTGGACCAAAACTCTCTTTACAGATAGATTGTATTTTCTGTCGTAACTTCATCGGCCAAAATATATAACCAACACAAGGAATACAGACTAGAGGTTAGCCAAATGTTTAAGTGTCACATGAATCTTATACTTCAGCCACACACATACCAAGAATCCAAAACATGTCTAGGCACAACACTTATTCACATGATGAAAATAAAAGGAGACAAACAAAAAGAAAGAAAAACAAAAGAAACAAAACAAAAGGAAAGAGAACACACAACAAGGAAGCTAAACCAAAGAATAATGCAAGAGAAAAGTAAGAAAAGATGAGAGAGTTTGAAGAGAACAACACAAGATGAGTATAAGACAAGGGAAAATAGGATGCAACTAATCGTACACCTAACCTAACAACTAGAAGATCAGGGTCACGTATAATGGAATTTCCAATGTAGTCACCGTAATCATTCCCGACCTGAAATCACAAAGATGCAATCGATTAAAAAAAATATAAATAAATGTGCAAGAGAAAAGATGAGAGCATGGATAATTTGTACAAAAAATTGAATGTCTTGCCTATGGGAAGAGAGATGCATCATAACCACTACTTTCATCAAATTCACACTCTTACCTCTCTGACAAAAAGCATAATCAAATAAACCTTGAAGACTTCTTACGAATGCACCTTCGTCCATGTCATCCTGCTTAGAAAGCACGACAAAAGGCTAGAACCTATTTATTGAAATGGAGCTTAACGAGTAAGATTTCTCCAACCATTCAGTGATCGGATCATAAAATTCATGATGATCCTCTTAAAAACCTTGAAATATTTGAAAAGATGGATTTTCAATTAGAGGCATAGGATTATAATGAGAATCTTGTGAGGGAAAATAGATTTGATCATATTTAGCAATCATGTCGAGACAATGAGGACCTAACATAACCATCAGTAGAGACTGAAGTTCCTCAACTGCTCGACAAAAATCTAAATAGTGAGACGTTAAACAATGAAGATCGAAGAATGTAAACAAATTCCATTGGATATATGGTGTTAAAATGATAACATGAATGACAATCATCAAATACAAAATAATGATCAGATGATCTGATTAAAGCATTAGATTCCTGGTTCATGGTAAATGAAGATAAATAAATTTGAATAGTACTACACATGCTCTGAACAATCGAACCAAGTTCCTTGTAAGCCAAATGTGACAAACCGTTTTCATGTAACTGGTGATGAACATTTCAAGCATCGTAATCATGAAAATAATTTTTAAAGGGATTCTAGCACAACAGATATATGAGAAGAGTTAGGATGTGGTGAACAAAGAAGAAGTTGATTTGTGTGATAACTTGTGCATACATTATTACTCAAGAGGATCTCAAGTGTAATGAAGAACAAGATTTGTGATATGATATTCACGAGGAAAGTCAGGAGCTGCTCATCATGAAATGACACTGATAGATATGATTCATTTATCCAAATATGGTGTTTGGAACTATCAACTTTGAAATTCCATGACTCTATGAGAGATACACATTCCAAACCTGAGTTTGTTGGGAGAGATTTTCATGAAGATGAATGAACTAAAATAGATTCATGAATCCGGTCAGAAGTAAAATCTTGAAAATTTGAAAGATCATATCTGAGATACTAAACATTTTTCAAAATGAAATTTTCATGGAGTGAAACCATGAAAATAGAAAGATTGTGTAGGAAAAAACATATGTTGCCTAGTTTTGGGGGCTTAGCAGAGTTGCGATCTCCTATCATAACCATCAACATAAGTTGAAGTGCCTCGACTCCCTAGCGGGTCCCAACACTTTCCAAGTTTGTAAAACCGCATCTTGAAGATTGAACCATATCATGAATGGTTTGAGGATAATTGCTACCACTGGTTTCAATAAATCCACTACTCACCATATGGAAACCATCTCCGTCTATGATTTGACCGGATTTTTCAACTTCAACAACCAAATTACTCAAGTCGAAAGATTTTTCTAATCACAAATACAAAGATGAATGAATTGGGGAAATTTTGTGAGTAAGTTGATTTGAAGAGGTATCTCATGCAAGATAAAAGATGATGAGGGATGGGAAGAATCACTCAAAGATTTGATTGTTTTCATTTACATCATGGATAATCTCACCAACTTGTGCCAATTGAGAGGTTAACTTTTCGGATGACAAACTTGAAGAAAATAGAGTATCTCAATCACAAATAGATGCATCATAGATGGTAGAGCACAAGGGATGGTGAGATGAAGAGGAAGTTTCGATAAGAACATCTCCTTTGAATGAATCAGATTCTGGATATAAAGTAAAATTTTCATGAGAAACCAAAAGGGCAGTTGATGCATCTAGGAAATCATGATCACATACATCAATAAAGTAATCATTTTTGGAATAATTGTTTCCTAAGGCTATAGATTGATTGAAAGAATTGATTACATTTTATTGACTACCGAGATTAACAGATTGAAAATCATCCAAGAATGGAAGCACACTAATTTGACATGGAGGATTCTGAAAAAGAGAGGATAGATTGGAAGCATCTCCACCTTCCTGCTCCTATACCTACGTAATGTGACTACCTTGCACCTGATCACAATTTGGACCAACAACGTGAAAATCAAGAGAGTGTGAAAAAATAGATGGTGGAGCAGATTGATCGAGCATGTCATGGTACAAAGAGTCATGGCATGTATATGGTAGAGGATAACAAAAATCTAGATCAAATTTGGGACTAAAACTGTGACTAATGACAACATCTTGCAAAATGGAGGAGTTAGTATTCGCCATAGGCTTCATGAGACATTCTGGAATTTCCTCCATTGAATCTGAATCATGTAAATAAGAAGCTAAACGAGAAGATGGATTAGGAATTTGATTTGCAGATTTCCAAAATTTACAACCTCTGCAAGGAGGCACCCACATTAGGACTGGAAAATGCGGAGGACAAGGAACAAAAGGGGCAATAGATTCCTCCTTTGAAATTACAGGTGTCTCATGATCCAAAAGAGTTGGGGGAGTACGAAAATCAGGGGGTTCAGGTTCACCATGTAAAGAGATAAAGACCAAGCACTCAAACTATCGCTTCAAGAAGTCCCGATTCATGTCCTTTTCAAGAATTTCACAACAAAGGCAAAGGAATCAAGAAACAAAATCCTCAATTGACTCATTAGGATTCATTCTTAAGAGATTGATTCTTTTACAAGCATCTCGGTAATTATACATTTCAAATTCTTAATTAAGCTCCCCGAGGAAATGACTAAGGGAATTGATGGAAGCAGGTGGAAAGGTATGGCAACATCGATTAACATGACCTTCAAGGGTGAGAAAGAAAATCACACAAGAAAACCCTTCATCATTGATTTCGTAAGATTGAAAAAATTTAAGAAAATTAGAAATGTGCTCAATTATGGATGTTCCATCCCCACCATCAAAATTTAACTGGGGGAAGTGATAGAGAGGCTCATTGGGCATTGATAATTGATAAAGGGAAAAATTAGAGAAATATCTCGGGAGTAAGATTTGAGTATGAGCCATTTTAGATAAGAGGTTCAAACCAGATTCAATGGGCTCAACTTGTCATCTATCCCTCCTTCTAGCGCCACTATTTATGGTGCTAGAAATTTGACAACCAAGGAGTCTCCCTGATGTGAATATCCAATTATACCTCACATAGTTTGGTGTAGGAGCCCCATCCGGAATATCGGTCTAGTTTCCATATATCATTAAAGATATGCCTTGGCTCTAACTATCAGCAAGAGAGAGGGATGCAATGGTGTCTTAAGAAAAAAAGAAGGTGTGCCTGGTGAGTGTTTAGTTGTAAATGTGTCAAGGTTCTTCTACTATGGAGAGGGGAGAAAAGTGAGCCTCTAAGTGAGAGGTAGTAGTACCACCCAAGAAGAGACACACATGAACCATAAGAATTTGTCTAACATCCAACAAAATAGTCCACAGAGGATGTGACGGTTGTTACAACCAAAAAATGAATAAATATCTGTCTAATATCATGCAGAATAGTCCATAAGGATGGGACAACAATAACAAACATTACAACACATTATCAATACAATAAGTGCTAAAATAACCGAAATAGTTCAACTATCTTAGCACATTTGAGACCAAACATGAAATACAAACATCCACAAAATAGTCTTACAAACATTCATAATCCATGCATGAAGAACGTGTTGGCCTTGAAGGCTTATGTTATTACGTAAAATTTCCAAGACACATGTTTACAATGTACATCACTAGCTCCAGTAGTAGAAAATTGGAGCCGATCCTTGCTCCTCAAAGAACTAGATTATCTCTCTAATGCCTTGCGGGAGGAGACAAGGTGAAAATTCCTATGACTTTTCAACTTACATGACTCTCCATATTCATGTGTGTCCTTTGGAATTCCACTTTACAATACATTTTGAATATAATATACATGGTACACAATAGTGATGTGGCATATGAAAACTCATGACACACCATAACATGACACTGCTAACATGGACTCCTTGATAATGTGGAAATGTCAAGCCACTTCCGTTGTTGTGTCTTTGATGTATTCTTGAGAACACCTTGTCTTCCACCTCCTTGTTATAGACATTTTTGGGCACTACAACCCCAAGCATGAAATGTCCATAAACCAAGGGCTCCTAAGTCCCTAAAAGTGTTCTTCTAACCCCTAAAGGAACAAGGTCAACAGATTACAGCTTCTCCCAGAAGTTCTCCATGAAAAACTGCTCAAAATTGGTCAAAACAGGATCATTTCAGCTGCTCCACAGGCCAGGTGCATTGCATCTCACCTAAATACACTATGTGGGTGCGTTGCATTTCAAAAAGCCCTTATATGGGGTGCGATGGGCGAGGAATGACAAATGGCAGTGTCATTCCGCGAGGTGGAGAGGCAATGGAAGCTTCCAGAAACTTCTCCTGTGACACTTGCCTCTCTGAATTCGACCAAGGATGAGTAAGAGATCATCAATCTCCAAGTGGAAGCAAGAACTATCAGAGAGAAGACACTAATCAAATCATAAGATGACTCATCTCCATTAAAGATATCTATATATGGATCCCTCATCCCAGAGATCCAGGGGCTGGAATTTTGCATATTGTAAGGAATTGCTGTTGGTTTCTTGAGACAAACATCAGATTGTTGGGTGATCTAAGCTTTGTATGAGGTGAAGAGGGGCTTCCTTGTTGAGAGGTTGATGCTGGGTCAGAACAACTGGTTGTAACTCCTCTTGGCTCTTTCTTGGTTATCAATCAAAGCTATTCAAGTTTTCCTCCATACTCTTGTGTCATTTATGTTTGCTGCATTTGTATGGTCAATTTACATTTGATCCTAGATTGTTTATGATTATAGATCCATGTTCTTGTATAGTGCTATGCTACTGTGATCTTACAGGTACTCTGTGAAGCTGGGCACGCAAGGCAACAAGTAGCGAAAGACTATCAAGGAAGAGAGGAATCGAACCAGGAGATTAGCGCAAGACAGAGGTTGGTCTTCTTTGTTCCTCTCTATCTATACTTTATAAAGGAAAAACGAAATTAGCTTTACTTTGTTTGTTTCTAAGGCAGCTATCACACCTTAGTGGGATAAGCAGTTCTGAGTAGACACTTTTCCCTGTAACAAAATGGCGACTCCGCTGGGGACGAATTAGTTTGTTTGTTTATCTTCCTTGTTGTCTATTTCATAAACTTACAAGCGGAGTCTGAAGGCGTGCCAGGTAGCATTCGAACTGCGTTTGCCATAGCAAATGCAAAGTAGATAAATGCCACTTCAGTCCATCTCCGGGATCTGTTTATGATTTAAACAACTGATTCACAAACTCTCTGATTTCCCTTGTGATAGATCTTAGATCCTCCTTAGATCTACCCCTGATTGTTGAATTACTGATTACCTTTTGCTCAGCCAAAACCCATGAACTGAACTTCAAACTGTGACCCGGAACCTAAGAAAAGTCTCGTTTCTGGCCCAGCGCAGGTACTTTTCTGAGAATCTGAACTTCAGCGCACTTCCCGAGTGTAGAAGGTGCGTTGCATTTCAAATTCCCTGTGTTACAAGTGCGCTGATCAGATTAGGCTTTGTGTAGTGTTGGTTTATGTGATTCATTCTTTCCAGTTCTATTCATGAATTTTGCTGCCAGTGATTAGTATATCTCTGTTTGAAACCCCTTTTCCTTGCTGTTATTCCGCCTCCTTTGTACAAAAGAACTGTAAATGTTTTTGTGTGTTTGTTGAGTCATTTTCAGTTCTCCTTTGCAAAAAGTAACATAATCGCACTGTCGTCCTTTGATTTGAAAGTGTCGCAAGTGTCGATTTCAATCATAGGAAAGAGTTTGATTGCTGTTGATAGTCAATTATCCTGTTACTATTGTTCTTGGTTTGAATTTGTAATTTTTCTAGTGTCAAGACAAGTATTCATTTCAAAATCGTAAGGTGTTGTGATTGTCTCCATTTTTTGATTTCGAAAAGAAACTTGTTGATATCTGTCGCTTGAAAAGAAATTCAGATTTGTACATCAACTTTCTTTTTATCATTCATATACTAAGAAAGTCGAAAACAAATACATGCATGTGCATTTGCATTTAGACAGTCTAATTGGTTTGATTTAGGAAAGTGCATTTAGAGTGTGCTCTTTGCTCTTTGTGAAAGAATTCTGCATTTCTATCCTTAGTAGCTAGGATTTTCATTGCACAAAGAAGATAAAAAGATTGTTTATCATCTTAGATTGCATTTTAGGAATTACATCTACATCTCGCGGTGAACCTGAAAGGCAAACTTCATAAACAAGATCAACTATAAAATAAATTCAATGAATCTAACAACGCTTTGGAACCTAACGCACAACATTTAGAAGTCTAGGCTAGAGACATATTCTGGCGTCGTAAAGCCTGGTAACTGTTGTTCTCACTGATGGTTGGGTGATTACTCCACTTTGAGACGATAAGTGCCAGTACGGACTTGTGCTCCCACGTACCGTCGAGTATATTTTAGGAGACCACAATAGGCTTAATCCTTTATCCATAGGAAGCCGTGTCTGCCGCCCTATCGATCGCAATGCACTGAACACAACATTCGGGAAGATTGACTGCCGTACCGTAAAAAGTATTCTGCAGTTTTGCGATTGGTTTGGTAATCCCTCTACCTAGATTTCCAGAGCAGTCCCTTTCGTTCCTTTTCAGACTCTTTAACGGAAAAGGTCCATCTGAGCACTTGTCACTTCAGGCTCATTAAAAATCAAAGGAGACTAGAGTCATCTTTTGTTTTTTCTCGACTCTTAAAAATTGAAAAAACAAGTTGTGTCAAAGCGTCTAAAATTTATTTTAAACGGAATATTCATCACCCTTTCCTACGTTGATCTTGGGTTGAGAAAATGGAATCCACCAACCAAGGAATTCCCCTTGGAGGAAATCCTAGTCCCTTCTCCTCTTGGGGATATGTTGATGCGCCCCATCTGGCCACATTGTCGCTTCCAGGACTGACAATTGGCTTGCCTGTATGGCTCTTCTCAACCTCTGTCGTTCAAAACACCGCAATTCCTGAACAATCGAGTCAGCAACTAGACGAGTCCAGAGTTACCCACCAACCTTCTACTTCCTCTAATTCTTCTTCTCCTCCTTCCTCTTCACTTGATGGGGTTGGTAATGCCAAAAGTCAAGTACCTGAGAAGAAGAAGGAAAAGAAAAAGAAAGAGAAGAAGAAGAAGGAGCCAAAAGCGAAAGGGGGCAAACGAGCGTCGTCTAGCGAAAATCCACTCACTGCACCGACCAGGCCTAAATCGCCATGTGTCATTTGCAAAGGAGACCACTATCATAGAGATTGTCCTTGCATCCCTCGGATCTTAAGGGACTGGTCTCCTCATTTGCACAACCCGATGTCGTCAACCTCTGATGATCATGTTGAAAACACATCGTCGACTAGTGAAAGTGAAGCCCCAGGGCAAAAAGGAAAATATAGATTTCCTTGTAAACTGTGCGAAGGCGATCATGCCATCCACCGTTGTCCCTTCTTAGACGAGGCTAAAAGAGTTTTGGACGATCGTCCAGTTTCACCGTTACGACTTCCTCCCGGATATAAAAAACTCTTGCCGAGTCCGTCACTAGTTGAAAATCCAGCTGGCCCGCTCAAGTGGTCAGCTGAAGTATCTATCATTGAAGACAAACCATCTGAACCCATACCAGACGAAAGTCAAAAGGTCGAGGCGACAGTTGACCCGGTCTTGCCTTTAGAGGTTGCATCTTCAGATGATACAGTCATCGAAGAGAACAAGGATGACACCGTCCAAATTCTTTTCGTAAGCACAGACTCCAATGAACATGGGGGCAATTTACCCGTTCCTTTACTGCAGGAAGGAAGTTCATCAGAGTCATACTCAACCGTCTATTCGGTCCCACCTCCAAGCAACCTAGTTGTCTCCTTTGATTGGAATCAACTAGGCAGACCCCGTTTACTAGCTAGTGTACCATTCCGAATTATTGTTCAAATATATAGAATGGTTATGGCTGGTACCATCATAGATGAAGGGGATTCTGTGAGTATCCTTTCCTCAACTGCTTGGAAAGCGCTTGGTTCGCCATCGCTTTTGCCTAAGATGAGAAATCTAACAGGCTTTGATAAAGGAACCAGTCGACCGTTAGGGATCCTTCCCAATGTACCCATAACATTGAGAGGAAAAACTGTTCAAATGAACGTAATGGTAGTTCAAGGACCCCTGGATTATAATCTACTCCTTGGACGAGACTATATTTATTGCATGGGAGCAATTGTCTCCTCACTCTTTAGAGTAATGTGTTTTCCGCACGAAGGAAGAGTGGTCAAGCTCGTAGACCAACTTTCATTCCCCAGTTCACGCATAACAAATAGTCATATACCATCCCTGAATGGTCTTTTCACGCAAGAAATTTCTCAATTTCCAGTCCATCCGCCTGATGAGCGCGAGTAATTCGGGGGACATGACTGAAACCCAGGGGGCATGCATCCTGGCCTACTTCGGCAGGAAAACTTCCGGTATAGGTTAGGTTTCCACGAGAGTATATGACCTCCGTACTCCATTCCGAGATTGGAAGAGGGAGTTGGAATGGAATAAGATTCTCTTGTCAAAGTTATGTGGGTTGATGGGCATTTTCACTCACCTTTGTTTATTTCGATAAACATCACCGAAGAAGTGTTTTGTTTACGCCGTAAATAGAACAATCTTTGGTAACCTGTAAGAGGTAGACCTCTCCCGGTAAAACAAATGTTTTAACGGAAAGAAGAAGGGGTAACCTTGAAACTCTGCTTTATACCTGGGGGCATGCAAACCTTTTGGCATGCAAGCGAAGAGCGACTATTTATTTTTTAAATTTGTAGGTCCTCTAACCCTTTAAACTCGTAGGATTGGTCATTTCCTAACTTGCATAAAGAAAGGATGTGGGGCAAAACTCTAAAAGTTGTCGTTTTTATATGAGACATTCTTATCACACGACTGGATTAATCGAGCAGTTTTAGCGCGGACTTCATGCTCGTTAAAAAATAAACATAAGCAATGAGCACATGTTCCCCCAGAGTTTAAGCTCATTAAAAAATGAACCAATTTCCGGTAAATAACCATCGTGAATGTAATACTTCAGCCGTTAAAGCCTTGGTCGTGTTTGCACCATCACCTCAACTTTTGCATTGGCCGATCATTCACCTCCATTTGATTGTTTACCCATTTTGAGGAACAACTGCGAAGAGTGATCTCACTAGCCATCCTTGTAACACTGCCGTGATTGGAAAATTCCAAACCATACCTGGAATCAGTTGCTACCCATTTTATCACTCGTTCCTGAAAAGACGAGTCTCCTTTAAGCTCTTTTCAATTGACTCGTAAAATATGAAAAGATTGCCGAGCCATTGGCCTCTCCAGCTCGTTAAAGGGACCGGAAGTGCTATCCCTCCTCTAAATTTTAATCTTTTTGGACCTGAGGGATTATTACACAAAAAGATCGAGCGCTTGTTTTGTTCGGCTCGTTAAAAGTATCGAAAATTCATCCCTTCTGTATTGTTTTATATTTTTTTGGACTTAAGGGATTAGATGACGAAAAAGGAATTTTTGAGTCTCCTTTACGTTCCTTTTCAGACTCTCTAAAATTGAAAAGGACCGAGTTATCTTTGTCGTTAAAATTTTAATAGCGACAAACTTGTCTATAGACGAGAACGAGTTTCACTATCGCTAGGCTTGTTAAAACATAGCGATGGGTTTGCCCGAAGGGAAAATTATAGAACAAGCATATGTTATCCTCATCAAGCTTGATAAAAATAAAGAGGTACTGGTCAGCAATGACTGGGGAAAAATTGGGAAGAAAACTTGAAGAAACTTTGTTGGTAGCAAGTCGCTCTTGAACATGACACTTTCACTCTGCATCCAAGTCGGGTTGGGTTGTTTCATCCACCGGTCACATCACCATGGTCCCATCATACCATCCACATTTGGGGTTAATGCTACCAATCCATCACGTCAGTGTCGCCGATATGTTCAAGAGAAGTCATTCAGAGAATTCACCTGTGTCTCACCCACTACAATACATTTATACTCCATTCTTTCATGACCGCCACCCTGAACCTTATATCACCAGATCGTTTTCACCTCCATTAAAATCATTTGCTCCATTCTGTGTCATTGATGTGGGATTCATTAAGGCCCTCCTGTGACAGATCACTTCTTGTCGACATCAGCTCATTATCCAAGAAGTTGATCTAGGAACACCCCATTCAGTACTTTGAAGCTTGCATGCCTCAATGGCAAGTTTCTCACTTCCGGCGACAGGTTTACGTCAATGACCTTCGACCGAAAGATTTTGCGTGGTGTTCGACGCCAAGTCCTTTATTCACACCACGTGAATTGTACTGCAGTACCTTGAGGGTCATTATCATTATTGGTGATTCCTCTCGCGCTTGTTAACAGCTTATATTATTGGCTGGTAATCAGGCGATGTCTTTCCATGTTCGACTTCAGAACATCTCTCACATGGATAGACTTGTACTTCGAGTGAAGATCGAACGATATTGAAGACCCCGGATCTAGTTTCATCCATCCGGGCTGCGATATATATTCAGGAAAATAAAGACATCAAATGTACATCATTTCTGCACAGATAATCATCCAATCAAAGGGATGATGGCTCTATCAGAATCATCAGTCTACACTCAGACGATTGTTTGTCTTATGTACATGAAAATGAATTTATAAAGCTGAGCATGGGAATGCCCGCCTTAGCTAGATCATGAGAATATTATGAAGATAATGTATTGTATTGTATCTTATTACAGGTCTCCTCCCAGCTTGAAAGAACTTCAGATCCTCATAATAAAGCATTTCACCCGACATCAAAAGATTAACGACCTCATGCTTTAGGGGGCAACTGTTATAGACATTTTTGGGAACTACAACCCCAAGCATGAAATGTCCATAAACCAAGGGCTCGTAAGTCCTTAAAAGTTTTGTTCTAACCCCTAAAGGAATAAGGTCAACAGATTACAGCTTCTCCCAGAAGTTCTCCATGAAAAACTGCTCAGAATTGGTCAAAACAGGATCATTTTAGCTGCTCCACAGGCCAGGTGCATTGCATCTCACCTAAATACATTGTGTGGGTGTGTTGCATTTCAAAAAGCCCTTCTATGGGGTGCGATGGGCGAGAAATGACAAATGGAAGTGTCATTCCGCGAGGTGGAGAGGCAATGGAAGCTTCCAGAAACTTCTCCTGTGACACTTGCCTCTCTGAATTCGACCAAGGATGAGTAAGAGATCATCAATCTCCAAGTGGAAGCAAGAACTATCAGAGAGAAGACACTAATCAAATCATAAGCTGACTCATCTCCATTACAGATATCTATATATGGATCCCTCATCCCAGAGATCCAGGGGCTGGAATTTTGCATATTGTAAGGAATTGTTGTTGGTTTCTTGAGACAAACATCAGATTGTTGGGTGATCTAAGCTTTGTATGAGGTGAAGAGGGGCTTCCTTGCTGAGAGGTTGATGCTGGGTCAGAACAACTGGTTGTAACTCCTCTTGGCTCTTTCTTGTTTATCAATAAAAGCTATTCAAGTTTTCCTCCATACTCTTGTGTCATTTATGTTTGCTGCATTTGTATGGTCAATTTACATCTGATCCTAGATTTTTTATGATTATAGATCCATGTTCTTGTATAGTGCTATGCTACTGTGATCTTACAGGTACTCTGTGAAGCTGGGCGCGCAAGGGAACAAGTAGCAAAAGACTATCAAGGAAGAGAGGAATCGAACCAGGAGATTAGCGCAAGACAGAGGTTGGTCTTCTTTGTTCCTCTCTATCTATACTTCATAAAGGAAAAACGAAAGTAGCTTTACTTTGTTTGTTTCTAAGGCAGCTATCACACCTTAGTGGGATAAGCAGTTCTGAGTAGACACTTTTCCCTGTAACACTCCTCATGGCCTGATCATAGGAAGCCTTGATGATCTCGAGTATTGAGTTATGGTCGCAAGTTGGTGTCCAATTGATTTTATTTGATAGATGAGCTTGCATTCCCAGCTACAAATATGTCTTTCTTCATGATTCCCTTTTGCATATCCTACCTCGTCATCATATCATGGTGTCAGAGGGTACCTACATCTGCAATTCACTCATGTCGAGATGATATCAGTCTGAAAACCCCTAGTCTAAGATAGAGCATTTGGATCCGTAAACTAGGCTGAGACTGGGTGATAGGTAGGGGGAGAGGGATGAGTGAATACGCAATTACGTATTTCAAGTGGCCAAGGGTCAGGGTTGATCACAGAGACTCCACAATGTGTAGCTTAGGCTAGACTAAGGGAAAAATTTTCGCAGTCCAGACTGAGGAAAAATTTGCGCAGTCTAGACTGAGGGAAACATTTACGTAGTCCAGACTGAGGCAAGGGGGACTGGGAAAATACACAACTGCATAGTTTATAGGCTCAGGGAGAGATCTTGATTCTTGTGCTTGCGTAATGCACAGTTCAGGTCAGGCTAGGAGGAATGATTGCGCAATCCTGAAGGCCAAGACAAGGCCTTGAGCATAGGAACTGCCCAATGCAACAACCCGAAGAGGCAGGGAATTTTCATTGCATAGTGACAAGATGGAAGGTCCCACCTCTAGGTCTAGAACTGCATAGTGCACAGTCTAGGGAGGTTGGGTGAAGTCAAGTTGTTGGTCAAAAAGTCTCTTTAGAAATGGTCAAGTGTTAGACTAGTGAGACTAGTGTGTGAGGTGATAAAGTTTTGACTGTGATCTCACACTTATAATACTTGAAGAAACAAAAAAATAGATCACCCATGACACATAAAAAATGCATTTACCTCCATGTAGAAACCTTATCACCAGTTACAACAAGTGTGACATTTAAGATACACTTTGTGACGACTGTGATGACACTTGTGCGACAATGCTCAAAACTTTGTGAATGAGTGCGAGATATGTTTGATTGGTTAGAACAACTCATAGAAAAAAATATAGACTCTCAAAACCATTAGAACATGCTTCTACACATTGTGTGAAACCAATCATGTGAAAAGACAACAATATGCCCAACTTGCAAAGGGGAGAAAAACACTTCAACAAAGTACATGAAATGAGTTTCAGTGTTTGTGACAACAATGTGCAAGACCAAGGAAGGCTTCGAAATTGAGTGTAAGACAAAAATTTGGAGAGTGTTTTAGCAGCTACACCACCCCCTTAATCTAAAGGGATGTTGGTGAGTCCAAGCATCATTTTGAATCTTTCAAACTTTTCCCTTCCAAGAGCTTTGGTGAAGATATCTGCAATTTTCTCATTTGTGGAATAATTTCATAGGTGGATTGTTTTGGCCACAAAATGATGTCGAATCAAATGGTATTTTGTTTTGATGTGCTTCTTTTTATTATGGAACTTTGGGTTCTTGGCCAACTTTATTGCATAATTATTGTCAATCAAAATAGGAGTTGAATGCACTTGTTTCTCCTGCAAATCTTCTAGAACTTTCTTGAGCCACACAATTTCCTTTGTTTCTTAAACTATTGCCACATATTCTGCCTCAGTTGTGGAATCTGCTGGAATTGATTGTTTGCATGACCTATAGGAGACAATTCTTTATCCAAGTATCATAACATAACTTTATGTAGATACTCCAGTTTCTTTATCTCCATCAAAATCTGAATCAGAGTATCCAATCAAGCTGATGTCATCCACCTATGTATACTTAAGTCCAAAGTCTTGCATTCCCTTCAAGTAATTTAGAACTCTTTTTGTAGCAGACAAATGACCCTCATAAGGTTTTTTCATAAACTTGGAGAGGATTCCAACAACAAAGGAAATGTCTGGTCTAGTAGTAGTAAGGTAGTTGAGACTTCCTACGAGTTGTATATACTTCATTGCATCCTCAAATTCTTCCCCTTCAGTGGATGTGAGCTTTAATTTCTGTTCCATTGGAGTAGTCAAAGGATTGCAATTAACCATGCCAAAATTGTTCAACAAATATCCATTGTACTTCTTCTGAGAGAGGAATATAAACTTTGGATGTTGAGTTACTTCAATACCAAGATAGTACTGAACATAGCCCAAATCTCTCATTTCAAAACATTTCCTCAGTTCTTTCTTTATGGATGCAATGTAGTTCTCATTTTTCCCTATTATCAGAAGATCATCTACATATAACACAAGGTATACAACTATTTTTCTAACTTTCTTGAAAAACAAATTTGATTCATTAAGATCATACTGTTTGAAATCGAGTTTTAGAAGATGCTCAATTAAATTCTCATACCAGGCTCACGATTCTTGCTTTAAGACATACAACGATTTTGCAAGCTTGCATACTTTATTTTCCTGAACCTTCACAATAAATCCTTTTGGTTGGGACATAAAAACATTCTCTTTTAGATATCCATTCAAGAAAGCATCTTTTACATCCATTTGATGGAATTTCCAGTCGTTCTGAGCTGATAAGGCAAAGAGTGTATAGATGGTAGCCCATTTTGCTGTGGGGTAAAAAGTTTCCTCATAATCGATCCCTTCCTTTTGTGCAAAACCTTTTTCCACAAGCCTGGATTTGTTCTTTTCAAGTGAGCCATCTGATTTATACTTGTTTTTGAAGACCCACTTGTAGCCAATTGGTTTGGTTCCCAATGGAGGATCAACCAAATTCTAGGTTCCATTCTTTATCAAAACATCATATCCTTTCTGCATCATTTCTTTCCATTTACCATGAGAAGCAAATTATTTGAATTTGCTTCAAAATATGTACAAAAATTCAGTTCACAATCATAAGAAACATCCAAATCAATAGGTGAATCAAAATTGCCTACATCACTTCCATTCTGTCTGGTTGACCTTCTTGTTCCTATCTTTCCAACCTCATCAGGGCGAACACTTTCAAGTGTCTTTGTCAGCCATTTTTGAGGACCTTTCTAAGATGGACCAGGTAGCTCAGTTGACTAAAATGGGGTTGAATCAAAATTTAGTTTCCTAATTCTATCAATCACATCACTTAAAGTGTCATCTTTATTGGTGGATGGAGCTTCATGCGAGGGAGATAGTGCTTCAAAGGAAGATTCCAAAAATTGAACTAGTATATGGATTCCCCCTTCAAGATGTATATTCTCATTATCAAACTCTTGAAAATAATTTTCATGTATGAATCTATCCAAGCGATCAAGCTTACGCTCAACAACATTTTCAGTCTTGGAAAACTCAAGAAAGATCACATCTCCAGATATTATAAACTTTTTATACACTTCATCATAGAGACTGTATGCTTTGGAGGTGTTTCAATACCCAAAGAAGATACATTTGTGACTCCTTTCACCGATTTTGTTTCTTTGTTCCTTAGGTATCAAGGCATAACATGTGGAACCAAAAACCTTGAGATACCTCACCGAAGGAATGTGGCCATACCACATTTCATAGGGAGTCTTATTTTTGATAGCATTAGATGGACACCTATTCTTTATATACATAGCACATAGAACTACATCAACACCAAACATAAACTTAAAATTCTTGAAAAACATCATCGAACATACCATATTTTAAATTATCCTATTCATTCTTTTAGCTACTCCGTTCTGTTGGGGATTATAAGGCACATTTGTTTAGTGTTTGATCCCATGCTGGCAAAGATAGTTTTAAAATTCATTTGATATATATTATTTTATATTATCAGTACAAATAGATCCAATATGAGATTGTGCATCATTTTAAATCCATGCATGAAAGTTATTGAATGTTTCAAAAGCTTCAGATTTGTTCTTCAATAAATAAGCCCAACACAGTCTGGTGTAGTCATCAATAAATGTCATCATATATTTATTAACATTTGCATAAGGAACAATAATTGGTCCACATAAATAAGAATGAATGATTTCAAGTTTTCTATGTGCTCTGGAATGAGAATCATGAAACGATTGTTTGCTGTGCTTTCCTAAGATACACAGTTTCCTAGGAATTGTAGGTAAACTAGTAACACAATTTTCTTCAACAAATGAAGGTTGTCATAGTTCAAGTGTCTAAATATAGCATGCCATAAAAGAATTGATGGAAATGTACCTTCATCATAGTGAGAACTGTATGAAAAGTTATGTGCACGAGCAGAGGTTCCTTGCAACTTCAAAAGTCTTTCTTCTTCTATCCCAATCATGACAAGTGAGTGATCTGATTCTTTTCTGACCTCAACCTTGCCATCAAATATATGAATGGAGTGTCCTTACTGGTGGATGTGGATCAAAGACAACAAGTTTCTCCTCAAATCTGAGACAATAAAACATCATGTAGAATAAAGTCTGGAAGACCAGGTAGTTTGAGCTTGATGGTGCCAAGCCCTGATAGCTTGAGTTTTGACTTGTTTGCAAAGTATACTGCTCCATCAACATTGTCAGTGAATTCTTCAAAGAAATATCTCTTGAAAGTCATGTGGAAATTTGCTCTTGAATAGTGAAACCATGCATATTTCCATGAAGAAAGTGAAGCATTGAATAAGTCTTTAGTTACTCCAATGTTGCAATGTGCCATAACATAATGAGTAGACTCACATGATTTTCCTTTCCCTTTGTTAGGTGTTTTACCTTTTCCTTCATTTCTTTGCTGCTCAATTTTTTCCCAAGGAATCTTACATGTAGAAGCATCATGTCTATCTCTACTGCATTGTATGCAATGAAGATCAAACATTTCTCCTTGGAAATGTATGCCCCCCTTCCTCTAAAATTCTCCATTCCTCTTCCTCTTCAACCACCTCTTGCTCTAGAAAATATTGTGCATGATTATTCTCTTTCTGAGTAAGGCACACAACTTCTTTAGAAGGATGAGCAACTTTCTTCTTCCTAAAAGCCTTCTCTCTTTCAGCAAACTTCGTCTCAAGGGAGTGAAACATAATCTCCTTAAGTTTTCCACCTGCTTGCAATGAATCAAGATAATGTGAATAAGTGGGATGTAGTGCCTTGACATAAGCTATGGGAGGAATATCTATTTAAACACTAGTTGATTTTCTATCATGCATAATCGATCGTACTTCTGACTCTAAGGCAAGAGGATCATCGTTTTTCAACTCAAGATTGAACAACTTGATCATCAATTGAACAACTTCAAGTTCAAAGTGGGAGTCATACAATTCCTTCAACTTATTTAAGGCTTCAAAGGCATTTGAAAATGGAGAGATATTTCGACTCACCTCTTCATTTACTGATGCTGAAATCAAGGCATAGGCCTTGTTGTTCTTGGTTTCCCAAATAACCAACTCTTTATTTGAAATGGGATTTTCAGGTGCATTGTCTCATTCGCCTTCACAAACCCCTTTCCATAAGTGATTGAAAATAAAAGTGTTCTTTATCTTCCTCGACCAGTCATGGTAGTTCTCTTTGGCAGTGAGAACTACTCCCTCTATGGAGATGAGTGAATGCATTCTTAAAAAGACTATCTTCTATCGATTCAAAATCACAACCTTTCTTGATGTTTTATATTTAATTATATGGATGGAAAAAAAACTTCACAATAATGCTTTAATGTGGCATATATAACATGTCACCTCTCCTTCATAAATTAATGTTCCACCTAATATTCTCTTATCACTCCATAAAATATATATATGTCATGAAATTCATAAAAACGTAAGTTCACACATTAATACCAAACCTTTTTAAAAACGCCCAACGCACTTCATGTCACTCATACCATATAATTTATCATTTCACTACAACCTTTTAAAAATACATTAACAAACAACACAATTCGATCTTAAAAACACCATTCAATATTGTTTTACCACATACAATGTACAATTTAGGCACATAAATAACTCAATGCACATTCCAAACAACTGATCTTCATTGCATCATTCAACATTGGATATAGAATTCACATGCATGGTTTAGATGCAACAAGCACTCACTAGTCAATGTGACCAAGCAATGCCATTCGTGCATAATAGCTCGACTTCCATTATGGTCACCTCTCCTCAACTTGATTTAGGTCCTCTTTCCTCTTACAACAGTCTCGACACCAGCCCATTCAATGCAAGGAAATAAAATTTTAATTATTAAAAAACATGAATGAGGCTCCTTCAAATGCATCGATTTCCATGTTTGATGAAGTTTAACTTGCAGTCCTGGAGAAAAAGAGATAGCTCATTCTTCAGCAAAGGAATATGACCCTTCAATAGAGGAATGAAACCCTTCTTGATCTGAGCTTGGTTACCATACATGACTTAAAAAAAAAGGCTCATGCATCATCATTTCAATGCAAAAATATATCGGCCTCAATGTACAAATAATGTTCACTCAATTGGGACAGAGGATAATGGCAGATATTTGACAGAGAAAACTACCAGAGAATAGTGGCAGTACATAGGAGTTATAGGGCGGGAAATACTAAAAATGGGGACTGACTCTGATACCATGTCAGGCCAGGAGTAACTCCATGAATTGAACTGTTTCATTTTCATTAAGAAATAATATGACTATATATAAGGAGAGGGATACTATTCAGTTTCATCTCCCAATATCTCTTCATCTTCCAATTTATCTTATTGTTCTATTTACAATATTTACATAGGAATCCTAATCCAAAAGATTAGGTGTTCAACATACATTTAGTACTATATACATGATAAAGCAATCATTTAATTAATTTGTAACATATGGATGCTATATGTACAATTAATAATGTTTAGTACATTAACCAATACTCCTTTTTTTATGTTGTATATTATTAGGTGAATTTTTGTTACCACCATTAAATGTTTTACCTTGTACATACTGAGATTTACATTCCATTATGAAAGATATTGGAATGGAGTATCGAGTTATTCATGGATGTCCTAATGATTATATTCTCTATTATAAGGAAAATGCATCGAAAGAAAAATGTCCAAAATGTGATGAGAGTAGATATCAACTCGATAAAGTAACAAAAAAGGTGTCTCAGAAGGTTCTTCGTTATATTCCCATAATTCCATGTATGTGACAATTGTTAAGGTGCAAAATCATAATAGAACTCATGGTTTACCATGTAATGAATAAAAGTGAAGATGGTGTTCTTCAAATGCTTGCAAATGGATATGCATTTAGGAATATAGAGGAAAAATGGCCAAAGTTTAAAAGAGAAGCTTGTAATATTAGCCTTTCATTAGCAGCTGACGGTGTCAATCCATTTGGAGAGACCATATCTTTTTACTCAATGTGGCATGTTTTTGTTATCAACAATAACATTCCTCCGTGGATGTCAATAAAGAGGGAGAACATAATGTTGACAATGATTGTTCTAGGTATTAATTTATTTAGAATAATTTTTTAACACAATAACATCTCATTTGTCTTGTTTATTTCATAATTATGTCTTATATTTTTTATTTACTCATATATGTTCAATTATTCCATTGGCAACAAGTACCGAAGTTTCACATATGATTGAATTCTGACCATCATTGTTTTGGGGGAACTTGTGTATTTTCCAACACACAAGAAGGATTAATTCAAATGAGTAAAGGGTGACAAAGATTTATCGAACTCCAAATCTTTAGTTAACCACCCTTTATTTCTACTTGGTAAACCACTACATAGAATAAAGAATTAGTGGGATTAATTTCTCTTCATAACTCCTGTAAACAAAATAGTTATCTCTTTTTATCTTGATGAGCCCACATTATGTCACAATTAACATCTCCCACATAAAATTAAATAGTAAAATAATTTCTCAAGCTCGTGTATCCTTATATTGGGTTGAAGAGGAAGAAGTCATGGGTATGACCACTGGAGGCCAAGTTTTGTAGCTATTTCATCTTTGTGTTCATTTTTTTTTTTTTTTTTCAAAAAAATTGCAAAACGAAAAAGAAAATATATATATATATATATAGAAAAGAAAAAAGGAAGCATGAAAAGTGGGATTCTTTAAATTCATATTTTGTAAGGCTTTTATATTTTGTTGTAAGCCTAATGTCATAGGCTCGAAGTCATTGTGAATATTCATATGTATTATAAAAGGTGGGCCAACCCACATACACATAAAGCGGTAGAAGGGGAATAAAGAGCATGAAACTCTCCAAGTGCATCACAACAAGTCTAATCAAGGAACACCTATAATATAGTCTGATGGCACGAAGTGAACAAGAGTTATGGAAGGTAGTGCCCTTGAGGGGTGGTTTCAAGAAATAGTCATTTATGGGATCAACGACTCTGATCTAGCCCAACACCACTCCAAGGTGAAACCTCTTACCAGCCAAGGTTCCCCTGAGGCTGGTAAGTGGGTTCCATGGATCTTACCGATGTAAGAAAGTGAGCCAACTATCCCTCATCATCATCCATCCATCTCACCCTTATCCATCCATGTCACCTCCCTGCTCCCATGTCACCCGACACCTCATTCGTCCATGCCTTTTTGTTTATATTTTCATAACTCTAATTTTTTACCGCTCTATCATCCGAAAAACCCCCTTTTCACTCTAGTTTCTAGTTTTAATTGTAGCGAATTGGTCACAAATAATATAGGTTATCATAGACCCTGGTTATCCTCCTTTTGTATCAAATGAAAAAATTTAAATTGGCCAAAAAAGTTTCTTTACCCAAGTCATCTACTCATATACCTTTAATGGACATGGAAAGGGAAATTTTCGATTTTGTTTGTCACCTAAATCTAATGGAATTTCATCAAAACTTGTTAATTAGTCAAACTAAGTTAGAAATATCACCATGGGTAGTAAAATCTAGTCTTGGTGCTGAAACTATCCCCCACACATACCCTTTCCTTGAATTTATTAGTTGGCTTACCTCATCCTTATATCCCTAGAAGTTTTATGTCATGAACTCAATGAGTGAAAATATTTTACATATCTCCTCTTTGTTAATCCGTCAAGACTTATATTTCCCACATTCAGACATTTAAATGAAATTCACTGATGAATCCATTTTTCTTGTGTATCACATCCTTTCTACAAAGGATACAAACAAACTATCTTGTCTCATTTTTCCTCCCAGTGCCGTGCTTTCTCCAGAGTCTACAAAGTTCCATATAACTTGTTTTTATGAGAATGTAAAGTTAATTTTGTCTCTGATTATGGGTGTTCTGGGAAGAAATGATACCTCAGTCATCAATTGTCAAGCCCTAGGGTTTTTCCATCTGATGATGTAACCTAATGTTGTGTTGGATATTCCTACTTATTGGGAGCATTCCATTAACCTACAACTTCTAAATTTCAACATTTCTGGATGCTTTAGGTTCCCCTCTTTAATGGTTTACCTCTTTCTATATGAACATGTGGATCAGTTTATGGATTTAGGTTTGAACATTATTGATTCAAATAAGCAAAAACAAACTATTGTGAATTGGACTGACATTGTCAGATGCAAAGAAAATAATGAAGGTTTCTCCTACTATATTTCTGTTTTCATGTTAGTAGTGTACAAAATTATAAATAACATATGCACTCCCATAATTATGCTAGAGGCTCAATCTTTGTTACATTTGAGTAGAGACCTCAAGGTTTGTGATTGGTATTTATTTGAAGAACATGTAGAGATAAGGTCAATACCACCATCAATCTTCCTATTTTTGTGCCAATGACGATTTTTTCATTAGAACTCATTAGGTAGAGTTTGAATATCAACCAAGTCCACTTTGTCCCAGTGAGAAACAGGTTTTTGTTCAAGATTCTAAGAACAATAGGCCCATTCATTATAAATGACATGAAAGTTGTAGAAGAGATTGAGAGGATGATGCAAGACATGAATTTTCAATAGGCAGAGAGATGGAACAATGATCCACACCAAATAATTTCTAAAAGGAGGCTAGAAATATCATGTGCTCCATACATTCATGAAGTGAGACCATAAATAGAAAAATTAGAAAATCACAGTATGGTGGAGACACATCAAGGTGTGGATGTGGAAACACCTTTACGTACAGAGAAGAAATTGAAGAGAAATGCTATAGATATCATGGACATTGATGGGGAAGTTCTCAGACCAACAAGAAAGAAAAAAATTAGAGAGGAGAGATAGAGTTTTCACAGCTGATAGAGAGGCCGTCAATCGAGGTTGGATTCTAGCAGAAATTGGGAGGTATAAGTTGTGCACCCCCATCTCCAATCCCCAACGAAGAGGATTGATCTTCCTTAAATACTTTGAAGGAGATATTTCAACAAATTGAAGAGAAGAATGATAAGGTGAAAAGTAATGTCATGACACAATTATAAGTTTAATAAATCTCTGGCTATCAGAGCAGGCTCCTCTTAACGATGGATCTTGAGAGGAACCAGTTGAAATTATATTTTACTCATCCAGTCTCCCAGTCCATTTCTTTTGGTATGGATTTCAGGACTGTGAATATTTCTATCAATACCAAATATATTCCACTACTAGACAAAATAAATTCGTACAGGCAAATAGGAGAGATAATTTACAATGGCCTCAGTAAAACTTCCTTAGAAGAAAGTAAATCATAAGAAATTATGGGAAAAGTGATAGATCACTTGAAGCTTGAAAAAGAAAATTCCAGAGCTCTTCGTTGAAAATAGCAACAAGAAATGTTAAAATAGAATCCAAAAATTCCAATTTAATTTTTCCTCGAATTAAATTGTGAATTAAAATTGTAATTCTTTTCTCATAGCAACTTGTAATAGTTAACTAAGTTAAGTTGAATTAGTTAACGTAGGAATTTTGAGTTGGAAGTCTTTTGGAAGTCATGTATATGTTCTCCCTAAGCTTTAGGGGTCCAGGATGAGTTTAATTGAGAGTTGTAATTAGATAACTTAGTTTACTGAGTTATGTTAAGTTAAATTAGTTCTAAGTGTTTCTGGAAATAATAAAGGATTAGCAGTCAGTCAGTGCAATGGTGCATCCACAAGTGTTACTATAGTTAACTGAATATTCCCTCATCAGAAACTCATGCATATCGATTATGAGAAAGACCCAGTTGAGACCAGAGTGCAAGGACATTGTACTATCAGTTGTATGATTTACTAAGTTGTATAGATCATGCATGCAATCAGGAACTGGACCTAGTTTGGATTCCGCAGTTTTGGAAGCAATGGATTCCCATTAATATGGGCTATTCAGCCATAGGATTTGCGTAATTAATCAGGGGCTTGGAGAGTAGTATAAGAGGCTAGATGTTGGCTTGAGCTTGCTTGTGAGCAGGGAGATTGATCATACTGAGTGATGGGATTGTTCTTGTAAGAACAAGCATTGTATTATCATCTTGATTTATGATTTAATGCAATATAGATAGCAGGGGTTTTGAGCTACGGATTTCCTTGGATACATATTGCCTTATGTGCCATTGATATTCTTCCTCTTGCTGATTATTCTTTTCATCGATATTTATGGGATTCCATTGTAAAGAGTAGAGTAGATTCTTGTCTTGTGTTTTAGGAAATTACATGAGCTGCTGAATCTACAGGAAAATCTACATGGTATTAGAGCTGAGAACAATATACTAGAGAATATTTCGAAGTTCTTGTTTAGGGTTATAGGTGAAATTTGAATTTGCATTTCATACTTCAGGATCGACTGATGGTGTTCTACGATTTGCAGCTTGAGTATGCCGTGGATGGAAGCTCAAATTATATAGACTGGAAGGACAAGATGGAGGCCATGTTGGAGGATAATGGCTTGAAGGAATTCATTGATAAGGGCATTCCTAAGCCGCTTTCATTAGATGCTTATAATATGGCCGAATGGAAGAAATGTCTGGCAAGGGCGAGGCAGATAATCCTTGAGGGAGTTCTAGACCACATTGTCTCAAGTCTCCATGGGAAGGAAACTCTGCATGCTATGTGGAAAGCATTGAAGGGCCTTTTCCAGAGCAACAATAACCATAGGAGGTTGGCACTGAAAGATAAACTTCGAAAAATGAAGATGGAGGCGAGCGAATCAATTCAAAATTACTTGACCAAGTTGACTCATTGTCAGGATGAACTTGGAAGTGTTGGAATCACTCTTGCTGAGGATGATATGGTGAGACTAGCACTTTTAAGACTCCCAAAGAGTTGGCATAGTTATCAGGACTCTGCCAATGGGAGGGAGAAGCTGCTAGATTGGGAACGAATGTGGTCGGATTTGGTAAAAGAGAAGCTTCGACGGAACACGAAAGATGGGACCTGTTCCAAGGAAGTGGAAGAGGATTTTTCCTTAGCGAGTAAGGCAAAGAATGCCAAGGGAAAGAAGTCCCAAGGTGAGTAGGGTGGAAAGAAGATGGAATTGACAAAAATAAAGTGTTTTCAATGTCACGAGCATGGGCACTATACCAAGAAATGCCCACAAAAGAAAGCAAGCAAGAAGGAGTCTGCAGTAGTGGCAGCAGGTGAAGATCTAGCTTCACAATTCGAACTCGATTTAAATCTTATTGCATGCATGGCAACATTGTCATGGGAGGCATGTGGTACTTTGAAAACGGTGCCTCATTTCATATGACGGGGAACAAATATATCTTTAGTGATCTTGAGGAGAAAGACCTCAAGAAGAGCATAGAGTTTGGAGATGAAGGGAGGTATAGAGCTACCAGAATCGGTATAGTTACCTTTCAGAGGGAGTCTAGTTCCCCTCTCAGGATCATGGATGTGATGTATGTTCTAGGACTAAAGAAGAATCTTGTTTCAGTCATGGTATTGGAAGACCATGGCTATGATGTGGTTTTTAGTAAGGGAAAGGTTTTCCTTAGACACATTGCCATGGGACAAATGAAACAGATTGGTGTGCTAGCCAAGAACTTGTATGCACTTGAGGTAAAAGATGCATGCAAAGCCTTGAGGAGCAAGGAAAAGGTTAAAGACTTGGTGTTTGAGAGGGAGAGTAAATTACCTCTCAACATGCAACCCCAGAAGAAGCCTCATAAGTAGCTTCAGGAAGTTGTGGAGCAAACAAAACTAGAGAAGTTGAGAGGAGACTGAGTGGAGGCATTCAATCATGCAGAGACCTCCAGTAGGGGGAAATTTTGAGTCAAGTGGGTAGAGGAAGCACATGTAGCCATACCTCCAGGTGTGAGATGGGGTGATTGGTGAGCACCAGTATTGCAGCAATAATGCTGCAACTCCTGGGCTTCCTACTTTACTTTTATCAACCCGGTAGTTCGTAACAAACTTGGAAGTGACGATGTTGTATGCACAAGTACTATTTCTTACTGCAGGCTGTCATTTGGTTAGTTGGCGCAAGATCACTAGCAGCTCAAGCCAGCTTCTATGGATTCCAGAAGAAGCTCTATATGTGATGAAAGAAAGGAAAGCTTACTCTACAAAGGCTACTCTACTTGCAGAAAGGAAAAGAAGACTGAAATGTAAAGTAAACCTAACAAACCCTACTTAACCAACTAATCCTACATTTGCAGAAAGAGAGATGAAAAACCATGAAATGGATGCCATTACCTACTCAGGAAGTAAACAACACCTACTCAAGCTATTTCTAGAAGTAAATGAGCGAAAAACATCTTTTTGGATTTTTGTGTATTTTTATTTGAAATTGTCATGCATGTAATTTATTTGATTGTGAATGTGGCAGGGATTAGGCGGCGATGGAGGGCGGCTTTGGGATTTGAAGAGGTGTAGGATGGTGTGGATGGGTCTTAGGAGGTCTCAGTGTTGGCATTATGAGACAAGTGTTGTCCTTGATGGCAAATCACACAGATGACAAATCATAGTGCAGAAGGTCAGCAGCAAGGAATTGATGATCAAACTACAAGTATGAAGAGAAAATACATATACGCAGGTTCATTGTGACCAAGCCGCGTATACATGCTGGGTAGACGTTACAAAGGCGCGTATACGTATACACACACTTTCATGCAAGGAAAAGCGCGTATATGTTGGAGAACTTACTTTTGGTCCGTGGTAGTTAGTCCTTGGTATTTTAACCTATGGTTTTGGACCATGGTGTCTCGTCAGAAGTGTTGATCCTGTTAGCGCTTGAAATTTCACCTCAGGCTGAGAAAGGTAAACCTCAAGGCAACATCAAACCATTTAGCCTCGTAGCTAGCCCTATGGGGCAGGAGAAGGCTCTCTCCGGTCTATCTCGTAAAATATTCAATAGATGAGATGACCAATAAGGTAACACTGATATTAGGCTAGTAAACTGATCAAAGAGTTTGATTTGGGGTTTTTTGGGTTTTTGGTGGCAAATTGAGGAGAGGGCAATTTTGGGTGCGGGGATTGGACACAGTTTCTGCAGGGGGTTCCTTGGGGCGAGGTAGGAGACAGTGTTGATGCCTTTGATTGAGGTGGATGGTCAGGAATGAAAGGTGAAGAGCTAAAGAGAGCAAACAATAACTTTGAATTCTCTTTAGACAGTAGAAAACATTGAAATTAAACAAACTTAAAAGCAGAGCATGGCAAGCATGAATTCTTACTTTAACACTTCATTTGTTTAATGTGCAGAAGTAAAAGAAAGGAAATGAGTCACATAACAATCTTAAAAGTACATTGAGAAACACACCATTAACACATGATTCCACAAGAATCCCAAAGAGGACTGCAAAACCCTGGTCTTCCTTAGCCAAAAATTGCAGAGATACAGTGAATAATACAATGATAGCTTCTCCCTCAAGAGTCCAACCATGAAAATGAGCAAGAAAGTACATAATATAGATCATCTAACCTCTTTCCCTGCCTCCATGGGTCGAGCTCACTATCCTAGGAGCTGTTTCAACCACTTCTAAACTAAGCACTACAAACTAGGCAGTCAAAACAACTTGCCTCTATAAGTTAGGAAACCAATTCATTCATTTAATTTTCACCTTTTTCATGAATGAATCTTCTAGAAGAGGTACATAAGAGTAAAAGTGTCAATAAAGTAAATTAATTACATCAAATAGGATAATAATCCACCCCAAAAAGTCAAACAGGGTCAAACTGCGTTTTTCTGAGCTGTACACTGAAATCTGGAGAAGTTTGCCTGACGGGTCGCGCGCCTTTGGGACCACATTTTGGGCACTTCCAGGTGGCCAAATTGAGCAAGAGTAGGCTTGTTGGAAAGGTCCGTGAGTCTACTTTCCAACCCAACTGGAATTTCTGAATTTGGTGGTCATTTACCCCTCCAAAATTGCAATCTCCCAAGACTGCTTTCTGTCACTCAAAAATGTGGCAGAAAGTCATTTTTTGCTTGTTTTTTGACTTTCTGGAGGCCCAAAACTTCATAAAATCTCAAGTCCATTGATGAGCATATGTAACTTCTCATGAAAAATCTGGAAATGCTAAGTTTTTGCAAAATGGAGTTGCCAGGATGAAGGGTCGCGCGGGGGGTGAGACCCGTTAATGGAGAAAACTTGTAAATTGCCTGAAAAAACCAAAATTTACCAAAAATGCTCAAAATTTCTTGGGATTTGTGCTGTGGCTAGGCTATTTAGTACCTTGGTCCTTCAGTGAAGCCTCGGCCAAGATATGGAGGGGATCGGGCCTCTTTCTCCTTTTTTGTGCCTTGGCCATCTGCCTTTGGAACATCTTCATCTTTGCCTTGCACACGTGCATTCTCGCCCAATAATGGTTCTTCATGTTTCTTAACAATTTTTTATCTTGGTTGGCCTTAGCAAACAGCCTCTCCAAGTGAGCATTGAGCTGGATAAGCATGGACTCTCGCTCAGCGGGCAATAGATCACCTTGTCTTCTCCGGTTCAAATTGCGGTCACTACGAATCCTCCACAACTCATCAAGAGCTTGTTCATCCTCCAACTGTTTATTGCGCTACTCCAGGTATGAGATTGTCCATTGTGACCCCTCTAATCTCCTCTGCAATGCATCATTTTCAGCTCTAAGGTGCTGAATGATCTCCTTCGACTCTAGGCTAGGAGAACTAACGTCAAGATCAATAAGCTCGATAGCTGGAACACCTGATGGCCCCTCATCAATCTTGGGCTGCTTGCCCCTCTGTGCTGCCTGTGCTGCTGAAGAAAGTGAGGCCCCTTCCACCTGATGTGGAGATAACACTCGTTGAGTCAATGAAGAAGGTGAGACCCCTTCCACATGCTGTGGAGAAAGTACTCGCCGAGCTGCTGCAAATAAGGCCCTTTGGCCTCTCTGATAAGTGACAAGCAGAGGAGAGCTGACATGGCTAGTCCCGGGGATATCATGCTGTTGTGATGGTCCTCCCTCCTCATGAAAAATCTCAGGATGTGAAAGGGATAACCTTGAGAGCAGCAAAACAAAACCCTATCTCTACTTGCATTTTGACCTTTTTAAGCACAATACACATGAATTTCCCATTTCATCTTGATGGCATTTGACACATCTTCCATGCTCATTTTTTCTTTACCAAGAAAAATCACCATGATTTAGAGGCCTACCTGAAGAAATTTAGGAGAAAGAAGTTGATTTTTGGCTCACTAGAAAATTTCTGTGGAGAAATCCCCAACGGGTCGCGCCAGTGTAATTTTTGCACTGGCAAATGTGTCCTGATGGGTCGCGCGCCTTCAACGGGTTGCGCGCTTTTGCAGGAGGCTTTTGGAGGCCTTCCCGGTGTCAGAATTAGGTGCAGGATAGCTCGTTGGAAATTTCTTTGAGTCTACTTTTCAACCCAACTATAATTTTTCAATTTGGAGTTGATTTGTCCTATCAAAAATCAAATCTCCCAAGACTGGTCAAAAAGTGCCAAATGAGGCTACCTCAAGGAAGAGTGCTGTTGCAGTCAACTTTTGAATGCATTCCTCAACCCCAAATTGAGCTTATGATAGCTCATTGGAAAAATATTTGTGTCTAGTTATCATTTTACCTATCAAGCAAATCATTTGGCCAACCAAGCTAGGAGAAAACATGATTTTTCCAAGGTCACTTCAGAGGTGTCTTTGATTCTCCTGAGCCAACGGTATTCTTGACATTTCTCTCAAACCATGACACCTGTGTAAAAAGTGAAGGAGGTTTTTCTTCCTTGGCATGTTTTAAACAAAAACCTCTCTCAGTTTTCCAAAATTCATCTTTGATTTCTCTGAAACAGCTTTTGAGTGAAACTTATCCCGATGTGTGAAACAAGGAATTTTGTCGAAATGAAGGGGATAAGGGGCTTCTAAATTCTTGGGGAAATTTTTGGAAGTAGGGAGGGATGTTAGGAAGCAGGGGAAAGTGGAATCTCAGGGATTGAGTGAGGGGAAGGGGTCCAAAAAGGCAAAACACAAGCCAAACCTAGAAAATTGCCAGGTTGTAGCTAGAAACTAGGGTTTGTGCAAAAATGAGGAATTTGGGGGATCTAAGGGACGGGAAGCATTTGATAGGGTATTTTAAGGATAGGGGAAGGTGTATGAACATCTGGATACAATTTTTGCCAATGATTTGACCGTTCAAGAGAAATTGGCTTTCAAAACCCTAGGAGAGGGAAATGACCTTGCCTAGGCACAACTGAAGCATGAACAAGATGTAAAATGACTCATTAGACACTGACATGATAATGACAACCCTATGAATGATGATAGACTCAGCTGAATGGTGACATGGACCAACATTTGGACAACTTTAGAAGGAGTGAAAGCAAACCCTAGACCTAATGCCTAGTGACCAAATTTTGCTTGAAAACTCTTTGAAATGACAAAATTTGACTTGGAAACTCTGAGACCACTTTGTAAGAGCATATTTGATCACTGGAGGAAGGCTGGAAAGACTGACACTAACAGATCCCAAGTATTGGGCCCATGGTATTGATTTATTATGGTTTTGGACCATGGTATTGAGTAAGGCCTAAGACTATAAAAGGAGAAGAAGATCATTAGGCAAAGCATCCGAAAAGTCTTGAACATCTGAGGAAGTATGAGATCCAGTATGCAAGTTATGGGTTGATGATGCATTGCTTGATCTGAGCTAAGGAGGGATCTCACCGGTGGATGGAGAACAAGATCTAAGGATAGATCGGGATCAAATGGTTTGAAATGAACTATCTCTATATGATTGATTATGTTTATTCTAGATCTGTATACTGACACATGTAATGATATGAACTGGGTATAACTTAAGTTTGAAATTGCTGCAAGTCATGATTGAATATTTATAGATCTGTACGCGGGTTGGATTTGGTGTAAGCGCGTATGTACGCAGGTTGAGTTCATTGTAGTAGCGTATACCTTTTGAGCTATGATATTTGAAGTTACAAGTGGTTCTGGTTGTTGAAGGGTTCTGATGACAGTTTAAAGGTGTCAGTATTCTGCATATCTTGTTTGGTTGATTGTGTTTAGCTTTAGTATTGATGGATGAGAACTAATATTGGATCAGGATCTTAATGACTTATATTTATGAAGATCTGATGGACTAGATCTGGGTGCTAACACATATATTATCCTTATGTAATGATCTGGTTATGTCTGAAGTCAGGAAGTGCTGCGAAGTTATGAAGAAGTAATTAATGACATATACGCTGGTTCACCTTGATGAAGTTGCGTATACACGCAGGTTCGGCACTTCCAAGTAGCGTATGCACTCTGATGCATAATTTTGATGGTACAGTTGGTTCTGGTTGTTGTTGTAGAGTTTTGTTGTCTGCTCTGTGTTCTGGTGACTGTGTTGTTGACAAGGTTTCAGTGTTTCAGAGATTCAGAGATTGATGATGCTAGTATTGATTGTGCTTCAATGATAATTATGGGTCCAGTATGAAAATTGGATGAAACGTGGCCTTTAGATTATAGTGTTGTGCTTTAGGAGTATCCAGTCTGAAAATGTATGAAACGTGGTACTCGGAGGAGAGAAGATTGTAGGCCAGCGCCTACGTACTAGTATCTTAGCTAGTACAAGAGCAAAGGGGGTTGGAGCTCCCTTCCAGGAGAGTCTGGAGAACGAGAGAAGGTTGTAGCCTTCTGCAGGTTGTAGCCTGCGTGCTGGTAAAGGACTGCACCAGTACATTGTAAAAGAAGTTTCTTAATAAAGGAAGATAGAAACAAATTGCAGCAGGTGGTTTTCACCCACATTGGGTTTCCACCTTATATCATGGTGTTCATGTGTGTTGCTTATGTGTGTTGATCTATCTGTTTTACTGCTATTGTTGACTGTTAATATGGCTAATAATGTTCTGATGCATCCATTGAAGATCACATAACTGAATCATGAGTTTAATGGTTATACACTAGTTGCAATAGACACAGTCGCGTATATACGCGGGTATACTTAACTGAAGTAGAGTATATAAATCTGAGTATGAAAATGAAAAGTTTTATTGATTAGATAATACTGATTCACCCCCCCTTTTAGTATTATTTCCAACACTCAGGTGGCCTTCTGGAGGATTTTCCCACAATCAGACTTCAAAAATAAGCCTACAAGAAAATCTACAGGACGCTGCAGGGGATCTACAGGAGGCCTACATGAGGTCAACAGGAGGATTCTGAGCGCAGTTTTGGAGGTTTTGAAGGTAGGAAAGTGGGTGGAAAGGGTAACTAAAGGCTAGGATGATGTGTTAAGGTGTCTAGGTTCCATCAAGAATGATTAGGAGAGAGAAAGATGGTCGTATTTTTTCAAGGAAAGAGAGGAAAGTCTATGGAAAAGTGTAGAAAACTAAGGTAGATTTGAAATGAACTTTGGGCGACCTGTGGGGCATAGATCAAAGAGAGATTGTGATGGATGATTGGCTAACTTGTTGTGATAAGAGATTTTCTACCAGAGAACTGAAAATAAAACACTGAGATTAAGCAAGCAAGGAAACTAAGTACATCAAAAAAGCAGAATTTTGCATCAAGCTAATCTAGTTCAGGAGCTATGGAAAGAAATGCTAAAGAACACTGTAATGAGAGAAAGCATGGAAAGAAACTTATTGCAAGAAAAAAATGAGCATGGTGAAAGAGATCTAAAGCAAAGCATTAACCTTCTAATCAAACTGCAACACTAGAAATCCCATGGAGAAGGCAAATCTATGTTTTTGTGGCAACAAGAGGGTCTTGGCCTCAGTTCATGGTCCCAAAGGGAAGAAAGGAGGCCAATGCTCTGTTTATTGCCTTTTATATCTTCTTTATATCGCTGTTCAACCTGCTATGAAAAAATCAAATGGAAACAACCTTCTAAACTACCAAAAGCAACCTATTCTTAACAAAGAAAGAAATTCATCTAACATCAACTAATTCATAAACTGAAACAAAAAATAGAAATACAAAGAAGAGGAGCTTGGCTGCTTGGATTGGGCCCTAACCCAAGAGCTTCAGCCCTCTGAGGTAACTTGGTGCTAGCTCGAAAAGGACTTCATCTTTATTATCAAAATAATAATAGGATTACATGAAACAAAAGTGAGCTCAAAGTTGAGCAGAGCAAAGCTGCAATGAAAATTTGAAAATTTGACTAACTTCCTAATGAGGCCCCAGGCCTCTCTACTTATACAACTTAAGCTCCCAACAGCTTCCTTAAAATCAGGGAGGCTTGGCTCAAAAACTTGAGAGAAACAAAAGTTATCCTCCACTTGCTCGGTTGCCTCTTTAGTGCATTGATGTGGTTGTTTGTGCTCCGAGCTGCATGATGGAGAATTCGAAGTGGGGAGTCATAAATGAGGGGGATACCCTCCTATAAATCCTCTCCCTTGTCTACTTCAAATTATGGTTTCCAATAGTCCATTAAATCTTTGACTTTATCTCCAAAATTGAACAAAAACTTGCATTAAACACATATTAGACTCCATGGCATAATGACTAACCCAACTCATTCCATAAGCATAAATATAATAAAAAAACATGCAATAAGCTAAGAGAATAGTCGATTAAACTATGTTAGGAGGCAAAATGAGCCCATATAATTACACATTTATGCGGCTCATCATCATCCCTCTACTAAAGGTGTTACTTATCCTCTGAGCAACTCAATCCATCTCCTCATCTTTGATGGCCCTGATGGCCTCCATGACATCCCATGCTTCTGATGTGAGGTCCTCTTCTTTATCATGGAATCCTGATTTTCTGTCCACCTCTTCCCACTGTTGTTGTTCTTCTTCCTCTTTTCTACTTTCTAGCAGGCCTAGCAGCAGTGGGGGACTCAATTTGAGGCCAATCCAATTGACCTTCAAATTCTGCATAGAGCACTCGTACAGTGGCACTCTCCTTAATGCTTCTTCCATCCTTGTTGGGGAGTGATACTCCTTGATCTGCAGACTGTGTGGTAGGGTGTTCCACCTCCTCACACCATCATGAATACAGTCTTCCCCAAGTAACCTTTCCATGTCCTCAAAATGTGCAATGGCCTGAGCCTGATCATTGATATACTTAGGGGAAATTTGGGGATTATTTGCAAGCAACTGGTGTGTGCTGATGAGAGCCATGGGGTCTGATGGCTCAGGTCTGATCATCAAGGGCTCATTCAGCTCCTTTATAATCAACTTCCTTATCTCTGTTGCCCTTAATTCCTCATGATTCATCCATGATGCCATGGCCATTAGTTGTCGGTCCCCTAGCTTAGCATTGGGGTCCCACACGTTCATATCAGTGAGGGCCATGTTATGCAAATAGAAATTTGCTGTTTTTGCCTTGTCTTTTGTTGAACTTTGATCACATAGATCCATAAACTGTCTATAATCTTGGAAAGGCATTGTGCCTCTCTGTGCCAAAGTCTTTATCTGAAACTGTAGCCATTAGTCCTTGAGGTATAATCCATATGATTTTGCTGGTGTTCTACACTATAGTTCCTCCATAGACCAACTAGCCATGCATGCTAGTTGTGTCTCCCTCTCTTGCATCTATCTTCTAAGTAATGCATTTTCTGTTTCCAAGTGTGTTCTTGTGATTACCTCTTTATGTCTTACAACACTTAACTTCCTGCCCATTTCTATAAGCTTGTTATCCATGTGGCCAGTATCCTCTACTCCCTTGGATTTGGTGATTTGCATCCACCTATGGCTCCTTATTCTCTCTTTCTCTAACTCAAAGAAAAGTGGGATTGCAAATTTCTGTGGAATGATTTCCCCCCCTCAAGAAGATTGTAGTAAGAGCCCAAACTAGGCTAGGGATTAGGTTCTTGAGTCTCTGTTGCTTCCTCCTTCCCCTGTGACTATCCTTCTAGTCTTTTTTCAAGTTTTTCAGTCTCCTGTAGTCTTGACAGGGTCTCCTGTAGAATAGTCTGTGCCTCTTGTAGAACTGTTTTTGAGTCCTGTAGTTGCACTCTTTCCTTCTAGGTGGAAGATCTGGGAGTCCCTCTTTCATATGTGATAGGGGTTTTAGAGGGAGATTCTTCCCCTTTGACAGTGGGTGAATCTTCAATTACAATGGGCACTTTAGAAGAAGGCTGGGGCTTCCCTTGTTTGATCCTTGTGCTCTTTTGAGCCCTGAAATACATTGAGGTCTGCCTCTTCCTCTTTTGTTTGGGTTTAATTGGGGTGTTGAGGGCAGCGAGAGCAGTTGTTGCCTCCCTTTCTAGGGTCTCAGGAGACACTTCTGTCTTTTCTGCCCCTTTTTCCTCTCCTTTTGTCTTCTTCTCTGTCTCTGTTGGTTTTGTTTCTTTTTGTTCTATTTTGGTTTCTTCCTCCTCTATCTTGGTTTCCTCCTTCTCTATTTTGGTGTCTTCCTCCTCTGTTTTGGTGTCTTCCTCCTCTGTTTGTTCCTCAGTTTCCTCCCTTTCTCCCACTTGCTTCTCTTCCTCCTCACTATCAGAAGGACTGAGATCATATGTGAGGGCCTTTACATCATCTTCTGTTGTCATGTTTCGGAAGATTTCCCATGCTATGGGGATTGTGAAGGTATGGAGGGCTTCTTCCACTAACATTTTAATTAACCCATGGTGAGCCAACTGATCTAGACCTCCTGCCTTCAACTTAATGTTGGAGTCTATGAGGGACTGCAGGAGAAAATAGGGGATGCTGAGTTTCTGGGGTGTTGGAGTGTCCATGCCATATCTCAGCTCATGGAGAAGTCTGAAATGATAGCCATAAACTATGCTATACCTCCCTTCACAGGAAATATATTTGATAATCTGGTAACTAACCTCATCCCAAGGGTAAGGTATGCTTGTCCTTCTAATTCCATTTTTGTCTTCTACAGGATGTTCATTGTTTTGGAAGAAGTTTTTCTTGGCAGACTGTCCAATTGGCTTTTCATCTTTGCTCCAAGGTAATCCAAGAGGAAGGGTGTTAACCCTACTGATAAATTCTGGGGTGATTTCCATGGAGGGACCTCTCAAAGTAATAGTGGCATGGGTCCTCGAGTTAGGGACTAAAGAAAGGGAAAACTCCTGAGCCACTTCTTCATCAAACTCTCATAATTTCTCAAAAAATGGCATCCAATTTCCTTTGGTGAAAATGGCTACCACTTCAGAATGTTCATGGAGACTGGCTGAATTTGTGGGCTCCTTTCTCATGAATCCCCTGTCATTGTGCTTATACCCCTTTTGAACACCCAAGGTAGAGATGGAGACAAGAATTTTGAAGAAACAGGAAAACAGAGGAAAACTATGTTTTTTTTAAGAAAACAGATAGAAAGTTTTATGCAATTCCTCTTCTTCTGTGGACTCAATTTCTCCTTAAAATTATATCATTCCTTGCACATATTGATAATCAAGGTGGGTATGCATAGAACCTACATCCTGAAGTTAGAAATCAAGCAAAAACTCTGTGTTTTCTCCTTAAAAATAGCTTAATGCCCCTCCTGTAGAACTGCCTGTAGGTGCTCCTGTAGAACCTGTAAGTGCTCCTGTAGAATGCCGATAGCAGGAGGATTGATGAAAGCGATGGAGAATGATGGTTTTAAGGCTATGGTGGTGACAAAGAGCTTGCTGCAGCTAAATGGACGAGGATTAAATGGAAGACAAGGTGGTGAAGGAGTTTTGAGGAGGAGTACTTATTTCTTCTTTGAGATATTTCCAGTGATGGGGTGAGCTGGAAAAAAGGTACATTGCCATATTTGGACTGTTGGTCCCCACTACCCTGTCACCATGGCTCTTTCCCACAATCAATTCCCATCATTGCATTAGATTTTGCAGATGCTCCACTACCTATCCTTTAGATTTTTCTCTGATTTGACTAGGCACACGTGTGGTGGCATCTCCAGATGAGCGCAGTCAACTGGATGAGGGTGGCCAGTTAACTGGCCACCTTTTCTCATTCAACCCTAACCATATCATTTGATTATGAATATTTTCCAATTACACAAATGCCACAGAGGAGAGGGTTATTCACTTACCTAGGAGTCGAATGTACGTGCTGTGAGGCATTTTGGTTCCTTTTGCTGCTGCATGCTCTTATTTCAGTTGCTGCATGCCTGTATCTGCTCTGCTGTTATGCTTTCTACTTCCTGATGTGTGGCTTGCTTGATTTGTACATGTATCCTTTGCCTGGATCTAGCTTTAGATGTTCCCTTCAATCCCATGGCTACACTTCTGTTGCTGTTGTGGCTTGATTTTAATGGGATCAACTGCTACATGAATTCCTACAGGAGCTCCTGTAACTGCTTCTCCCTTTAAAATTTTTAGCTGATTTTTGCACTGGGAGCTGTGAGGATGATGCTAGAGATGTTGATGAATATGGAGAGGTACTTGGTAAGCGGCAGGTCAAATTTGGAGGTGCTGCTCCCTTTATTTTTGTTTTTTTCTAAAAAAACTGGTTTCTGTGTTTTTTGACGGAAAGGGAAAAAAATTATGATGATGAGGTGGCGCAGGCGTGGGATGGATGGCAAGGAGGGTGGATAGCTGTAGGAGGGTCTACATTCTCTTCATGGAATCTCCCAGTCTCTCAAACTGCTTTTTTGGAACCATTTCTGGCTCTTTGTGATTTCTACAGCAGCCTCCTGTAGAACACACAGGGCCTCTTGTAGAGCACACAGTTTCCAGAAAAAAGCACAGTGGGGTGGAAGAAAGGTTAGAAATGATGAAGAAGAGTGTGGGGGAGATGAAATAGGCTTTGTGGCATCTTCTCTTGCTCCTTGTGGTCTACCTGTAACCTGCAATGCACATTAAAAGTCAATTCTCTTTTCCTTCTTTTCTCTGTTTTTTCTTCTCTCTCTCTCTTTTTTTTTTTGAAAGACAACTAGGGTGCCTCAAGGAGGTTTTCACCCTATATGCCTACCTTGGGTGCCTCCAAGGGAGGTTTTCACCTGGGGATCTTATTCTCTTTTTTTGTTTTGTTTTGTTTTGTTTTTGTCATCACTAGGCTGCCTCAAAAGAGGTTTTCAACCCAATGATGGGACTCAAATGCCTCATGGAGGTTTTCACTTGAGTCCTTATTACTTTTTATTTTATTATTATTATTTTTATTATTATTATTATTTTTTATTTTTTATTTATTTATTTATTTTTTTGCTTCTTCAGTGAGTGGGTGAAGTGGAGGTTAAGACCTACTCCACTACCATCACTATTTTATTCACATCTTCAATGAACTCTTGCTTGGAGACGAGCTTCTTATAAATCTTCAACCTATGTCCATTGACAAGCATGGGGATGGCTTCCTCATCAATGGTTCTGATCAGAACTGAACCATTGTCATTGCATTTTTCCACAATGTAGGGTCCCAGCCATCTTGACCTCAGTTTGCATTTGAAGTATTTAAACCTTGAGTCATAGAGTAGTGCCCAATATCCTTCTTGTAATTGCTTCTCCTTGATATTTTTGTCATGCCATATCTTCCTCTGAAGCTGAACTACCTCTGTGTGGAGAAGGGCCTGCAATCTTTTTTCATCCAATCCATTGAGCTGGAGTAGTCTTTCCCTTTATGCATGGCTAAGGTTTAGGTCTAGCCGAGCTGCCATTCTTAGTTTATTGTATTCAAATTCTATTGACAACAAAGCCTTCTTCCCATAGACCAGTTCATAGGGTATGAACCCTGTGGTGGTCTTCCATATTGTGTTGTAGGCCCAAGTGGCCTCAACTAGTCTATCCGCCCAATCCTTTTTGTTGTTTATCACTACCTTGGTCAGAATTCCTTCCAAAGCTCTGTTAGTGACTTCCACCTGCCCATTGGCTTGTGGATGGTAAGGGGTGGAAGTCTTGTGCTTGATTTTATGATGTGTGAGAAGGTCTTCAATCAACTTGGAAGTGAACTGACTGCCTTGGTCTATGACCATTTCTCTTGGATACCCGAACTTATAGAATATGTTTTCTCTCAAAAACTCAGCTACTTTTTCCTCTGTTTCTACTTTGATTGCTTTTGTTTCTGCCCATTTTGTCAGATAGTCGGTGCACACAATGATGTATTGCTTCTTTTTTGAAGGAGGGTTGATAGGAACCACGAAGTCCATGCCCCACTTCTCAAATGGCTCAAAGGTCACTTGAGGTTGCATGGACATCTCATCCTTTGGAGTAGGTTTCCCCATCCTTTGACACTGATCACATTGGCTGGTATACCTCCTCACATCTTGATGAAGAGTGGGCCAATAGTAGCCTGCTTGCAATATTTTGAAGGTAGTCCTCTTTGCTGCAAAATGGCCTCCACAAGGCCCGTCATGACAGATCAGGAGAATGCCAAAAACTTCCTCCTCCCTGACACATATTTTCAAGATCTGATTTGGCCCGAGTTTGAAGAGATTGCCCCCAATCTAGGTGAAAGGGTCACTTTTCGTCATGATCTTTCTCTTCTCCTTTGAGGATAGGTGTGGTGGGAACTATGCTGAAACCAAGTAGTTTGCTATATCAACAAACCATGGAGAGAGTGCTGAGATAGCAAACATGTGTTCATCTGGCATTTGATCTTCCACCATTCCTTCTTCATCTACGGGCAAATTTACTCTAGACAAAAAGTCAGCAACAACATTTTCTTTACCAGGCTTATCAACAATGGTCAAATCAAACTACTGCAGTAAAAGCAACCATCTAATAATGCGAGCATTTACATCTAGTTTGTTCATTAAATATCTAATTGCAGCATGATCAGTGTGTACAAAGGTTTGATAGCCTGTGATGTAATGTCTGAATTTGTTTAAGGAATGCACTACAGCTAGGAGTTCCTTCTCGGTTACTGTATAGTTTAACTCTGCCTTTGAAATTTTTTTACTTATAAAGTATATGGCATAAGGTAACTTTTCATCAATTTGTCCTAAGGCTGCTCCTATTGTTTTGTTCGAGGCATCTGTGTGAATGTGGAAAGGCAGGGCCCATTTTGGGCCTCTCAAAATTGGGGCAGTCACAAGTTTGCCTTTTAAGGTACCTAGGGCGTCTTGACAGTTTTCAGTCCATATGAACTTGACATCTTTTCCTAAAAGACCAAACAATGGAGAGGCTAACTTATTGAAATTATTAATGAATCTTTTGTAATAGCCAACTAAGCCTAGGAAAATTTGGACATATCTCACCTTTTGAGGAGGTGGGACCCTTTGGATGATGGCAATTTTGTTGGGGTCCCCCTGCAATCCTTGTTGAGATATTGCACAACCTAGCACGGTCCCTTCAGTCATCAAAAATTCACATTTTTCCAAACTAAGGGACAGGTTCATTTCAATACACTTGTCCAAGACTTTTCCTAGGTTGGAAAAAGCTTCCTGAAAGTTTGAACCATAAGGAGTAAAATCATCCATATATATTTCCACTGCATCATGAACCAAGTCAGAAAATATACTTAATACTGCTCTCTGGAAGGTGGCTGGAGTGTTACACAAACCAAAAGGAAGGACCCGATACACAAAGGTACCCCAAGGACAAGTGAAAGTGCTCTTATCTTGGTCCTCTAGGTTTATTTGAATCTAATTGTACCCGCTAAACCCATCTAGGAAGGAGAAAAACTTTTTCCCCACCAGACCATCTAAAACTTGATCTATGAAAGGCAAAGGAAAATGGTCCTTTTTAGTGGCCTTGTTCAGTTTCCGATAATTGACATAGATTCTCCACTTACCATTTCTCTTTCGCACTAGCACCAAAGGAGAGACCCATTCACTGTTAGAGATGGGGTAGATGAATCCTGCATCAAGTAATTTTTGCAATTATTCCTTAACAATGTCTTTAAGGGCTGGATTCATCCTCCTTTGAGGTTGCTTGACTGGTTTGCAATCTTCCTTAATGTATATATGATGAGTACATATTGAAGGGTGCACTCCCTTCATCTCCTTATAACTCTAGGTGAAGGCATCTAAATGTTTTCTCAATAAGCTGCACAACTCCTTCTCCTGGGAAGTGGATAGGGATGAATTGATTCTTTCTGGGCCGAACTCTATATTCTTAACACGGAGAGAGGTCAAGTTGGCCACACAGAGATCAGTTAAGGGATTGCTTTGGGTTTCTTTCATTATATCTTCTAATGGCAAGGTATTGGGGTGTGGATTCTGAATTAAATTTTCAATGATATCATCCTCATTTTGTGGTTTTTCCCCCATGACAGTTTCTAATGCACAAAGCGGTGCAGAATAGGCTTCATCCTCATCCTTCTCCTCCAACCAGAGAGATAGATCATGTTCTAGCAAGGGTTGGGCAGGAGGATATAGGATTAACTGTTTGGACATATGCTCATTCTTGATGGTCATATTTCTAGCTCGACATCTGATGTAGGCATCGGCAATAGCTAACCAAGATCTCCCTAGGATGAGAGGATACCCAATGAGCTTTGCCTTTGGCTAGAGAACTAGGAAATCAGCAGGGTACTCCTAAGAATCAATGGAGACCATCACATCTTCCACAATCCCTTCAGGGGTCACGGTGGAGTGGTCTGCTAGTTGCAATACTATCGTGGTCTTCCTTAAGGAGCCTTGGAGGTTAAGTTTGAGCATGGTGTCCTTTGTCATCACATTAATGACAGCTCCCAGATCAATCAAGGCGTGTGGGATCATGGTGCCATTGATGTGGACATCAACTACTAGGCTTCCAGGATCTAGATATTTCAGACAGATTACATACCCCAACATCAGGTTGGATAGTTGTCCTATGACATTGATGGTTGGGGCATCTCTCTTGTGCCTGCCTGGATGCCTAAAGCACTTCTTTTTGATCATCCTATTATATATAGACACATCTTTGATGGCTTAGAGAAGTGGTATATATACACATAACTGTTTCAATTCTCCCAGAAGTTCAGTTTCTTCTGGGGTGGGCTGCGTTGTCCTGGATAGTCTCTCAGAAAAGGGTGGAATTGCCTTAGGTTCACTTTCCTCTTTATCTTCCTCAACCTCCTTAGGGGGAGGCTGGATATCTGGGAGAACCTTCCCAGATCACAGGTTAATTTCCTGAATCTCCACAACATAAGTTTGGCATGATGGCTCCCCACTATATACTTGTTGAGCTTGTCTATTTTTCAGGTTCAGGTTTGGCTGGGCAGGCAATTGGGGTTGCCTTGGTGGAGCAAGAGGCAATGGTTGCGGTTGAGCAGGTGGTGGAGACAAAAGAGTGGGAGGAGAGTTGTACTGGGGCCTCCATCCCTGATGGGTTACATTTCACTGAGGTTGTGGCTGAGCATAGGGTTGAAATGAATGGGCGGCTGGTTGGGCATGATACTAAGATGGATAGGACCAAGGAGGAGGTGTGGACCAGGAAGGATGAGCAGGAGAGCCCCAAGAAGGTATGGGAGTGACTTGGTTAGGGTTGTAGTATGCCTGGGATGTGCCTTGCATCCCATTTTGGTATGGTCTAGATCCATGCGGTCTCCTCTGGTTCGTGAAATAGAGTGGTTCAATGGCTCCTTCGGCTCCCTAGTATACAACTTTAAGTTCGGGCAAGGAAGGGAACTTGTCTGTAGAATGATCTTCTTCACAGAATGAACAAACCTCTATAGATTTCAATGGGAATTCATTCCTAGGATGCCTCCTGGTGCACCTAGGACAAAACATGGCCAAAGCCCTCTTTACTTCCTCTTGTTTCCTTTTGATATGCAAGGTATCCATTTGCATGGCAAGAGTCTGTAGCATCTCACTCCTACAGTCTTCCAGCATGTGATGAGCCCTGAATTGGGTAAGTTATTGGGATCATTTTGCCTAATTATCCTTGTTCAATCCTCCATTTTTCATAGATTATGCATGTTTTTTAGTATGTTTATGTTATTTGAATGAATAAGGGTGGTCACTCTACCAAGGAGGTTAATACGTGGTTATTTCAGGTTTTTTGGACAAATTTTGGAGCAAACCAAGCAATTATGGGCCAGGTGATAGCCAAGCTTGAGGTGAGGATTCGTAGGGAGGTTTTCTCTGGCATTAAATGGCCCTTCCTCGAAATCTCCACCCTCAACTCCAAGCTCAACAGGCCACCAAAACGAATCCTAAAGGCAGCCGAGCAGCTTTGGGAAGAGTGACTGTTTACTAGTAGTTGGAACAGCCGAGTCCCTTGAATTTAGGAGGGCTGCTAGCCCCCTCGTAGTGTATAAATAGGAAGGCCTCAGCCTTCATAGTTTACTTTTGGAACTGTTGGTATTTGCACTATAGTGCTGTCATTTTCTCAGCTCATTTTCTTGTATCTAGTGCTGTATAATTTTCTTGTGATGATTATTTTTTAGTAATGAAAAGCAGCTCTACTTGGCATCAAATCTGAGTTCTTTATAGGAGCCGGTAGCTCTTGGGGTTGGGCCCAACCTGAGTGCCAAGGTCTCCTTTATGTATTGTTATTTGTTCTTTATGTCTTTGCAAAATCGTTTTTGTTAAGTAGATTAAATCTTGCTGATTAACTAGGTCACTGTTGATGATTAGAAAGACTTTTGATGTTCAGATTGAGTTGATAGGTTAATGACAGGGAAACGCTCTAGAAAAAGGCCATCAAGCACCTCTAATTTCACCTCTCCCTTAGTGGGATCAGGAGCTGGGATCAATGTGACCTTGCTGCCCACAAAAACATTGACTATGCTTTGCCATGAAATCATTAGTGTTTGATTTTCATTTGTAGAAGTTGGTTACATGTTCAGATTCTTGAATGCTTCGTTGCATAGTTGGTATACATGGTTTCATTGCAATTAAAACTTCTGTTCATTCTCTTTACTGTTAGCTAGGTCAGATTAGGTCAACGTGACTAGGTCTCTGATTTTACAAGTCTTCGTTGGTTCAGTTGGAAAAACAACTTGCAGAGCACCTGTACCACTTCTCTATCCGCCCATACTCCATCAGACCCATCTGATCCATCCCCTAGCTCGGATTCTTGCCTCACGTTTTCCATTTTCTCACATAACCCTAATTTTTGTGCAACATTGCTTCAGTCCTCCTTGAACAAATCCAGCCATTTACATCTTTCCTCAACTCCATCCACCAAGTCCTGGACCACCTCAAACCCTTATCCTACCTCCATACTCACTCCTTCACCTTTCTCTCTCCATCCATCCTCCACAATCCCATTTCTGAACAACCTGTAGAAAATCACAGACATCCTGTAGAAAATTACAGACATCCTGTAGAACCCCTGCAGACTTCTTGTAGAGGCTCACGAATGAGGTTTCTTGATAGGAAAACCCTGTGAAACTCTCTGGAAGGGTGTTAGGGACCCCTTAGGCCCTCTCTGAACCTTCCCGACCTCCTCCAAGCATTTCCTCTTGCCAATCCACCTCTGCATAGTAAAAAACAGTCAAATCGCATGCATGATAATTCTAGCAACTTATTCAAAAATACAAAAGGATGTTTTCTTCAGATGTTACTGTAGAAGTAGCTTAAATACATGTATTTTACCTTCCTAGAAGTCAATGGCATCTCTTTCAGTAGCTTGCATCCTCTTTCTTGCATCAGTAGGGCTAGCTGGTAAATTTAGGGTTTGCTAGGGTTTACGTTTCCTTTTAGCTTTCCAGTTTCTTTTTGTAAGTAGATCAACCTTCTTTGAGTTAGCTTTCATCTATTAGTTAAAAAGCTTCTTCTCAGAGCTCATAGAAGTTGGCTTAGGCTCCTAGCGAACTTGTGCCAGCTGACCAAGTGACAGCTGCGGCAAGAGCTAGTACTTTTTTCATATAGCACCGACGCTTCCAAGTTTGTTACGAACTACCGGGTTGATAAAAGGAAAGAAGGGAGTCCCAAGAGTTGCAGCAGTATTGCTGCAATACTGGAACCCACCACTCTTTTTGGCGCCATTGCTGCGGAAGCGTCAGGGTATTTGTGATCGCTGCTTTTCTTCTATTTTCCTACTCTAACCTTCTGCTAAGTAGTTTATTTCAGTTCCATTCTACAATTTCATTTCTGCAAAAGTAAATTAGACATTTCCTACTTTCATAGATTAGCCTTTCAATTTCGCAATTTCAATTCTGCAAGCGTAGTCTAGCATTTCATTCTCGCAATTTGATGTCAACAAAATAGATTAGTCCTTTCCTGCTTTCATTTCAATTCCGCATTTTCATTTCCGCAAGATAGATTTTAGTTAGTTGCAATTCCATATGTTTCAGTTTTGCAGGTACAAGCAAAAAAGAAAAAGCAACCAAAAATCTTTTCATGCCTCATAGGAACGGAGATAATACCAGAAAATTCCTACCCAACACCCCCACCACTTCACTGAGTCAGCCTTCTCTCTTCTTTGGTGGCAGTGACCCAGAAGAACCTATAGGTGAACCTCCTGAGATTTACGAAGATCCTATAACAGAAGAAGAGCAAGAAAACATTCCTTTTGAGACCATGGCTAAAAACAAAAATGGTAGAGATGATGATGAGAGGATAGAAGGTGCCTTCCCCATTCGAGAGACCAACGAGGACATGAAGATGAAGAACATACGTCCCTCAGTCTTACCTCATTTCCATGGATTGACCGCTGAAGACCCTCATACCTTCCTATTTGAGTTTTCTGTCCTTTTTCGACCTTATGACTATGCAGAAGACGAGCAAAAGTTGAAACTCCTTCCCTCTACCCTCAAGGATGCAGCATTACGCTGGTTCATGGGGTTACCTGGAAACAGTATCACCACTTGGGCTCAGATGCAGCAAGCCTTTAACAACAAATACCAGGATTATTGTAGGTCAAAGGAAACAAAGGGAGAAATCTTTCGGATGACCATGGGAAATGATGAGTCTTTAGAAGACTACGAGGAAAGGTTCCAACTTAGCTATAAACGGGTTAGGTGCACACTTGACCCTGAATCTCTAAAGCTGGTTCTGCTCTGAGGAGTCCCTGAAGACCTTCTAGATACCCTTCACATGCTAGCTGGAGGAGACATCTACCAACTACCTTATGAAGACATAAAGACTGTGTTTAGAAACCACTCTAGGGCAGCCCAGAAAAGAGGTAGGGGGAATCCACTTTTAGCTAGTACTACCTTCTCCAAGCATGATTTTGCTAATCAGATGGAAGACCTCAAAAGTAAGATGAGATAGACCATTGCCATGCAACTTGATACTTTCCAAATCCAACAAAAGAAAGAGGAAGCTGAGAGGGCTTTGGCCATTTTTTGTCCTAGATGTACAAGGAAGCACCCTAAGAATGAGTGTCCATTGCACTCAGTAGAGGCATGTTTCGTTTGTGAGGAAAACCACCCCATGAACCAATGCACAACCTTGCCTAGATTTAAAGCCATGTACCAAGGGACTGAGTCAACCACTGGACCTCTCTACTTCCTCAACCAAAGGAGGCCACATGGGCCCAGACCTTACCAACAAGGGATGCAAGGGACATCCCAAGATTATTATAGCCCCAACCAATCTGCTCACTTGCCTTCTTGGGGTCTCCCTGCTCATCCTTCCTCGTCCGCACCTCCTCCGTGGTCTTATCCACCTCAATACCATACTCAACCCACTGCTCATTCGTTTCACTCACATGTCCAGCCGCAACCTCAGTGGAATGCACCTCAACCGGGTGGAGGCCCTAATACAAATCTCCTCCCGCCATTCTGCCTCCACCACCGGCTCAGCCACAACCATTACCTCCTGATCCTCCAAGACCACTCCAGATGCCTGCTCAACTGAACCTGAACCCCAACAACCGACAGGCCCAACAGGTATACAATGTGGAGACAACATGCCCTACTTATGCAGTGGAGATCCAGGAGATCAACCTGCGATCCGGGAAGACCCTTCCAGATCGCCAACCTCCTCCCCCAGAGGACGAGGAAGAGAAATAGGAAAGTGAACCCAAAGCCATTCCACCCTTTCCTGAGCGACTAACAGTAACCACACAACCAAACCCAGAGGAGACTGAACTTCTAGGAGAACTTAAATATTTGTGTGTGAAAATACCACTTCTCAAGGCCACCAAAGATGTATTGATATACAACAAATTGATTAAGGAGAAGTGTTTCAGGCACCCAGGCAGGCGAAAGAGAGATGCCTCGACTATCAATGTCATAGGACAACTGTCCGATCTAATGTTGGGGCAAGTAATCTGTCCAAAGTATTTGGACCCTCGGAGTCCTGTAGTTGATGTCCACATCAATGGCACTATAATCCCCCATACCTTGATTAATATAGGGGCTACCATTAATGTGATGACCAGGGACACCATGCTTAAAATCAACCTTCAGAGTTCCTTAAGGAAGACCTTGACAGTCATGCAGTTGGTAGATCGCTCCACCATGACTCCTGAAGGGATTATGAAAGATGTCTTGGTCTCTGTTGACTCTTGGGAGTACCCTGTGGACTTCTTGGTCCTTCAGCCAAAGGCAAAGCTCACTGGATATCCCCTCATTTTGGGAAGGGCTTGGTTAGCCACTGCGGATGCTTACATCAGTTGTCGAGCTGGAAACATGACCATCAAGAATGGGCCCATGTCCAAGTAGCTAGTCCTATATCCTCCTGCCCAACCTCTGCTAGAACATGACTTACCACTCTGGTTGGAAGAAGGAGATGAGTATGAGGTCTACTCTGCACCATTTTGCATAGTAGAAACCACCAGGGGAGGCCCTCAAACCGAGGATGATTTGATTGAGACTTTGATTCAAAATCCACCTCCCAGTGCACTGTCCTTAGAGGAATTGGTGGAAGATACCCAAGCCAGAACCTTAGTGGACCTCCGTGTGACTGATCCGACCTCTCCTAGAGTTAAGAATGTGGAGTTTGGTCCCGAAAGAACTTTAAAGATCAGCTCCTCCCTATCTCCCTCCCAGGAGGAGCTGTGTAGCTTACTAAACAATCATCTGGATGCTTTCGCTTGGAGTTATAAGGAGATGAGAGGAGTCCACCCTTCGGTCTGTACCCATCACATTTACATTAAGGAAGATTGTAAACTAGTCAGGTAGCCTCAGAGGAGAATGAATCCAACCCTTAAAGACATTGTCAAAGAAGAATTGCAAAAATTGTTGGATGCAAGATTCATCTACCCTATCTTCGATAGTGAGTGGGTCTCACCTATAGTGCTTATGCCCAAAAATAACGGGAAGTGGAAAATCTATGTAGATTACCGAGAACTTAACAAATCCACCAAGAAATACCATTTCCCTTTGCCTTTCATAGATCAAGTGTTGGATGGACTGGCAAGGAAGAAGTTCTTCTCTTTCCTAGATGGGTTCAGTGGGTATAACCAGATCCAAATAAGCCCAGAGGACCAAGATAAAACTACCTTCACTTGTCCATGGGGTACCTTTGCCTACCGAGTCCTTCCCTTTGGGCTATGAAATGCTCTTGCCACTTTCCAAAGAGCAGTATTGAGCATATTTTCTGAGTTGGTCCATGATTCAATAGAAATCTATATGGATGACTTTACTCCTTATGGGTCCAACTTCCAAGAGGCATTGACTAATCTGGGAAAAGTCCTAACTAAGTGCATTGAGATGAACCTGTCCCTCAGTCCTGAAAAATGTGAATTCCTGATGACTGAAGGGACCATGCTAGGTCATACCATTTCTCGGCAAGGATTATAGGTGGATCCTAACAAGATTGCTATCATCCAAAAGGTCCCACCTCCTCAAAAGGTAAGAGATGTTCAGAGTTTCCTAGGCTTAGTAGGATATTATCGAAGATTCATTAAATATTTCAGTAAGCTAGCCTCGCCATTGTTTGGCCTCTTAGGGAAAGATGTTGAGTTCAATTTGACTGATGACTGTCAGGGGGCACTGGAGGAGTTGAAAGATAAGCTGGTGTCCGCCCCGATCTTGAGAGGTCCAAACTGGGCCCTACCTTTCCACATCCACACCGATGCCTTGAAAAAAGCCATAGGGGAAGCCTTAGGACAAGTTGAGGAGAAACTACCATATGCCATATACTTCGTCAACAAAAACCTGTCCAAGGCAGAAATGAACTATACAGTAACAGAGAAAGAGTTCCTGGCTGTAGTCCATTCCCTAAACAAGTTCAGACACTACATCACTGGTTATCAAACATTTGTACACACTGATCATGCTGTGATTAGATATTTAATGAATAAGCCTGATGTAAATGCTCGTATCATTAGATGGTTACTTTTGTTGCAACAATTTGATTTGACTATTGTCGACAAGCCAGGTAAGGAAAATGTTGTTGCTGACTTCTTGTCTAGATTGGATTTTCCAGCAGGGGAAGAAGGAACAGTGGATGACCAAATGCCAGATGAACATCTGTTTTCTATCTCAGTACTCTCTCCATGGTTTGCTGATATAGCAAATTACTTGGTCTCAACACAGTTCCCCCCGCATCTATCCTCAAAGGAGAAGAGCAGAATTGTAAGGAAGTGTTATGAAACCAGCTCACAAAAAGATAGAAAAGAGAGATCCACGCCTTAGAATTCAGCCTCTTCGAGGGGGCAACCTCCTTTACATTACATAAATGAACAATTCTTGGATGATACAAATGAAAATACCTCCTTTCTATATATAGGAGTCTAAGTGGTCCCAATACAATCAAAGCCTACATAACAATAATATTGTAGGGCACAACAATAACAATAGTGGGCTTCTATGTGGCACAATAGTAACAATATGGGCACTACATGGGTACATCAATATAAATAAGGGGTATAACTACAATAGTAATGGGGTAATCACTAGTATTATAGGGACCCAACATGCCCCTCTCCTTCAAAAAAGTGTTGTCCTCAACGCTTGAGTAGTTCAGGATACTTCTGCATAAAATTCTCGTCCTCCCATGTGGAATCTTCAGTGGATAAGTTCTTCCACTTGATAAGGTACTCTGAAATTGATCGATTTCGTAGCTGTCGAGTTCTTGTTTCTATAACTGCTTCTGGTTCCAATATAATTTTTCCTTCTTCATCAAGTTCTGGCAATATTGTTTGAACTGGGAGCTTGTCGCCTATAACCTTCTTTAAGCATGAAACATGGAAAACTGGGTGCAATCGAGAAGCTGCAGGAAGCTCCAATTTGTATGCCATAGTACCAATCTTTTGCAACACCTTGTATGGACCATAATACTTTGGTGATAATTTATTATCCTTCTTAGCTTGCTTGAGGGACATTTGCTTATATGGTTGTAGCCGTAGGAATACCCAATCACCTACATCAAAACTTCTTTCACTGCGATGTTGATCTGCCTGTTGTTTCATTCTATTCTGTGCCAACACAAGGTTATCCTTTAAGAGTTGGAGGACTTGTTGTTGATGTTCGATGTGATGTTCCACTGCCTGAACCTTAGAATTTTCTCTTAAATATGATGTGATGGATGGTGGTTGATACCCATAAAGTGCCATAAATGGGGTCATTTTTGTTGCTGTATGAAAGGAAGTGTTATACCACCATTCAGCCAGAGGCAACCATTTGACCCATTGTGTCTGTTTATCAGATACAAAGCAACGAAGATATCCTTCCAAACATTTGTTTACTATCTCAGTTTGCCCATCAGATTGAGGATGATAAGATGAGCTATGAGCTAACTGAGTACCAAGACAAGAAAATAATTCTGTCCAAAAATTTCCAGTGAAAATGGGATCTCTGTCACTTACAATAATCTTTGGGTTTCCATGTAGCTTTTGAATTGTTTCCATAAATGCAGTAGAAACTGTACTGGCTTTAAATGGATGTGATAATGCACAAAAGTGTGCATACTTGGTAAGTCTGTCAACTACCACCATGATGACACTCTTTCCCTCAGACTTGGGTAAACCTGTGATAAAATCCATTGAAACCTCCTCCCAACGTTGGCTTGGAATGGATAAAGGTTGTAATAGACCCGGTGTCTTAATTGTTTCAACTTTATTTTGTTGGCAAACCAAACATTCTGCCACAAACTTTTGAATATCTGATTTAAGGCCATCCCAAAAAAATTCCTTCTTAACCCTGTGGTAAGTTTTTAAAAATCCTGAGTGCCCTCCTAAGGGAGAAGTGTGCAATTCCATAAGAATCTTTTGTTTTAGCTGGGAATTCTTACAGAGGTATAAGCGATCTTTGTACCATAACGAATCATTTTTCCAGCTAAATGTATCAGACATACTGGAATCTTGTTGTAGCTTTCGAATAAGTGCCCACACTTCTTCGTCATTCTTCCATTCCTCCCTTGCTTCATTTATCCAATCTGGTTGGATAATAGAAATAGCGCACAACAATGCTTCCACATCCTCATCCTTTCTTGAGAGTGCATCTGCCACCACATTTTGCTTCCCTTTTTTGTAGATGATTTCAAAGTCATAACCCAACATCTTTGTGACCCACTTTTGTTGCTCTTCAGAGGATAATCTTTGTTCTAAAAAGTATTTAAGGCTATCATGATCTGTTTTTACCTTGAAGTGTCTTCCCATTAGGTAGGGTCGCCATTTCTTAAGTGCATGGAGTATTGCCAACATTTCCTTCTCATAAATAGCTTTTCTTAAAAACTTTCCCTTGATTGGACGACTTTCAAAAGCAATGGGTCTTTCATCTTGCATTAGAACAGCACCAATTCCATTTCCTGAAGCATCACATTCCACAATAAAGGTTTTTGTGAAGTCCGGTGTAGCTAAGACCGGTGCTTGGCACATTGCCTCTTTAAGATGTTCAAAGGCCTTTGTTGCTTCCGGAGTCCATGAAAATGCATCTTTCTTCAATAATGTTGTTAGAGGTGCTGCTATTCTCCCATAATTCTTAACAAACTTGCGATAATACCCTGTCAACCCAAGAAATCCTCGCAGATGCTTTATGGATGTGGGGATTTTCCATTCCTTAATGGCTTTAATTTTGCTAGGGTCTACCTTAACTCCTTCATGAGATACAATATGACCCAAATATTCCACCTCCTGGACTCCAAAGAAACATTTGGATCTTTTGGCATATAATTGTTTCTCCTCCAATAGTTGTAGCACCCTGTCAACATGTTCAACATGATCCTTCCAAGACTTGCTGTAGATTAGTATATCATCAAAAAATACTAACACAAATTTTCTAAGGAATGGTTTGAAAATTGAATTCATCAAACCTTGAAATGTTGAAGGTGCATTGGTAAGGCCAAAAGGCATGACCAAAAATTCATAATGACCCTCATGAGTTCTAAATGCCGTTTTCGGAATGTCTTCAATCTTCATTCTGATTTGATGATATCCTGAACGAAGATCCAACTTGGTGAAGTAAATTGATCCATGCAATTCATCCAGTAATTCATCAATGACAGGAATGGGGAACTTATCTTTAATAGTGAGCTTGTTGAGCTCCCTATAATCCGGACACATGCGCCATGATCCATCCTTCTTGTGCACCAATACTACTGGAGCAGAGAAAGAACTTTGACTCGGTTGAATTATACCAGCCTCTAGCATTTCTGCAACCATACGTTCAATTTCACTTTTTTGGACATAGGGATATCTGTACGGCCTGATGTTTGGAGGAACACTTCCTGGAATCAGATGAATAGCATGATCATGATCACGCATAGGTGGGAGACCTTTGGGAGTCTCAAATACCTTGGAATGATTGTCCAGGACTTTTTGGAGATCTGGAGAAATAGATGATTCCAATGTGGAAACATCTAGCGAACATAATTGTGCAATTACACCTCTTTGCTCCTTTTTTAGAAGCTTTGTCATACCATTAGAGCTGATTATCTTTCCTGGTTTCCCTGCAATACCCCTTAATTCAACTTCCTTTCCTTCCACAGAAAATTTCATGAAAAGTTCTTGAAAATTAAAAGCTATTGTACCCAAGGATTGTAGCCATTGGACTCCTAGTACAACATCAGCACCTCCCATTGGAATGGAAAGCATTGGGCTAGTCAATACATATTCTCCCATGGATAGCTTGATATTATGGCACTTTCCAGAACAATTTATTGTTCCTCCATTTGCAATCATCACTTGACACTCTGGTGCTGGATATAGGAAGCAATTCAATTCTTTTGCTACCCTACAATGAATAAAATTGTGGGTGCTTCCTGAATCAATCAACACTATTACCTTTTTCTTCTTGATTTGTCCTTCTATCTTGATGGTTTGAGGAGTGGTAATTCCTGCCAATGCATTACAAGATATGGTCGGATTTATTTGTTCTTCATCTAGGCTTTGTTCCTGGAATATATCCTCTTCTTTTGACCTTTCTTGCTCCTTTTCTTCTTCCTCTTCACAATCTATGTAGAATAATTTCTTCTCAGCACACTTATGACCTTTTGTGTATTTGCTATCACAATTGTAACAAAGCCCTTTTGCTCTTTTTTCTTCCAATTGTTGTGGTGTCAACCTTGTAGGTTGTGGAAGACTATGGGCAACAACACTTCCGTCTTTATAGTTGTGAACGGTATGCTTCCTAGTTGCCATAATTTTGCTTTCCATTTTTCTTGCTAACCTGAATGCCTTCTCTAATGAATCAGGTTCCCAAAGGCGCACATCATGTTGGATATTATCCTTTAAAGACCCTATGAACACATCAATCCTATGCTCCTCTGGAATATCTTTTACCCTTATGTTCAATTTTTGGAACTCCTCAATGTGCTCCATTATTGAACCCTTTTGTTTGAGACTTATCAATTGGCTAAAAAAAGTGTTGCTTTTTGTATCCTCATAATGTGCTATCAATTCTTCCGTAAAAATTGCCCAAGTGATAAATTGTTTACGAGAACAAAGCCATTGATACCATACAAACTGATTTGGTTCCAAATATAAAGTTGCCATACGTACCTTTTGTGTGTTTTGCACATTATTGAGATCGAAGAATTGCTCCATCTGTAATATCCATGTGGCGGGATCCTTGCCATCAAACTTCCTCATATCGATTTTTGGAACATGGTGAGTCTTCGATCCAACATTAGAGTCTATGGAATCATGATTAACATTTCTTTTATTCTCATCATGAGTTTCCTTTACTACCTTTTCACCATTAGTGACCCTTTCTTGTAGCAACTTCTTCAATTCATCCATCTTATCATCCATGCCATCAATTTTAGCGTCCATGCCATCAATTTTAGCGTCAATCTTAGCTTCCATGCCATCCATCTTAGCTTCCATTCCCTTTATCTTAGATTCCACGCCATTTACCTTAGATTCCACGCCACTTATCTTAGCTTCTGTTAGCTTTTGTGAGCGTGACATTTGTTGCACTTGTTCTTGTAATTTTGATATATCATGTAGCATTTCTTCCTCTTCTTCATGAGTCATGCTAGAGCTTTCAGGTTCCTTACTAGGTGTTTGCATTTTCTTTCCTCGGGGCATCAGTTACCGATAATAAAGTTTTACTATGCCCTTTGAATTCCGTTAAACCAAGCTTACACAAAAAAAAAAAAAAAAAAAACTACACACCTTTTTTCACTTTATAGAAGCCTGATATTGAATCTGATGTATCTCTGTAATTTCGGATCATCAAATTCTGAAATTGCTACCTGGAGTAGCCTTCTGCGTCCTCTTTCCAATGCCACAAGTCTGAGCCAAATTGGATTCTCCAAGGAAGAGTTATGTGAAATCTCCCACAGTGACTTGCTTTTAGACTGGTTCAGTAGAGCGAACTTGTACGACGTGCCACGAGTCACTGTTTCAACTTTTGAATCTGAAACACACATACAAGAAACTACAGTCCGTCCTCTTTCTGTACCTTTTTACGAAATTTCAATCCGATCCTCAGAGAGAGAGTTATGACGATTTTCCCCAGGTCACCTGGTTTGAATGTAATTCAGGAGTCTGCAAAAAGGCCAACTTCCTCAGATCATATCTCCGAAAATATCGCGCGAAATGCTCTGAAATTCGGACCCAAGGTTCAACGCCAATTCTTCTCAAATGGGTTTTTTTTGAGACTTCTGAAACGTCACAGAAAACAAGTTATAGCGAAAATGGCACGATGACCTGTTTGGAGCAGCGAAACCCTAGAATCCAAAGCTCTGATACCAAATGTTATGAAACCAGCTCACAAAAAGATAGAAAAGAGAGATCCACGCCTTAGAATTCAGCCTCTTCGAGGGGGCAACCTCCTTTACATTACATAAATGAACAATTCTTGGATGATACAAATGAAAATACCTCCTTTCTATATATAGGAGTCTAAGTGGTCCCAATACAATCAAAGCCTACATAACAATAATATTGTAGGGCACAACAATAACAATAGTGGGCTTCTATGTGGCACAATAGTAACAATATGGGCACTACATGGGTACATCAATATAAATAAGGGGTATAACTACAATAGTAATGGGGTAATCACTAGTATTATAGGGACCCAACAGGAAGAGTGCCCTGTTAACTTGGATCGGGGGCAACCTGTTTAAACTTGGCCCAGATAAGATCTTGAGGTGTTGTGTTAGGGAGGAAGAAGTCTTTGACATCCTCCTAACCTGTCATGATAGACCTTGTGGAGGCCACTTTGCAGCAAAAAGGACTGCCTTCAAAATTCTACAGGCAGGCTACTATTGGCCTACTCTTCATCAAGATGTCAGAAGATACATCAGCCAGTGTGACCGATGTCAGAGGATGGGGAAACCGACTCCAAGGGATGAAATGCCTCTCCAACCTCAAGTGACCTTTGAGCCATTTGAGAAGTGGGGCATGGATTTTGTGGGTCCTATCAACCCTCCTTCAAAGCAAAGGTCTTACATCATTGTGTGCACCGACTATCTGACAAAGTGGGCAGAAACAAAGGCAATCAAAGCAGCAACAGAAGAAAAGGTGGCTGAGTTTTTGAGGGAAAATATCTTCTACAAGTTTGGCTACCCAAGAGAGTTAGTCACCGATCAAGGAAGCCAGTTCACCTCCAACCTGATTGAAGACTTGCTCGCTCATCACAAGATCAAGCACAGGACTTCCACCCCATATCATCCTCAAGCAAATGGGTAGGTGGAAGTCACTAATAGAGAATTGGAAGGGATTTTGACTAAGGTGGTGAGCAGCAGCAGAAATGATTGGGCAGATCGCCTGGTTGAGGCCACCTGGGCCTACAACACCACTTGGAAGACTACAATAGGTTTCACACCTTATGAGCTGGTCTATGGGAAGAAAGCTTTACTGTCCATAGAGTTCGAGTACAATACATTGAGGGTGGCAGCTCAGCTGGACCTAGATCTCAACCATGCTCAACGTGACAGATTATTGTAGCTGAATGGATTAGATGAACACAGAATGCAGGCTCTCCTCCACTCAGAAGTAGTTCAACTCCAAAGGAAGATATGGCATGACCGACACCTTAATGAAAAGCAATTCCAGCCAGGAGATTGGGTGCTACTGTATGACTCAAGATACAAGGATTTCAAAGGGAAGCTGAGGAAAAGATGGTTAGGACCATATACAGTGGAGAAATGCAATGACAATGGTTCAGTCCTTATCAGGACCATTGATGAAGAAGCCATCCCCATACTTGTCAATGGGCATCGATTGAAAATATACAAAAAACCCCTTTCTCGGCAGGAGTTCATTGAAACTGTGGAAAAATCAGTGCTAGTAGTAGAGCAGGGTTCTGCCTCTATTCCGACCACACCTTGATCATAAAAAAAAAGGGAATAAAAAAGATCCATGGGTGAAAACCTCTTTGAGGCGCCCAGGGCAGACAGTGAGGGTGAAAACCTCACGGAGGTGCCCCAGCTGTCTCTCAGAAAATAAAGAAATGGAATAAAAAAGATCCTTGGGTGAAAACCTCTTTGAGGTGCCTAGGGCAGATAGTGGGGGTGAAAACCTCATGGAGGCGCCCCTGCTATCTCTCAGAGAAAAAAGAAAAAAGAAAAAAAGGAAAAAAGAGAAAAAGTAAAAGAAACAGGTCTAATCTCTGGAATTATTGCAGGTTGCAGGGAATACAGTGCAGATAAAGAAGGTCACACAAAACGAGGACATGGGTCCGTACCAAGCTACCAGACATCCTCACAGACACTCCCTCCATGGCCACTCACTTTTTTTACGATTTGAACACATTCGGGTCGAGATTCAACCTCCTACAGGAAGTTCTGAGCTTTCTCAGGAAGTTTTGAGGCTTTCTACAAGAAGTTTTGCATTTCTACAGGAAACATCCTGTAGAGCCTGTTAGTGTCAGTCTTTCCAGCCTTCCTCCAGTGATCAAATGTGCTCTTAAAAAGTCATTTTGAAGTGTCAAGGTCAAATTTTGTCATTTCAGTGAGTCTTCAAGCAAAATTTGGTCACTAGGCATTAGGTCTAGGGTTTGCTTTTACTCCTTCAAAGTTGTCCAAATGCCGGTCCATGTCATCATCCAGCTGAGTCTATCATCATTCATAGGGTTTTCATTATCATGTCAGTGTCTAATGAGTCATTTTACATCTTGTTCATGCTTCAGTTGTGCCTAGGCAAGGTCATTTCCCTCTCCTAGGGTTTTGAAGCCAATTCCTCTTGGACGGTCAAATCATCGGCAAAACTTGTTTCCTGATGTTCATACACCTTCCCCTATCCTTAAAGTACCTTATAAAACACTTCCCATCCCTTAGATCCGCTAAAATCCTCATTTTTGCACAAACCCTAGTTTCTAGCTACAACCTGGCAATTTTCTAGGTTTGGCCTGTGTTTTGCCCTTTTGGACCCCTTCCCCTCACTCAATCTCTGAGATTCCACTTTCCCCTACTTCCTAACATCCCTCCCTACTTCCAAAAATTTCCCCAAGAATTTAGAAGCCCCCTATCCCCTTCATTTCGCTCCATTTCGACAAAATTCCTTGTTTCACACATCGGGACAAGTCGCACTCAAATGATGTTCCAGAGCAATAAAAGATGAATTTTGGAAAACTGAGAGAGGTTTTTTTCCACAACATGCCAAAGAAGAAAAACCTCCTTCACTTTTTTCACAGGTGTCATGGTTTTAGAGAAATATCAAAATTACAATCACCGGATCCAAGGCGGTTGGCCAAGGCACAAAAAAGGAGAAAGAGGCCCAATCCCCTCCATATCTTGGCTGAGGCTTCACTCAAGGATCATGACACTCATTAGCCTAGCCACAGATCAAATCCCAAAAAATTCTGAAAGTTTTGGGTAATTTTGGCAATTTTTGGAAATTTACAGGTTTTGGCTCCTCAACGGGTCTCACCCTCGGTGAGACCTTTTGTCATGGCAGCTCCTTTTTGCAAAAACTCAGCATTTCTAGATTTTTCATGCAAAGTTACATATGCCTATGGATGGACTTGAGTTTTTATGGAGTTTTGGGCCTCCAGAAGGTCAAAATACATGCAAAATTTGACTTTCTGCCCCTTTTTTGAGTTTCAGAAACCAGTCTTGGGAGAATTAAGTTTTGATAGGGAAAATGACCTCCAAATTCAAAAGGTCCAGTTGATTTGGAAAGTAGACTCACATACCTTTCCAACGAGCTATCCTGCACCCAATTCTGACACCTGAAAGTGCCTCAAACAGAGCTCCAAAGGTGCGCGACCCGTCAAGCAGGTGTTCGCGACCCGTCAGGCAAACTTTGCCAGATTTCACTGTAACAGCTCGGAAAAGCACAGTTTGACTTGGTCTGACTTTTTGAGGTTAATGATGGTCCTCTTTGATGTAATTGTGACACTTTTTAGACACTTTTACCCTTTTGTAACTCTTCTAGAAGATTTATTCATGTAAAGGGTAAAAATTGAATGTATGAAGTGGTTTCCAAGTTTATAGAGGCAAGTTGTTTTGACTGCCTATTTTGTAGTGCTTAGTTTAGAGGTGGTTGAAACAGCTCCTAGGATAGTGAGCTCCACCCATGGAGGCAGGGAAAGAGGTTAGATCATCTATATTATGTACTTTCTTGCTCATTTTCATGGTTGGACTCTTGAGGGAGAAGCTATCATTGTATATTTTCACTGTATCTCTGCAATTTTTGGCTAAGGAAGACCAGGGTTTTGCAGTCATCTTTGGGATTCTTGTGGACTCATGTGTTGATGGTGTGTTTTTTCAATGTTCTTGTAAGCTTTGTTATGTGATTCATTTCCTTTCTTTACTGCTACACATTAAACAAATGAAGTGTTAAAGTATGAATTCATGCTAGCCATGCTCTGCTTTTAAGTTTGTTTAATTTCTATGTTTTCTACTGTTTAAGGAGAATTCAAAGTATTATTTGCTCTCCTTAGCTCCTCACCGGTCTTTTCCATCCACTCACCTCAGTCATAGGCATCAATACGGTCTCCTACCTCGCCCCAAGGAACCCCCTGCAGAAACTGTGTCCAATCCCCGCACCCAAAATTGCCCTCTCCTCAAATTGCCACCAAAAACCCTAAAAACCCTAAAACAACCTTTTTAATCAGTTTACTAGCCTAATATCAGAGTTACCTTGTTGGTCATCTCATCCCATTGATGATCTGCCGAGATTGACCGGAGAGAGCCTTCTCCTGCTCCGTAGGGCTAGCTACGAGGCTAAATGGTTTGATGTAGCCTTGAGGTTTACCTTTCTCAGCCTGAGGTGAAATTTCAAGCGCTAACATACTGGCGACCATACTGGGGAGAACAAACTTGTTTGTGGGTTGATGTGTTTGTTTCATAAGTCTTAGACGGAGCCTGAAGTTACGCCAGGTAGCCTTCGAAAACGCTCTTGCTTTGCATCAGCGCAAGTAGATAAACGCTGCTTCAGTCAATCTCCGTGAGCTTGTGAATACGACCACTTCATTTGCATTTCACCCCAGCACATATATCAAGTTCAGATCTGATGGTTGATGGTGGACAACGATCAGACACTTGAAAGGCTGAAATCATTCACCTGGCGACTCTAAATCAGTTTTGAGATCAGATCCAAAGACTCCACTGGAGGATGATCCCGACCAGCAAAAACATGAAAGGACAATATGGCAAGATCAGGTACTCAAGTTGGAATTTCATCCAAGACATTTTGTTCTTTGTCATAAATTATTTCTTCTCTTTTCCCAAGAATGTCAAGAAGGCTTTGCAAAGTATATTGTATTTGAGAAGAGATCCCAGGCTTGCAGTTGATTCTTTCCCTTTGAAGATTGTGAATACCAAAGATTTGCATGCCTTTGAGCTTGATCAAGATCCTTTTTCCGAATTTTGTGACGACCATCTTCAGATTGATGAGCCTCCAAAGACCAAGACTAATTCTATACCTGCTGTACATACCCCTACACCTTGTAAAATTCCAGATCGGTATAAACCTCTTGTTTTACCTTCTGTTCTTCATGCTTTCCCCAAAAACTATGATCTATATTTGCCGAGGTTTGATGGTGAATGTAAGAATGTCAATGCTGAGCAACATGTGCAGAATGTTGAGAATTTTCTAGATCTTTTTGAAGTTGATGAAGAAGATGTTAGTATAAGGCTTTTTGCTCTTTCTTTGCAAGCTGAAGTTAAGAGTTGGTTCAAAACCTTGCCTGATGCAAGCATCTCAGATTTCCAGCAGTTTGTCAAAGTTTTTCTCGATAGGTGGATGATCGGGCAAAACCTTTTCTTGATTGTAGAAGAGTATAACCAGCTGAAAAGACTACCAGGGGAGACAGTACAACAATTTTCAGCCAGATTTAACCAAGTTTATTATTCGATGCCAGTTGATATAAGACCTTCTCCTAGATCTGCTCTCTTGCACTATCCGGGTGCCTTTGATCCGGAGATGGAGTTTCAGCTGAGAGAAAGGGATATTGCAACACTTCACGAGATGCAGAACAGTGCAGTAAATGTAGAGGCGCATCTGTTGATCCGACGGGCAAGGTTGAACGAAGAAGAGATGAAAAACATAGATCCGGAAGAATCGACATCTCTAGAGGTGAAGCTTGATATTTTGGTAAGTGCAGTGGAAAAGATGATTGACAAGATCAATGTGAGAAATGCTTATGATGTTCAAGCTCATGGCTCGCTGATTGAAGAAGAACAAGTTGCTGATCCAAAACATTTTGTTTCTCATCCTAGTTGTCATAGATCTGATAATGATTGTTTTTTAGATCACCTTGGAGAAGAGAGATCTATTGATATGACATGCATGCTTGATGATGTGTTTTATAGTGATGATTTGCCTCATTTTGATGAGTATGACGATGATTATGTTCTCCAAAAAGAAGCTAATCTTACAGACAAATCAGCAGCTAGTTTGTGGGAGGAAGAAGTTCATTTTCAGCAGTTTGAAAACAATGTTCAGCCATCACATATCAGCTATGACATTGATGAGGAAAGTGCATCAAAGTTTGAAGTAAGTGAAGGATCTTTGCCTTTTTGTTTTGATTCGTTTCAGTTCATCAGAGATAACTACCATGCAATCAGAAATCAAATGTCAACAAATCTTGATTTGAATCATCTTGAGAGCAAAGGAAATTTTGTTCAAGACTTCTCATATTCAGATTTGCAACCCCCGGAAGCCATTGATTTTCAAGTTGCAGATGAAGACTTGGAAGTGCACACACATAATTTAATGATTCAAGGTGACTCCGTACCATTCTGTTTTGAATCATTTCAGTTTTTGAAGGATAGATTGCACGGTAAATCTTCAAATGAACAGCCTATAACAAATCAGCAATTTTTCAGTGTTAATGTTGAGGATGAGACAGATAACAAAATTCTTGAGCAGCCTGTAGCATCAGATTTGCAGCCACCAAACGAAATTGAAGGGAAAATTATAGATGAAGGTGTGGCAGCTGAAATACCTGATTTGATGATGCAGGAAGATTCTATACCCTTTTGTTTCGAAGCATTTCAGTTTATAAGACAGAATTCTCGCAAAATCTCTCAAGAACAAGATGAGCAGCATGTAGGCAATCATGTAATCACAATGGAACCAATAGAAATGGGATTGCAGCAGTCTTTTCAAGTTTTTCATGATCCAATAGCTGATGTTTTGGATGAGGTTTGCAGTCAAAGTCTTTCTCCATTGACTACATGTGAGCTTGAAACATGTGCTGATATGAATTTGATCCGGCAACCGTTTTCTTTGTCATTTTCAGCAGAGGTCTCGTCACAAGGTTCAGATCAAAGTGTGCATTCATGGTATGAGAAGAAGAGAAGTAATCCATTGGATGAGCTAAGTTCCGGTGTGCTTGAATTTCAAGATCCTTATGCAGTGTTTTTGGAGGTGGATAGAGAAGCCATATCATTCAATGGATCTGTTTCTAAGTTGTCATGGGAGTTGCCTTTTAGTAGTTCTCTCTTGTTGTTCATAAGTGAGCATTTGCGGAGAATTCAAGCAGCAGATGGGATACTTACTTGGTTGCACTGGTTGTTTCATTTCACTTGATCAGGTGATGAATGAAACTGTTAGAGTAGGTTTTGATGAATAAGCTCCACTTTGAGCATCATTTTCAGTTGGTCGATTGTGTTTAAGTATCGAGTTAGTTTTTAGTTGAGTCATGAGTCCTTTATGAGTCAATTTTTAGTCTTGTTGTTAAGTTACTTTGTGTCAGTTTTCAGTCATGCATTTCAGCTTGAGTTTTTGACTCCATTGCCCAATAGATTGAAAGGCACTGGTCTGCTCTCCCAGAGGTCTGAGGTTCTTGGTACCTCCAAGGAGCTACCATCCCCATTGGAGCCAATGTTAGTGTCAGTCTTTCCAGCCTTCCTCCAGTGATCAAATGTGCTCTTAAAAAGTGATTTTGAAGTGTCAAGGTCAAATTTTGTCATTTCAGTGAGTCTTCAAGCAAAATTTGGTCACTAGGCATTAGGTCTAGGGTTTGCTTTTACTCCTTCAAAGTTGTCCAAATGGCGGTCCATGTCATCATCCAGCTGAGCCTATCATCATTAATAGGGTTGTCAATATCATGTCAGTGTCTAATGAGTCATTTTACATCTTGTTCATGCTTCAGTTGTGCCTAGGCAAGGTCATTTCCCTCTCCTAGGGTTTTGAAGCCAATTCCTCTTGGACGGTCAAATCATCGGCAAAACTTGTTTCCTGATGTTCATACACCTTCCCCTATCCTTAAAGTACCTTATAAAACAATTCCCATCCCTTAGATCCACTAAAATCCTCATTTTTGCACAAACCCTAGTTTCTAGCTACAACCTGGCAATTTTCTAGGTTTGGCCTGTGTTTTTCCCTTTTGGACCCCTTCCCCTCACTCAATCTCTGAGATTCCACTTTCCCCTGCTTCCTAACATCCCTCCCTACTTCCAAAAATTTCCCCAAGAATTTAGAAGCCCTCTATCCTCTTCATTTCGCTCCATTTCGACAAAATTCCTTGTTTCACACATTGGGACAAGTCGCACTCAAATGATGTTCCAGAGCAATAAAAGATGAATTTTGAAAAACTGAGAGAGGTTTTTGTCCACAACATGCCAAAGAAGAAAAAAGTCCTTCACTTTTTGCACAGGTGTCATGGTTTTAGAGAAATGTCAAAATTACAATCGCCGGATCCAAGGCGGTTGGCCAAGGCACAAAAAAGGAGAAAGAGGCCCGATCCCCTCCATATCTTGGCTGAGGCTTCACTCAAGGATCATGGAACTCATTAGCCTAGCCACAGCTCAAATCCCAAAAAATTCTGAAAGTTTTGGGTAATTTTGGCAATTTTTGGAAATTTACAGGTTTTGGCTCCTCAACGGGTCTCACCCCCGGTGAGACCCTTTGTCATGGCAGCTCCTTTTTACAAAAACTCAGCATTTCTAGATTTTTCATGCAAATTTACATATGCCTATGGATGGACTTGAGTTTTTATGGAGTTTTGGGCCTCCAGAAGGTCAAAATACATGCAAAATTTGACTTTCTGCCCCTTTTTTGAGTTGCAGAAACCAGTCTTGGGAGAATTAAGTTTTGACAGGGAAAATGACCTCCAAATTCAAAAATTCTAGTTGGGTTGGAAAGTATACTCACAGACCTTTCCAACGAGCTATCCTGCACCCAATTATGACACCTGCAAGTGCCTCAAACAGAGCTCCAAAGGTGTGCGACCCGTTAGGCAGGTGTGCGCGACCCGTCAGGCAAACTTTGCCAGATTTCACTGTAACAGCTCGGAAAAGCACAGTTTGACTTGGTCTGACTTTTTGAGGTTAATGATGGTCCTCTTTGATGTAATTGTGACACTTTTTAGACACTTTTACTCTTTTGTAACTCTTCTAGAATATTTATTCATGTAAAGGGTAAAAATTGAATGTATGAACTGGTTTCCAAGTTTATAGAGGCAAGTTGTTTTGACTGCCTATTTTGTAGTGCTTAGTTTAGAGGTGGTTGAAACAGCTCCTAGGATAGTGAGCTCCACCCATGGAGGCAGGGAAAGAGGTTAGATCATCTATATTATGTACTTTCTTGCTCATTTTCATGGTTGGACTCTTGAGGGAGAAGCTATCATTGTATATTTTCACTGTATCTCTACAATTTTTGGCTAAGGAAGACCAGGGTTTTGCAGTCATCTTTGGGATTCTTGTGGACTCATGTGTTGATGGTGTGTTTTTTCAATTTTCTTGTAAGCTTTGTTATGTGATTCATTTCCTTTCTTTACTGCTGCACATTAAACAAATGAAGTGTTAAAGTATGAATTCATGCTAGCCATGCTCTGCTTTTAAGTTTGTTTAATTTCTATGTTTTCTACTGTTTAAGGAGAATTCAAAGTATTATTTTCTCTCCTTAGCTCCTCACCGGTCTTTTCCATCCACTCACCTCAGTCATAGGCATCAATACGGTCTCCTACCTCGCCCCAAGGAACCCCCTGCAGAAACTGTGTCCAATCCCCGCACCCAAAATTGCCCTCTCCTCAAATTGCCACCAAAAACCCTAAAAACCCTAAAACAACCTTTTTAATCAGTTTACTAGCCTAATATCAGTATTACCTTATTGGTCATCTCATCCCATTGAAGATCTACCGAGATTGACCGGAGAGAGCCTTCTCCTGCCCCGTAGGGCTAGCTACGAGGCTAAATGGTTTGATGTAGCCTTGAGGTTTACCTTTCTCAGCCTGAGGTGAAATTTCAAGCGCTAACAGAGCCTTTGGGCAGGAAAAAATCAATTCTGGAAAGGGATTTAAAGCTTGAAGTCTGTTGATGAGGCCTGCAACCACCCCTCTCTTCCATCCATCACCGATTTCATCTCTTTCCACCGCCATTGCAACAATATGGTTATGTATTCCTGCACAGTCATACAAAGAGTCCTGTTTTCCTCAGATTGATTTTTTTTTTCCCAAGTGAAAAATCAAGCACACAAAGGCTCGCACACTCTACCTGTCAAATCTCCATCAGGGCCCTTCATCCACGAATACGACCTTGCTCGTTTCAGCATGCATCCCAGGAGGAGAAGCAGCTACAGGATATCCTACAGGAATCTTGTAGCAGCTGATCCATCTGGAGCACATACTATGGAGTCAATAGTAGCTGAAATCAACATAGGGGACATGTAACAAGCTCCGCTTGGACGTGAGCACCTCCTCAACAGCTAAAATCAGACGGAGCCTGTGCATGCAGTGTTTACAACCAGAGGATTTGGTCCCGAAGCCTTGCATACAACATCAGCCAATGAAAGAAGGAGTTCTAGTGCCTGTGCACGAAGCAACAGTGAGCAAAGCCATCGTTCCACGTCCCGAAGCCTATAGAACACGTCCACGGCCACACAGGTAAGTGTCTAACCTTATTCGTCAAATTGCATAGACTATACTTTGAAAACTGCATGTCTATGAAATGGTGCGGATTGAACGAATTCGGTGGCTAGTCAACTGGCCACCCACAGTCAGTCGAATGGCCTCATGGGATTCAAACGAGCTCGGTTACGCCAAAGAGACATGAAGCCGACACGTGGGAAGTGTCTAGTCAGGGAGAATTGGCAGATTGGCAGTAATGGTGGAGGTTAATGGCAGAGAAAGGAAATGGTGGTCAGAGACATGCCGAGGAATGATGGCTGTGACATTGGCTAATGGATCGGCCTGGACACATCACCCCCTCGCCATGAATTGCGTCATAATTCAAATTGCTTGGCCGAAATACTCACGATGAATCGTTGTCATTTACACTTGCAACCATTTTCAGCAAAGTACGCATCCTCCTCTTCTGCAGTTTGTTAGCCCGAGCTTCTCGGCCCGTTTCAAAATCCTCCCGCATCCCAGACTCGTTCAGAAGCGCTGTGATGTCCTCCAGAAGCCAACAAATATCTCTACAGGAAGGAGCTCTACAGGAAGCATGGCATAGCCTCCCGGAGCAGAGAAACCTGGACTTTCTGCGTCGAAATTGGAGTTTCAAAGAGAGGTAGGCCCGAAAACACCATTCCCATGCATGATATTTCGAAAGGTGGTGAATTAACCTATCTGGAGTAGGAGAATTAGAAGCAAATCTGCTTATGGTTCAAGAATAGTAGTTTTCCTATGTGATACATGGAATTTTTTTCAATTGGTTCTGCGTCAAATTCTCCTCCATGGTTCCTGTTAACAAATTCCTCCTATAGAAACGATAAACCACTGTAAGGGCTAACCTGTGCATGAAGAATGTGAATTTTATGTGGTTGAGGATGAAAATTAAGCTCTGCACTCTGTCTGTGGGAGCCTAATTCCCTTTTGATAGTCGAGTTGTGGGAAGAAACAACATTATAACCAGGGAATTGATGCAAAGTGAAATATAAACACCTGAGGGATATTGTCTTCAAAGTTCTGGGGAGGAAACCATACACAGAATTCCCCTTCTGATCAGAGCACAAGCCAAAATAGAGCATTCTCACCATGCCAGGAGGGTTTATCAGAAAAGAACCCTCGGATTCCAGGAAATTGTGAGAAACTCCTGAGGTGGTAGACCTATTTACCCGTGCCAATTGGATGACCTTCTGTGACAGAATTCAAGGTCATGACGATGAGGTAACAGAAGAGTTCTTAATGTCCCTACAGCCTAAATCCAAGACACTGGCCACTGTAAATTTCAGAGGGTTGACCTTAAAGCTTACCCCACAACTCATTAGTCGAGTCACTGATCTGCCATTGGGGATACCATAGAACAAAGAAGAGAGGGCATTGGGCCAAAAAGCCAAGAAAGAATTCTTCCTACCAGAGGAACAGTTTTCAGAAGATAAGAATGGGGTCCGGAGAGCCAGCCTACACCCTTTTTGGAGCGAGGTCAGCCTTCAAATCATGAAATACATTACCTGTGAGGGGCAGTTTAGTATTGTTTATGGTTACCACTTCCGGTTGCTAAGTGAACTCAGACATAGGATGGATTTACCCCCAGAACAAAAGTTAAGCATCCCCTATTTCCTCCTACAATCATTAATTGAGTGTGGCACAAAATTGAAGGAAGGGACACCGGACCAGCTGGCCCATCATGGGCTTATCAAGCTTCTAGTGGAAGATGCCCTCCATACCTATACTGTCCCTCTCCCCTGGGAGATTTTTCGCAATATGTCCAAGGATGATGATATCCGAATTCTGGCCGAGGAACTCACTTCATCCAACAGTGAGGAAAGGGAGCACATTGAGGCAGAAGAGACAGCCAAGGGTAAGGAAACCCAGGACAGACCACCACAAAAAGAACAAGAAGAGAAACAAGAGAAAGACCAAGCTGCTGAGGCCAAGACTGTGGGTTGAAGAAAGGCACAAAAACCAAGGGAGAAATGATTGCAAATCAGGGTAGAGAAGACTGAAAAATTCCAAGCAAGTGAGGGCACACCCAAGGCAACCACAACAAAATTAAAAGAGAAGGCAACCCCAGCCAAGTAGGCCAAAACGGTGAAAACCGTTTCTACAGGAAGCCAGAAAACCGTTTCTACAAGAAGCCAGAAAACAATCAGCACAGGACTTTCTACAGGAAGTCTGGAAAAAGGGAAACAAAAGGAAAACTCGCCTGAGATTTTAGCCAGGGAGGTAGCAACTATGCTGGCCACCCTAAGCACATCTCCAAAGCAGAAAGGGAAGCGGAAGAGGGAGCCTTCCATGTATTTTAAGGCAAGAAGGAGCGTGAGGATAAAGACTGGCAGACCCCAGCCACCGTCAAAATAACCAATCACGATTGTGGACACCCTAGCTACACAAAAGGAGAGGTCTCCCTCCAAGGCATCCATCACTTATGAACGGGGAAACCCGAAGACATCCACCTGGAGAGAAAGAATGAAAATGTTGGACACAAAGGCCTCTCTATAGGATGCTGAGACTATTCTACTGGAAACGCTGGCTAGGCTAAAGGAGACCGAAGAAATGGAAGGTGAGGCAGCTAAATCACCACATGATGACGAAAAGGTGGAGAAAATTTTGGAACCTAGTCCCCAGCCCAGTTTGCGCTCCTACTATAACTTCTTAGAGGCCGGAAAGATCATTCCTCAAAAATTCACAGTGCCACTTTTCCTTGCACTAGAAGAAGAGAGAGTGAGGACCCACACTTGGATGAAGATCGCTAAGTCCAAGGGTGTGGCAGATATAGGTCCTCTGGAGGAACAACTCAAAGAGGCAAGAAGGGAATTGTCTATGGTACGACATGTGGAGAGCAGCCAGCGGGTCAAGCTACAGGAAGAAAATGAGCTGCTTAGATAGCAGCTACAGTTACAAGGAAAGAGGAAGGAAGACAGGCCTCACATCTTGGGAGAACAACAGCAACAGGAGGAGCCCACAACAGCCAAAGATACCCTTGATGAACAGCAGAGAAGGGAAGGGATGTAGGCTGAAATTGAGACACTGAATTGACAGCTACAGGAAAAAGAATTGCAAGCAGGCCTGGAGATACAGTCTCTGAAAATGTAGGTACAAGAAAAGGAGGCCCAACTGGCCTGCATGGCCAGCTGGGAAATGGAAGCTCTGCAGTGTAGGCAGCTTGCAAAATCCTATGCCCTATACCTCAAGGATTAGTGGTTACAGTTTTAGATCAACACCTTGGCCCAAAGGGGCATCACCCCATTCCAAAATTATCATCAGTTTGCAGCTCTATGTGGCAGTAGTTCATTAGAGGATAGGGCCAAATTATCAGAGTTCTACTTGCACAAATTCGCCCTTCCGAACATGAATGCATGGGATCCCAACACTGTGATAGGAGATGTCCAACTTATGGCCATGGCCTCTTGGATGAGTCATGAGGAGAAGAGAGCAGCAGAGTTCTGTAGTATCATAGGCAGAGAACTCAGTGAGCCACTAATGATCAGATCAGAGTCGGATGACCCCTCAGCAGTGATAAGTGCCCACCAGCACTTGGCAAACAACCCTCAGGATCTACCGAAATACATTAAGCAACAGGCTCAAGCTATTGCCGACTTTGAGGACATGGAGAGACTGCTGGGAGAAAACTGCTTGCATGCCTGCACAAGGTAGTGGAACACCCTGCCTCACAACTTGAAGATAAAGGAATACTAGTCTCCCACCAGGATGAGGGAAGCCTTGGCAAGGGTACCTCTCTACAAACAGTTGATGCAGAATTTGCAGGCCAATTGGATTGGCCTGAAATTCAGTCCTCCTTTGCTTTTGGGATTGCTAGAAGGAGTTAAGGAAGAGGAGGAAGGTAGACAATGGGAGGAAGTGGAAAGGAAAGCAGGATTCCACGACCGGGAAGAGGATATCACCGCGGAGGCCTGGGACGTGAGGGAGGGAGTCAAAGCCATAAAGGATGATGAGCTGGATTAGTTTCTCAGAGGATGAGCAACCCATTTAGCAGGGGGGTGATGATGAGCCCCGAACTGGGTAACTTATTGGGCTCATTTTGCCTAATTTTCCTTGTTTAATCCTCCATTTTTCATAGATTATGCATGTTTTTTAGTATGTTTATGTTATTTGAACGAATAAGGGTGGTCACTTTACCAAGGAGGCTAATACGTGGTTATTTCAGGTTTTTTGGACAAATTTTGGAGCAAAACCAAGAAATTATGGGCCAGGTGACAGCCAAGATTGAGGTGAAGATTCGTAGGGAGGTTGTCTCTGGCATTAAATGGCCCTTCCTCGAAATCTCCACCCTCAACTCCGAGCTCAACAGGCCACTAAAATGAATCCTAAAGGCAGCCGAACAGCTTTGGGAAGAGTGACTGTTTACTAGCAGTTGGAATAGCCAAGTCCCTTGAATTTAGGAGGGCTGCTAGGCCCCTCGTAGTGTATAAATAGGAAGGCCTCAGCCTTCGTAGTTTTCTTTTGGAACTGTTGGTATTTTCACTATAGTGCTGCCATTTTCTCAGCTCGTTTTCGTGTATCTACTGCTGTATAACTTTCTTGTGATGATTATTTTTGAGTAATGAAAAGCAGCTCTACTTGGCATCAGATCTGAGTTCTTTATAGGAGCCGACAGCTCTTGGGGCTGGGCCCAACCCGAGTGCCAAGGCCTCCTTTATGTATTGTTATTTGTTCTTTATGTCTTTGCAAAATCGTTTCTGTTAAGTAGATTAAATCTTGCTGATTAACTAGGTCACTGTTGATGATTAGAAAGACTTTTGATGTTCAGATTGAGTTGATAGGTTATTGATAGGGAAAAGCTCCATAAAAAGGCCATCAAGCACCTCTGATTTCACCTCTCCCTCAGTGGGATCAGGAGCTGGGATCAAGGTGACCTTGCTGCCCAAAAAAACACTGACTTTGCTTTGCCATGCAATCATTAGTGTTTGATTTTCATTTGCAGAAGTTGTTTACATGTTCAGATTCTTGAATGCTTCATTGCATAGTTTGTATACATGGTTTCATTGCAATTAAAACTTCTGTTCATTCTCTTTATTGTTAGCTAGGTCAGATTAGCTCAACGTAACTAGGTCTCTAATTTTACAAGTCTTCGTTGGTTTAGTTGGAAAAACAACTTGTAGAGCACCTGTACCACTTCTCTATCCACCCATACTCCATCATACCCATCTGGTCCATCCCCTAGCTTGGATTCTTGCCTCACGTTTTCCATTTGCTCACATAACCCTAATTTTTGTGCAACATCGCTTCAGTCCTCTTTGAACAAATCCAGCCATCTACATCATTCCTCAACTCCATCCACCAAGTCCTAGACCACCTCAAACCCTTATCCTACCTCCATACTCACTCCTTCACCTTTCTCTCTCCATCCATCCTCCACAATCCCATTTCTGAACAACCTGTAGAAAATCACAAACATCCTATAGAAAATTACAGACATCCTGTATAACCCCTGCAGAATTCATGTAGAGGCTCACGAATGAGGTTTCTTGATAGCCAAACTCTATGAAACTCTCTGGAATGGTGTTAGGGACCCCTTAGGCCCTCTCTAAACCTTCCCGACCTCCTCCAATCATTTCCTCTCACCAATCCACCTCTGCACAGTAAAAAACAGTCAAATCGCATGCATGATAATTCTCGCAACTTATTCAAAAATACAAAAAGATGTTTTCTTCCGATGTTACTATAGAAGTAGATTAAATACATGTATTTTACCTTCCTAGAAGTCAATGGCATCTCTTTCAGTAGCTTGCATCCTCTTTCTTGCATCAGTAGGGTTAGCTGGTAAATTTAGGGTTTGCTAGGGTTTACGTTTCCTTTTAGCTTTCCAGTTTCTTTCTGTAAGTACACCAACCTTCTTTGATTTAGCTTTCATCCATCAGTTAAAAAGCTTCTTCTTAGAGTTCATAGAAGTTGGCTTAAGCTCCGTGCGGACTTGTGCCAGCTGACCAAGTGACAACTGTGGCAAGAGCTAGTACTTGTGCATACAACACTGATGCTTCCATGTTTGTTACGAACTACCGGGTTGATAAAAGTAAAGAAGGGAGTTCCAGGAGTTGCAGCAATATTGCTGCAATACTGGAACCCACCAGCATGTTTCCAAGTTCACCTTTGATGGATGAATTGGATGAGGAGGTACCGGCTATGGGTTGACTCCCCCTACCTTTCTTTCTTGCTGCTCTAGAATGATTTCTAGAGACAATCTTTATGTCCTCATAAGGTAGTTGGTAGATGTCTCCCCCAGCCAGTAATGGAGGGTGTCTAGAAGGTCTTCCAAAATTCCCCTGAGTAGGACCAACTTCAGAGATTCAGGGTCAAGTGTACACCTGGCCCTTTTGTAACTGAGCTGGAACCTCTCTTCATAATCTTCCAAGGATTCATCACTTCCCATGGTCATTCGGAAGATTTCTTCCTTGGTATCTTTTGACCTACAGTAGTCTCGGTATTTGTTGTTAAAGGCATGTTGCATCTGAGCCCAATTTGTGATGCTATTTCCAGGTAACCCCATGAACCAGCATAATGCTGCATCCTTGAGAGTAGAAGGAAATAGTTTCAAATTTTGCTCATCTTCTGCATAGTCATAGGTTCGACAGATGACAACAAACTCAAACAAGAAGGTGTCAGGATCTTCTGTGGTCAAACCATGGAAGTGGGGTAGGGCTGAAGGGTTTATGTTCTTCATTTTGGTGTCCCCATTGGTCTCTCAGATGGGAAAGGTACTCTCTACTCTTTCTCCATTCCCCCTAACATTTCTGTTTTTAGCCAATGTCTTGGGAGGGATCTCTTTTTCTTTTTCTTCCCCTATAGGTTCTTCAAATATCTCTAGTTGTTCACCTAAAGGTTCTTCTTGATCACTGCCACCGAAGAAGAGAGAAGGGTGGTTATGTGATGTTGTGGGGGTGTTGGGCAAGAATTTTCCTGAATTATCTCTGTTCCTATGAGGCATGAAAGGAAATATTTTTGGTTGGTTTTTGTTTTTTCACTGCTTGTCCCTGCAAAATTAAAATTGATTTGAACAAACAAATTGCAACTAACTGAAATGAACTTGCTAAAATGAAATTGCAGAACTGAAAAGGAAAGCAAATGAAATGTAGAGTTGAAAGGAAGGAAATGACTAATCTACTTTTGCTGAAATGAAGTTGTGGAAATGAAATTGCAGAACTGAAAAGGAAAGCAAATGAAATGCAGGACTAAAAGAAAGGAAATGACTATTCTACTTTTGCTGAAATGGAAATTGTAGAATTGAAAATGAAAGCAAGGAAATGCAGAAATTGAAGGAAACAACTACTCTACTTTTTCTGAAATAAACTACTTAGCAGAAGGTTGCGATAGAGAAATAGAAGAAAGTAGTAATCACAAAATACTTTGACGCTTCCCCAATGACAGCACCGAAAAGGTGGTGAGCACCAGTATTGCAGCAATAATGTTGCAACTCATGGGCTTCCTACTTTTCTTTTATCAGCCCGGTAGTTTGTAACAAACTTGGAAGCGACGGTGCTGTATGCACAAGTACTAGTTCTTACTGCAGGCTGTCACTTGGTCAGTTGGCGCAAGATCACTAGGAACTCAAGCCAACTTCTATGGATTCCAGAAGAAGCTCTATATGTGATGAAAGAAAGGAAAGCTTACTCTACAGAGGTTACTCTACTTGCAGAAAGGAAAAGAAGACTGAAATGTAAAGTAAACCTAGCAAACCCTACTTAATCAACAGATCATACTTTTGTAGAAAGAGAGATGAAAAACCATGAAATGAATGCCATTACCTACTTAGGAAGTAAACAACACCTACTCAAGCTATTTTTAGAAGTAAATGAGTGAAAAACATCTTTTTGGATTTTTGTGTATTTTTATGTGAAATTGTCATGCATGTAATTTATTTGATTGTGAATGTGGCAGCGATTAGGTGGTAATGGAGGGATAATTTGGGATTTGCAGAGGTGTAGGATGGTGTGGATGGGTCTTAGGAGGTCTCAGGTGGTCTTCTGGAGGATTTTCCCACAATCGAACTTCAAAAGAAGCCTATAGGAAATTCTACAGGAGGTTGTAGGGGATCTACAAGAGGTCTACTGGAGGATGCCGAGAGAAGTTTTGGAGGTTTTGAAGGTAGGAAAGTAGGTGGAAAGGGTAGCTGAAGGCTAGGATGATGTGTTAAGGTGTCTAGGGTCCATAAAGAATGATTAGGGGAGAGAAAGATGGTCAGATTTGTTCAAGGAAAGAGAGGAAAGTCTATGGAAAAGTGCAAAAAACTAAGGCAGATTTAAAATGAACTCTGGGCGACCTATGGGGCATAGATCAGAGAGAGATTGTGATGGATGATTGGCTAACTTGTTGTGAGAAGAGATTTGCTGCCAGAGAACTGAAAATCAAACACTGAGATTAAGCAAGCAAGGAAACTAAGTACATCAAAAAAACAGAATTTTGCATCAAGCTAATCTAGATCATGAGCTATGGAAAGAAATGTTGAAGAATGTTGTAATGAGAGAAAGCATGGAAGGAAACTTATTGCAAGATAGAAATGAGCATGGTGAAAGAGATCTAAAGCAAAGCATTAACCTTCTAACAAACTGCAAGACTAGAAATCCTATGGAGAAGGCAAATCTGTGTTTTTGTGGCAACAAGAGGGTCTTGGCCTAAGTTCATGGTCCCAAAGGGAGGAAAGGAGGCCAAGGCTCTGTTGATTTCCTTTTATATCTTCTTTCTATCACTGTTCAACCTGCTATGAAAAACTGAAATGAAAAAAACCTTCTAAACTACCAAAAGCAACCTATTCTTAACCAAGAAAGAAATTCATCTAACAACAACTAATTCATAAACTGAAACAAAGCATATAAATATAAACAAGAGGAGCTTGGCCACTTGGATTGGGCCCTAACCCAAGAGCTTCAACCCTCTGAGGTAACTCAGTGCTAGCTTGAAAAGGACTTCATCTTTATTATCAAAATAATAATAGGATTACATGAAACTGTCAACAAAAGTGAGCTCAAAGTTGAGCAGAGCAAAGCTGCAACAAAAATTCGAAAATTTGACTAACTTCCTAATGAGGCCCTAGGCCTCTCTACTTATACAACTGAAGCTCCCAACAACTTTCTTAAAATCAGGGAGGCTTGGCTCCCAAACTTGAGATAAACAGAAGTTATCCTCCACTTGCTCGGCTCCCTCTTTAGTGCATTGATGTGACTGTTTGTGCTCCGAGCTGCATGATGGAGAATTCGTAGTGGGGAGTCATAAATGAGGGGGATACCCTCCTATAAATCCTCTCCCTTGTCTACTTCGAATTATTGTTTCCAGTTGTCCATTAAATCTTTGACTTTATCTCCAAAATTGAACAAAAATCTGCATTAAACACATATTAGACTCCATGACATAATGACCAACCCAAGTCACTCCATAAGCATAAATATAATAAAAAAAATGCAATAAGCTAAGAGGATGGTCGATTAAACTATGTTACGAGGCAAAATGAGCCCATATAATTACCCATTTATGGGGTTCATCAGCGATGTGAAGTGCTAGTCCCAAGAGGGCCGAAATTGGGCAGGGTCCACTGATATGTTTTATCTCATGGATCGTACCTTTCTACAGGAGCCCAAAGTACATAGTAGTGGGAGGAATCAATGGTGATTGATGTAGTTAGAGATTAGAGTGACAGAGGCTAGAGTAATGAGATACTAAAGATCATAGAGAAGGGGAGAAAACAATGCAGAAATGCTGAGTCAATAGAAGCACAGAGTTTTCAGTCAATAAAGGCAATAACATTCAAAGACTTTGATGACAGATGCATCATACTGATTCAGGTTGGATGTTTTTTCTTGTTTCTGGAGTTGCGGGAGCAACAAAACTAGAGACCAGTGTTGTATGCAGATCATTCCAAAGGTTCAAGATCAAGATCGAGTTGAATTCCTTTCTTGTTGAGAGGGAGTGTTGAAAATAACAGCAAGAAATGTTAAAAATAGAATCCAGAAATTCAAATTTAATTTGTCTTTGAATTAAATTGTGAATTAAAATTGTACTTATTTTCTCATAGCAACTTGTAATAGTTAAATAAGTTAAGTTGACTTAGTTAACTTAGGAATTTTGAGTTGGAAGTCTTTTGAAAGTCATGTATATGTTCTCCCTAAGTTTCAAGAGTCCATGATGAGTTTAATTGAGAGTTGTAATTAGATAACTCAGTCTACTGAGTTATGTTCAGTTAAATTAGTTCTAACTGTTTGTGGAACTAATAGAGGATTAACAGTCAATTGGTGCACTGGTGCATCCACGAGTATTACTCCAGTTAACTAAAGATTCTGTCATCAGAAACTCATGCATGTCGATTTTGAGAAAGACCCAGTTGAGACTAGAGTGCAGGGACAATCAGTTGTGTGATTTAATGAGTTGTATAGATCATGCATGAAATCATGAACTAGACCTAGTTTGAATTCCATAGTTATGGAAGCATTACATTCCCAGTAATACGGGCTATTAAACCATATGAATTGTGCAAGGAATCAGGGGATGGGAGAGCAATAGAAGGGGCTAGATATTGGCTTGAGCTTGCCTGTGAGCAGGGAGATTGATCATACTGAGTGCTGGGATTGTTCTTTTGAGAACACGCATTGTATTATCATCTTGTATTCCTGATTTAATGCAATATAGATAGTAGGTGTTTTGAGTTGTGGCTTTCCCTGGATACATATTGTGTTATGTGCCATTGATTTTTCTTCTTCTTGTTCATATTGTTTTCATCGATCTATTGTCTTCTGCTGGTTGAAAGTAGAAGCAAATTCTTATCCTGTGCTTTAGTAAATTGCATGAGCTTGTGAAACTACAAGAGTTTTCTACACTCTTCATACTCATAATGAAGAGTATAAGAAATTAATCATTAAGCTTGGGGTAAATCCATAAGATAAGACAACTATCCAAGCCTTAATTCAAAGTAAAGAATTAGAGGTTCAATATTTAAGGAGAAAATTAAAATTTCCTGTAGCAGAACATGTACAGACTCCAGAGTTAGCTCAAGTGGAAAAGGAGAAAGATATATTGACAAATGAATTGTTGGAGAGGAATCAATAAATTGCCACCCTTAAGGAGAAAAATTCTGAGATATTGTAGAAGCTAGAAAACCATGTTTGCACAATTTTGGTACAATCTAATTCAGAGGACCCAACTAGCAAGTTAACCAGGGTCATGACAGAGTTGAAAATATCATAAAGTGAGTTGAAGAAGTTGAAGAAATATTTGGATGACTCCAAGGAGCAACTGAAACACAAGGAGAGGAAATTAAACATGGCAAGAGATATTGCAAATCAGAATAATACAAAATATTAGTCAGCATGTGATGAGGTCAAGGAATTAAAATAGAATCTTAAAGGAAACATGTCCTTGATCCAAGCAAAGGAATTATATGGGGAGACATAATATAGAAAATTAGAGCTATATGGGATCATATGATCATCATAGTTGAAGAAAAAACTATGGTCAAGGCCTCTGAAGTGATTATCCACACAAATAAAGATCAAGTACAGGAAGGTGCATAGTTGGAAAAAATATTATTAATTATTTAAATTCCAAATCCTCCCAGGAACTTAGAGCAATGGAAATTTTAGATAGGACAACTATGGTATTAGAAATAAACAAAATGAATGAGAGAAACATGTATAAAAATAATGATGAGGGCAAGTTAGAGGAAGTCAGAGAATCATTGACATCTTTTAACTCTAATTTTGACAAAAGGATCAAAGCAGGGTTGCGAACATGCTGGGATCAATAAGGGAACCTTCTATCCCGAGAGTAGTATGAAACATTGTTGGTGGAAGCAAAAAGAAAAATAAACTCCTCGCATGAAAAGACTGCGGTGTTAAAAGGATTAAAAATTGTCAACTATCTGCAAAGGGAATTTCAATTGTTGTGGTTAGTTAAGAATTTATTCACTGATAAACTGAGCTACACCAAATTAACAAATTTGAGGATGGCCTATAGTAGGATGCTTTAGTGCCCAGTTCCTGATCTGACGCTTTGGAAAAAAATTCATAATATTGTCACACCACTGAATTTTCTAGTCGTTGAGCCTGGGACTTCATGAAATGAAGAAGAAGCATTGAGAGCACATGAGTCCTGAATTTCAAAATAGTTTAATTTTAGAAAATTTGAAAAACATTATATTTTGTACTTTTGTAAAAGTTCGTGAGTAGTTTAGTCTTTAAATGTTTTAAAATAATTAAGTAGTTTAAAGGTAGTTAAGTCAATTAACAATTTTCATAACTGCCTCTCAATGTAAACATTGTTTAAAATAAGACCGAGGGACTAGCTTTGGGGATCCAAATTTTAGGCTCGAAGATCAAATTTTGTTGTGTAATGTGTAAATTTCCTTGCAGAATCAATAAAGTGATTAGGATGATTCCATATGTGTGATTGGCTATAACATGTTTTATTTACCTCTGCAAGTCATTATTTATGTTCATTCTTCTACAAAAAAATGTGTAATGAAGTTGCTGGTTACTTTTCCTTAGAAGATTTAATGATGTCATGTTAATAACATAAAGTTCTTGTAGATTTAATTTAAAGAAACCTTAAACTGCAATCCACATTTTTTGTCAGTTCGCCTTCTTTCATTTCATCATTTCAACTAAGGTTTTGTGTAAAGGATTCTATATCATCCCTCTACATTAAATACTTTTTCTCAATATTCTTTCCTGCCATACTACAACTTCAGTAAGCCATATCCATAGACATGTTGGCCATGTTGAAGGGTTTTGTGTTTTTATCCAAGAACATAAATTACATTACATTTTAAAGAAATATATCTAGGAAATAATGTTTACAATCATAAAATAAAATCTTTTTACTTATTTTGAATAGATGTCCTAGGAACTGAACTCCTCTCATCCAGAGGTTGTCCCTAGGGCTAAAAAAAATTATAACAATAGAAATAGAATACAACTAACATATAACAACACTAACCATACTATAACTACTAATGGAACTCAAGAGAACACTTTCAACATGTAGAATTCTGTTGTTTCTACTACTGGACAAGAATTTCCTAATGTTGTTCAAACCTAAAAAAAACCCAACCATAGTCTCCTTTTTTTGGTATGACATAGTGGATGAATTGGAAACCACCAAAGCCAATGCAACTGTGATTTATGTGTTTAGATCCCTGAAAAATCTGGAAAATATGCACAAAGATCTAGCTACCGCTTCTCAACCAATAGTGCAGCCTCAAGATATTTCTTATATAAAATCTTGATGACATTCTACAATAGGAGGAGAGAGTATCATTTGTGCTACAACTAAAATGAGATAGGTGGTGAACTATACACGATTTCTAAAAAAAATACTTGTGTACTTGTTTGATCTTAGGGTGCGAAGTAAGGCTTGAGTTACGTACATGGATGGAGTTCAATAACAAAAAAGTATCTGACTGACATTATTTGGGCACAAGGATTGAGAAACAATGAAATGTGGTCAATCTAATGCATGGTCATATTCTTGGTCCTGTCATGCCACTTTACCTATAATGAAATGGTTTTCTAATCTCAAATATATGCACAATGCAATTTCTCTTAGCCCTTGTCTACTACTAAGTGTCTAAATTAGAGTTGTGTTGCTCGAAACGAACATGACTTACTTATTTTGATAAACATGAGTTTGAACAATTTTAATTATCACACATATACAATGAATGAGAGTTTGAGTGACACTAAATAACACACACATTTTTCTCACAAATAGTTCTAGGATCTATGAGAAGTAGTCGAACCTCATAGGATTTTTGAAGCTAGAACTATGGTTTTGGACATTCATGGTTGTGGAATGTGTTAGGTTCCTATACCAATAGGTTTCATTTTTCATGATTGACTGTAGAAGAGCCAAATATGTTCATCCTTTCATGTTGCAAAGGTTCCATATTTTGTAAACAAATGAAGAAAATTAAAAAATGAAAAGAGGGTATGCCCTAAAAGAAAAATCAAAGGGAAAAAAGAGTAAATTGGTCAGAAAAAATGATAAAAATGATAAAAATGAACCCCAAACCAAAAGACCAAGAAAGTGTGCTAGTCTAAATGCCACTACTGTTCCTTTTGGAGAATTTCATTGTGTATAGGTGGTTGATTTTGCATACAGTTAATGAATAGCCAGACAGTTCAATCCTGGTTAGATCATGTTTGAATTTACTTGTCTTTAGAATAGAGAATAAAGATCTGTCCAAACAGTTCAAGCTTGGCAGATGAGTAAATAGGTAGAGAAACAAAGGAGCCCAACTGCTTAATCTGGGCCCTTGGAAGAGATAAGGGTAGACTTAGATAGGAAGGCATTCAAAAGAAAAAGAGGAAAATCAGGGTTTGCTAGTCCAAATGCACCCAATCAAAAGGAAGAAAAAATGCTAGGTGTATTAGGCTGAGTAGGCAGTTTGAGGTTGCAGAAGCAAGTTTGTGATCACTTTTTTGTCTTGTCAAGAAAGACTCATCTCATGAATGACACAAGTACCATGGCAGTTGTTTGGTTGTAGAACAGTGGAAGCATGACTAATTTCCCCTTTCATTCCCCCAGAAATCATTTACTAACATCCCCTCAAGGACCTTGGGATCTGCCCAGTAGTCCTATTTCACTTCATTTTATGAGAAATGCTAAGTTGAACTCTGAGTTTACTTAGTTAAAAGAAGCCACATTTCTTGTGTAAAAGATCTTACCATTTTACTTCATTTCCCTAAAAACCTAAGTTATTACCTTATAAACTTAGCATTACCTATCCATAAAATCATATTAACATTAACTTTATTATATAGCTCCTTTATCATTTTCCCTACCCCTATTCTACAAAAAACTATATAAAAAACCCAAAAATACATAATATTCCTACCCCTGGCAACTATAGCCTTATAACACACTTCTAGGAATTATTAGTCCATTTGGGACCTTAATAATAGCCCCTTCACATTCAAAAACCTTGGGGTTTATTTAACATCTGGTTAAATAAACAACCGCGCTAAAACCCCCCACCTAAACCATATGTTAACTCCTCGCGCGCATGTATATATCGGGTTTCATTTAACATTCGGTTAAATGAATAACCGTTCCACCATGACCAAAGGTTTTATAACCCCCGCGAACATTATAAAACATTGAAATATTAGCGCGGGTCCCGCATTAATAAACCCCCGCTACTTGCATTACCCGTCGACCGTCAGATCCCGCGCCGTAGATCTAATGGTTGGCAGCAATATCAAAAGCTCCCATCTGCCGAACGTTAGCATCCGGGGGATGGGCGGTATTTTTGTCGTACCCCTGCCACGTGTCGGCTTCCTGGCGTGATCGGAGCCCCCTCCTCCAAAACCACCATGGGCCAAAGGCGGTGCGGGGAATACCGCTTACCACCCCGCCGCCTGCCCCCTCACATCATACCACGTCACCTGATGACGTTGCCATCCATGTCGCCCACCACCGCTCTGTATCAGCGCCATGTCATCTGCTGACATCACCACCTCGCCACCGTGTCGTCCACCACATCATCCGACACGTCAGCTGACACGTCATCCTCCGTACCCACTACACGACAAAAATACGTCATGATGACGTCATCATAAAAAAGCGCCAAAAGCCCAAAAAGGCCCAAATTGTGTTAAAAGTCGTGAAAATGACTATTTTTTGTTTATTTCTATTTGTTCGTTAGTGGAGACCTCTGCATGCGATTTACGACCAATTCGCCACCAAAGTTGCACAGTCCATCACCCAACAAATTTGCTCCGTAGCTCGACCCCGCAACTCGACTTGCCGCCTGCTAATCGCTCATTTCACCGTTAAAATAGGTATTTACTTACAATCATGCCCAAACCCTGTGTTTTTTAGTTTCCTCTGCTAAATTTCTTATGAACTCCGAAATCTAAGTTAAAACCCATCAAAACACCTGCAGAAAGTGCACCATAACCGCAATTTTCTCCAATTTTTCACCAAGAAATCCTGTAAAAACAGTCTCCCTTTGCAAAATTTCTCCCGTGGACTCGAACTCAAGTTCACTCTGTTCTGTGAATGTCGAAGGAAAAATCCCAGAGCTGTCCATATCCAGTTTCCGCTAAAGAAAACTCTGCAGACTCCCTTCTTCACTATCATTTTCACCCTATGAGTTCATTCAGCTGAATTTAATCTGTAAAATTCCACAGAAAGAGGCCCAAAGCTGCTGTTCTACTCATTTCATCCACACAGACCTCAGTTTCCAAATCTCACACTAATAGAATTGAGCCATGGAGACTCCAGTGGCCTTAAACATTACTCCTCTCAATGCACCCCACAAGGAATTGGAAACATTACCTTTGGCTGATAAGGATTATCTAATCCAAGACTTGGTTGGTGACAAAAACCACCTGCAGACATTCTGTGAGCTGAGGAACAGTTATTTGAATAACAATGATTTTTATGGGATATGGGAATCAAATTTGCCCATATACTTCCTCCCCTCTGTCAATATCTTCCCTGAGATAATTCACCTCTGCTGTGAAAACTATGAACCAACTCAAAGGGCAGTCAAGTCTCCATCTGGGAGCATCCTCTTTCATATAACTCCTGACTCCATCAATAAAATTATAAATTTCAAGCCAACTCAGCTGCTGTTCCCTCTTTCTATGAAATTCTTGCTTGATGAAGGTCCGAAACTCTCCAGCTCAGAGATAGCCCGAACTACCCAAGTATTCATGAGAGCAGATCGCCAGCCTATAGGGCCACCTCCTTTTCTCTATGTATGTTTCAATGAAGTGGGTAAATTACTTGTTGATATGATATCTTATGTTCTGGGTTTCAAGACAAGTGAACATATTGATGAAGCTATATTGGTCTTACTATCTGCATTTACCCCAGGACAGCCCCCTGCTGTCAAATACAATTATGCCAAATTCATTGCCAATAAGATACATGACCAACTAGTGAAACTAGATAGGGAGGGAGTATTCAAGTATTCATCCTACATCTATCATCTATTCCTGTATTATCAGCCAGACTGTTTCCAATGCCCCATCAAAAGATTGGACTCTAAAGGAGAAAAGAGGTCTATGATTTTTTGGACCTCAGTCTTTCATGAAGTCCGCAACTCTCCCTACTCTTACTGTGAGTTCATTGACATGTTTGTCTATCCAGTCTCTTCTCTCCTAAAGAGAACTCCTCCTCCTAGACTATCCTATGACATGCAGAAAATATTGCAGCTCTCAAAAAACTACAAAATAGGTGACTGGTACTTCTACCAGAATCACACTGTCATCAGGATATATGGCTGTGAGCTGTGTCCCTACAGGCTGCCAAGATATGTGCCAATGAGACTGTTTTCCTTGGAATATTACAGGCAATTTATCAATTCAGATTTAACTCATTTTCATAGCACCAAGAAAAAGGCTCAGCTTAAATTCAGAGACCAACTAGGCCCCTTTGTCATGAACAAAAAAGAAGGATGGCAAGATGCTGATCAAATATTGGGAGAAAAACTCAGGTTAAAAAGGAGTTTTTGGTGGGTACCTTATGACCCAAATGGCTTTATCAATGCCAGAAAAATAAAATATAGGCTGTCAGCCTATGAACATTGCAAAATCCCACAGATAGAACAATTTGCCAACCAAGATGAATGGGTAGAAGGCACACTAGTTGAAGAGTTCAATGAGGAAGAGATAATGGAGCAAAATGTCAAAGATTTGGAAAAGACTCTTCAATTGGATTCTTTTGGGTAGGTGTCATTCAAACTGCTACAACAAGTTGGAGAAGGCACATCAACTGTTGCAGCTTCACAAGTTGCCCAGGAAAAAACTACACCAACAACAAGTACAGCAAAAGGCAAGGAAGTAGTAGATACAGAGCAAGGAACAATGATAGACTAGCCAACTACCTCAAAGGAACAGAGTCAAGGGAAAGCCCCTCCACTGTAGACAGAGGCACCACAGATTCCAGCATTACAGACTCCTCTCAATGAGGAAAGAAGCAAGAAACGGGACAGGGAAGAGACCACACCTGCGAGTGGGTCAACACAGCAGCCAGAGGCCAAAAGGCAGAGAATAGATCCTCAAATTGAAGAGGAGATTAGTGAAGGAATCATAGAGAGTCCAAGGAGGGAGAGGGAAACCAGCCATCAAACATCCACCAGCTCTCACAGACAAGAAACAGAGAGGCAACATGGTATGGAGGTGTCCTCCTCAAAACAGCAAAGCAAGCAACCATCTAGGATTAAAGGAACATTCATGGAAATCAAAGCCCAAAATGAGTTGTTGAGAATACAACTTTATGATCAACTTCTCAAAACAACACCCTCCAAACAGCAAAGACTGATGGCAGCTTATGACATTAAGGAGGAAAAGATGATCTTAAGTCATTTCAAGCCTAAAGTTCAGCAACCACAGACAGCTGCGGACTACATAAAGACCAATCTAGAAGTCCTCGCCAAAGACATACATCCAATGGACCAAATTGAGCTACACAAGCAAACAGGTGAAATGGTCTATGCTACATTGGCAGACAAGGCAATGCTGGCCCATCAATTAAAGGAGTCATTAAGAAACACATCTGCGCAATTGGATTTGGAAAGAATATCTTCCTTGGCTAAAGACAATAGAATAAAGACCCTGGAGGAAATTATTGTTGAGCTAGGGCATGATCCTAAGGATGCCAAGGGCATCAAAGCCCTCATAAGGAAAAAGGAAGAAGATATTGCTGCACTTAGAAAGAAATTGAGGCTACCTGCAACCATGCACCCACAAACTACAAAACTTGTAGAAGAGAAGGCAGAAGGAGATACAATGGATTTGCTGATGAGGATGAATCAAAGAATAATTTAAATGGAGCAAGAATTGGAGAAAGCATTGCAAGGCAAGTAGGGAGAGTCGACCTCCCAGCCACCTGAAACAGCTCCAACAGTTCCCTATGCTCCTCCCACACTTGTAGCAGCAATCCCTCCTATCATCCCAGCATCAGCAACAGGTACATCAACCATGGATTCTTTAGCAGCAGCAACAACAACAGCACCAGAATCTAGCATGAGTATAGAAGAAATGATGAGAGCAGTAAAAGAGCTAGAAGTTCAAATGACAGAGCTGAAAGAGGCCAAAGAAAAGTTGGCCAAGCTGAAAGTAAGCTATGACAAGTCCAAGATAACAGTGGCTGAAAAAACAAGAGAAATAAAGGCCTTGGATAATAAAATAAAATCCTTGGAAAAAGAGCTTACTCTTCATAAAACTCTAGCTGAAATTAAGACACTTTTGTGGGCCAAAATTGGCCAATCTATCACTGACCAATGGCAATCGATTCAGATGATACATGAGCAAATAGAATTAATAGGCATAGCTCAATTTGAGACTCAAAAAGCCAGAGCATTATTGGGAAATATGCCTGAATAGGCCAATAGAATGATTCAATTTTTGAATACTCATACCAAAGAACAACTGACAGCTCTAGATATCAGGAACAGGACAGACACCATTTTGATGGTGAAAAAGGTGCTGACCCTGAGGAATTTTGTGCAAACTTTAGAAAGAAAGTGCCAAGAAATGCAGACAGAAATAAATGCCTTCAAATTAAAGTTTGCAACATTGCAGAGCAAAGGGTTACCCAGCTTATTAACCAGCAGTGGAAGACTGTTAACACATGAACAATATGCTAACAGGGTAGATACCTATGTTTCCAATCAAATTACAGCTCCATCAAGCATGTCAGAAGACACAGTGCCTCCCTCTGGACAGAGTCTATATGACAAATTGGAAAATCTATTCTACATTGAACATGAAATAAATCATCTTTTTGAAGTCCAGCCCAACTTCTACAGATATACTAAAGCTAACGAGACATTGATAAAAATACAAAGACATCAGTTGCCAACAGAAGAATGGTGGCAGGGAATGCTGGAGGTTTTACCGAGGTAATTTTGTTTCTTTTTCCTTTTTTGATCAGCTACAGGTCAGCAAATTCAAATGCATGAGCCACCTGTCAAAGACTCAAAACATCAGAAAGAGGAAGTCAGATTGTGACTGTAGCTCATTAAATGCAAGACCAAGCACCGATGACAAGGCCGGGATAGCAACACAGCAAAACAACAAGACAACAAACGCAAGAACGCAGAGTAAAGACGCAGCTACCAGCCGACTCACTCAGTCCAAAAAGTCAAATATATCTGACAGACTAAACAGCCAGCACACCAACATTTACTGCTGCATTCATTTCTCTCATTTACTTCTTCTGTAGAGTAGATGAAGGAAGTTATTGCGTGATAGCTTATCTACATGATATTTTGTATCTCCTTTTTGTATAAATACCTCCCCATAAGATGTATTTGGGGTTGGTGATTTACTCTCTGGACTGCGCTGTAACTCTGAGACTTGTTAATACAAAGGCTGTTGAATTTCATTGCTGCTGGACCGTTTGAATGTGGATTTGATGTTCTGGGAACTGCTACAAAATTCCTGTGTCTTTCTATGGTTCAATAAGTTGTTCTAACCTACGTTTTATGTCTTCTGTGTTTGCAAAATTCATATATGTTTCATAATATTAGTAATAGAGAAAAAGAATAGCCCAGAATTTGTTTAAATACACTCTGTGCTCAATCTCTGCTATTAATTATGTTTTCTTCAGAGTTAGCATGAACATGAATTCTTAGCTGCTCCTGTTTCCACTGATTCTTTCACTTTGAATATTGCCTAGGAATTCTTTACTGCTCCTTGATAATATTCATACACCTTTCCTTTACCAGCATGATGAAGGATTCTTGACTGCCCTTCATCCACTGGCTTACATTCCACCAATTTCCAGATTTCAAAATTGTTCCAAGATTAACTATCTTGCTCTGTAGTATTTCCCTTTACCAAATAAAACACTCTCAGCAGTTCGTCCTCATTGACCCCATTTTCCCAATGGTATACACTGTTTTCATCCCAGCTCTATTTAAGATCATCATCCAACAAATTTAAAATCAAACTCTGTGCATCATAACTAGCCTAAAATACTTCAAAACAAAGCTAAATTACAAAGAGAGAGCCCTCTCTAGTTGCAGGTTGGCTAGAATCTGCAGCTAAAAGACTGGTTAGTAGTTACCTCGGCCATATTCCCCCCTTAGAGCTTTCCTGGGGAACAACCTGAGTGATAACAGAATGGCCAAATTTTTTGCTCCACATAGGGTTATTTCCAGGACTTGTTGTGACATTGTTTATTGAGATAAGATTTACTATGAAAGGGAGTAGCCACATTGTGGATTTTATGCTTGTTTATATTTTATAATAGTCATCACCCTTTCTTGAGAAATAGACATAGAATGGCTCATCTATGCAATAGGGAAAGGTCTCTTGGAAATAGGGAAATGTGGGTGCTATCAAATTATATATATATATATATATATATATATATATATATATATATATATATATATATATATATATATATATATATATATATATATAGTATATATATATATATATATATATGCGCAGAATCCCGTCAGATATTCAATGGTACGTGGAAACTGTCGAATATCTGACTCTTCATTGATGGGAAAACCATCAAACATTTGACTCTCTATTGATGGAAGGAAACATTGGAGATATAACACCCCCATCACACAAACTTGTTCTACCATTGATTATCTGATGTTAAACCATCAGACGCTCCCATTAGAATATACTAATAAGTTGTCAAATATCCGACGACAAAGTGTTGCCATTTTTGGCTTCTAGGGCCTAGCAACTTTAACACTCCTGTCACAAAATATTATTTTAATGTTGATTATCCTATGCTCAACCGTCAGACTTGCTAATCCATACTGATGAAACAAACTGTCGAATCCCGTCAGACTAGAGTGATAAGGCATCAAATATCTGACGTTAAAGCATCACCATTTTTCCATCTAAGGCGGAGGATTTTCAATGTTTTCACATCGCATATCTGAAGCATGTGGGCATTGGAACCAATGTTTTTCCTGTTGCATATACGACATAGGTGGGCGTCAAAAAACCAACCTCAAAGAATCAGATTTTTAATGACATTTTCGACCATTTTTTGTGTTGGATATTCAACATTTTCCTGTTGAATATTTGATGCTTAATAAAGTATCGACTATTCGACATATTGCCAGTGATGAGTTGCTTGGCTCCAATGTGTCATACAACCGATGACAATAAGTTGAATATATGATGAATAGCCATCATATTTTAGCCCCATTTGTACTAGTGTAAAAAATATGTAGATTACGATAGAAGAGAAGTTATGAGGAGAATATAGATGGTTATTGGAAACCCTAGAGTGTTTGTTGCCAATGTTGTTGCAAAGACATGGAGACTTGCTTGAGATGATGAACATGGTGGCGATGTTCATTTTCTATGTTGAATGTCGTAATTGTTGAGCCAAATTGGATGGTCATCCACATTCCACATATTAGTTGACATGATAAGGCGTTGTATGGGTAACCGTTCCCTGTATGTCCCATGTTAAGGTTTGGGCTGTCATTCCTGTCATGCAACCCTTTTTCAAGAAAAGAAACTTCATCTAAGATTTCTTAGAATTTCAAATGAGGCTCATTCATTGTCTTGGGTCAAACATCCCTGTATTAGAAAGCTCTATTTCTTCCCAAAGATGAGAACTACCTTTTCTCCCATAATGATCCCTATAAAAGGTTTACTTTCCTCAAGGATTAACATTCAAACACCTTGAATTGTTTGGCTCCTCTTTGCAAGAAAATGACTTATATAAATTTTTTTGTTTTTGTGGAGATCTACAATATGGATTATGTGCCATCTCACCTATCATTTCCCTTTCAATTGCTTAGATTCTTTTAAATCCTGGTGTATTTCTATGTCATAAATACATTCTATACTCTTGGAAGCTAATAAAACTCTAGGCTCTGGAAAAGAGTCATAATTAAATCATGGAATAATTTTAGGCACTATCCTATTTGGAAGTTTTCTTTTGGTGAATTAAAATGTGGGAATCAACCCATCGAATATGCAAGTTCTCCCTCAGAATTCTCCACTAACTACTTTTAGTAGCATCAAGGTGTTAGATTTCCTTGGCCACTCATAAATAAATACACCCATAGATAATATATTGTTCAAGATATACCCTTGTTTTGTTTGATGTTGCCATTGAACTACCTAACCTGAATGATTTCCAAAGTAGCTACTTGACCTTCACACCATTTGGACCAAGCTTAACTCTTTCTTTTCATTGGCATTTTATATGGTGAGAACCTTGCATATTGAATTCCTTTCAAGAATGTAACAAGAGAATAGGGTCGAAATCTGCTGGTGGTGGTATTGATGCATAGGTTGCATGTATTCCCTAAAATATTGACAACAGTCCATCCCCATTTCCCTTTAAAATTTAGATCCTGCATTTGTACGATATGGTAACCTTAGTTAGAAGAAGCTTTAGTTCCATAGGCATAACCAGGGATAGGAGTGATAGCATATTCTTAAAATGATAGGGTTGCACGTGATCTCCAACTCCTTTAGTTTGTCATCAAAATCATTAGCACTTGTAAGGTGGTTGAAATCCAACCATGGTATAGTAACCAAAAGCATCCCAAGCTAGTAGAACTTTCATGATTCGTATTAACTGTAATTTCAAAACAAATATCAGCCATACTAGAATATGATTGTTATTTGAGCTTTGACCTTTTTCACATGCATTTATCCTTCGTGCTGTTGAGGTTTTCCATGCAAATGCATTTTGTTGCTTCTTTGCAGAAGGGTGAATTTTATATTCATTTGCGATGCTGAGAACGCCTTTTGGGACCTTGAAAAATATGATTTTATGGCCACTTGATTATTTTAGAGCCTACATGGTGGGTAGGTGAATCTTCGTATGAAGATAACTAATGTTTTGCTTTCATTTTTGAATCTTGTTGAGACTTTGTTTAAGCGCGAAGGACAGAGATAAATATGCAATACGATGAGATATGGAGAGAAGTAAAGTGATGTGTGTGATATGTGGATAGATGAACATAATTTCAATGGCAATGCAAGTCGTAGTTCAAAATTTTGGTCACAATTTAATTAGCAGTGCACGTTATATTTTCTGATTGTTGTGCTACTGACTGGAAATACGAATTGCGATTACTAGCAGAACTAGTATGTCCAAGTTGCAAAACCAGTCTACAATTTAAGTCACACCTTGTGACCCTATCACAGGTTGCGTAATTAGACAATAGACATGGGCACTAAGTGTGCAAACTGCTACCTTATAACAACTCACAACTCACAACTTTAATGTAGGTCACATCTTTGGGTGATAGTTACATACGTGATATGCGATGCCAGGGTTGGAAGGATGAACATACTTGCTGCAAATTCTAGCTTGATGGGAAAAATACACATGAATCTTGCAACCTATGTTGCTCCCAATACTGGGTTCCACATATGTCTTTCACAAAGTGTCATTCCAATTAAGTCAACCATGAGTTTTTTTTAAAGCTAAATGGAAGGGCTATCCTAGGTTGCGAGAATGGTGTGAGGGTTTCTACATCGGTTATACATCTTATAATTCAAACCATAAATGAATGCATGGTGGTAACAAATAAGAAGGATTAAAAATCAACTAGATTTCTACTTCCTACACATAGTTTTGGCAAGCCAACAACTCCCCTTCATTTGTAACAAATGATGAGGTCCCCCCTTATTTTTCACTTTTTCGATTTGGATTTGGATTGATTTTTATATATGGTGTGTGATTTAAGTCATTTTTTAATAAGTTGCATGATATAATTTTGATCATTGATTTTTATATATGGTTGGTGATTTAAGTCATTTTTCTAATAAGTTGCATGATATAATTTTGATCATTCACTATACATTATTCTCTTTTGAGTAATGGAGATGTATATTTTCAATGGATTGTGGTGAAAATATGGACATTAGTCTAACATTGAGACATATCACCAAAGACCTATTTTCTTCTTTTTCATTTCAACATTTGAAAAATAGGGCCGTTATAGAATTTACATTATGTAGCAGCCTTAATCTATATTAGAAAGGGTTATTTTTTAAATGTGTAAAAATTTGATAGAATTGTAAATAATTAAGAAATTTGATCTAAAATCATGAGACACAATTCTACTCTATCGATCTATGGAATGAAATTCACAATTTAGAATAACATGCATAGACATGCAATAAGAAAAACCACAAATATACAATGATTTCTTGGGGAACCCAACTAGGAAAAAACCCTCAAGCCTCTTTTCATTAATCCGATGAATACAACATCTATTACAATTGCTAGCTCCAACTTTGAGCTCAACTTGCAAAAGAATAACTGTTCTCTGTGATCAATGAACAACTTTGGCCAACACTTAGCCAAATATAAACTCACTTAGCCTCCTATTTCCTTGCACAAATCTTGAGGAAATTAGCTCGTATTATTTAGGAATTTCCTCCAAATTGACTGCACAAACCCCAAGGATTGATCACTAATTGAATGCAACACATGTACACTCAAAACTAATCTACAACTGATGTTACACTACTTTTTCATCTCCACTTTATCATAGGATATCAAATTCTTTGCACGTAGTAGCCATATTTGGGCTGATTGACCGATTAATTAACAAATATCTGAGTTAGACTATAGTCCCATTGCACAAATGACCTTCAACTAACTCTAACAATAGTTAGAGGTTATTTAACTAAATTCAATTGAAAATAATTGAACTTGATTACTAAAATTTAGCAATCACACATGCATAAATTAACTCCAAGTCCTCTAACTCGAATTTACTGAGCTAACTAACTAACAAGATCCATGTCACACTAGTTAACTACCTCCAAGTTATACTGCTGATGTGAAAATCCGATTTACACAATTTGACTGAGGCTAAAGTCAAATTGAGCCTTTCTTGCTACATTTTATCAACACTCCCTCTTAGTAAGAAAGGGACTTTCCATCGCCCCTATCTTGTACATGTGGAACTTGAATTTACCTCTTGACAATGCCTTTGTCAAGATGTCAATGTCTTTCTCCTTTGAATGTATTGTCACAACATAATTCTCCTCTGCACATAGTCCTACAAATGATGATACCGAATCTCAATGTGCTTGGACCTGTTAAGAAATTCTTGTTTCTCAAAGAGCTTAATGTGACTCTAATTATCACAATATATCACTATCAGATCCATATCTTGATTGAATAGTCCCACAAGTATTTTCCTCATCTAGATTGCTTCACATGCTACTTGACTTCCAGCCATGTATTCAACCTTTGCTGAGCTGAGCACTAGAAAACTCTGCTTCCTGCTGTACTAGGAAGTAGTTGCGGACCCAAAACTGAAGATAACACCTGGTGTACTTTTCCTATCGGATGAACTTCCTGCCCAATCTACATTGATTAAGCCTTGTAACTTCACTCCCTCTGTCCGTTGTATCCCATAATCTATACTGGGTAGCACATCTGAGGTATTGTAACACATGCTTTGCTGCCTTCCAATATAATTTGGCAGGACTCACCATAGCTTGGCTAAGTTGGTTGACTACATAGCATATGTCGGGTCATGTGTTCACAAGATACATCAATGATCCCACAAGCTACCTATAAATGGTAGCATCTACTTCCTCACCTGAAGAAGCATACTCCTTCCTTTAGTTTGTAGCTAGAGGTATGTCCATAGGATTACAATTCTCCATGTGAAATATCTAAAGTACCTCGGTATCGTACTTTCCTTCAAACAAAAATAATTCACCATCACCTTTCCATACTTTCAGCTCGAGGAAGTAATGCATTAGGCCCATGTATTTCATCTCAAATTCCCTTGCAAGATCCTCTTTGCAAGAGTGGAGCAGCTGCTCATCACTTGCTAATATTAAATCATTGATATACAAAACAAGAATAATCAACTTACCATCTACTACAATGTGATAGAGGTTCACATCTGCTTCACTTTTGGTGAAGCCCAATCCAATGAAATCACTATTGATTTGAATGTACCATGCTTGGGGCTCCTATTTGATACCATACGATGCTCTCTTTAATTTGCACACATGCAACTCTCGATCATATGCCTCAAATCCTTCTGCTTGCTCTATGTAAATTTCCTCCTCAACAACATAGTTGAGAAAGGCGATCTTCACATCCATTTGGTGAATTTTCCACCCCATTTGTGCAACCAATGCTAGAATGGATTTGATTGAGGAGTAGCTTGTAACTGGTGCAAAATTTTCCTCATAGTCCACTACCTCTATCTGAGATAATCCTTTGGCCATAAATCTAGCCTTGTACTTCTCGATGATCCCGTCCAATGCATGCTTCACTTTGTAGCTCCATCTCGAACCAACTAATGATTTCCCTTCTAATCTTGGAACCACCTCCCATACACTATTAGTCATGATGGATTCATATTCTTCCATCATGGCATCAACCCAAATAAGTTTGATAATCCTCTTCCTCAAATGAAGAAGGCCCTATCTCAATGAGCTCAATCATGAGAACCATGTAACTAGTGTACTTATCATGTGACCTCCCCTGTCTGCGCTGTGATGTGGGGGCTCCCACATTATCCTGCACATATTGAAATAATATATCAACTTATCTGGTTCTTTTTCTCCCCTCTCTGGAAGATTCTGGTTGAGTGGGTGCCTCCACTCTGCCTCCTATTTTATCCTCTGCATGTGGATGCTACACAACCTCCTGAAGCTCATATTGAGGCTCCTCCTTTACATCTAGAATCTTTGGCTCTGATAGGATACTCACCTCTCATTCCAGAGAACATCTCATAGCCTTGTCCTTGTCGAACTTGACATCTCTCCTTACAACTGTCATCCCCAGTGAAGAAAAATACACCTGGTAGTTGTGTGGCTTTTCAGTGTGTTGATGGTTGAAAATGACCCGATTAACATGTAAGGGAGACCACCCAGTCGAGATCCTAAATCAGACCCTTTTCCATTTGGAATGGTCGTTCCAACTGGTTCAATTGGGTCAAGTTACCCTCTCTCCTTCTCTACTGGCTTATACTTGCCAATAAAAAAAGAGAAGTCAGATCCGCCCTCTTGTAGAGATCTTGCAAGAGAGTGATCCTTACGCTAAATTAATGGCTCAGCCAAGCCACTCTAAATTATGCCCCTGTGTAAGAGGACTTCTAGAATGCAATAATTAAAACTAAATTCATATCTACTCTAATATGAAAGTAACAACAAATAAATCCTAAATATATCTTGATTGAAAGAATGATTAGTCCCCCTCTCAACCAAGAGAAAGGTAAAAGGATATTTGGACCAACTTCTAATTTGGAATAAAAATGAAGTCAATAAGCCAAGGAAATATTTCCAAGACTTATTACTAGTTCAATCAAGTATATGCATTACACTATATGATGAATAGTCATCAGATCTATGGGGCACATACATTCAAATTCAAACTAAAAAAATATGATTGCATTAAGGAAATAGTTCTCACAAAATAATCATTATTAAAACCAAGATAAACTTGACATGAATTTTCTAAATAGTTAACAAGTATGCCATGTTTATTTATTCGAATTCCTTATTTAACTTTATAGCAATTACTAAGATCCATCATTAAAAGATAAATTTCAAATGATTTAAACAAGCATATAATTAAATGAATTTACAATAGTGCAAAGCTTAATAAAAAACATACTTATCTCGATCAAGAATTACATCAAATTTTATTAAATGCAAGCAATCAATCAACCTCTATCTCTAACAAAAGTGTACAAGAATTAAAGATTTGATCAAAGCCTTTGAGTACATAAAATTCTCATAAAATTTCATGATAGGATGAAATTTTTAGAGTTGATGTTGGTTTAAGGGGGCTTGACCCAGGTTCAGAGTGTGCTGCATACCAACAAAACCCTCAACCATTGGCCCTTTCGGCAACGACTTGCAAGCAGATCACAATCTCACCCGAAGCGGTTATGGGAGGCTGCAGAACCAAGTTTCTGCAACCAGAGGGATATGCACGCTGTTGTGTCTGTGTATTTACTTATGTTTTCTACCTTCCTACAACTTCACATACATGAATAACTTCGCGCTGATGATTAACTTTACAGAATTACCCTTATCACATCAAATAACAGAAAACAGTATAACATGTATTCTTTCACGCAATTTAGTAAAAAGCATGCATAATGGTAGTAAAAACAACAGAGAATGAACACAAAAAGATACACAATATTTCGCCAAACTTCTTCTTTATTAATACAAATATTAAATACATATACTTCTTCGACCTGTGCACCCAGATGCAGGTGGTCTATGCACTCAACTGCAGACTTTTCGAGGCCTCTGCGCACTCAGTTGCGGAGCTGTCCCTAAAAATACAGACTCAAAATAGAGAATACAATTCACTTATGATATTCTATGATTGATGATTCTATTACAAAGTATTACATATCCTCATATACATTACATCATTACAAAAACCATTTTCCATAGACCGCAGATTCAACAAAATCATGATTAATACCCGAAACCCATTACAAAATAAGGGGCTTTGACAAGCCCTAAAGCCCCTAAAACACTGCGTGATGAATAAAACTTTGCCAGCTTTGCACTCTCTGCTCCTCAAAATGCGGATTCTTTGACCCAAAACTTGGACCAAGTTGGGTTGTGCCCAACAGGCCCCCAACGCTCACCCATGACTCGTCCCGAGTCACTCAGCTTCAATTCCCTTGATCTTCACTGAAATTCCATTGTATATTGCATTATACTGTTGGACTGTCTTTGCCATTTGTTTCTCATGTTTGTGCATCTCCTCCAACAATGCCTCTGTGGTTGGGCCAACAAATTTATGTAGTATCTCTGCCTCTCTTTTCTTCAATTCTTTGATCCTGTAATCCACTTCCTGAGACAGTTTGAGTGCCTCATCCTACCAGGGATGAGTCCTTGCTTGTAATATCCGCTCCTTCCTTCAAAGATCATCTATTTATGTCATCCAATAGCTTCCCATAGTCCACCACTGTGTCAAAGATGCCTTACAACGCTACCTTTAAATATTTCTGTCTTTGCTCCCATACTTTTGGTGGCATGGCTGGCTCCAACCTTATTTGTAGCTCTAATATCTGCACTTCATATTCAAATTTTATCTTCACCAATGTATTTTTCGATTCCTTGATTGCGAGGGTGAGCTTCGTAACCTTTTCTGCTGCTGGTTCCTTGTCACCGATCTTCACATCCGAGACTGTGCTACAACTTTCTTGGATGGATTTTTCCAACTGCTCTTGTCACTGAATTGCATCATCTATGTGCTTAGCCACCTCCTCCAGCTGCTTCTTCAGTGCAACTTTCTCCTTTTCCATCTGCATTGTCATCGCTGAGGTTCATTGCTCCCGCTCCTTTATCTCAATTGTTAGATTTTGATGGATTTTGTGCAGCATTTGAATGGGGAGTGCGACAATATTTATGCTAACATTCATCCATACTTTTTCTTGCTCTTTGTCATTTGGTGCGCACTAATGAAGTTCCCCAGCCGTCTCCTGTATTACATTTCTATCCTTTTCTCTCCCTGTAGTGACTGAGTTCTTTATTTTGGTAGTTTTACTACTCACAGAAATGCCTTCAACTCCGCGATGCCTTTCTATACTTTAGTCAAGATTGTTCTATATCGATCATCAATTCTATCCCAGGTCTCCACCATGATCTCTTAGACCTTCTCTCTGATCTCGTCGATGTCCCCATCAGTGAGGACAAGCGTTTCTATGCCCTTGGGCTTAACTACTTTTTGCTTTTTCCTCTTTCCTGCCACAATTGTGTCTCTCATTCTGACAATGAAAGACAACTCCTTTGATACTCTTGCATCACTGAGGGGTTCCTCATGCTCCTGATTAGTTTCCTCTATTTCCACCTCTGCATCCTTTCCTCTTGTACCTACATCCTATGGGGTACCCTTCTATGTTCCAATTGCTCCACCAAGTGGAGTCATCCATTCTTCCGGCCACTGCTGTACTACGATGAGAAAATCGTCTTCAGTTACTAAGTATGGCAATGGGTACCATGTCTCAATCGGTTCCTTCGTCGCCTTCACATAAGCTCTATGGAAGTCTTCTTTGAAATCTATAATGTAACAATATTGCTTATACAAACTAGGTGAAAACCTTGGGTGCTGATTCACCACCATGTGTAGATCCATTGCCATCACTACAAAGAAAGTCCTATTTTCTGTTGTGCGCGTTGACTTCTTAGTAAACTAGAGGAAGGCATACCTCGCTGCCTCACAAACATCCACCTCAACAGAGGTAACTATGAGTCTTCTGGTTCTTTCTATGCGATCAACGTGATGGGTATTAATAACCAAGCATAGTGGAATGAATTCACTTCTTCTTGTGCTTCCCTTCAGTCTATCAAAAATGATTTTCACTGATAGGCAACGTAGTTAAATAGGACTCCCACGCTGCACTGCGTAGCCAAAGATACTACCACTGCAGGCACCTCATTAGCCCTGCACTTCCTTATTTTCTTTGTTGCCAAGATGTGAACAAAAAAACACACTCCTTGGTTATCAATGGAGTTGATGTCATATCCCCACTAATTATTCACTAAGCCAAACTTTTTCTTCATCATCTGTGCCATCTCCTTATCCTTATTCTTTCCCACAAATTCTTCTACGAGGTCTTTTCCCTGATGAGGCAACACTGTGACTTTTATGATTAACATCTTATCAATCAAGATACTCTTCCCTAGTCAGATGCATTCGTCATGTACCAATGCGAGGAGATGCCACACATAGATTGTAATGGCTGTGATTTGACCGAAGTGTGGAACATTCAACATGTTCAAGAGGCCCACTCTCTACAATCTTGTAGCTCACTGGAATGGTTCCATCCTTGTGACTCCACTGTTTGGGTACAAAACCTATTTCAGATACCTACTTGGTTCAAACTGTGGGTATTTTCTTTGATCATTAAAGTCCCAGTATTATAGCTTTAGTTAGTGGATCCTTCGCAACACTTCACCCTCAAACGATAGTGCCTTCAGCAGCAACAGAGTGAACATGTTCAATTTTCCATCCTTGGGCTCCTTAACCAGCTTGGAATTTGGTTTTCTTGGTGGCATGTACGATGGGAGCACAACGAGAATCCCTTCGTCCTCTGTCTGGATGCGTTGAAAGTCAGCCTCTTCTTCACTATCATTGATCTATTGAGGCACCTTCTGCTGTATCAACTTCTTTCCTTTTTGCATCAACTTATTCCCCTTATCTTCTTTGTTCTTCGTGTAGACTTCTTCCTATGTTTTCTTCCTCAGGGATGTTCTGAGTTATTCCGCAACGGCCTCAGCTAGTCCCTTCTCCTTCTTCTTTTGTGGATGTGGTTCTGTGGGTACCTACTTTCTCGCTGACCTCTGGCGTCTTGGGGACATGGGTAGCTTTGCTCCTTGTGCCTCCATAATACCCGCTAATCCTTTCTTTGCAAATATTCCAACAAGTTATTCAAAACTCCTCGTAGACATACATTAGCTCTCTTCTATACAATTTTTCAATTTCTCTAAACATTAAGTGTCAAATGTGGCACAGGATGTAGTTTTTATAACAAATATTAATTCCAGCCTCATGACTGCTTCAATATTTTCTCATTTAATGTAGGTATGAGGATAAATACAACCAACTATGCTTCATAAATTCTATTTTCCCATGTCCCTTAATGACAATTTCCTTTTAACGGTATATTTTTCCTTCCAATGGTAGCTTTTTCCTTCCAACAGTCATATTTCCAGCCAACTTCAACAAACCATTCCTTGTGGCTCAATCACATTTTCTTTGTCACAGTTCCTTCAGACCTCTTCATATTCCTAAATATCGGGCAGTAATCTTCTTTCGACGAAGTCCCTTTCTACAAAGTAGTTTATAGTCCTTTGCCCACTTTCAGCTGTAGGTGGCACTAAGAATTCTTTCATTTCAATTTTTAATGTGAAGTTCAAGGGATAGCATCGTCCTTGTATATCTTTAATCTACTACAATTCACTCATTCCAGAATAAGCTAAACATTCAACTTCACGAGATGAACTGCACCACCATCAAAGATGTACTTGATGACATATGGTCCTAGCCAATGTGTTTTAAATTTTGTTGGGAACTTCACAAATTTGCTGTCATATAATAATACAAGATATCCTTCTTTTGAATGTCTTCTTCTTGATGTGCCTTTCATGCCAGGCTTTTTCGCTTGCTTTCCGTACTTGTTGATGGAACCCTATTATGAACCTGTCTTCTTCTAGAGCTAGTATCTGCGACATTTTTTCCTTCATAATGTTAGGGTCTTCCGTATCTCTAACAACTGCAATTATTAAGCTTGGCACAATGTATTCCATAGGCATAATGACCTCTTGTCCATATACCAACCTAAATAGTGTCTGCCCTATCAATTTCTTGCATGTTTTTCTCTATGCCCACAATACCGCTGGAATTCTCAAATCCCAATCATCTCTGTTCACATTGCATACCTTGGTCAATGCATTCTCCCAAATCTTATTGAAAGCTTCCACTATTCCATTTTTCTGAGGATGATAAGGAGTGCTCTTATGGTGATAGAACTGGAATTCCTCAGTTAGTACTTCAATAGTCTTATTCAAGAAATGTGTGCCTTGATCACTCATTAAGATCTTTAGAAAACCAAACCTGGACAATATATATTCAAAGATGAGCTTCACAACAGTGTCTACGCTGCAATCCTTCATTGGTTGTGCCTCAGCCCATCTTGTCAAATAATCAGTTGCAGTGATTATATACCTCATACCAGCCTTCTTTCCTGGTGGATTGATAGGTACAACAAATTCAATCGGACATTTGTCAAAAGTGTACAAAGTTACCTGTGGCATTAGTGGCATCTCAATTCTTCTAAATGGCTTTCCTGTTATTTGACATACATCACATGTTTAACAAATTTTTTTGCATCCTTATGTACTGTCGGCCACCATAACCCAACTCTCAACATTTTTTGCATAGTGGCTTTCCCTGCATAATGCCCTCCTGCGACTCCTCCATGAGCCTCTGTCAAAATAATCTTTCGTTCATGTTCATGGATGTATCTGTGCAATACTTCATCTAGTCCCATTTTGTACAAGAGTCCAACAATCAATGAGAAATCAGCTGCTCGTACGACCAACTCCTTCTTTTGCTTCATAGGGTACTCCACGGGCGCAATTCCTGTGGTCATAAACTGAATAATATTCACGAAGTGATCATCTGTGATTCTAATTGCGAATAACTGTGCATCAGGAAGATTATCTTCGATATTTGTGGGTTCTTCTCTTGTCTCTATTCTTGATAGATGATCAAGTCCAAAATTCAATTTCACTGGCTTTACTATAACTTTGAAGTCATACTCCTGGAATAATAACAACAATTGGCATATTTTTCCTCCTAAAACTTGTTTATTCACCAAATATTTCAGCGTAGAGTGATCAGTGAACATTTTGAAATGCGCCCCCAACAAGTAATGCCTGAAATTTTGTAATATATATACCATAACTAATCCCTCTCTTTCTGTCGTGTTATAGTTCTTTTCTGCATTGTACAATTTCCTTCTTGAAAATGCTATGGGATGATCGATTTCCTCGGCTCCTGGCTGCACTAACACTACACCCAATGCTATGCAAGATGCATTAACATGTACATGAAACTCCATCCAGTTTGGGAAAACTAGAATATGCGCAATTACCATCTTCTCTTTCAGTACATCCAAGCTCTTCTAACACTCTTCACTCCATTGAAAAGTAACGTCTTTCTTTAGTGATTTCTCCATCGGCGTAGTTATCTACGCGTACCCCTTTATAAACTTCTTGTAGTAGCCAGTGTGTCCCAATGTCGTGCGCAGTTGTCTCAATATTTTGGTGTTGGCAGGTTCACAATAAATGTGATCTTCGTGGGATCCACCATTAATCCATGTTTATAAACTACATTTCCCAATCATATACTAAATGGTGCACAAAAGATGCACTTCTTCAAGTTCAATGAGATCTGGTGCTTTCTAAACGTATCCAGCATCAACCTTAAGCTTGCCACACGCTTCTTTAAGGGACCAAAGACTGTCCAATCATTGAAGTCCTTTTAGTGTGATTAGTGTGATGTCCTTTTATGACCGAGATCTGCCTTTGCACATATCTATAAGCCCTTACGACCTATCACTGCAACTTCCCTTAATTGGCCTCTAGACCTCCATGAAGGTCTACGACTGGCTTTTGCGAACCCTGAACAGGCCAATCAATTACTTATGCACACCCTAGTGTACCCTTAGATCAGTATTTACTCGGATCTACCTAAGTGTTCAACAACTTTAACAAAAAGCGCTATGATCTTTGCGTAATCACTTAACATTAATTGCGTTTAGATATTAAGACAGATCAAGTAAAATCGCGCATCAATACATAATTTTTTTCATAAAGACATTATTCATCACGACATATATCACACTCATACATAACAGAAGTAAAGGGATAAAACACAAGAATTTATGCAACATTCTTCTTTATTAATCTTCAATATAGTTTTACAGACTCAAAACTTCCTTGTGCACTTAGCTACAGGGGTCCACGCATTCAGCTGTAGACACTACTCTAGGCCTCTGCGCACTCAGCTACAGAGCCTTTTCCCCTCTAAGACTACTTCTCTGCGTTGGACATCTTCCTTCGTACCCATAGACAAACTTAGATTACTTTCCTTAGACTCTCTAAGACACACCTATTTATACAATCCCATGGTCCGTGGACCATGGGTAGATCTTCAAAAAGCTAACTCAAGCTTACATAATGATCCAAAATTGGATCCTAGAACATTCTCTAAGTTTTCATGAACTCTTCAAAAATCATACCAAAGTGTCAAAGTCTTATAAAGATCAAGATTATCAGAGATATCCTCGTAACAGTTGCAATTTGTGGTCAGCACGGAGCAACAAAGACCCTCAGTCAAGCACGTAGACCGTCAGCCCATGGTAACGCGCGCTATCGCAAATTAGCAAAACCAGATGCCAATTCGAGAAATAGGCACATATCACAGGGCAAACCCCTCAAAGAAGGAAAGGCCGCAAGCACCCGGACCCGAAAAATCATAAAATGTAACAGATATCGCTCCGATTCTGTCAGAAGCAGGGTCCCACAAAAACTGACAGGATATCGGAGGGGCTTCGAGCGGTAAGCGGTTTCGGCCGAGTTCCGCCCGATGCCACACAACGATCTCCACGTGTCCTGGCGGGGAGAGAGAAAACCGCTCACATTGGACGATTAAACGTCATTCAACTTAGCCGCCCGATATGAACGATGACCGTAGGATCTGGGCCCCCCAGATCAACGATGGAGATGCGTTCTGATGGATGACCAGATTTGACGAGGTTAATAGGCAGAGTTGTATAGGATTTGAAGTCTGATATGGATGATGTGTTGGCAGAAGATTGTGTTTCCTGGGCATTCTTGGAGTAACGGAATAAATGGCCATGTCCAAGAGAACTGACACCATCTGTTACGAAATAGGTGGCCACCTCCCTGCGAAGCATTATACAGTAACTGATGGTGCAGGACAAAGGAATTCAGATGGATAGAGGTAGGGAAACTGGAGAGCCAGGAAGCGGAAATAAACAGTCAGAAAGCAGATTGGCTTTAAAGCCACGAATTGACAGAGAGAGAAGTAAGCAGTAAGAGAGATAAGAAAGCTAAGAGCAGAGAACAGAGAGAAGAAGTCAAGCTGACCTGCAGAAGCAAAGGCAGCATCGAGATAAAGACAGAGAGAGTCAGAGAGTTTGTGTACTCCAGAAAAGGCTTGAGAGGTTCAAGTGAATTCCTTTGTATATACCTGTCATGTATTGAGTCTCATATTGGACTCATACCATTGTGACCAATAGAGGTCGAGTTTCAGTAAGGAGAATTTGTGTACTCTAGAGACTTGGGGGATCCAAGTACAGTCTTGCTGATTTATATCTGTTGAGTGAGACTCAGTTTGAGCTCACTGTTGTAAAAACACTGCTTTGAAAACATAATAGAGAGGCCACCACTGAAGGCTGGACCAGGAGACGTAGCCCAGGAGTATTGGGTGAACTCCTTATTAAACTTGTTGTGTTTGTATGTTCGCCTATTGTGTTTCTTTAACTACTTTAGTGTCTGTGTATTTCACAATCTTATCGATTCATTGCATAAAATAACATAGACACATCCATGCACATGAGTCTGTAGTACCTTATTAATTTGTCTTAGATCAATTTCAGATCAAGTGGTATTAGAGCATTAGGTTGCTAAGGTTAGATAAGCTTGTGCTGGATTTTGTTGTTGAATGCTAACTAGGACAAAGCTCAAATTAGGAGAAGGAGAATTGGTTGAAGCTAACCCAGAAATTGGAAGAGTCTATCCTAAGAGGAAAATGGCAAAAGAAAGTCCCTTGGAATCAGACTCCCAGTTCATGGATAGTTTCATGACCATGAGAGCCATGGTAGAAGAAATGTCTAGAGAATTTAAGAAAGGTAGAGACGAAGATTCATCAAACTCCAAATAAGATAAATGGGTAGAATAATATCTCCTCCATGACCATTCTAAAGGCAAAGGGAAAGAAGAAAAGCTTCCCCACCTCCTAATAGCCCTGAAAATAAAAAGAAAACATCTTTGATTAAATTAGATGTTAAATTTGATTTGCCAATATATGATAGAGAGTTGAATGCAGAGAAGCTGGATAATTGGATTAGATAGATTGATGTATATTGCAGGGTGCAGAGCATCGATTCAGACAAAAGTAAGATTTAGCTGGCCAACCTATTCCTTGGAGGCACTGCCTTGGTATGGTGGGAAGGCAGGACACAAACTGACATGAATAAGCATGGTAAAATTCTTTCTATCTGGAGTGAATTTGTTTCTGCAATTAAAAAGCAATTCTATCTACTGGCTTATATGTAGCAAGCCATGATGAGCTGGCAAACTCTTTGCCAATTAAAAGGGCAAAGTGTACAAGGCTACACTCAAGAATTTAGAAAAAGAGCTTTTATTCTAGGAATTTCTTTAGACTCACTTGAAACTCTATTGAAGTATATAGGTGGTCTACACAACTATTTAAAGCACACCATTCTCATGTTTAATCCCACTAGGATAGATGAGGTATCTATTCAGGCTACACATCTAGAGGCTAGAGGCAAGAATGTGAACCCAGAAGTTGGGGGGATCATCAAAACCCACTGCAAGAAATAATAAGGAAAAGAGAAAGCAGAAATGGAAAGAGAGGAAGACAAATACTGTACAAAAGACCAAACCTTCATGCACTCATGGCAAGAATGATAGGCATGATGATGAACACTGCTGGATTCTGCATTCGGAGCTGAAGCCCAAGAAGTTTGAGGGAAAAAGGAAGAAGACTGCTGCAACTATTCAAAAAGATTTGGGGTTGAACTCAGGAGATGAAACAACAATCACATCCACAGGTATAAAAGGTTAAAATTTTGAAGCATCTACTAGTAATTCTGCACAATCTACTAATAATGAAGAAAATGAGAGGAAAAGACATGAGCTTTTTCATATTCGAGTTACTTCCAAGCATCAAAAGATTGATACTTTGTTTGATAGTGGCTCACAAGTAAATTTAATTTTTGAAGCAATTGTAAAGAAGCTGGGTTTACTAACCACACCTCACAAGAAGCCATATCCATTGGATTGGTTATGTGATAAACCAAAGCTACAAGTGACTAGACAATGTAAACTTAGGTTTTCTTTTGGGTCAGCATTTGTAGATGAGGTTGAGTAAGATATAGTTCCTTTGGATATATGTGGAATTGTTTTAGGAAGTCCTTACTTGTATGATAGAAAAGCTATTTTTTATAAAGCTGAAAACAAGTATCAACTCATTAAAGATGGAATCGAATATATTGTAAGAGCTCATAAACTCAAGAATAATTAAACTCTCATAAACTCAGGGCAGATGAAAAGAATTGTAAATTCATGCAAACAATTTTTGCTGATGGTTGTAAAGGAAAAGAAACCTAATAAAACCAATGTATTTGAGGGCTGTAATGCTAAACAACAAGATGATTTAGAAAAAGCTGTTTCAGAATATGATATACTATTTCAAGAACCTAAAAGTCTGGCACCCCAAAAGGAAATAGTACATGATATTAATTTGCAGTAAGATGCTCCATTGCCTAACATCAGAATGTACAGGTTGTCCGCTTTAGAGAATGCAGAAATCAAGAAGCAGGTACATGAGCTGCTCGAGAAAGGGTTCATAAGACCTAGAACATCACCATGTAGGTCTCCAATTGTTTTGGTGAGAAAGAAAGATGGCTCATGGAGAATGTGCATTGATTACCGAGCATTGAATAAGATAACAATAAAAAATTGTTATCCCCTTCCTCGCATAGATGATCTACTAGATCAGTTGAAAGAAGCTGTTTACTTTTCCAAGTTGGACTTGCATAGTGGCTACCATCAGGTCAGAGTTGCAGAGCAATATGCATGGAAGACTGATTTCAAAACAAAGCAGGGATTGTATGAGTGGTTAGTTCTGCCTTTTGGCTTAACTAATGCTCTTGCTACTTTCATGAGAGTAATGAATGATGTACTCAGACATTTTATTGATGATTTTTTCATTGTATATTTAGATGACATTCTTATATTTAGCAGAACATGGGAAGAACATTTGAAGCATGTAAATCAGACTCTAGATGTTTTGAAAAGAGAAAATCTCTATGTTAAGCTCTCAAAATGTGAATTTGGCAAAACATCTTTGAATTATTTGGGTCATATTGTAGGGGGTGGTGAATTGAAGATAGATCCCTCTAAGGTTGTAGTCATTGTAAACTGGCCTAAACCCAAATCTGCTACAGAAGTTAGAAGCTTCCTAGGAGCAGCACAGTATTGGAGAAAGTTTATTGCTAACTTTTCCTTGATTGCAGCTCCCTTACATGCTTTAATAGGATTGAACAAGGTGTTTCAGTGGGGAGGCAAACAACAAAAAGCCTTCAACACCTTAAAAGAAAAGATTAGTACAACACTAGTAATAGCACTGCCTGATCTTCAAAGACCCTTTGAGATTGAAACAGATGCCAATGACTATGCCATGGGAGCAGTGTTGATGCAGCATGGTAAACCCATATGTTATCATTCTGAGACATTTAATTCTGCAGTAGTTAATTATCCCACATATGATAAAGAATTGTATGCATTAGTACAAAGTGTGAAAAAGTGGAAACATTATTTAATGGGCAAAGAGACAGTTATACATACTGATCATCAACCACTTCAATATTTACACTCACAAACTAAGTTGCAACAATCAAGACACTATAGGTGGATGGGTTTTCTACAATAGTTTCATCTTGTCATCAGATATAAAAAGGGCATACACAGTAAAGTTGCAAATATGTTGTCCAGACCAATCATAAATGCATCTACTATACTTAAGCATAACTTAGTATTGCATGAAAGCTACATTGAAGAGTATGCTCAAGATATAGATTTTAAAGATGTATATGCAACTTTAAGTTAGGGCAAACAAGTAGAAGAATTGGATTATCATGTTAAAGGCCAACTCTTGTATCATTTTGGAAAGCTATGCATTCCTCAAACTAAAAGAGTAAAGATAATTCGAGAAGCACACACTTCTCTAATATCAGGTCACTTTGGTGTAAGTAAAATAGTTACACAACTGCGAAGATTTTGTTGTTGGCCAAAAATGAACGAAACCGTTTCTAGATATGTAAGAGGGTGTACCATGTGTGCTAAAAGAAAGCCCAACAATAGAAGACTAGGCTTGTACACTCCACTACCAGTTCCTTCTCATCCTTGGGAAAGTGTTTCCATGGACTTTGTTGGGGGACTGCCTCAATCTAGAAAAGGTCATGACTATTTATATGTTGTTGTGGATAGGTTCAGCAAAATGTGTATTTTAATACCTTGTAACAAACAGATTACAGCTGAACAAACATCAAAATTGTTCTTTCAGCATGTATGGGTTCATTTTGGATTACCCACTTCCATTGTATCTAATCGAGATTCCTGATTTGTTGGGAAATTTTGGTCGAGTCTGTGGGAATTGATGGACACTAGACTGAAGAAGAGCACAACCTTTCACCCACAAACAGATGGCCAAACAGAAGTGGTCAACAGGATAGTGATCCAGTTGCTCAAAGGCTATTGCAGCAGGCATTCCAAGCTTTGGGATGAACATTTATGTTATGTGCAACATGCTTACAACTGTGCTAAACATTCTTCTACCCATACATCTCCTTTTGAGACATGTTTTGGTTTCACACCAAGGTCTCCCTTGGATTTTTTCTTTGGTAAAGACATAACGGTTGATCGACACAGTGATGTGGACAAGGCAACCAAGTTCATTGAACAAATCCAAAAGATTCACTAGGCAGTACAGGAACAGCTGGAAAAGAGCCAAGCCAAGTACAAGGCAAGGCATGATAAACATCGGATTGAGCATAGTTTCCAAGTTGGTGATCAAGTCTGGCTGTATATCAGCAAAGATAGAATGCAAGGTGAAGGTAAGAAGCTGAAGCCAATAAGGTATGGACCTTTCAAGATACTTGAGAAAATTGGCGAGAATTCTTTTCACCTTGATTTTCCAGCTTACATGCACATCTATTCGGTAGTTAATGTAGAAGGCTTGAGACTATTTGAACCTTCATTGATTGAAGATCCCGAAGAGTAGAGTCAATTGCCTTCTATTGATGATCTGTTTCCTGAATATCTTAATGAATTGCAGGAAGATACAGTTCTGGAAAGGAAGGTGAGAACTACGTGCAGAGGGGATGTTGAGTACCTCAGGATTGGACTCAAAGGTTCAAAACCAAGCAGCGCAAAATGGATAGAAATTGGGCAAGCAAGGAATCTGTACACTCACTTGATTGATGCTTAAAAACCAACTTTTGGTGGTCCAAAATCTTTTTCAGTAGGAAGGCCGTGATCCAAAATTGGATCCTAGAACACTCTCTAAGTTTTCATGAACTCTTCAAAAATCATGCCAAAGTTTCAAAGTCTTATAAAGATCAAGCTTATCAGAGATATCCTCGTAACAGTTGCAATTTGTGGTCAGCGCGGAGCAACGAGGACCCTCGGTCAAGCGCGCAGATTGTCGGCCCATGGTAACGCGCGCTATCGCAAATTAGCAAAACCAGAGGCCAATTTGAGAAACGGGGGTAGTTTCTGATATGCGATTAGCGACAAGTCACTAATCGCATATCGCAGGGCAAACCCCTCAAAGAAGGAAAGGCCGCAAGCACCCAGACCTGAAAAATCATAAAATGTAATGAATATCGCTGCGATTCCATCAGAAGCAGGGTCCCACAAAAACCAGTAGAATATCGAAGGGGCTTCGAGCAGTAAGCGGTTTCGGCCGAGTTCTGCCCGATGCCACACAGTGATTGCCACGTGCCCCAGAGGGGAGAGAGAAAACCGCTCACATCGGATGGGTCAACGTCATGTGACTTAGCCGCCTGATATGAATGATGACCATAGGAATAGGGGCCCCCAGATCAACACGGAGATGTGTTCCGATGGATGACCAGATTTGACGAGGTTAACAGGTAGAGTTGTATAGGATTTGAAGTCCGATATGGATGATGTGTTGGCAGAAGATTGTGTTTTGCGGGCATTCTTGGAGTAACGGAATAAAAGGCCATGTCCAAGAGAATTGACGCTCATCCATTACAAAATAGGTGGCCACCTCCCTATGAAGCGTTATACAATGACTGATGGCACAGGACAGAGGAATTCGGATGGACAGAGGTAGGGAAACTGGAGAGCCGGGAAGCGGAAACAAACAGTCAGAAAGCAAATTGGCTTTAAAGCTGCGAAGTGATAGAGAGAGAAGCAAGCAGTAAGCGAGTTAAGAAAGCTAAGAGTAGAGAACAGAGAGAAGAAGTCGAGCTGACCTGTAGAAGCAAAGGCAGCATTGAGACAGAGACATAGAGAGTCAGAGAGTCTGTGTACTCCAGAAAAGGCTTAAGAGGTTCAAGCGAATTCCTCTGTATATGCCTGTCATGTATTGAGTGTCAGATTGGACTCATACCATTGTGACCAATAGAGGTTGAGTTTCAGTAAGGAGAATCTATGTACTCCAGAGACTTGGGGGATCCAAGTACAGTCTTGCTGATTTATATGTGTTGAGTGAGACTCAGTTTGAGCTCACTGTTGTAAAAACTCTACTTTGAAAACATAATAGAGAGGCCACCATTGAAGGCTGGACCATGAGACATAGCCCAGGAGTATTGGGTGAACTACTTATTAAACTTGTTGTGTTTATATGTCTGCCTATTGTGTTTTCTTTAACTGATTCAGTGTCTGTGTATTTCACAATCTTATCGATTCGTTGCATAAAATAACATAGACACATCCATGCACATGAGTCTGTAATACCTTATTAATTTGTCTTAGATCAATTTCGGATCACATAATGGAGGGTAAAACCCTTTTTTGACTCTTAACTAGCTACGCGCTCCGTGACCACAATTTGTGGAGACTTTACATCTTTTTACATCAAAACTTGGGCCTTTGCCCCAAAACTGACCCAGGGGACCCCATCCCAATAGGTCCCCAACACAAAGGTCGTGACTCACCCTCGAGTCACTCAACTAGTGCAATGATCTTGCTGTGAAGATCCCCCAACTATACTTGTACAACTGCTACTTCAACCGCGCTCTGTGTGGCTACCTTCTTTACTTGCTCCACTAGTTTCTCTGTGGCTGGTCCTTCACAGACTTGCTTGATCTTCTAATGTGTAAGATGCATGTTCACCAACTTTTCTTGTATGTTGGCCAAGACCAGGTAGGATTCATCCAACCAAAGACCCAACCTAGCCTTAAGGAATGCTTCCTTTTTCTGCACTGCTTCCACATGTGCAAGAAGTTGCTTTGCCTCCTGTAACTTGGCGAGGCACTGCATCGTAGCAATGGACCGTGCTGTCGCCCTCACTTCATCATATTACTGTTGGAGCTCATGGATCTCTGTATTTAATATCTATAGGGTGGGATCTTCCTATAGGGTTGTCACCACTTCCATGGCCTGTTCAAACAAAGATGTTTAGTCAACAATTGCGACATCCACAATAGCTATCCCTTCCTTAACAGTAGCTTCAAGTTGTTCCCTAACTTCTAGCGGAGTCCAAGGTTGTGACTTAAGCTCCATTTTTGCAATTTTCATATTAAGTTCAAACTAAACTCTGGCCACCTCTGCTTCAGCATCGCGGACACCCGCAACAAGTTTCCGGATCTTGGCCTCAAGCGGTGCCTCGTCAAGTATGTGAAACTCCGGTAATGTCTTGCATGCCTTTACAACCGCAATTGCCAACTGGGTGCTTTGTGCCTGGATCGTTTCCTTTGCCTTCAGGGCCTCTATATTCTCGATGAACATTTTCTCATTGTTCAACCCGTACTTGGTGATTAAATTGAGGGCGCGCTGTTCGTGCACTCTCAATTCAGTTGTCACACCAGTCTGCAGCGCGTGAAGATATTCGTTGGGGAGCGCTGCAATGTTGAGGCTGATATTCTTCAGAGTGCTTAAAATGACCTTATCATCAACTAATTCCACGCTCAGGGACCCTTCTGGTAGTGTAACTGTCTTGAGGTCCACTAACCCAACAAGTTCTGCAGCCTGACTTGTCCCTGGAGCTAGGCTTGTCTATGAAGTGCCCACCTGACCAGCTCCCACCTGTATCCTACTGGTTTGGATCTGCAGTTCGTGCAGATCCTTTTGAATAGTACCTAATGACTACAGGTATTGTTGTTCAAATTGTTGCAATAGTTCAACGGTGGTGTCACGCACTTTGTCCCTGATCTCGTCAAGGTCGCCCTCTATCAGCGTAATGGGATCCAATGGTGGCTTAGTCACCTTTGACTTCTTCCAGGGCCCCTCCTTCTATTGTTCTCTGTACCTCTTTACCTGGAATGGATGTCCTTCATCACTGCCACCACCCTACGTTGACTACTCTTCTTCCTCGGTCTGGGGTGAAGGGGATTTACTGGTTCGCTCAGAGTCGCGCTGTTCTTGTTCAGCCTGTTGCTTTGCAGTGCACTCCTTTCCTAGTCAGGCCTTTTCCTCAGCCTCCCTTCGCTTCCTGACCAACTTCTAGACTGCCTGTTTCACTGCATGCTTCTTATTTTTCTCGCTGAACTCCCTGCGGCTTTGCTGGTACCTGTGACCGGGTTGGATGGAGAGTGCCAATCTATTGGCCAACGCTTGATGACTTGCTAAATCACATCATCTGTGGAAAGATTTGGTAGATCGAACCACTTCTGCTGCGGATCCTTCCGTACCCTGATATAGAAGCGGTGGAAGTCTGCCTTGAATTCTGCGTACTCTGATAACTACCCATACATGATTAGGGACAACCGCAGTCGCTGGTTGATGGCCATGCGAATGCTTGACTGCATAAAATTCCAAAAAATTTTCATTTCTGTGACCCATGCAGGATCCTTTGTGGCCGAAAGGGAGGAAAACTGGGCAGCCTCCGACAATCTTACCTCCAATGGAGGGAACTGACTGTTCTCCGACACCTCCCAAGAAAATAGCACAATAGAGAGTAGCAACTGCATGTAGTGGAAGGTATTTCTCTCATTTTGAGCCTCGTGACAATTCACAAGGAACTCGCTACATAGATAGCACGATCAGTTAAACTGCACGCCCTTCACGCACTGTGCAACTAACGAGATCACTGTTGGGTCCCTATAATACTAGTGATTACCCCATTACTATTGTAGTTATACCCCCTATTTATATTGTTGTGCCCCTATTACCCCCATATTGTTATTTCTGTGCCCCATAGAATCCCTCTATTGTTATTTTTGTGGCTTTATATTATTATTGTTAGGTCGGCTGGATTATATTGTGACTCCTTAGACTCCTATATATAGAAAGGAGGTTTTGTCATTTGTATCATCCAAGAATTGTTCATTTATGTAATGTAAAGGAAGTTTCCCCCTCGAAGAGGCTGAATTCTAAGGCATGTATTTATCTTTTCTATCTTTTCTTGAGCTGGTTTCATAACATTTGGTATCAGAGCTTTGGATTCTAGGGTTTCGCTGCTCCAAACAGGTCATCGTGGAATTTTCGCTATAACTTTTTTTCTGTGACGTTTCAGAAGTCGCAAAAAAAACCCATTTGAGAGAAATTGACGCTAAACCTTGGGACTGAATTTCAGAGCTTTTAGCGCGATATTTTCGGAGATATGATCTGAGGAAGTTGGCCTTTTTGCAGACTCCTGAATTACATTCAAAACAGGTGACCTGGGGAAAATCGTCATAACTCTCTCTCTGAGGATCGGATTGAAATTTCGTAAAAAGTTACAGAAAGAGGACGGACTTTAGTTTCTTGTATGTGTGTTTTAGATTCAAAGGTTGAAATAGTGACTCGTGGCACGTCGTACAAGTTCGCTCTACTGAACCAGTCTAAAAGCAAGTCACTGTGGGAGATTTCACATAACTCTTCCTTGGAGAATCCAATTTGGCTCAGACTTGTGGCATTGGAAAGAGGACGTAGAAGGCTACTACAGGTAGCAATTCCAAAATTGGATGATCCGAAATTACAGAGATACATCAGATTCAATATCAGGCTTCTATAAAGTGAAAAAAGGTGTGTAGTTTTTTTTTAATTTTTGTGTAAGCTTGGTTTAACGGAATTCAAAGGGCATAGTAAAGCATTATTATCGGTAACTGATGCCCCGAGGAAAGAAAATGCAAACACCTAGTAAGGAACCTGAAAGCTCTAGCATGACTCATGAAGAAGAGGAAGAAATGCTACATGATATATCAAAATTACAAGAACAAGTGCAACAAATGTCACGCTCACAAAAGCTAACAGAAGCTAAGATAAGTGGCGTGGAATCTAAGGTAAATGGCGTGGAATTTAAGATAAAGGGCATGGAAGCTAAGATGGATGGCATGGAAGCTAAGGTGAATGGCATAGACGCTAAAATTGATGGCATGGATGATAAGATGGATGAATTGAAGAAGTTGCTACAAGAAAGGGTCACTAATGGTGAAAAGGTAGTAAAGGAAACTCATGATGAGAACAAAAGAAATGTTAATCATGATTCCATAGACTCTAATGTTGGATCGAAGACTCACCATGTTCCAAAAATCGATATGAGGAAGTTTGATGGCAAGGATCCCGCCACATGGATATTACAGATGGAGCAATTCTTCGATCTCAATAATGTGCAAAACACACAAAAGGTACGTATGGCAACTTTATATTTGGAACCAAATCAGTTTGTATGGTATCAATGGCTTTGTTCTCGTAAACAATTTATCACTTGGGCAATTTTTACGGAAGAATTGATAGCACATTATGAGGATACAAAAAGCAACACTTTTTTTAGCCAATTGATAAGTCTCAAACAAAAGGGTTCAATAATGGAGCACATTGAGGAGTTCCAAAAATTGAACATAAGGGTAAAAGATATTCCAGAGGAGCATAGGATTGATGTGTTCATAGGGTCTTTAAAGGATAATATCCAACATGATGTGCGCCTTTGGGAACCTGATTCATTAGAGAAGGCATTCAGGTTAGCAAGAAAAATGGAAAGCAAAATTATGGCAACTAGGAAGCATACCATTCACAACTATAAAGACGGAAGTGTTGTTGCCCATAGTCTTCCACAACCTACAAGGTTGACACCACAACAATTGGAAGAAAAAAGAGCAAAAGGGCTTTGTTACAATTGTGATAGCAAATACACAAAAGGTCATAAGTGTGCTGAGAAGAAATTATTCTACATAGATTGTGAAGAGGAAGAAGAAAAGGAGCAAGAAAGGTCAAAAGAAGAGGATATATTCCAGGAACAAAGCCTAGATGAAGAACAAATAAATCCGACCATATCTTGTAATGCATTGGCGGGAATTACCACTCCTCAAACCATCAAGATAGAAGGACAAATCAAGAAGAAAAAGGTAATAGTGTTGATTGATTCAGGAAGCACCCACAATTTTATTCATTGTAGGGTAGCAAAAGAATTGAATTGCTTCCTATATCCAGCACCAGAGTGTCAAGTGATGATTGCAAATGGAGGAACAATAAATTGTTCTGGAAAGTGCCATAATATCAAGCTATCCATGGGAGAATATGTATTGACTAGCCCAATGCTTTCCATTCCAATGGGAGGTGCTGATGTTGTACTAGGAGTCCAATGGCTACAATCCTTGGGTACAATAGCTTTTAATTTTCAAGAACTTTTCATGAAATTTTCTATGGAAGGAAAGGAAGTTGAATTAAGGGGTATTGCAGGGAAACCAGGAAAGATAATCAGCTCTAATGGCATGACAAAGCTTCTAAAAAAGGAGCAAAGAGGTGTAATTGCACAATTATGTTCGCTAGATGTTTCCACATTGGAATCATCTATTTCTCCAGATCTCCAAAAAGTCCTGGACAATCATTCCAAGGTATTTGAGACTCCCAAAGGTCTCCCACCTATGCGTGATCATGATCATGCTATTCATCTGATTCCAGGAAGTGTTCCTCCAAACATCAGGCCGTACAGATATCCCTATGTCCAAAAAAGTGAAATTGAACGTATGGTTGCAGAAATGCTAGAGGCTGGTATAATTCAACCGAGTCAAAGTTCTTTCTCAGCTCCAGTAGTATTGGTGCACAAGAAGGATGGATCATGGCGCATGTGTCCAGATTATAGGGAGCTCAACAAGCTCACTATTAAAGATAAGTTCCCCATTCCTGTCATTGATGAATTACTGGATGAATTGCATGGATCAATTTACTTCACCAAGTTGGATCTTCGTTCGGGATATCATCAAATCAGAATGAAGATTGAAGACATTCCGAAAACAGCATTTAGAACTCATGAGGGTCATTATGAATTTTTGGTCATGCCTTTTGGCCTTACCAATGCACCTTCAACATTTCAAGGTTTGATGAATTCAATTTTCAAACCATTCCTTAGAAAATTTGTGTTAGTATTTTTTGATGATATACTAATCTACAGCAAGTCTTGGAAGGATCATGTTGAACATGTTGACAGGGTGCTACAACTATTGGAGGAGAAACAATTATATGCAAAAAGATCCAAATGTTTCTTTGGAGTCCAGGAGGTGGAATATTTGGGTCATATTGTATCTCATGAAGGAGTTAAGGTAGACCCTAGCAAAATTAAAGCCATTAAGGAATGGAAAATCCCCACATCCATAAAGCATCTGCGAGGATTTCTTGGGTTGACAGGGTATTATCGCAAGTTTGTTAAGAATTATGGGAGAATAGCAGCACCTCTAACAACATTATTGAAGAAAGATTCATTTTCATGGACTTCGGAAGCAACAAAGGCCTTTGAACATCTTAAAGAGGCAATGTGCCAAGCACCGGTCTTAGCTACACCGGACTTCACAAAAACCTTTATTGTGGAATGTGATGCTTCAGGAAATGGAATTGGTGTTGTTCTAATGCAAGATGAAAGACCCATTGCTTTTGAAAGTCGTCCAATCAAGGGAAAGTTTTTAAGCAAAGCTATTTATGAGAAGGAAATGTTGGCAATACTCCATGCACTTAAGAAATGGCGACCCTACCTAATGGGAAGACACTTCAAGGTAAAAACGGATCATGATAGCCTTAAATACTTTTTAGAACAAAGATTATCCTCTGAAGAGCAACAAAAGTGGGTCACAAAGATGTTGGGTTATGACTTTGAAATCATCTACAAAAAAGGGAAGCAAAATGTGGTGGCAGATGCACTCTCAAGAAAGGATGAGGATGTGGAAGCATTGTTGTGTGCCATTTCTATTATCCAACCAGATTGGATAAACGAAGCAAGGGAGGAATGGAAGAATGACGAAGAAGTGTGGGCACTTATTCGAAAGCTACAACAAGATTCCAGTACTTCTGATACATTTAGCTGGCAAAATGATTCGTTATGGTACAAAGATCGCTTATACCTCTGTAAGAATTCCCAGCTAAAACAAAAGATTCTTATGGAATTGCACACTTCTCCCTTAGGAGGGCACTCAGGATTTTTAAAAACTTACCACAGGGTTAAGAAGGAATTTTTTTGGGATGGCCTTAAATCAGATATTCAAAAGTTTGTGGCGGAATGTTTGGTTTGCCAACAAAATAAAGTTGAAACAATTAAGACACCGGGTCTATTACAACCTTTATCCATTCCAAGCCAACGTTGGGAGGAGGTTTCAATGGATTTTATCACAGGTTTACCCAAGTCTGAGGGAAAGAGTGTCATCATGGTGGTAGTTGACAGACTTACCAAGTATGCACACTTTTGTGCATTATCACATCCATTTAAAGCCAGTACAGTTTCTACTGCATTTATGGAAACAGTTCAAAAGCTACATGGAAACCCAAAGATTATTGTAAGTGACAGAGATCCCATTTTCACTGGAAATTTTTGGACAGAATTATTTTCTTGTCTTGGTACTCAGTTAGCTCATAGCTCATCTTATCATCCTCAATCTGATGGGCAAACTGAGATAGTAAACAAATGTTTGGAAGGATATCTTCGTTGCTTTGTATCTGATAAACAGACACAATGGGTCAAATGGTTGCCTCTGGCTGAATGGTGGTATAACACTTCCTTCCATACAGCAACAAAAATGACCCCATTTATGGCACTTTATGGGTATCAACCACCATCCATCACATCATATTTAAGAGAAAATTCTAAGGTTCAGGCAGTGGAACATCACATCGAACATCAACAACAAGTCCTCCAACTCTTAAAGGATAACCTCGTGTTGGCACAAAATAGAATGAAACAACAGGCAGATCAACATCGCAGTGAAAGAAGTTTTGATGTAGGTGATTGGGTATTCCTACGGCTACAACCATATAAGCAAATGTCCCTAAAGCAAGCTAAGAAGGATAATAAATTATCACCAAAGTATTATGGTCCGTACAAGGTGTTGCAAAAGATTGGTACTATGGCATACAAATTGGAGCTTCCTGCAGCTTCTCGATTGCACCCAGTTTTCCATGTTTCATGTTTAAAGAAGGTTATAGGTGACAAGCTCCCAATTCAAACAATATTGCCAGAACTTGACGAGGAAGGAAAAATTATATTGGAACCGGAAGCAGTCACAGAAACAAGAACTCGACAGCTACGAAATCGATCAATTTCAGAGTATCTTATCAAGTGGAAGAACTTATCCGCTGAAGATTCCACATGGGAGGATGAGAATTTTATGCAGAAGTATCCAGAACTACTCAAGCGTTGAGGACAACACTTTTTTGAAGGAGAGGGGCATGTTGGGTCCCTATAATACTAGTGATTACCCCATTACTATTGTAGTTATACCCCTTATTTATATTGTTGTGCCCCTATTACCCCCATATTGTTATTTTTGTGCCCCATAGAATCCCTCTATTGTTATTTTTGTGGCTTTATATTATTATTGTTAGGTCGGCTGGATTATATTGTGACTCCTTAGACTCCTATATATAGAAAGGAGGTTTTGTCATTTGTATCATCCAAGAATTGTTCATTTATGTAATGTAAAGGAGGTTGCCCCCTCGAAGAGGCTGAATTCTAAGGCGTGGATCTATCTTTTCTATCTTTTCTTGAGCTGGTTTCATAACAATCACGGTTGCCAGAACCTCATGCGCGCATCACTTCCTCATGACCTTGCCGACTAGTGTCTACGTGGAAATTTTCACCGCGGGGTCGATGATAAATGTTATGGAGTACCTATGCGGCTTCTTAACAAGCTCAAATTTCTTCTTCATCTTCTCTGCCAAGTCCCGCTCGCTTGTCTTTCCACCAAACGCCTTGGTTGGATTCAAGCCTTTTGTTGGCAGGAGCGTGATCGGTGGATAAGCATGTCCATGATGGGGATAGGCATGCCAAGCCATAAACACCCATCATGCACCAAAGTCAGTAGTTGCCTTATGCAGGTGGTATTGATGTTGGAGTGGTGATAGTGGGGCACCCACAACAGGTTCAACAACCCCGATTGATTTACTCCACGAATCCACTCAACTGGCTCTAACGCAGTGACATAAGATTCTTTGTAATACACCCATTTCATGTAATTATCCATTGCGAGGTGGGGGAACCTCTCATGGTCAGCCAAGTCCCAGTCCTCCATATTTAAAAGGGGAAACCTCACCAGATGCGGACCTTCAAAGGTTATATTTTCTGGAAACAAGGGTTTGAATATCCAAATTTCTTCGTGTTTGGGTCCTTGGTGACTTTCACCTTTCCTTTGCGTGGAGGGATATACTCCAACAACTTGGAGATGGGATCTACACCCTCACCATCTATATCTTTCGCGCCCTCTTCGGTCTCCAAGTCTACAACCTTCTTAGGCTACCTATCCTTCTTCTGTGCTTAGGTAGCAGAGTGATTTCTAAGCAACTCACGCACTGGCACCGACCATTTATGCTTGTCTTTATTTGGCTTGAGGGTCTCACGCACTGGCATAGGCTTCAGCCTAGGCAGCCTTGGTGCCATAGGCAAAGGAGCCAGAGCCTCCATGCTCACAACTTTTGGGGCTGCTCCTTCAGAGGCAACAGTTCCTCCGGTGCTTGCAATCTCACCTGGTCCTGACATAGTGGTGCAAATGAATTGCTGGGTCTCCTCAGGTAGAGTATCAAACACAGAGCTTTCGACCAAATATTTGAAAAATTAAGGATTTATGAGTGATGGACAACACAAATAAAAAAATATAAGGACGCAAGGTGTTCTGTGCTAGATGGGCATGCATAATTTATAGGATAATTTGAATTCAAATTCGACCGTTCCCCAAAATCCATCCATAAATTCTGATTTAGCGGCAGATCCCCAAATATTTCAACCTTAAATGCTGGTTGCCCACTCCTCTTAACCGTCTTCTGGCTATCAAATCATGAATAGTGACTCTAATGGTCACTTGCTGGCTTCACTACGTGGCATCTCCTCCATAATGCAACTTCCTTCATGCCACTTCTAGCAATGTGACATCACCCTTTTTCGATGGCCCCCCTATCGCGTAGTTCCACAAACTAGGTAGTGTAGTTTATAGTCCTACGATCCCTTGCAGCTGCCTGGAGCACTAAAAATGTTCTACCGTCATATAGTCATTGAGCCAGATCTCCCGTATACAGCTTCAATCTGCTTCCATTCACCTTTCCCGGAAAAGGTTCACCGTTTAGCTTAGCAAGCTAAACCACGCCCCCATCTGTGGTTCCTTTGATGACATATGGCCCCAACTAGTGCATCTGAAACATTCCTGGAAAGTTAGTGAACTTACTATCTAATAAAACCATGTCATTTACCTTGAACATGCATAGCTTATAATTAATGTGGCGATCGTGCCAATCCTTTTCACGTTCCTTTTGGACTTGCTAATGGAATCCAACCAAGAATCTATCTTCTTCGAGCTCTTCTAGTTGCGCGAGTTGCTCTTCCAAGGCTCCGTGGTCCTCCATTCCTGTGAATGCTGCTATACAGATACTAGGCATAATATATTCCATAGGCATCACAACTTCTACGCCATAGACCAATCAGAAAGGCATCTGACCTATTAGCTTTTTGTAAGTAGTCTTGTATGCCCATAATACTATCGGTACGCACACGTCCCAATCATTCCATTGCGCATTGAAAATCTTCATCAACACATTCTCCAATATCTTATTGAAGGCCTCCACTGTTCCATTAGCTTGAGGATGATATGGCTTACTCTTTTGATGATACACCTAGAACTCTTCTGTCAGCGCGTTGATCGTTTCATTAAGGAAGTGGGTACCACTATCACTCATCAATACCTTCGGGAAACCAAACCTGGTTAACACATATTCAAACAAGAACTTGGCTGCTGTTGCCCCTGTGCAATCCTTCTCAGGCCGTGCCTCCACCCATATGATCATATAATCTGTCACGGTGATGATATAGCGCGCTCCTGTCTTCTTTCCTGGGGGCTGAATTGGTCCCACAAAGTCGATTGCCCATTTCTCGAATGGATGCAATGACACCTGAGGATTTAGAGGCATCTCCTTTCACGATGGCCTACCCGTCCTTTGACATGCATCACATGCCCTACAATACGCTTTAGAATCTTTATGCAACGTAGGCCACCACAACCTAGCGCGTAAAATTTTCTTCACTGTCTCTTTTCTTGCATAATGCCCTCCCACAGCGCCACCATGAGCTTCAGCTAGGATGATATTTTGTTCAAAATCAGGTGCATATCTTCGGACTATCTCATCAGCCCCCATCTTATACTAATGTCCTGCAATTATTGAGAAGTCTGTCACGTGCACTACCAACTCCTTCTTCTGCTGGCTGGTGTATCATTCTGGAGCCGTCCTTGTAGTAAAAAAGTTGATAATATATACAAAATAGTTGTTCACTACGGGCACCACGAAGAGTTGCACGTCAAGCAACCCTTCTTCAAAATTAGTAGGCTCCTCCCCTGTTTCAATTTGCGACAAGTGGTCAGGTCTTCCATTCAACCTGCCTGGCTTCACAATTACCTCAAAGTCATATCTTGGAATAAAAACAACCATCAGCATATCCCCCCCCAACACAGGCTTATTGACTAGATACTTCAATGCAGAGTGGTCGGTGTACATATTGAAGTGTCCGCCCAATAGATAGTGTATGAACTTTTGGAGTGCGTATACCATAGCCAATCCTTCGCGCTTTGTTGTTGAGTAATTATTCTCCGCCTTTGATAATTTTTTGCTTGCAAATGTGATAGGATGATCCATCTCTCCTTCACTAGCATGTGTTAACACTTACCCTAATGCAATACATGAGGCATCAACGTGCACATGGAATTCTTTCTTCCAATCCAGGAAGACCAGGATCGGTGCGATGACCATCATTTCTTTCAATACATCTAAACTGTGCTGACATTCTTCATCCCAATAGAATGTAGCGTCCTTCTTCGATAGCTTCTCCATAGGTGTGGTAATTTGAGCATAAGACTTGATGAACTTTTGATAGTATCCAATATGGCCCAGCATTGCGCACAACTGTTTGACACTCCTTGGAGCCTCCAAATTGACTATGACTGTGATATTAGCAGGGTCCACCATTAGTCCTTGCTTGCACACCACATGACCCAGAAAAATTCCAAAGGGGACACAAAATAAGCATTTCTTCAGATTCAGCACGATCTGATACCTTCGACACATATCCAACATTAAGTGTAGACTGGCTACATGGTGCTTTAATAACCCAAACACTGTCCAATCATCAAAATATACCTCCAATAATTTGTGAATAAATTCTTTGAACGGTGCGATGACTGAGCGTGAGAATATCGTCAGCGCATTCTTGAGTCCGAATGGCATTACTGTATACTAAAAACAACCCCATTCCATCGTGAAGGTTGTCTTACTCCTGTCTTCCGGCATGATCTTAATCTGATGGTACCCAGAGAACCCATCAGTGGATGAGTAGGCCTCATGCCCTCCAACATTATCTAGTACCTCATTGGTAAATGGTGTCGGGAAAGGATCATGGATGCAGGCATCGTTAAGCTCTCTTAGATCTACAAAAATCCTTATCTCTCCCTTTTGCTTATTTTCCTGAACTACCATTGGGCTCACCCAATCATATTCCTCCACTGGTTCAATAATACCTACCTTGTCCATTTCCAAGCAAACCTTTTTCTTGTATTTGGGATTAAGGTGATATGGTCTTTGCTTAACAGGCTTCACAGCTGGTTTCAAAGTTATTTTCATCACACCCAAATTGCCTATGATGCCTTTTAAGTCTGAAATTTTTGTAGGAAACAATTCCTGATACTCACAGAGCAACTCAACAACTTTATCTACCATGGCATCATCCCAGTAATCCCTAATCTTCGAAAATTTTGGCTCTACTTCTGTGCCAATGTTTACTTGCCTAGTTTTCAACGATGCGGTGATGTATGGATTCTCTATCTACGGACCTTCAACCTCGTGGTGGCCCTCCACTTTTGGGATATTAATATTCCTTGGATCTTCATCCTCCCCTTCAACAGTCATATTATAGCATTCCAATGCATGGCGTAGATGGGTGCTCCAATCTGATTGAATTAATTCTAGGGGATCTTGCAGAATTCTGAAGATCGCTTCCTCAACCTTTTGTAGGGCTTCATCAATGCTTTCGAAGCCATATTCAAAACTGAAGGTCATTAAAAATCCCTCCCTTAAGATATCCCACTCCACGGTGCCATGGCGAAGCTCCATTTCCAGGTACCAATTCATAGGGATTATATCCAAAGTGTGACATAATAAATGCACCCATTCTGGTTGTTGCTTCGTTCCATAAATTTTAGTCCATCTTGATAAATGATCGCGTGGATCATTCTTCCCATCATATTTCTTAGTCAATTGAACTTTTGGGTGACCAAATCGCAACCTCATCATTCTCCTATAATCGCGCCATTCATCAAAGCTATCTTTGTGCGTACCCCACCACCATGCGGGTGTAATGCACAATGCCAAATCTAGTGCTTGAAAGTGATGGTCCTCAGGTACTTCTCTTTCAAAGGAATCCAAAAATTTATCCACATTAGTTAAACCATCATAATAAGGTAAATTTATTACCTCTGATGACACACAACACAACGATTTGGTCATCATGTTGCAATGTAGTTTAGAGACTTCATGCAACTTGTTCTGTCAGTGTTCCAATTCTTCATCCAAATCCGAGGTATAGGAACTTTCTTGGTCCCATGAAATCTGTCCATCAGCTGTTGGATTAACCCAATACTAGTCCCACGCCGTAATCTTTTAGATTTGATCCAAATCGTCATCACTTTCCTCATAGTCGTGGACTGGTTCAGTATAGCGCGGTCCTTATGTAGGGTCCAATGGTACCACAACGCAGAGCAATTTTCTTTCAAACTTAATTGTCTGCTTATTCAAGTTGATCAACCCATTCATATCAATATCCCAATCAATTCCAAGGATTGCAGGGTATGGATTGCTATCATCAACAATTTCTATCACTTCAAAATCAGCTAGTGCGCTCGCACCTTCTATGTCTACAATAACTCCATGCAATCATCCCATAGGGATAATCTTCTGCTAGTTCGCCATCCTTAATTGAATTGGAGACCACTAAAGCATAGGTCTCCCCATTCTCTCCCATGTCTGCTTAGGCAAAACGTTCGCGTTAGACCCCAAATCCAGAATAACTTGGTCCATCTCATAGTCTCCTATTTGCGCGGTGAGCCTCATCTCGTGCCCTATTCTCGTCTTATGTTTGCCGATCTTGTTGACTGCGTGATGTCCTTCAGGAGCATTTTCCTTACCAGCACACTTGTCTATCAATTCTTGTAGCCCTTTCATAGACTTTCTATCAAGCAGTAGTTTCATACAAGTATCCAAGAACATGGTGAGCACAGAGGGGTCAACCTCTGTCGGCACGCCGGTTTTTGGAAGATTGTTTTGACTTCCTAAGGTAGAAGCCTTAGTGAAGCTTTTACTTGCCTGCATAAACGTTTCCTTCACTCGCTCTAGATCGAAGCCAGTCTCCTTTTCCGGGGCCTTGTAGACCCATCCGACTTCTTCAGGCTATTTTCCCTTAACGTCACCAGTTGTGATCCTACTTCGCAGCACAATATTCACATTCGGGTCCTCTTCATGGGGCTCAACACTCATCATCTATGCGTTCTGGTAGGATGCTGAGGATGCACCTTCTTCTCCTGCATCTTGGCCATCAGCACAAGACATTCTTCGATTGTGTAGTTAAATTGAGTGCAGTATTGACATGACAGGCATGTCTAATTCGTACACTCTCGCACGTAATGTCTTGAAGTTTCACAATTGTAGAAAATGACAATTATTTGTGACATTTTTTCTGGCCACCTGACAAATTGTGCACCATAGCGCGGGCCCCACACTTGGTCCTACTGGAGCTTCCTTCCTCAGGCTCATCGGCACCCCCCCCCCCCCCCCCCCCTTGAGATATAATTCACGAAGACATGGCAATGATCCTTATCATGCCCCTAGCTCTTACATTTGAAGCACTAGAATTTTTCGCGCACCTCTGTCCTAGCCTCTTTTTATTTTTTCAAGCTCTGCAATTCCAACCAGAGGTTCTGCAACTACGAGTGAATTTGTTGGACTCCCAAAGACATGTCTTGAATAGGTGTTTCATGCAATCTCATCGCGCTTTCTAGAGCTTTCGCCTGAGTTCCTATCTTTTGTTGTGATAAAGAAATGCTTAGGTAAGGCAGGAGTGCGACTATAAACCAATCACAGTGCTGACTATCTGTGAGATTCATATTAGCTTCGCAGAACCCGCAATTCAGTCTTTGATCTAGCTCCCAGGAATGTTCACCAAGCCTCATCATGATTTCCTTAAATCCGATTACCGATTGCAAGGCATACTTAGGCATACCAAATTATTTGTTCAAAGCGGTTTGAGTATCTGTTAATGACACCAACAGATTATCAGTGCAATACTTAATGTACCATGTCAACGCGTGATCCTGCAGAGCAGTAACCAACTGTGCCTTCTTTATATTATCATCTGTAATCTGTTGCGCTATCCACACAACCTTCGCAACAAACCAAAACTGATCCAGATCCTCACTTCATAAGCCCTTGAAAATTGGCAACTTCATTGTATTCGACATGTTGAATGGCGGTGGTGGTGGTGACGGTGTGGGCAAAGGTGTGCATTGTGGAGGTGAAGGCGGAGGTGGAGTGGACAGATGAGGTATTCGTGGAGAACTCCACCTTATCAACTGGATAGCGCTCCGCAGTGAGGCTTGTACTGCTCCCTCATCGTCACTCGAAGGAGGTCCGATCAATGGACTATATTCAGGACCTATTTTTTCTTGATTTCTAAAGCTTCATCCACTTCACGTAGATCCAAACATCAAGGCAATGAAATAACCCAATTTTTACACAAAAGAATCCTAATCCAAGTATTCAAAGATCTCAAATTCTTACCTCGCGGTCCCTTGAAGAAGCATCACTCTTCTTCACTATAATTGACTGAGGTATCAACCATGAATTCCGTCACAAATCCTCTTATGACTCGATCAAGCTAGTGATTAACAATGGGCACGATATTATCCTCAAAAGCTTCCAACTTTTGCACCAGCTTCGGGGTCCACACTATTGGACCGTCAAGCCTCCACCTTCCTTGGCCATCTGCCAATTTAACGATCCACTCGTATAGTTCAATCAGGAAGGTTCAGAAGAATATTTCATGTATTTTTGTGTACAAATATCGGTCCAACCACTGTTCTTTTATTAGGCACAGATTTCTGTTTTCTTGCGTCGCAAATTCATGGATCTTCCTATCCAACCACTTCTTAATTTCCTTCTTGTTCGGATTCCAGTGATGTGACATCACACATCTCTTTATGCAGATCCCAGTCCCGACAATGGAACCATTTGTTGGCTTAAGGGGTCTTGACCCAGGTTCATAGTTAGTTGTGCCAAACAAATCCCTACACTACTGGCCCTTTTGGCATCAAGCCATGGTGTGCAGATTGGAGTCTCACCCAAACCAATATGGGGGGATGTTGGAACCACGTTTCCACACCTAGAGATCAAGGTGATGTCCTTTTATGACCGAGATCTGCCTCCATGTAGATCTATAAGCCCTTACAACCTATCACTGTAACTTCCCTTAATCGGCATCTAGACCTTCGTGAAGGTCTACGACTGGCTTTTGTGGACCCTAAACAGGCCAATCAACTACTTACGTGCACCCTAGCATACCCTTAGATCAATATTTACTCAGATCTACCTAAGTGTTCAATAACTTTAACAAAAAGTTCTATGATCTTCGCGTAATCACTTAACATTAATTGCGTTCAGATATTAAGACGGATAAAGTAAAATCGCACATCAATACATCATTATTTCATAAAGACATTATTCATCATAGCATATATCACATTCATACATAACATAAGTAAAGAGATAAAACACAAGAATTTCTGCAACAATCTTCTTTATTGATCTTCAATATAATTTTACAGACTCAAAACTTCCCTACGCACTCAGTTGTAGGGGTCCACGCACTCAGCTGTGGACACTACTCTAGGCCTCTGCGCACTCAACTGCAGAGCCTTTTCCCCTCTAAGACTACTTCTCTGCGCTAGACTTCTTCCTTTGTACCCATAGACAAACTTAGATTACTTTCCTTAGACTCTCTAAGACACACCTATTTATACAATCCCATGGTCCACGGACCATGGGTAGATCTTCAAAAATCCGACTCAAGCTTACATAAAGGAGGGTAAAACCCTTTTTTGACTCTTAACTAGCTATGCGCTTTGCGACCACAATTTGCAGAGACTTTACATCTTTTTACATCAAAACTTGGGCTTTTGCCCCAAAACTAACCTAGGGGACCCCATCCCAACAATCCACAATTACAACTCGGGAAAATATTGCAGGCACATTCTTTAATTGAAAAGGCATCACCATGTACTGATAATAGCCCCACTCTATTGCAAAAGTCATTTTATGTATATCCTTTGGTGCAATTCTGATATGATGGTATCCTGAAAAGCCACCTGTGAAAGAATATACCTCCTGTCCTCCTACATTGTCCAATACTTCATCTGTAAATGATGTAGGGAAGGGATCATGTAGGCATGCATCATTCAACTTTCTTAAGTCAACACATATTCCATTTTCACATTTTTCCTTCTTTTCCTGAACCGCCATGGGACTTATCCATTCAAATTCTTTGACAGGTTCAATTATCCCAGTTGTTAACATTTTTCCTAATTCTTCTTTCACCTTCTCCTCGTATTTTGGATTCAGTCTATAAGGTCACCGATTGACAGGCTTCGCTTTCGGTTTTAGAGGAATCCTCATGATTCCAAAATCTCCTAATATGCCCTTCATACTTGGAAACTCAGTACGGAACAATTCGTGATATTCATGCAAGAGATCTGTTATCTTGTTGACTGCGCCTTCATCCCAATAATCTCCTATTGTTGCATACTTTGATTCAGCCTCTCACCCTTTATTTACCTTCCTCGTCTTAAATGGCTTCGTTACATTAGGCATCTCTATCTTAGGTCCATTTACTTCATGATGATCTTCTAACTCTTTAATTTCAACATTGTGAGGATATTCATCCTCTTCCACATTGAGATTATATAATTCCATTACATTACATACTACGCAACCCAATTAGGTTGCTAGATAACTGGAACTTCATTTTCAAAAATCTTCTCCTTAACTATATTTAGAGTTGCATCTATATGTGGACAACCTTCTTCAAATCTGAATGTCATTATGAATCCATCAACCATCTCTGGCCAGCTAGCAGTACCATGTCAAAGCTTGGTTTCCAAATACCAATTCCGGGGAATTGTCTCCAAGGTATGGATGAAGCCATGCACCCATTCTTCTTGTGGAATTTCTCCCCAAGCTACCATACAAAGATGTATGTGGTCTATAGGATCATTCTAGCCATCATACTTGTCTATGAGCTCGGTTTCTGCTTGTCAAAATGTTACCCACATCAACCTTCTACATTTTTCCAATCTCCTATATTTTTCTTATGAGTACCCCACCATCTAGTAGGAGTATCCCTCAGTGCTTGATCGAGAGCTAACAGTCTTTGACATTCAGGTACTTTTCTTTCATAGTCTCTAAAGAAATTATTTACATCATCCAACCCATCATATAAAGGCAAGTCACGTACCTCAGCTGTTATACAACACACTATTTTAGTGATCCTTGCACATTGCCTTGTAGACACTTCATGCAACCTGTTTTTCCAGTTTTCCAATCCTTCTTCTGAATTTGAAGTGTAGGAACTATATTTCTCCCAAGTTAGTTTTCCATCTGCAGTAGGCTTGATCCATTCTTCTTCTTTTGCTGTTATCTGATAAATGTTGTCAATGTCATCTGCATTATATTCTTCTGCAACAGGTTCAGTATATCTCACTCCCTCTGATGGATTTAATGGCACCATAACTCTCATATTATTGCTTTCAAATATAATTTTCCTTTTCTTCAAGTTAATTATAGACATGTTATCAAATTCCCCATCCAATCCAAGAAACACGGGGTAGGGATTACTATCATCCACAATCTCAATCACTTCGAAGTTAGTGGTAGTGCACACTCCATGAATGTTTATTGTGATACCTGAAAATCTTCCTAGAGGGACGATCTTCTATTGATTCATCATTTTCAGCTGGATAGTTGACCATTGCAACTTCAGCTTACCCATCAATTCCCAAGTTTTCTTCGACAAGACATTTGCATCAGATCCTAGATCCAAGATAACTTGAACCATGTTGTATTCCCCAATCTGTGCTATAATCCTCAATTCCTTCCTAGTCCGCTTCTTGTGTCTATGAAGATTATTCACTACACACATCTCACCCTGCGGTACCTCCTTAGGAGTACAAGAATATATCAATTCTTGCAATCCCTCTACGACCTTCTGATTTATTAATAACTTCATGCAAGTATGTAGAAAATAATTCAAAATATTCGGAACCACATCTTGTGCTACAACTGGTACTATCTCGCAGTTATCCTTCTGAGTTGGCTGTGTGGTAGAGGTTGAGGCTCCATCATCCATAAACCTTTGCCTCACCTCCATGAATACTTTATTTTCCTTTAGAATATCAAATGCAAGAGTTTTTTCAGTAGTTTTTCTTACCCATGTGGCTTCAGCTTCCTTTTTCCGATTGGCTTTATCATTTCCAGTTGCACCTCCATTTCTTGTTACAATGCCAATGCACAATTGATCTTCCCTTGGCTCAACTATCATCATTTGGATATTTGCTGCAGGTTGTTGGTTTCTTTTCTCCTGCATCTTCGTAGTAAGGATGGGGCATTCTTCTATCACATGGTTAGAATATTTACAAGTGACTGCAGGTTGTCCTTGGGTTCTAACAATATCTTGCGAAGTGTCCAACTTGTCCACAATTGTAATAGCTAATCTGGCCATGTCCTCGACTAGCTCCTCGTCCTCGTCCTTGAAATCCTCCTCGACCAGTGTGATGGTCTTGATCCTCATGTGTATGTCCTTCAACTTGTAGTCTATAACTATCACCAGTGCGCTCCATCATTAAGTCATAACTTCAACATTTTTTCTCATCATGGCCTACTAGTATACAAAAGTTACAAAATAGTTCCTTCAATGTATGTACACACTTTTGTAATAGGTAATAGTCTTCAGAGTAATGTTGGCCTCTCGTTCTACAAATATCACACCACAAACCTAGGTTTACTGGATTAGGCACTCCAATTGCAATATAATCTTTGAACACGGGGCATTAATCCATATAATGAACCTATGCTTTTCATTTTGTACACCATACTTCTAATCTGATCTCTTTAACCTTCTTGAGGTACTGTAATTCCAAGGTCAGATTGGTTAGCTGACTCTGTATCTGCTATACTCCTATATGAGTATCCCCAATCGATGAAGCTTCTAGTTTCATTGCAATATCCAATGCTTCATCTTGAGACAAGATCTTCTATTGTGTCAATGCTAACCTAATATGTGGCAGCAATGTGGCTATGAACCATTATTTATGCTGTTGTAGGGGTATCTCATAGCTTACTTGACCCATCAACACCTTAAATTGCTGATCCAACTCCCACACAGATTCAGTTGCTATCTGTTTGATTTCTTTTAGCTCTGTGATGCACTGTGATTCTGATTTTGGCTTCTTGAATTTTGATACCAATTATTTCCTAATTTCATCTAGTGAAGCAATCAAGTTAGCCACATAGTACTTCATATACCTAGCGCCCTTTCTCGCAACGACGTGACAAGATGTGCCTTATTTAAACCATCATTAGTGATCTGTCTTGCTGTCCATACTGCATAAGCTACAAACCAGAACTGATCAAGATCCTCTGATCCCAGTCCTTTGACAATAGGCAACTTAATGTCGTCGGCCATGTTTCTTCTTGGGGGGCTAGGTGGAGGGGGTGGGGGTAGAGGTGGGGGTGTAGGGGTATTATGGGGAGGGGGATGGGGTATACTAGGGGTGGATGGATGGAGAATCCCAAAGACACCCTGATTCTTCTCAGCTCCTGACTTAGATGTGCCTTCTAGACGGGTGGGGAAATGTTGCGGGGTTGTTAGGTTACTTCTTTCTTCTTCACTCCCAGATCCTCCTAACAAGGGGCTATAATAGGTTTCAATAAAAGTCTTCAGATATGTTCTGTATCATTTTCAATTTCACATAGAGCTTGGTTCATGCTTATTTCCTCTTCGCCCAAACATTAATTTGACTGCATTCGCAAAATGCCCTTTTCACACAATAACATCTTAATCCATAGATTAAAAGATCTTAAGAACTTACCTCGTGGTCTTTTGAAAATTCTTCATTCAGTTTCACTATAGGACGCAATCGCATTTATCATGAACTTAGTGAGAAATCCTCCCAAAATTCTATCAATCCAGAAATCAACAACCATAGAGATATTGTTACTGATGTTCTTGAGTCACTATATCAAATCATGATTCCACTAGTTAGGTTCATCGTTCTTGAAACAAGTCTTATGTTCGTTCAACTTAGATATCCACTCGTACAATTCAATGTGGAACGAACCAACGAATATTTCGTATTTCTCTTCGAAGATTCAATTTTGCAACCAGTCTTCAGTTGATAATTGAGGGTTTATGTTCTATTTTTCCACAAATTCTCCTTCTTTCTATTCTACCCACTCTTGGATTTCTTTCTTCAACGGGCACCAAAACATATCCCTTAAGCAGATCCCAGTCCTGACACTGGAACCATTTGTTGGTTTAAGGGGGCTTGACCCAGGTTCAGAGTGTGTTGTGCACCAACAAAACCCTCAACCACTGGCCCTTATGGCAATGACCTGCAAGCAGTAGTCTCACTCGACGCGGTTATGGGAGGCTGCAAAACTAGGTTTTCGTAACCAGAGCAATATGCACGTTGTTACATCCATGTATTTACTTATGTTTTCTACCTTCCTACAACTTCACAAACATGAATAACTTCGCATTGATGATTAACTTTACAGAATTACCCTTATTGCACCAAATAATAAAAAATAGTATAACATGTATTATTTTGTGCAATTCAATAAAAACATGCATAATGGTAGTAACAACAATAGAGAATGAACACAGAGAGATACACAATATTTTTCCAAACTTTTTCTTTATTAATACAAATATTCAATACATATACATCATTGACCTATGCACCTAGCTGTAGGTGGTCTGCGCACTCAACTGCAGACTCTTTTAGGCCTCCGTGAACTCAGCTGTGGAGCCTTCCCCAAAAATACAAATTCAAAACAAAGAATACAATTCACTTACGATCTTCTATGATTGATGATTCTATTACAAAGTATTACATCTTCTTATATACATTACATCATTACAAAAACCATGGTCCATATACCACGGATTCAACAAAACCATGACTAATACCGGAAACCCATTACAAGATAAGGGGCTTTGACCCTCCCTTAAGCCCCTAAAACACCACGCGATGAATAAAACTTCACTAGCTCTGTGCACTCCGCTCCTCAAAATGCGGAGTCTTTGACTCAAAACTTGGACCAAGTTAGGTTGCGCCCAACAATTGAAATACATCTTTTTTAATATCCACAAATATGGTCCAAACTAGAGAATTAACTACAAAAAGATTCTCCCTACAGTAGTGCAAAAATCCTCTTCTTTGCAGAGAATTTCCTTCCCAAGTTTCAGATCTGGAACCCCCTTTCTGCTTCTCCAAATTGCTATTTAATTACAAAAATGAAAACTAAAAATGAAGTACTGTTGAAGTTTTTGCATCCAATCCTACATCTTCTTCCTTGTTGGTCCCTTCTCATTGCTCGATATCTTCTTCGTTTCATCTGATTCAACAGATCTTCTGCCAAAAACCAATAAAAAATAAATTAAATTTCAAATCAAAATCATAATTACAAAATTTGGGGAAAATAAACTTCTCCAATAAAAATTAAACTAAATAAATAAATAAAAATAAATCTGGGATTCCCATTTATCCTTGTAAACATCTTATTGGTCAAATAGGACATAATTGAATGGATCCGTAGTTAACAAAATCTTTGAAAAATGAAAATACAAAAAACAAAATGCAGAAAATTAGCTTTGATTGCAAGTTAAAAGCTTATTTTTTTGCTAATTTTTAGGCTCAGCTAATGACTAAATTTGGTCATTGAATGACTTCATAAATATTCTCCGTGATTTTATTTTTTTAACAAGCTATTTTGGGCCTCATTTGGCCAAGTAAAATTCAACTTATAAGCCTTCAAAGTTGAAGTGTCAAAACTGTTACAATTATGGAAAAATGCCTGCTTAAACCAAAATTAAGAAATTGTAATTAAAAATTCTAATCTAAATTAAATTAATAATTTTTAATTAACTAAATAATTAAAATTAATTAATTATAATTATTACGCAATTTAATTACATTTACTAAATTAATTAAAAAATAAAATAATTAAAATAAAATAAATTAACATTAAAAAAAAAAGTGTCATGGTATTAGTGCTATTGGACCATAGTTGCTTTTGGGAGCTCTTTAAGAGTCCCGAAATTATACATGGGGAGGAAGGATTTACATGGGAGGCATAAGGTAATTGAGTGGGAGTCATACGGATTTCAGAGAATTGCATTTTGGGGACAAAATAAAATAGAGTCCATAATTTCAGTGCTTCGATGTCCCTATGGGATGAGGGGTATCGGAGGTTAGGAGCCTCGGGGAAAATAAGAATTTCAGGAGTTTTTAAAAAAGGGCTTTGAAACTAAGCTGAGGCTTTGGGAAAATCAAACCATATGTCAACAAACTATCAAAACCTATAAACCATTGGAGAATTAATGAACCATTGAAGATATGTATCATCATGGGGTTTTGGATTTCGGAGGAGAATTTAAATACATCATGAAATATATAAGAGCTGATACGATGAGAGGTGAGACGTATGAGATAATGAGGAGAGGAGGGCCACGTGGAGTGGGATCTTCCTTCTTTTGTATAAATTACCATCACTTTATATTAATAATAATTCTTTTTTGACTTTATGAAAACTACAACCATTTGAGTTTTTGGGATTTGGTTAGACTGAGTTATACTTGTAGGTTAAGACTCTCTTTCTCGACCTTCTCTTCTTGGTTTCAAAAAGAATATAGGTTGTTCCTCATCCTAACCCTAAAGTTAACTGAAGTTTGATCTGAGCTTGTTATTCTGTATTGGTCATGAAAAGAACATGTCTTCGTTTGAACTAATAAATATTTCATGGATATCTTAAGACTTAACCATATCATAGAGAACAAATGCTTAGATAATAAGCTAGTCCCCTCCCTTTCCTTTTAGATAATAAGCTAGTCCCCTCCCTTTCCTTCTTCATTCAATGATTAGCTTTGATGTGTGGTATTATTGGCTTTCCGGCGAAGAAGCAGCTTCACATTCATAAGCTTAAGAATGTTAATGCCATGTGACTCTTCTCCGAGCTCTAACTTCCAGAACTCAAATTTTTTAGGAATTGAAATTTGAATTAGCTTTCGAGATATTTTAATTGTTTTACAATTTTGGTTGCGGCGATTTTGTAGGGTTATTAGTAAAAGTGAATTAATTAAGAAAAATTAATATAAAATCAATATTTATAATTAATAACTAATTAACTTACAAAAAATAAAATAATATACATTTTGTGCATTTTTTTAGCCTTGGCGTTAAAAATCACTGAATTTCGGATAAACACCATTTACAAACCATGAGTCCAAATGATGTTAGAAAATTTATATATTACGGAGCAATGGAACACATAAAATATTGCAGAAATATAAACACAGAAAACACACAAAACAAGAGAGACACAGATATACGTGGTTCACCCAGTTTGGGCTACGTCCATCCGAACAGCCAGTCCTTCCTTTCTATTATCCAGCAAAATGAAGAGACACAACCTACAGCAAATCCACTGTAATATCCTTTGTTTTCTCTCACAGTGTCACCTCTCTGTTTCTCGCTCACAGAATACACATCTATATCTCAGCCTCAAATACAATGCCCTCATACAAAGAGAGGGGGTTTCCTTCTAGGGCAAAAGACCCTAAACTAAACATAAGTTCTACCGTCAGATCATCTGCCTAATGAACGGCCCAGATTGACTAGAAATTAATATACTTTTACAAGGAAATTTTACATTTGTTTTTAGCTTCGGGGGTGCTGCCCCCGAGCCCTCGCCAGGGGACCACTGGCCCACGGACCCCCTAGCTGAGGGGGATCGCCCCCCCCGGACCCCCGCGGGGGGGACAAGTCCCCCCCGCACCCCCCCGTGGAGGGGTGTACAAACTTCCTGGGGTATACATCCGGCTGAAACAAAGACCTCTGAACAATCATGCTCCACACACAACAATCTCCCACTTGGAGAATGATTGTAGAAACTCCACCGCTGCTTTATTTGCTGGACAATGACTCCTCTATAGACCTAGTTGTTTCTCATCTTCATCGTCATCCTTGAAGACCAATTGAAACTAAGCATATTCTCAGTTTCTCCCTGGTTACAACTTTTGTTAGCATATCTGCAAGATTCTAGCTAGTGTGTATCTTTTCCAGCTTCAACTCTCCATCTTCCAACACTGATCGTATGAAATGGTACTTGAGCTGTATGTGTTTAGTCCTAGAATGAAATGCTGAGTTCTTTGCAAGATGAATGGCACTTTGACTATCACTGTATAATGTGTCCATATCATGCTCCTTACCCAATTCACCCATAAACCTTTGTAACCAAATCATTTCTTTACTAGCCTCTGTAGCAGCAACATACTCTTCTTCTGTTGTTGAAAGTGCAACAACACTTTGGATTTTTGAAACCCAACTGACAGCTGTTCCTCCAATAGTAAATACATATCCTGTAGTGCTCCTCCTGTTATCTCTGTCACCTGCCATATCTGCATCAACATATCCCTGTAGAGAAATGTTTGAACCACCAAAGCATAATGCTTGATTTGTGGTACCTTTCAAATATCTGAGAATCCATTTCACTGCCATCCAATGTTCCTTTCCTGGATTGTTCATGTACCTGCTTACAACTCCCACTGCATGTGCAATATCAGGCCTTGTGCAGACCATTGCATACATTAAGCTTCCAACTGCTGATGCATATGGAACTTTAGATATATAATCCATATCTTCTTGGGTCTTTGGGCACATTTCCTTGCTAAGTTTGAAATGGCTAGCAAAAGGTGTACTAATTGGTTTTACATTTTGCATATTAAATATTTTCAACACCTTTTCTATGTACTCATTCTGAGACAATGTTAATTTGCGATTTTTCCTGTCTCTAGTTATTCTCATGCCAAGGATTTGTTTTGCAGCTCCCAAATTCTTCATTGCAAATGAATTTGCCAATTTTCTTTTGAGTACATTTATTTCCTGCATGTTAGATCCTGCAACAAGCATGTCATCCACATACAATAACAATATAATATAGCTACCATCATTTTGCTTTTTCAGATAAACACAATGATCAGAGTGACATCTAGTATAACCTTATTCAGACATAAACTTGTCAAATTTTAGATACCACTGCCTTGGAGCCTGTTTTAAGCCATACAAGCTCTTCTTCAACCTGCACACTAGTTTCTCCTTCTCTTTCACCTCATATCCTTGTGGCCGCTGCATATATATCTCTTCCTCCAAATCCCCATGGAGAAAAGTTGTCTTTACATCTAACTTCTCAAGATGCAAATCTTCAGCTGCTACAAGACTTAAAATAGTTCTGATTGAAGTCATTTTAACAACAGGAGAAAATATTTCATCAAAATCAATACCTTTCTTCTGTGCAAACCCCTTCACTACAAGTCTAGCTTTGTACCTCTGTTTTCCTCCATCTTCTTCCTTCAGCCTGTAAACCCATTTATTCTTCAATGTAGTTTTTCCTGCAGGCAACCTGACTAAATCCCAAGTCTAGTTATGCATTAAGGAGTCCATCTCTTCTTCCATGGCTACCTCCCACTTCTTCCTGCTTTCAACCTGCATTGCTTCTTCATAACATTCGGGTTCACCAGAATCAGTCAATAATAAATAATATAATGAAGGAGAGTATCGTTCAGGGGGTCTACTTATCCTGGTAGATCTTCTAACATCGCTTTCAGGTGTTTGGGGTGCCTGTTGCTGTTGTGGTGGTTGCTGTTGTTGATTATTATTATTATTTTCAGGCACCTTTACCTTTTCAGTGATGTCATCAAGAACTGCGTATTCCTTGTTTTCGTTTTCTTTCTTTTTTTCCTGCAACTGATTCTTATACAAGACCTTTTCATTGAATATTACATCTCTGCTCCTAATGATTTTGTGAATTTCATAATCATATAAGCGATAACCAAAATCATTAACACCATATCCAATAAAGGTACATTTCTTTGACTTTGCCTCAAGCTTTGTTCTATTTTCTTTATCAATATGGACAAAGGCCTCACAACCAAAAGGCTTTAAAAAGGAGTAGTTTACCTTTTTACCTGTCCATGCTTCCTCCGGAACACCACCATCCAAGGAACTTGAAGGCCCTCTATTTATTAGATAAACAGCAGTATCTACAGCATCTGCCGAAAACTGTAAAGGCAATCCTGCATGCAATCTCATGCACCTTGCACGCTCCATGATTGTTTTGTTCATCCTTTCTGACACACCATTTTCTTGTGGTGTTCTTGGAACTGTCTTCTCTCTGTGAATTCCATGTTCTGAATAGTACCTATCAAACTCTTTGCTGCAATATTCACCTCCATTGTCTGATCTAAGACACTTCAATTTCTTTCCTGTCTCAATCTCAACCAAAGCTTTCCATTTCTTGAAAGTATCAAATACATCAGATTTATTCTTAATACAATAAATCCAAGTTTTTTTAGTTGCATCATCAATAAAGGTAACATAATAACGAGAGCCACCGAGAGATGATACCTGAGCAGGTCCCCATACGTCTGTATGCACAAGCTCTAATTTTTCGTTCTTCTTTTCTTTCCCAACTCTGAGAAATCTAACTCTCTTCTGTTTTCCATAAATGCAGTTCTCACAGAAGTCCAAATCAACATTCTTCAAACCCAGCAACAAATTCCTTGAGTGAAGAATCTTCATACCCTTTTCACTCATGTGTCCGAGCTTATGATTCCATAATGCTGCATTTGCTCCTTTGGAAGCTAAAGCATTAATAGAGTTAGAAATACCATTGCATAAATACAATGTACCAACCTTTTTGCCTTTTTCTATTACCAGGGCTCCTTTGGTGACCTTCCAAGCTTTATCTGTGAAAGTTGTCACACAACCTTCACCCCCTAACTGCCCTGTTGAAATCAGATTTTTCTTTAGATCTGGAACATGCCTTACCTCCTTTAATAGCCATTGGTTTCCATTCCGCTGTTTTACAAGAACCTTACCCATTCCAACAATTTTACAGGGTTTATCATCACCCAGACGAACTTGTCCAAAATCTCCTTGAACATAGTCATGAAAGTATTTCTTATCAGGTGTGGCATGGAATGAAGCCCCTGAATCTACCACCCAGGAATCAGTAATATTTTCGAAAGAAAGAATCAAGGCATCTTGTAACACCTCACCTGTCACATTTGCTTCATGATTGTTTTCTTGCTGTGCATCTCCTTCTTTTTCCTTCCAAGATCTACAGTCTTTCTTTAGGTGTCCTTTCTTTCCACATTTCCAGCACACTATCCCCGATCTGGACTTGGATATGCCTTTCCTTGATTTACTGCGATATCCTGGATTCTTTCCTCTTTCCATTTTTCTTCCTCTAGACTCTACACTCAAAGCATTTCCCGATGTCTCACCAGAGCTTTTCCATCGCATTTCCTCGCTAAGGATAGCACCGACAACATCATCAAACTTTAAAGTACTAGATCCAGAAACGGAGTTACTAATGGCCATTACCAAACCATTCCAACTTTCTGGTAATGAGCACAAGAATAACAGAGCTCTAACTTCATCATCAAAGTTTACCCCTACAGAACTTAATTGACTTGTAATTGTATTAAAATCATTTAAATGGTTTGCAACAGATCCACCTTCTGACATATTCATATTAAATAACCGTTTCATAAGAAATACCTTGTTTGAGGCCGAGGGTTTTTCATATAGTTTCGACAACGTCTGCATCAAACCCTCTGTCGTGGTTTCCTTCGAAATGTTGAAGGTGACTGACGCAGCAAGGCACAACCGTATTGTTCCGAGTGCCTTTCTATCGAGAAGGTTCCATTCTTCATCTTTCATACCCGTCGGCATCTTTGCTTTTCCGCCCAATGGTAGGTATAGATCTTTCTGATACAGATAATCTTCCATCTGCATCTTCCACAGTGAGAAGTTTTGGCCATTAAATTTCTTGACCCTAAACTTACCATCTTCTGCCATTGCTCCCACTCGAACCAGGAACCCTTCTTTCCTGTGAGTTTATCAACCAAATAGACTTTCGGCTCTGATACCAGTTGTTATAAAATTTATATATTACGGAGCAATGGAACACATAAAATATTGCAGAAATATAAACATAGAAAACGCACAAAACAAGAGAGACACAGATATACGTGGTTCACCTAGTTTGGGCTACGTCCACCCCGAACAGCCAGTCCTTCCTTTCTATTATCCAACAAAATGAAGAGACACAACCTACATCAAATCCGCTGTAATATCCTCTGTTTTCTCTCATAGTGTCACCTCTCTGTTTCTCGCTCACAGAATACACATCTATATCTCAGCCTCAAATACAATGCCCTCATACAAAGAGAGGGGGTTGCCTTCTAGGGCAAAAGACCCTAAACTAAACATAAGTTCTACTGTCAGATCATTTGTCTAATGAACGGCCCAGATTGACTAGAAATTACTATAATTTTACAAGGCAATTTTACATTTGTTTTTAGCTTCGGGGGCGCTGCCCCCGAGCCCCCGCCGGGGGACCACTGGCCCCCGGACACCCCAGCCGGGGGGGATCGGCCCCCCCAGACCCTTGCGGGGGGGGGACAAGTCCCCCCGCACCCCCCCGTGTGGAGGGGTGTACAAACTTCCTGGGGTATACATCCGGCTAAAACAAAGACCTCTGAACAATCATGCTCCACACACAACAAATGAGATGAAACCAGTTCTGATGGAAAGCTAGCAAAAAATTGAATGTAATGAAGCAATCACAATAGAAATTTGAAGAAAATTAAAATCTCACAAAATTGTTGGATACTTAGTCAAATGAAAAATATTAAAAGGCAATTTAGCCAAAATTTACGAAAAGGGTCCCCATTATTATTATAAAGATAAGTTAAAAATGGGGGTGTTGTGATTTCACCACAACAATGGTGACACACGGGGAAGAACCAATTATCTCTGGTTAAAAAGATGATGAAGTTCAGTTTTCCTAAAGGTTAAAATGATGAATTCTAATGAGCCATCGGACAATAAAACATTTACCATGGGTCCCACATTGGAAAATCAAGCAATATAAGTCCAAAAAAAAAGTAATCAAAGCAAACTAAGTGTAAAATCATGAATACAAATTTTGGGGAATATTTATTATCTAATATTACCTCGTAGGAGAAATAGAAGAAGGTACAAATAAGAGTTTTTTAATTAAGCATATATTCATTGATATGAATGGACTCTGATATTGCTTCACTACCAACAAGCCTGGTTAGTACCTCGACGAAGTTGTATTTTATGCCATACAAGCATGGCCCCGTTGTTAGTAAGTGTCCATAGCCACAACGGGTTTACTTGTACTTCCCATGCTTCCCCTTTTGATCACCCTTTTGATAAACACATTTGCAATCTAAGTTTATGATGTAATTGAGTGAAATGGGCGAGACAATAAAAAAGACTTAAGCAAATGGATATGATACTTCCATAATGTTGACTCCATATATTTCCCTACGACTAACATTCAAAGGATTTTATAAAGTTGAGGGATGGGAGGGATCCATTGAGTTAGACTCAAGGTGAGTTTTTTTCTTGAAAAGATGAACTATATTACTTAGAAAGGATGTGTGTTTCTCCATGGAAAATATTTAAAGTAAGAGGGATTTAGGATTCCATAAAAGTATACCTTGAAGGTAAATGAAACCCATTGAATCGACAGAGTAAAAATTTCCCATGCATGCTAACCAATATTGGGTAAAAAAAAATCCTTCTACATAAATATTGGTGGAATCACCAAAATCAAACCATAACCAATAGTAAAAGGGAAAAGAACTACAAACTAAAGTGAAAGAAGAAATTAGCAAACTTAAAAAATGTCAAAATGAAGAAAGGAAAAGCTGAAAGAAAAACCCAAATTTAAAAGACAAACCCCAACAAGACTAATTATAAAATGTCTCAACAAAAGAGTAAAATAAGACAAGCATGTGCGTGTTCATCTCATGTTAAGATTTTAATAAATTTTATCTTGCAGAGTTATAAGAAATTAGGCTCTCAAACCATAAAATGACTAGCAGTCATGAGCTACAATAAAACCAAATGAGAAGTTTTTATCTTTTGCAGATTTACTGGTTTCAAAACAAAGCTTGTGTTAGAACATCTTGACTATTAAAAACTAGGCTTGAAAATTAAACTAAAGGTTTAGGGACTCCCCAATTAAGTTGATTTTATGAACATCATTACTGCGCTTCCAAGAACTCAAAAGCAAGAAATAAGGAGAATGAGTTCCAAATACGAGCTGGTAGGGGTGTGAAAGAAATTCATGGAGACCTACAAAACATATTTTTATATCAGTAAAACTAAAACAAAATTGAAATAAAAATGCAAAGAAATATAAAGGATGCAAATAGGCATATGAAACATACCATTTGAAGAATTTTGTTAAAATTTTACCTGAAAGATGTCGATTTTCTCCAACAAAAGATAACCTCTTATTGTGATTGGAATTAGAAGCATGAAGAAGTTGTACTCTTTGAATTTTCATTGGCCAAAAATCATAGTTTATTAAATCTAAATTATAGCAAGAAGTAAAGCTATGAAAAATAATGATTCATCTTTAAGGAATCTAAAGTAAACAAAATCCATAAAAAATGAAGATGTAGATGGGCTTCTTTTAATTGCAACGAAAATTGTTCTCTTTGTCTCTTAGATTTCATATGAACTCTAAGATTTTCATAAATTCTCAAAAATCAAGACCAAGTACCACCCTATGTAGTACTTTTGTGTATATGGAGAGGTCTTGAATATTTGCATGATAAGTATGGAGCGATATATCAAAAATTCAAACATAAATTGAATTCAAACATATGGGAATTCAAAATTGACCAAGATCCATTACCTTTGTGTGTGTTTTGAATTTCTTTATCAATTGGTTGCATGACCATACTAGATTCTCAAGGGTGCCTTGAAAATAAAATGAGGATGGACACTAAAAGATGATCGGGATGATGAGATGAACATCTAATAGTAAGATAAAGATGAACATGTAAGTGAGCCACATGTAATGGATTTCTCATTAGCCAGGAAGATTGTTGTGAAGAGTAAAATAGGCCAAACTATACATGTGAAAATGTATGTCTAATGAGGTCACAACGATAAGATACATGTGCATATACTATGAAGAATGTATATCCTCGAGGTCACTTAGTTATTCCAAGGAATAATTATTGGAATTAAAAAGTACATCAAATATGTCGAACACCATGATAACATGAAAGTCAACATAAAGATATAGAGAAAAACAAAGAGGATTCCATGTAAATACAATGATATGTAAGATTTTTTAATAATGGATGAATTGATCAGAGGCCTACGAGAATACATAATCTGAAATTTCGAGGTTCTGAGATGGAAAGAGGCAAAAAGGAAATCTTGAGAAGAAATTTAAATTGATTTATAATAACAAATTGGTATTCTGAGGTTCTGATATAATAAAAAAATTTAAATGTGAATTGTTTATGCTTTCAAGACCTGTAAAATCATATTTAAATCCATTAAGTGAAATGATAGGAAGCCATGTGAATATTTCCACATCAGATTTCAGGACGAAAATATCAGAGAGTAATTTAAAATGGAATTACGATATTGCAATCCTCCGATATGGAAAGATCCGAAGTATTACGTGCTAAAGGTGAGAGCTTTGATAAACAAGGATTCTAAAATAAAAATTCCCTGATAGACAAAACTTCGATAAACAAAGCCTTTGCTATAAAATGTTTTTGGTAGAATTCCTTTTCAGAGGTTTAATTGAATTTTACTTTCGATATCGGAAATCTCAATATATAAAGATTTCTCATAACATATTTCTCGTAAAGTATTTAAATACGAGTTTCGATAAAAAGGAAGCCTGATATTACTATTGGATACTAACATAATATCAGAAAATTGGATACAATAACAATTTAATATACCTTTACAAGACTCCGAGACCAAGGAAATCAGGTGGAGAAATAAAATAGGCCACGTGGATCTCCTAAAGGCAAATTTCAGATGTGTTTTAAAATTATTCCAATATAGCATAAACCCAAGAGCCTGATAAGTTAGAAGGTCCGAAATTTCAAGGAAAATAATCTCGGAAGAATGAAAAGCAGAGGATCGAGATTGCAAGATTTACTAGTTAGAGGATTTGAGTCGTTTCAGAAGAAAGGAATTTGACTAAAAAAGGATGTAAGATAAATGAGTGCAGTGCAAAGGTACGACTCAACTCGACAAATGAACCATCCATAATAGGTATAGGTAATATCATGGAAAAGGGTTTCTTCTACAATATTTTGCGATTTTCCTTTGCTTGTAGGCTCTTTGATTAATTATTTGAAATGTGGGAAGCTACATGCCCATGACAAATCTAAACAAGAATAATCCAAGTGTTCAATTTCAGCTGCATCAATGTAAAGTGGAATATTATTATTGACTCATCTCACAAATTTTCAAAGAAATAAATATGAACATAAGCAAAAATACAAAATTTTTTTTTTGGACAAGATCTAGACGACGCACACACTTGTTAACGGTGCTGGAAGCCGCCAACAGGGTAGGGTGTCTCCCTGATGTGAAGGCCCAGTTATAACCCACACTATTTTGAATAGGAGCCCCAATCAGAATACGAACGATTGCCGAAGTGGTGGGTTTTAATAGTGTGCCTTGGCTGCAATAAAAAAATAGAATGATGTATATATGACCTTAGTGGAAACAAGTGTATGAACTTTCTGAAGTGTCAAGTGTAATGCATGAGGATTTCCATCACATCAAAGGGAAATAAAGTGCACCCCTTAGAAGCATGTAATAGTAATTAGCTTAAAAGAGACACATGAGTGGTAAAAGAGTAATAAGTTAACCTAAAAAATAGTTCACAAGATAACCATGATCGAAATTACGTAACAACATACATTCAACAAGATTCATACTAAGGTAAAGGAATTAGTTCATAAGCATTATCGTAAATGAAATAACCAATGTCACAAACATAAGAAGAATAATCTTACTACATCCATGACATATGCATGAAGACATGCCACCTATAAGCTTTTATTAAAAGTGAAAGCTCTAAACATACATTTATAATTAACAAAACACTAGCCCCAATAGTGGAACATGAAGGCAACACTTTCTTCTCCAAAGAAATATAATCCTTCTATGCTAAAGGATAATCCAAGGCTCTCAACAATACTCCCAAGCTTTCGATCCTAAGCCAAAATCCATTTACATGAGTTATGAGGGTATATTTATAACATATGAGATGACTATCTATATTCCTTTGTGACCTTTGGACTTCCCTCATGACTCTTTGACTTCTTTTTTCTTTTTTCTAACTAATGACCTTTCATATTCCACAAGTGGCACTTGCACTTCCACTTACAAGTTATTTCAAATACAATATTACAAATACTCATATAAGACAAAATTGGGTCAAGTCTAATATAACAAGCCTAATAAGACAAAACAACATATCAAGATTGAGTTTGAGGAAACTCTATCTCAAAAAATTCATCTTGTAGATATTTGGTCACATAGCGATGCCAAGATTTGTATTGTGAGATGACTCACTCAATCTTTGCAATGGGATTCGGTTGAAAGTGGACTCTAGCCTCAATTGCATCTAGGTACACAGTCTTGGATCCAGTTTGTGTTTTCTTATTCAACAATAACATCATGGTATTGATCTTGGTAGGGCCACCAATATACTTCTACATGTCATGTTTATTGATTTTTAGGTTCCCTTTGGTATAAATATGCTTGAAATGGTCCAAGAATTCTTTGAATTCTTGTCTGACCTTATTTTTGCCTTTGACTTTAGTGAGTGTGTTGATTGAAGGGATCTTGTGAGATTTCACCATAAAATCCACACTGTTTTACAACTGTGCATAAGAGGAAAAAATGTTGGTAATGAAGATGTCAAGTTGTTTATTGATTTGTATAAGCTTCCAGAATTCAATTTTTTTCCAACTCATCTTACTGTCTTGTCTTCTTAACCAACTCAGGCGGTGCACCTCTATACTTCATTCCCCACTCATGCACTACAGTGATGGCTATGTGAACAACTTTGAGAGATTTTTCATTCTTTTTTGATCTATACTACATGTCATGTGAGGGGACAACTACTTTGTGCACAATGACTAACTTCTCATAGAGGTTCCTCATGGTTTCTCCCATTTCTAGTACTTCAACAAGTATAGCTCCCTGAAGTTCTTCTAAGTAAACCTTTGCGGGAGCTTCTTTATGAACGTATACCTAGTGCTATTAAATTTTTTACCTTGGAACTGCTAAATTCTTCGCCTTTTGTTTATTCTCAGCCATCAAATATTCTATGTTTGACTTAGAAACTCATGTGAAGGCCAATTTGGCTCCGACAATAACTTCACTATTCTTTCTGGTGTCCATTACAATCACCTTCTCTTTGATAAAAGTAGGATGTGTGAGGTCATCCGAGAAGTGATTCTTTCTAGCTTGAACATTTTTCTTCTGAAGGTCATTGTAAGTCAAGCTACAAATATCCATAATCAGACCTTCATCAAGAGGATCAATTTCCTCTTCATCATTTGGAGCTTTCTCTTCTACAGGAGGATGGGGAGACTGAGTGGTGATATGTTGTGTAAAAGACATGATATTGAAATCCTAATTTTGCTACTCCAGCTCTACCTCCATGGCTTGAAGCACTATCAAGTCTTCAACCTCCTATGCAAGTCTTTTATTTTGTTGTTATTTTCTTTCTTCTTCAAGTAATCAAATTTTCTCTTCTTCTTCAGCCTGCTTCAACATTGTTTCTTCCTCTTCTTTTATCATTTCTTCTTCTTGCATATGCCTTTCCTCTTGTTCTTTCTACTCTTTTTCTTCCTTCTTACTTAACTCTTCCTCTTGCCTCTTCTGTTTCCTCTTTCTCTTTGCTGCCGTAACCAATTTTAAGATAGATTGATCTACTTTGTATTTGCACCTCTACTCCTTTGCTGGATTGTGTGAAACCTTACTTTTATACTTTATGCTTACTAGGTTGCACTTTTTTGATGGTATTCCTTATGGAGTAGCTTCCTGCTCTGGAGTCACATGAGATGGATCTACAAAGCTGACTGGTGCACAGGGCTTAGAGGCATTATAACAATTTTTGATCTTTTCCTCCTCTGCTCTAGAATAGGTCCCACTTGGCCAATTGAAATGTATCTTTGAACAATGCTGCTTGCAAACACTTTTGGGATAATACGCGTGATACTCCATAAGGTCAAACCCAAAGTTCTTCAATTCATTACCTTCAGTTTCTGTAGCCTTCAAATTCTTAATTTCGTATAATCCACTTGAAAAGTGAGAGTGGGCCAAGGTGATTTCTTATTCCTTTTCAAGACTCTTGATAAAACTGTGGAAAGATGGTACACAATCTCCTGCATAACTTGATAATAGATGTGATGACTTCTGACAACTAAACACCTTGAGGTAAGTGCCACCAGGTGAGACAAACCAATTAGTAAGTTCTGCTACTACTTCCATAGCCTCACAAGACATGCAAGGTGGCTCTTCCTCGAAGATCATATGGTACAATACTATGAGGAAGTGATTAGTCAGTGTCTCCATGAATCCTCTATAATTTCACTCCGAAAGAAACTTGTAGTAAATATCAACAACATGCTCCTTTGGTGTCCAAGTCCATCTCATGCGAGGGATAGAATTATGTGCAAATATCCCATCCAACAAGTATGAAAACATATATAATCTAGCCTGCTTTCCCTTGGGAGGATTCTTTGCATTAGTCACATTGATCAACAATTGTTGGGCCAACATATCTGACTAGTTGAATATCTTTCCTTCATTGACAATTTGATGTAAAATACATGCCCATCCTTTGAGGAAGGTTTTAATACTCTTTTTTCCATAGATCCGACAACATAAAAAAATCAGGTATTGGAACAATTTCATAAGAGATTTAGTATTGTATGTGTTGTTGGGTGTCTAGTGGAACTTGGATGGCTCTTTCACCCAAGATTTGATGACATCCTTAGTGCTCAAATAATTGGTGACTACATAGAAATGAGAATCCATGTATGCTAACTGATACATGAGATGAATGTCATGGGCTAGATATGAAGAAATTTGCTTTCCACTAACATTAATGAGGATCATGCTCTTTGTATCAATGTGCATCAGGATCTACTTGATGATATCTGCACAAGGGAAGGCTGTATACCTGCATGCAAATTTACGAAAGCCTAACTTTTGGACCTTTACGTATACCTGTATGTCTTCTAAATCAACTTTGAAACTGGTGGCTATGAATGCATATTTAACTGTGTTCCATGTGACACCTAAATATTTCTCAATGAATAGTTGAATTTCTGATAGAATAGGCATGGTGACAAGAGCAATCTCAACTACTTCACTGATGCTACTCTCATTGGTGTATTTGAGGATGATCTCTTTCGAGGCATGATGAAAAAAATGATAAAAGAGAGATAATCTCAAAAAGTTGTAGTACCTGTATCACAATATGCACTCATGGTGAAGGCAAATCAAATCAAGCAAAAAATAGTTCATTCACCAAGAATAAAGCAGCAAGTAAACAACTGGAGAGAAGGATTTCATAGTTTTTGGGTTTAGGGATGTAGACTGGGCTCATGAATTACACATTGAGTAGTCTCAGTGGGAAAGGGAGGAGCTTCAGGATTGAGACTGCACAATGTGTAGTCTCAGCTGGGCAAACTAAAGGAAGAGACTGTGCATTGCACAGTCTTGGTGACCAAGGCTGAGGCTTGAAGCCTGGTACTATGCAATGCATAGTTGGGAAATCTAGTGGCTACACATTGTGTAGTCTCAGAGGACAAAGATGAAGCTTGAGCCTTGAGCTTGCAAATTGCGTAGTTGGAATGGGAAATAGTTGGTTAAAATTGTGCAGATCTGCCTGGGAAGGAGAGATAAAATCTTAAAATAGGAGAGCTAGGGAAGTAAGGAATGTAGATCAGCCTCAAGGGAAGTTAGATTAGTGAAAATCAAGTGCCATAAATAAGCATGCAAAAGGAAAAACATACATGCAAAAAATGACCCAACAACGACAACAAGTAGTCAAAAAGCAAGAAGTTGATGTGAAACTTGAAAAAAGTGAAAAACAAACCAAAAAATTACATGTACAAGCTAATAACAGTTAAAATTCTAGAGAATATGAAAAGAAATAGGGAAAATAACACTCATAAAAGAAAAAGCAACAAAAAAGTGACAAAAAGCGACACGTGCAAAACTTATCCTGAAAAGCACCACAAACTAAGTCGAAAGCTACTTGATCTCATTGGGAAGGCCAGAGATCCAAATTTAAGTGTGAAAATGAGCTATAAAGGCATATATTATATATATTTAGTCAAGTTAGGGTTTATGAAACACATGCCTAAAATCAAGGAAAAAGCGACAATTCTCTTAAGATTGAAAAAAGCAACTTTGTGCCACTTGTCAGACATTAATTGTGCACTCCCTATTATATAGCGATGAAAACTTATTTTTTTTTCTTCTGGTAAACTTCCCATTCACACTTGGCATAAGTAACTACACAATTCCCAATAACAAGGGATTGTGGAGTTCACTGCCTTAGTGAATTGCATAGTTTCTGATTGAGAGAGAGGGATAGCGTAGTTCTTGTGCTCAAGGGATGCCTGTCTTTAAGGAATGCACAATTATGATCCTCAAGGCCTAGCACAATTTTTAGAGATAGTGGATTAGACAGTTCCAAGAGGGAGGACTCACAATGGGTGAAAAATCAGGGAAGAGATGGTTAGTATTAGAAAATGATTAGCTATGATCAAAACAACTTAATCAATTTATCACAAACACTGCATGCAAAGATAAGTATATAAAATCAAAAGGAATACTTGATGATAGTGAAAAATAGGTTCTTATGAATATAAGGTGGGCTTCAAAATCAAGGCATAGGAAAATTTTTTGAAGGGGGTTGTAGCAACTACAACAATTGGAGACGCATTGGTAGAACTCTATCTCTTTATATGGGTCTTAACTTTATAAACCAGTTCTAGCTCTTTAGGAATTATTCTTCATTTCATTGATTACCATATCTTATTTACTTTTCTTGGGTTAAAGATATAGTCCTTTGCTCTTTTCATCCATGACACACTAACAAAAGAAACTCAAACTTAGCTGTTTCGATTGGGGATTATGAGTATATAATTATGAAAGAGGGAAAGGATTATCAGAGTCTTGGATTTCATTTCTAGTGTTTCTCCGCTACTATTAAGCATGGATAGTACCCCGACAGAGTCACTTCAGGAACAAAAACATTGCTTTGCTGCCAACAAGCTTGGACAATACCCCGATGGAGTTGCTTGCTTCAACTACGTTCATAGAAAGCCTTTCTCTTATTTCACCCTTTATTCCTTTTTATATTATTTCATAGAACTATGCATCGACACTTATTGATTTCATGGGGTGGAAGAGGGATCCCAACTTATTGAGAGTAGAAGAGGTTGTCCCTTTAGAGAAGGATATTTATACACCTCTGAAATACAATCCACTTGTTTAAGTTTCCTCCCCTCCTTACTCTACTCGACTTAGTTGACAAGGTAGAACCAATCAAACATAACAAATTGATTATAGAAGAGGGTACTAGTTATAGATTCAAGCATTACAATTCCACTAAGGTTTTCTCCGAGAAAGAACGTATTTTCCATTTGGGCATCATTGACTAAAAGATACAAGGCCCATGCAAAGAGAAGGAATAAACATAAAGGCAAGCATTGATAGTCGTACAATGTCCTCTTGAACTTTTCCATGCTTAGTTTAGAAGAGAAACACAGTCTCATTTGAAACTTATGCGATATAAAGGAAAGAAAAGAGTAGGGTAAAAGTAAAGTGAAAGAAAAACAAACTAAACTAAACTAACCCTACTCCTAAACTAACAAGTGATAGGACAAGCTTCTATAAAATGAAACTTCCAATGTAACGATCAGAGCATTTCCCTATATTAGTGAGGGAATCAATAGCAATAAATATCATCAAGAAAAACATATAATAAGAAATAGGAAACATGACATGCCCCACAATTCAAAGAAAAAAAGCACAAGTAGAAAAATATAATAAGAAAACATATGCTAAACATTCTGCTAATGCATCATGGTGACTATACACATCGCAACAAACTGTCATATCAAAACATTCTTCCTAACTTTCAAACTTGGCAAACATAAAGAAAGTGATAAACTTGTGTTTCACAATGGACTTGCTAGGTATGATTCCTCCAACCATTGAGCAATAGGATCATGAAAAATAGGTAAAGGATATGGAGATTGAGAGAGATTTATTTACAACTTTCATGATCACTTGATGAGGATTCTTCCGAGAATGAGTATCAACCTGATCATACTTGGAATAGACACCAATACTACAAGAACCTAACATAACCATCAGCATAGGCTGAAGTGTCTCGAAAACTTGTGGTAGTTCCAAGATATCTAAAGATAGATCATCAAAGACCGGTAACTTAGAATAATCGATAATTGAAGATACAAAGTCATTACATGAATCAATGAATATATCAAGACAACCATGATCAAAATTTTCTTTGTCACAAATAAAGGAATCCTCATGATCTAATGAATCATAGTGAGGAACTGATTGAAAACAAGAAATTTCACTCTTTGTTTCTTCAGATTGATAAAATGATGGATGAGAGAGGTCGCGAAGAGAAGGTTTTTTTTCACCCTATTCTAATGTAAAATTGACATTCCACCAATTCTGGCTATGATTAGAATTAACATTCTCAAAAACTGATTCATTGAAAGACGTGAAAGTTGCAACAGGCTCATGGAAAATGTTAGGATACTGAGTGAGAGGTGAGGAAGAATTTGAGAGATTAGAAGTAAAATCATCCTTCATCACAAATACTTGTTCATAATTAGAATCCCACACAGATTCATTATGAAAGATATTGTAAGTTTCTTAGTTATCACTAACTCCATCCTGAAATTAATCCTCTTGAGAATCAGAAGAAGTAATTATAATAGGTTGATGTAACAACTCAAAATCAGGTGGATCATAGGAAATAACATATGGAGGGTGAGAGGAAAGAATATCACTAATAAAATCAGATTCACAATTGAAACTTGCATTCAAATTTTGAATATGTGAGGTGGGAGAAGATGGTGGTAGATCAACAACTTGATTTTCAAGTTCTCCAACCTCAACCTATGTGCATGGAACTGTTTAATGAGAAGAAGGCGAAGAGTCACTTGGAAAAACAACTTCTTCTTTCGCAGATTTGAGAGCTCCATGACCAATAAATGTTGGGAGACTTTCAAAAGATTCATATTCAAATGGATTCAAAGAAATGTGAACAAGATACTCAAAATTTTATTTCATAAAATTCCAATCAATATCATCCTCCAAAAATTGATAACAAAAACGAATAAAACAATTGTGGATATATTCAAGAGATTCATCATGTTTTTTCTGAGATGAATGATTTTCTTATAAATAGTTTCATAGTCATACCTGTCAAAGACACGATGAAGCTCCTTGACAAGATGTTCAAAATATTGAATCGAGGTGGTCAAAAATGTATAACACCATTGTTTAAATCACACTTTGTATGTAAGTATGAACAAACTACAAGCAGTATCCTCACAATCAATCTAATAATAAGTGCAAAATTCAAGAAAATGAGCGATGTGATTAAGAATGGTTGCTCCACCCTCACTGTCAAATTTCAAATTCAACAAGTCTTGAATTATCCTCAAGGGAACTTTCATATTTTCAACTCTTGAAAAACATGTTGGGGTTAAGATTTGGGAAGAAGACATTTAAAGATAAGAAAGGTTCAAATAGACTTCACAGGATCAACTTGTCATCTAGCCCTCCTAGTTCCAAAAAAATGTTGATGATGTTGGAATATACCAACAGGGAAAGGGGTCTCCTCAATGTGAAGTTCTAATTAGACCCCACACTGTTTAGAATAGGAGCCCTAACCAGAATACAACCGATTTCCAAAGTGGTGGGTTTTAATAGTGTGCCTTAGCTGAAATAAACACATAGAATGATGTATACATGACTTTGGAAACAAGTGTATGAACTTTGTGAAGTGTCAAGTGTAATGCATGAGAATTTCCATGGCATCAAAGTGAAATAAAGTGCACCCTTTAGAATCATGTAATAGTACTTAGCTTAAAAGGGGCACACGAGCAGTGAAAGAATCATAAGTAAACCTCCAAAATAATTCACAAGGTAACCATGATCGAAATAACATACCAAAAGACATTCAACAAGATATTTCATACTAAGGCAAAGGAATTAGTTCATAAGCATTACCATAAATGAAATAACACATATCTCAAACATAACAAGAATAGTCTTACTACATCCATAACATATGAGTGAAGACATGATGAATCTAAGCTTTTATTAAAAGTGAAAGTTCTAGACATACATTTACAATTGACAAAACACTAGCCCTAATAGTGGAATATGAAGCCAACACTTTCTTCTCCAAAGAAAAGTAATCCTTCTATTCTAAAGGAGAAGCCAAGTCTCTCAACAATACTCCCAAGCTTTCAATCCTAAGCAAAAATCCATTTACATGAGTTATGCAAGTGTATTTATAACATATGAGATGACCATCCATTTTCCTTGGTGACCTTTGGACTTCCCTCATGACTCTTTGAATTATTTTGTATTTTTTCTAACTAATGACCTTTCATATTCCACAATTGACACTTGGACTTCCACTTACAAATTATTTCAAATACAATAATACAAATACCCATATAAGACAAAATTGGGTGGAGTCCAATAAAACAAGTATAATAAGACAAAAAACATATAAAGCTTTAGTTTGAGGAAACTCTAGCTCAACAGCTTCAACTTGTAGATCTTTGGTCACATAGCGATGCCAAGCTTTGTATTGTATGATGACTACCTCAATCTTTTCCATGGGATTAGGTTGAAAGCAGAATCTAGCCTCGAACACATCTGGGTATACAATCTTGGAGCCAGTTTGTGTTTCCCCCTTGAACAAGAACAACATGGTGTTGATCTTGGAATGGCCGCCAATATACTTCTGCATCTCATGTCTGTTGACTTCTAGGCACCTTCTAGGTCCCCTTTGGTAGAAATATACCTGAATTGGTCCAAGTATTCTTTGACTTCTTGTCTGACCTTATTTCTACCTTTGGATTCAGTGAGTGTGTTGATTGAAGGGATCTTATGAGATTTCACCACAAAATACACACTGTTGTACAACAGTGCATAAGAGGACAAAATGTTGGCAATGAAGATGCTGATATATTTATTACTTTGTATAAGTATCTGGACTTCAAATTTTTCCAACTTATCTTGTTGTCTTGTATTCTTAACCAATTCAGGTGGTGCACCTATATACTTCATTCCCCACTCATGCACTACAGTGATGGTTGGGTGAAAAACTTTGAGATATTTTGCATTCTCTCTTGATTTATGCTGCTTGTCATGCAAGGGGACAACTGCTTTGTGCATGGTTACTAATTCCTTATAGAGGTTCCTCATGGTTTCTCCAAATGCTAATACTTCACCAAGTATATCTGTATGAATTTATTCTAAGTACACCTATGCAGGAGTTGCTTTCTAAACCTTTGCCTAGAGTTGTTCAATCTGTTGCCTTGCAACTTCTAAATTCTTCGCCATTTGTCTATTCTTGGCCATCAAATATTATATGTTTGACTTAGAGGCTCTTGCAAAGGCCAAGTGTGTTGTGGTAATAACTTCAATATTGTTTTTGGTGTCCATTACAATCACCTTTTCTGTGATAAAAGTAGGATGTGTGAGGTCGTCCGGGAAGTGCTTCTTTCTAGCTTGAACAATTTTCTTCTAAATATCATCATAAGTCAAGCTACAAATATCCATAACCGAACCTTCATCAAGAGAATCAATTTCCTCTTCATCATTTAGAGCTTTCCCTTCTACAGGAGGAGGGCGAGAATAAATGTTGATCTGTTGTGTATAAGGCATGAGATCGACACCCTGCTTTTGCTACCCTAGCTCTACCTCCATGTATTGAATCACTATAAAGTCTTAAATCTCCTAGGAAATTCTTTTATCCTGCTGTTGTTGGCATTCTTCTCAAGTAACTAATTTTTCTCTTCTTGTTCAAACTACTTTAGCATTTTTTCTTCCTCTTCTTTTATCCTCATTTCTTATTCTTGCATCTACCTTTCCTCTTGTTCTTCCTTTTTCCTTAACTCCTCCTCTTGCCTCTTTTATTTCCTCTTTCTCTTTGCTTCCATAGCCACTTTTAAGATAGCTAGATATACTTTGTATTTGTGGCTTTATACCTTTGCTGGACTATGTGAAACCTTCCTTTTATACTTTATGATTATTTGGTTGCACATTTTTGATGATCTTGCTTCCATAGTAGCTTCCTGCTCTGGAGTCACATGTGATGGACCTACAAATCTAACTGGTGCATGGGCTTAGAGTCATTATAACAATTTTTTATCTTTTCCTCCTGTAATTTATAATAGGTCTCGCTTGGCCAATTGAAATGTATCTTTGCATAGTGCTGCTTGCAAACACTTCTGGGATCATACAAATGGTACTCCATAAGACCAAAATTGAATTTATTCAACTCATTACCTCCAGTTTCTGCAACCTTCACATTCTTAATTTTATACGATCCCACCTAAAAGGGAGAGTGGGCCAAGGTGATTTCTTCTTCCTTTGCAAGAATCCTAATAAGCTCATGAAAAGATGGTATACAATCTCCTGCATGACCAATTTTTCAGTGGCATAGCTTGGTAATAAAAATGATGACTTCTGAAAACCAAACACCTTTAGGTAAGTGCCATTAGGTGAGGCAAACCAATCGACAAGTTTTGCTACTACTTCCATAGCCTCACGGGAAGTGTAAGGTGGATCTTCCTTGAATATCATCTGGTACAATGCTATGAGGAAGTGATTAGTCAGCTTCTCCATGAATCCTCTATACATTAATTCTGAAAGAAACTTGCAGTAAATATGAATAATAGGCTCCTTTGGTGTCCAAGTCTAGCTCATGTAAGGGAAATAATTCTGAGCACATATCCCATCCAACAAGTATGAAAACAAATAGAATCTAGTTTGCTTGCTCTTGGGAGGATTATTTGCATTGGTCACATTGATCAACAACTGTTGAGACAACAAATATGAATGGTTGAATACGTTTCATTCATTGATAATCTTATGCAAATGATATGCCCAACCTTCAGGAAAGGTTTCAATACTCTTCTGTCCATATATTTGACAACAGAAAAAAATCAGGTACTGGAACACTTTCCTTAGAGATTTAGTCTTGTGTTGCTGGGTGTTTGGCAGGAATTGGATAGCTCTTTCACCTAGGATTTGATGACATCCTTAGTGCTCAAATAATTGGTGACTACATATAAATGAGAATCCATGTATGCTTCTGACTTAGGTAACCGATACATGAGATGAATGTAATGGGCTAGATGTGAAGCAATCCACTCTCCACTAACACTGTTGAGGATCATGCTCTTTGTGTCAATGTACAATAGGATCCACTTGATGATATTAGCACAAGGGAAGGATGGATACCTGCATACAACTTTATGAAAGCCTGACCTCTAAACATTTATGTATACCTCACTGTGTTCAAGATCTTCTTTGAAACTGGTGGCTGTGAATGCATATTTAACTGTGTGCCATGTGACTTATGAATCTTTATCAATGAAGAGTTCAGTCTCTGACATAATAGGCATGGTGACATGGGTACTCTAAACTACTTCACTGGTGCTACTCTCTATGGTATCTTTTGAGGCTGATCTCTTTGGAGGCATGATGAAAACAACTGATAAAAGAGAGATATGTTCAAAAAGTTGCAGTAATTATTTAGTAATTTAATTGATGATAAATTACTTACATGAATTATCAACCAGGGCTAGTAAACTGATGAAATGTATGTGCACTGTATGTGCTAGGAGTCTTTGTCACTCATGAAATTTATAATTTAATTTGAGTTATTGAAATGCGCATGTTTCTCTATATCTATGTAAGTAAATAAATCAATCATAAAAATGGAATCAATTCTATTTCTCTTGCTTAAAATAATGATCACACTCTTCTTGAAATAAAATTCACACTTTTCTCACACTTAAAATAAAATCACACTCACACTTTTCTTGAAATAAGATCACTCACATGCTTGATTTAAAATGAAATCATTCTTGCTTATGAATAAAATCACACTTGAAAATAACTCTTTCTCATCAATAAAATCACACTTGCATTCAAATGGAATCACTCTTGTTCATAAACAAAATTACACCTATAATAAAATCACACTTATGAATGAATCTGCTTCAATAGAAAGAAATATTAACTATGAAAATGTAAATCCTATATATATCATCATAATTTAAAATTTATACTTTTACTTCTATGTTAAATTATACTCTATCCATATGCATTTGAAATCTCCCTTCACTTGAACATTGAAATGATTAGATAACTTGTTGCAAAACAATCTTTAACCTATATATCATAATCAAAACTAGAATGATTAAATGAACTGATAAAAATCTACAAGAAACATAAAATTAAATGCTAACAAAAGAAAACCTTACTATCTCGAGGGGGCCCTCCTACAAGAAGCAAGTAGCACTATGATGCCTTCACAAGATGATTAACCACACATTGGAATCACACAACAAGGAAACAAAAAGAAACAAAGTTTATAATTGCAAAATAGAGTTTTTGAAACAATAATATCCCCCTCATCAAATATATTACAGTGGTTCTATAGATCTATGAAGCAACTAAAAATTCATAATTTCATTGCATGAATTCTACCATGAGATCTCAACAAAACAATTTGATAATAAAATCAAATATGTTTTGAAGGATTTTAGGATAAAATATGAGCCCAAATATTTTCATAATGATCTTCTTGCCACAAATTTTCTAAAGAATAACTCGTTCTGGCTTATTTGTTGATTGTGCATTAAATTACAATTTGAAAAACCATATATCCACATAATTTGCAAAATAAGGCTCTAAATATCTTCAAAAATATCTCAAATGGAAACGAATTTGAGAAAAATTCCTATGAATAACCTAATTTCACCCATTTTGAACAAAACCCATGTTTTCATTTTCCGAATTTCGCATTCATTTGCTCAGAAAACACGTTTGAAGTTGACTATTCAAAACTGCTGCGTTTTTCCCTTGATTTGATGTTGGAGGTCCACACGTGCAAGCTGGGTGGTATTTGACTAATAGAAATCCATATTGGAACCTTTAGAAACAATGTCTATGTGTCATATTTTATTCTAGAGTGGCGCTACTACCTCAACCATGAAGATAGTTGCGGAAACTTGACCGAGTTGCAGAAAATTGCAATAGCAAAACTATCATTAGTAAAACCAAGAAAAGTTCTTCTTAGTATACTAAAAACAAAGGAAAGCGATGTTAATTAACCACTTAGATATATAGAGACACATCATGAAGAATTATGGTGAAAATGGTGGCAAGTGAGTGAAATGGTGCAATGGATGGTTGGAAGTAATGGCTTAATGAATGACAAAGACAAGTGAAAATGATAACAAATCTTTGACCCAACATCTCCACCAGACTGATATCATTGCATGTCCTCATGCAATTTGAGTCCCAAAAATTAACTCATATACCTCTTTTCTTTATCCACACAAGGTTGTCCTATGTCATTCTTGGAGAGTATTGCTTTAAAAGATGTTGGTTAATCTTACCAATGAATTTCTTCATATATCACCTGCCGTTTCTTCTGGCTAACATCATGAGAGAATGAAACCTTGATAATTGCTTGATTTCTTCCATAAAATAAAGTTTTTTTTTAACATTTTACTAAAGTCCATACCAAGCCTCATCTCCATGGAATAAAGCTAATTTCCAGCACCCCCTTCTTTGATGCCTAAATTTGAAAGTTGAATGTTTCAATGGAAAAGGAAACATCAAAGGAAATAAAATATGAATGCACACCATGTAAAATACAACTCCCAAGAAGTAGCTTCTCCCAAAATATACTACTTTTGTATTTTCTTTCTATTGTATTCATCTAAGAATTCACATCACCCAATTGTGTTGTGATTCGACCATAAAATGTCCAAGAAATGGAGTTGAACCAATAAAATGATCCCCACCGTAGAAGATATTTCAACCAAGGGACAATGAACCCATAGAAGAGATTCCAAGAGGAATACAAGGTTGATGAAATGATTGAAGCAATGTGGTAACTTGGAGTAATAACAATTGACATCATCCCAAAGTAGGTGAATTAGAGGAAAGTGAAAGATACGAAGAAGAACAACCATACGATTTTCACAGATATCCACTTAAGAGAAATTATGAAGCAGACTCAAACTGATTTTCATTACTAAAAATGAGTAACAACTTACCATATCCAATGCTTAACTCAATTATTTGCAATGTGAATCATGTTCATTTCCATACTCTTCGAGGTGTGCCTCAAATCATTCTTTATACACGTTGAAATAGGATATTAGTATCCTCTACCTAATCGTTATTACTGTCCTTTTCTTGAGCCTTGATATCAATGATTTGTGCTAATTGTGTAAAGAAAAGAAAGTGTTTGTGTTGCTGCTAGTAACTCCTATTACATTTGCTTTATGATGTCAAAAGAACCCACTCTCAAATTTCTTCCACTTTTTACTCAAATCTTGTTCTTGTTCGCTGCATATATTCTTGCAAGGAAACATCTTTGTGATCTCGTACCCATAGAAGAGAAAAATGTGCAACAATTTATACAAAGGTGCAAACAACATTGTCTTTGATCTTTGGGGATGAACTCATGTTTTTTTCTCTCTCACTCTCTCTCTAGGATACTCCATTTTATAGGCATATTGTTTGTACAGACTTCAAAGTACTTTGAACATCTCTTTGGCTATTAAAAACATTATGAGCTACAATTTCAACACATACCTTAGCTAAATCCATCTCTTGCCTAGTAGAGGAGTCAAAACATAGCAGATTTCATTGACCTTTTTTTTTTCAACAAACAATTTAAAAAAGAAGTGCATGCATCTATTTTCTCTTTTAAAGAAATAGACAATAGATCAAAAGATCACAAAATAAGATATTGAGGTATATCGTTTATGCACAATAAAAGTGATGACCACCAACTAATGATTTCATTCCTTCGCAAGCATGTCTTCAAACAACCTTTTCTCCAAACCCTTCAAATTTGTCTTGGACCTAACTCTTAAACACATCATAAGCTAGTATATTAACATTTAACCACTGATATCATATTTCAAACTCAGGGACTGTAAGACATTCATGGTGACTTCTACTATGGATCACTGCCATGCCAAGCTTTCATACTCATAATATTTGCATGATGACTTTTGAATATATTGCACACTATTTCTTGATGACAAAACTTGTGGATAGAGCATGAATTTGGTATGAGGGATAGATCAATGATGGAAAATATGGTTGACGGTTAAGTTAATGATGAAAATCATGGTTGAGGGTTAGGTCAATGATGGAGAAGATAGTTTGTAAGAATGGTAATTGAAATGGTTATTCATCATATTTTCCTAAATCTTTAATAAACTAAAAATCCTAATGCAAGTTTTTACCTCAAGTTTTACCTTTTGAAGAACTTGAAATGCTGAAGTAGGGGTTGTAGATGTTGGAATAAAACCGTTCTATGACAAATAGATTCTTGAATCTTGGGCTTTTGAAAATTCTGAAAATAACTTTTCATGCCATCTAATGTTGCACAAAGACATATGCGACGAACTCATTTTAAGGCCAAATTGAGTGCTTCAAAAGGGAAATGGTGTACTTTTACCTTTTTTACCATCACATGCCTTCAGAATCCCATTTTGATGAAGAAAAGATGTTGCTGTGCAAAAATACTGAAATTTGGCATAATCTGTGTACTACATGCTGAAGTAGAAACCATGAAACATAATACATATTGACTGAAATAAGCCCAATTTTATTGATTTTTTTTAAAAGGAAATTAATGAAAAAGAGTTGTAATGGTGCCAACATGTTGCTATTGGAAAACAAGATGAACATGCTACTACAAGAAACCAATAAAATGTACTGCTGCAAGTTGTTGTTGATTCCATAAAACCATTAGTCTTCATCAAAACAAAAATTCACGGTACAATTATTACCATGTGAATGAATGTGCCGAAGTCGAGCATGGAAAGGATTACCGATCACTGATGATGTTGGGATGGGGTCCCCTGGGTTAGTTTTGGGGATAAGATAGCCCAAATTTTGATACATTTTTGTAATTAATGTAAAGTCTCCATGATTTGTGGATGCAGAGTGCGTAGATTATTAGGAGTCAAAGGGGTTTAGCCCCTTGTTTATGTAAAGATTGAGTCAGTTTTGAGATCCACCCATGGTCCGCAAACCATGGCATTGTATGAAAAAGGATATAAATAGGTGTGTCTTAGAGAGTCTAAGGCATGTTTTTGAATAGAATATAAGCAATGGATAGATAGAAGAGAAGTAATAGTAGAGAGAAGAGGGTCAGATAGGAGAATAAAGGCTTTGCAGTTGAGTGCGCAAAGGCCTAGGTAGAGTCCGCAACTGAGTGCGCATACCCTTTCAACTGTGTGCGTGGGGTATTTCTGAGTCTGTAATCCTGAATCAAAGATCAATAAAGACAATTATTGAAGAATTCTTGTGTATATCTATTTTATTTATGTTCCGTTAATGCTATATGCTGTCTATGAATAATGTGTTTTATGCATTATTGATTGAATATTGTGTGATTTTGTTGAATAACTTTTAATGATGTACACAAAGCATGTTTATGTATTTTTGTGAAGACTTTGATGAATTCTCTAATGTTTACTAATAACTTAAGTAAATCTGCGCGAACCCTAATTTAGGACTGATTTATGATGTGTATAAGTAGATAGATTGACTGTTAAAGGTACACAAAGACTAATCGTAGATCTTCACGAAGGTATGAAGGCTATTTAATAGGAGTTGAAGTAACGAGCCCTAAGAGCATATCGATCTGTGCGAAGGAAAATCTGAGGTGCTAAAAGACATCACACTAGTCTTTGGATGTAGAAACTTGGTTCTAGCACCCCCCCATACTTCTTCGGATGAGACTGTAGCCTGCGCTACGTGGGTTGTTTCCGAAAGGGTTAGTAGTGTAGGGATTTGTTGGTTGGCGCAACAACCTCTGGACTTGGGTCAAGACCCCCTAAGCATTGAACAAGATTTTAGTGAACACACTGATGAAGATCTACAATGCACAATGAAATGACTGGGATGTGCGCATACCTGTAGTACTATAGGCTTATAGGACTACTTGTAAGACGCTGATAGGGAAAACAATGTTTAGATTAGTATATGGGGTCAAAGCTATAATTCCAATGGAATACATTGTGCCTAGTCTGCGCATAACAACTCTCATGAGTATGGAATATTGCGAGGCCTTGGAGGAACGGCTCGCGCAATTGGTGGAGCTTGAAGAGGATCAATTTTTGGAAGGATTTAATCAACAAGTACAGAAGGAACGAGAAAAATCATGGCACGATCACCACATCAAGCTTCACACGTTCAAGGTAATCGATATTGTCCTGTTATATGATAGTAAGTTCACTAAATTTTTGGGTAAATTTCAAATGCATTGGCTAGGGTTGTATATTATCAAAGAAATTACAGATGGAGGTGCAGATCAGCTCACGAAGATGAATGGGGAACCTTTCCAGGAAAAATGAATGGGAGAAGATTGAAGTTGTATACATGGGATCCTACGTAATGACTATATGGCAGCAGGATAGTCTTAGTGCTCCAAGTAGTTGTAAGGGAGTGCCGGACTATAAACTACACTACCAGGTTTGGAGGACAACATAGTGATTAGGTTGCGTGGAAAGTGACATAGTTGCAACCTATGAAGCTGCAGGCACAAACCTACGCCATGGAGGGAGGTGCCGTGTAGCACAGCATAAAAGTGACCATTGGAGTCACTATTCATGACTTGATGGCTAGAAGACGGTTAAGAGGAGCAGGATGGCGGCATTTAAGGCAAAATTATTCGAAGATATGTTGCCAAAACAACATTTATTGTCAGAATTTGGGGGGAACAGTTAGATTTGAATTTAAAACTCCTTATAAATTACGCGTGTCCGTGCAATAGAGAAAACTTTACACTCTCAGAATTGTTAGTGAAATTTGCTGTCTGTCGCCTATGAACCGATCGACTTGTGAAGATCTAGTCGCGAGCCCTGCATTTTCTAAGTTGTTTGAACTAAAGCAGAAGTTTATTCTAGAGAAAATGCTTGGCCCAAGTCCTGCTGAAACTGTGAGTAAGGGTGATGTTGCCTCTGAGGGAGCTACCCTAAAAGTTTTAAGTATGGAATCTTCGACTCCTGTGCCAACGACGCCGAGGTCTCCTAGGCCGAAGCCTACCCCTACCAGAGAAAGCCAAATAACCAAACCAAAGAAGGACAAGCAGAAGAAACCGGTGCCGGTGCATGCATCCCCAAGAAAGAATTCTGAAACATAGAAGCTGAAGAAAGATAGGAAATCAGAGAAGGTAGTCGACCTAGAGGTGGAAGAAGGCCAGGGAACAAAATACATTGATGCTGAAGGAATTGAACCCATAACTAGGCTACCTGAGTATATCCCTCTGAGGAAGGGAAAGACGAAGGTCATGAAGGACCCAGACTCTGATAAATTCACCATTTCCACACCCCTGCTACTTGAGTAGGTTCCTTTTGAAGGTCCACGGCTCGTGCAGATCCTACTATTGAAAATGGAGGATTGGACCTTGCAGATCATGCTAGGTTTCCCCAGTTGGCGACAGATGAGTATATGAGAAGGGTTTATTATGTAGAATCAGGTGTGAAAACATTAGAGACAGAGGAATGGGTCTACGATGTGGAGCACTTGGAGTACTCAATCTGCTATGGGTACCCTATTATCACCGCACCCCCATTAACACAATTTGTGTGCGCCAGCTACTCACTTTGGTGCACGATGGGTGTTAATAGCTAGGAGGGCCTATCCCCATCACTGGCATGCTTATACACATAATCACACACCTACCTTACAAGGGAGCGAACCTGGCCAAGGAGTTTGGTGGAAAGACGGGTGAAAAGGAACTCACAGAAATAATGAAGAGAGATTACGATCTCGTGAATAAGTTGTGAGGGTATTCAATTCTATCTATCACAGATTCAGAGGTTCAATTGGCCACCTAGATCTTAGCAGGGAAGGTAATGAGGAAATGCTGCGCAGATGAAGTTTCAATGCTTGTAGTTTTCTTGGCTGCAAAATGCACAAAGGGAGTACAATTTAATTGGTCAAGATACCTGTGCCAAGAGTTCTAGAAAATTTCCGAGAGGCCCAAGATGAAACCAAGCCATTCCACTACACTTGGTTGTTGCTGTCCATTGTGCTAGTTGAATGGAAATTGCTAGAGGATAGCTAGTTTCCTCCACTTGAGGAAGGATTGTCGGAGGCCGCACAATTTGCTCCTTTATGGTTTACCAAGGATGTTGTGCGGATCGTAGAGGCAAAGATATTTTGGGTCTTCATGGAGACGAATCTCCGCATGGCCATTAATTAAAGCCTGAGGTTGTCCCCAACCTTGTTCACACAGTTGTCAGCTTACGCGGCATTCAAGGCTAACTTCCATAGGGTGTATATCCAGACGCAAAAGGATCCAGAGAAGAAGTGGCATGACTTGCCATATTTGGTAACAAAAATAGATGTATAGGAGGTCATCATGAAATGGCCTGCTGAATGGAACACCCTATAGATATTCTGTAAATTCTCTACAAATCTACCTCTGAGATCTATGTAGAAAATCTCACTGTAGATTAACTCGATAATGCAATATACCAATGCAAAATACTATAATCTACTTCTACTGTCAAACTTGCGGAAGCTTAAAGATCGAGCTGAATCAGAGTTGAACACATATAGCCATAAGAAGAAGAATCAATAAACATGAAACACAGAAAATACTCAGGGGAAAGCCTCAGCTAAAAACCCTGCTATCTGTATTATCATACAAGGTGGAAATACATCAATATTATACAAAGCTTTAGCTCTCACAGCTAGCCAGCTCTCAGTACAATCCTCCTGGATGCTCACAGGAAAACAAGGCTTCTCAAAAACCTTCTCCTCTGCCCTCCAAGCCTCCTATTTCCTTGCACAGTTTTCCCTGGGTGATCCAATTGTTACCCAGTGTAACACTAATCTCACACACTGCTCCAACACACTGCTCCAACACACTGTCAAAACTGTGCAATCCTCAAGGAACCTTATTCCTTCTACATGGATGAGTTTCCTTTATAGGAAAATTCCTCCAATTGATAGTACAATGTCCTTGTCTTTAATCTCAACTGGGTCTTTGTCTGAACTGACATGCATGAGTTATTTATGAGAGAATCATCAATTACCTAGAGTACACTAGTTTCATGCATGCATGCATTAACTGACTGAACTCACAATTAGTTCCTCAAACTGTTTGGAACTAATTTAATTGGACTTAACTCAGTTAAATGAGCTAACTAATTACAACTCATCCTTATCTTCTTAATTAAGGGATAATCTCCTTAATTTAAGGGATAATTGTTGCATGACTTCACAAAGACTTCTAGCTTGAATTTCTCGAACTAATTAACTCAAGATGAATTAATTAATTACTTTTCAAGCAGCTGGTGAGACTAAATTCGAATTTTAATTCTCAATTTTAATTCAAGGAAAAATTAAAATTGGAATATTTTAAATGATATTTTTAGCATTTCTTGTTGCTATTCTCAACATGCCCCATCAGACTTAGCTGCTGGGACCAAGCATGGGTGCAGAGAGTTCTTCTGCATAGAAAAGGAAGGAGGCAGCTAAGCAGGCTATGCATAACCTAGATGTGCAGAAAAATAAGGAAGCCACAGAGAAGGATCGAGTGGAGCAAGAATAGACAGCCAAGGAGTAGGAGGAATAGGAATAACGCGAGCCACAAAAAGGTGACAAGTCACCTTCACCGGAGACAGAGGAGGAAGAAATTTTAGGGCAAGGTGATGGAGGAGATGAGGGGTAGAGAACCCCATTCATTCTAAAGAAACGTGGCAAGGAGAAACAAGAAGGTCCAAGGAAAAAGTAGAAATCAGATAAGTCACAGGTGCATCCCATGGTCTTAAAAGAAGGTGATCTTGATGAGATCGGGGATAAAATTAGGGATACCACAATCGAGGTGTTGTAGCAGTTTGAGGAGTAGTACATGCATACGTTGGGGAGCGTCCAAAAGGATCCACATGAGCTGCAGATCCAGGAAAGTAAAATACAGGTGGGCACCGGACAAGCGAGCGTGAAGTAAGTGAGCTTGACACATGGGACAAGACAAGAAACGAAATTAGTAAGGACCCTAAACCTTAGAACTATAGCATTTCTAGATGGGTCCCTTCATGCAAAGATTGCTGACGATAGTATCATACTCAGTATGATCAAGAACATTGGACTGAATATAGTGGCTATCTCCAATGAGACCCTCCATGCACTGCATGCAAGGGTGGTAGATGAGTTAAGAACCAGGGAGAAAAATGCCTTCAACCTTATTAGTGAGTATAGAGTGAACAATGAGAAGATGTTCGCTGAAAAGACACAGGCTCTAAAGGAAAAGGAGATGCTACAGGTGCATAGTTCATGAATAGAGTCAGCAGTCATCGAGGCATGAAAGATAGTGCCTGAGCTTCACAACCCAGAGGATGCACAACTAGAATAAAAGACTAGAAAACTTTCCGCTGGTGTGCATGAAGTGAAAGCAGAGGTTGTTCAAATCCAGTTTGAGCTCAACATGAATATCACAGTGCTAAAGTTAAAGTTACAGCCGACGACTCTGCCTGAGGTCTGGGAGTAACGAGAAGGCGCAATAAAGGAAGGAATGGCCACCCTAGATGCCACAGTCGTTGACTGTATGTCATTTTTTGAGCAAGCAATGGAGTTAGTGACCAATCTGTAGGAGGATCCAAACCTACAGATGTTGAATACAAAAGTAAGGGAGATGCAATGGAAATACGATGAAATCAGGGCAACTGCGTGCTCCATAGTACCAACGCAACGCCTTGCCAAATTACAAGAGGGCAAGCATCTCCTAGCATAAATAGAGGAAGGACAGAAAAATGAGGCCTTGCTGAAGGCCAGGTTGGAGCCATGGTTAGAGGAATCTTATCAAGTCACGACTATTGTTCAGGATAAGCTTAAAGGCTTGCAGCAGAAACAACAGACGATGAGGCTGGCCATAGAAGGGCCAACCATGAAACAATTGGTCGAAGAAGTCAAGCAAGCAACAACTCAGAGTGTTGTCAAAGTTGCAGTGATCCAGGTGGAGATGGGGGTTCTTAACAGTAAGTTCACAGCACTAGCCGAGTGACTCGAAAGCGAGTCACGATCTTCATGTTGGGGGCCTGTTGGGATGGGGTCCCCTGGGTTAGTTTTTGGGATAAGATAACCCAAGTTTTGATACATTTTTGTAATTAATGTAAACTCTCAACGATTTGTGGATGCAGAATGTGTAGATGATTAGGAGTCGAAGGGGTGCATCCCCTTGTTTATGTAAAGATTGAGTCGGTTTTGAGATCCACTCATGGTCCGCGGACCATGGCATTGTATGAAAAAGGATATAAATAGGTGTGTCTTAGAGAGTCTAAGGCATGTTTTTGAATATAAGATAAGCAATGGATAGATAGAAGAGAATAGCGAAGAGAAGTGGGTCAGATAGGAGAAGAAAGGCTCTGCAGTTGAGTGCATAAAGGCTTAGGTAGAGTCTGCATCTGAGTATGTGGACCCCTGCAGCTTTGTGCGTAGGGTAGTTTTGAGTTGTAATCTTGAATCGAAGATCAATAAAGATAGTTATTGAACAATTCTTGTGTATATCTGTTTTATCTCTGTTCCATTAATGCTATATGCTGTATATGAATAATGCATTTGAAGGATTATTGATTGAATGTTGCACGATTCTGTTGAATAATTGTTAATGATGTACGTAAAGCATGTTTATGTATTTTTATTTTGGCGAAGACTTTGATGAATTCTCTGATGTTTACTAATAACTTAAGTAAATATGCACGAACCCTAATTTAGGACTACTTTATGATGTGCGTAAGTAGATAGATTGATTGTTAAAGGTCTACAAAGACTAATTGTAGACCTTCACAAAGATTTGAAGTCTATTTAATAGGAGTTGCAGTAACGATCCCTAAGAGCGTATCGATTCATATGAAGGTAGATCTGAGGCACTAAAAGACATCACACTAGTCTCTGGATGCAGAAACTTGGTTCTAGCATCCCCCTATACTGCTTCGGGTGAGACTGTAGCCTACACTACATGGGTTGTTTCCGAAAGGGCCAGTAGTGTAGGGATTTGTTGGTTGGCGCAACTAACTCTGAACCTAGTTTAGGACCCCCTAAGCCAACAAATGAAAATAGTTAACCAATGTGAGACAACTCATCGATAATGTAAATGACTATCAAGGTACCTGAGTGCATCTTGATAGGGACGAATGAATGTGTTGGAGTTGAGTCATCCACAAGATCTGACAATCAAGATACATTTTTGTACTCCCATTGTTGTCAATGAGGAGTCTTTCCATTGATGTATGTAATTTCTGAGGCACTCCAAATAAGCTCTTATCTTGATCTTAGATAAGGTGTTGAGGTCAATGGGACAAGATCTGTTAGAAGGTGCACCTTAAGGAATCCCACATCAACCAACTTGAGCATAGAACCAAAAATGATTTGAAGAACCATATTAAAATATTTAAGCCATCATGAAATTGCAGAACTTATTGTGAACTTTTCTCACCAGTTGTCTAGTTTTCAAGCAAAGCTCATGTCGAATTGCACCAACAAGCTGGTTTTCACAATATGAATTAATTTTCTCTTTACTTTTTATTTTTATTTTTATTTTTTATATGTCCTACTCTACTTGAAAAATAAATCTCGTTCAAGTATAGGAATACTTCCAATGGAACCGTGTGTGTAACAAGATGATAGATAAACTCATATGCATGTTTGAAATATACTCTTTGATATGTACCAGTATATGAGAGACTAACTGCCTTGATTGAGACGATGTCAGAAGATACTGAAGAATGAAGTACTGGGATCCAATGACTATCTTGAACCAAGATTCAATGTAATATTTTCTTCCTTGGCTTCCTTCTATCATGCCATGCAAGTATTCAGAGTTGTGATCTCCATTCATAGAATCTAGTGATAGGCATGCATGAAACTTTTCAATCTCAGGTTCCAACAACTTCTCCTTTTTGACATGCATCCATGATTCTTGGACCTTATTTGAATCTTCTTCTTCTGGTTGTTGTTATTTAATGGCAACTAGAGAATCATTTTGTAATACCTCAAAATTGTAAGTGGATTGAGGTGTTTTATTGTTGGGGATTCGAAATCGTTGTGCAGGTAGTGGAGTGGGAATGGATCTTTGGAGTGTTTATGACGTTGGTAATGAGAAAGGTTGGATTGAGTTTGATTGATGGTGAAATTGATGTTGTGGTGGAGGTGGATGGTATGGATAAAATTTATATTGGTATTGAGGATAGTGAGGGAAAGATTAAGGATATGGTGGATTTCCTCTGTAAGGCCCTTGCCAACCTTGTTGCCAAGATTTATTTTGAGCTTGGGATTAAGATGGAAAAGGTTGCCAAGGTTGCCAAGGTTGGTTTTGAGGTTGGGATTGAGATGGCCAAGGTTTCAAAGGCAAGGGTGTTTTCCAATTACTTTGAGATTGTTGTGAATAACTATGAAATTATGAAATAAGATCTTGCATCATACTAGGTTGATGAGGCTGCCATGGTCTTCTTGGAGCTACATAACAAGATTGTTCTAGTGTTTGATTTGCTCCCGTGTAAATTTCCTTTAACCTTGGTAATGATGGATAATATTTTTTAGTATGTTCTCCTGCACAAATTTCACAAATTTTAATTTTATCAAGTGGACATTCATGCAAAGCATGTTTCTTTCTGCATTTAGGGAAAAATATAAATGAAGCAACATTCTCAACTTTTTGCTTGTTTTTCGTTCTTAGCATATCAATTTGTTCATTTAAATTACCAAGAATGTCTAGAAAATTGTTAACTTTAGTTTGACTTATCAATCTTGATGTCAATTTACTTACTTTGTCCATAATTGGATCTTGAGGGGATCTTACATACTTTTCTTTTCCTCTTGATATGTTCTTGCACATTTCACCAATCTCTTGAAATGACAATTGAGAGACATCTCCTTTTCCCCCCAGGTTAAGAAAATCAACCCATTCATTCCTTATAGCGTTTAGTAGGAGAGTTTTTAATGTGTCTAATCCTAAATTATGAATTTATATCTTTTGATATTATAAGTAAATGCCTCCACTAAATCTTCTAGGCTTTAATATGCTTTTTTAACCTCTTCTTCTACTTTCAAAAATAAGAATTCATGATGTGGATGTGTGGCTCTTACTGCACCACGTGATATAGTGGGGGTGGTAGGTGATTGAAGTGTTTTTTTTTTAATGAAAAGAAAAAGGGATCCTATATACACTTCCCTAACAACCACACCAAAATGTTTAGTAATTTAATTAATGTTAAATTACTTACATGAATTATCAACTAGGGCTAGTAAACTGATGAAATGTATGTGCACTGTATGTGCTAGGAGTCTTTGTCACTCATGCAATTTCTAAGTTAATTTGAGTTATCGAAATGCACATGTTTCTCTATAGCTATGTAAGTAAATAAATCACTCATAAAAATGGAATCAATTCTATTTCTCTTTCTTAAAATAATGATCACACTCTTCTTGAAATAAACTTCACACTTGCCTCACACTTAAAATAAAATCACACTCACACTTTGCTTGAAATAAGATCACTCACACACTTGCTTTAAAATGAAATCACTCTTTCTTATAAATAAAATCACACTTGAAAACCACTCTTCCTTATCAATAAAATCACACTTGCATTCAAATGGAATCACTCTTGTTCATAAACAAAATTACACCTATAATAAAATCAAACTTATGAATGCATATGCTTCAACATAAAGAAAGATTAACTCTGCAAATGGAATTCCTACCTACATCATCACAATGTAAAGCTTATACTTCTACTTCTATGTTAAATTATACTCTATCCATATGCATTTGAAATCTCCCTTGACCTAAACAATGAAATTATTAGATAACTCACCGCAAAACAATCTTAAACCTATATCTAATAATCAAAACTTGAATGATTAAATGAACTAATAAAAATATACAGGAAACATAAAATTAAATGCTAACAAAAGAAAACATTACTGTCTCGAGGGGGCCCTCCTACGAGAAGCAGGTAACACTATGATGCCTTCACAAGATGATTAACCATGCATTGGAATCGTACAACAAGGAAATAGAAAGAAAAAAGTTTATAATTGCAAAAAAAAGTTTTTTAAATAATAATATCCCCCTCATCAAATATATTACAGTGGTTTTATGGACCTTTAAAGCAACTAGAAATTCAGAATTTCATTGCATGAATTCTTCCATGAGATCTCAACAAATCAATTTGAGAATAAAATAAAATATTTTTTGAAGGATTTTAGGATAAAAGATGAGCCCAAATATGTTCATAATGATATTCGTTTCATGAATTTTCTAAATAACAGGTCGTTCTGACTTATTTGTTGGTTGTGCATTAAATGACAATTTGAAAAACCATATATCCACGTAATTTACAAAATAAGGTTCTAAATATCTTCTAAAATAACTCAAAAGGTAAGGAATTTGAGAAAAAATATGAATGAACCTAATTGGGCGTGTTCTAAACAAAACCCATGTTTTCATTTTCTGAAATTCGCTTTCATTTTCTTAGAAAACACGTTTGAAGTTGACTGGTTAAAACTGCTACGTTTTTCCTGTGATTTGATGTTGGAGGTCCATAAGTGCGAGCTGAGTGGTATTTGAACAATATAAATCCATATTGGAACCTTTAGAAACAATGTCTATGTGCCAAATTTCCTTCTAGAGTGGTGTTACTACCTCAACCATGAAGATCGCTGCAGAAACTTGTCTGAGTTGCAGAAAATTGCACTAGCAAAACTATCATTAGTAAAACCAAGCAAAGTTATTCTTAATCTATTAAAAATAAAGGAAAACAATGTTAGTTAACCACTTAGACATATAAATACACATTATGAATAATTATGGTGAAAATGTTGGTGAGTGAGTGAAATGGTGCAATGGATGGTTGGAAGTAATGACTTCATGAATGACAAAGACAAGTGAAAATGATGACAAATCAGTGACCCAACAATATCACAAGATGCACTCATGGTGAAAACAAATCAGATCAAGTAAATAAGTTCATTCCTCATGAATAAAGCAACAACTCAGACACTAGAGAGAAGGATTACATGATTTCCGGGCTTTGGGAGACAGATTGGGCTCATGAATTGCACACTGTGTAGTCTCAATAGGCAAGGGAGGAGATTGAGGCTTGAGACTGCACAATGCATAGTCTTAGCTGGGCACATTAAGGGAAGAGACTACACATTGCCTAGTATCAGTGGCCAAGGCTGAGGCTTGAGGCTTGAAACTTCACAATGTGTAGTTGGGAAAACTAGTGTCTGTGCATTACATGGTCTCAAAGGCTAAGGAGGAAGCTTGAGCCTTGAGCTTGTGAATTGCGTAGTTGGGAGGGGCAGTAGGTAGCCAAAATTGCACAAATCTGCCTAGGAAGGAGAGAGAAAATCCTCAAATCGAGTGTTGGGTTAGGAAGGAATGTATATTGTCCTCAAGGGAAGTTAGATAAATGAAAATTAAGTGCCAGAAACAATCATGCAAAAGGAAAAACATACTTGCACAAAATGACCTAGCAACAACAACTGCTGGTAGGAACAAAACAAGAAGTTGATGCGACACTTGTAAAATATGAATGAAAAATTGAAACAACACTTGTAAAAGCTAATAAGAATTAAAAACCTAACTAATATGAAAATAAACATAGCACTCATAAAAGAAAAAGCTACAAAAGCGATAGAAAAAGTGGCAAAAAACAACACATGTAAAACTTACCCAGAAAATCTTCACAAACTAAGTTGAAAGATCCTTGACCTCATTGGGAAGGACAGAGCTCTAAATTCAAGTGTGCAAATGAGCTCTAGAGGCATTTAATATATAAATCTAATTAGGTTATGGTTTATGACATGCATGCCTAAAATCAAGGAAAAAACGACACTTGTCTTAAGATTGAAAAAAGAAACTTTGTGCCACTTGTAATACATTAATTGTGCACTCCCTGTTATCTAGGGATGAACACTTATATTTTTATGGGAAACTACCCATTCACACTTGAAAGAAGGGATTTCACAATTCCTAACAACAAGGGATTGCGAAGTTCACTACCTCAGTGAATTATACAATTTCTGAGTAAGAGAGGGCTAACGCAATTTCTGTGCTCAAGGGATGCATGCATTTAATGAATGCACAATTTTGATCCTCAAGGCCTAGCGTAGTTTCTAGAGATAGTGGATTGTGTAGTTCTAAGAGGGAAGACCGGTAGTGGGTGAAAGATAGGGAAGGAGATGGCTTGGGTTGTAAAATACTTAGATATGACCAAAACAACATAATCAAGTCATCACAAACACTGCATGAAAAGAAAAGTCTTTACAATCAAAAGTGATACTTGATGGCAATGAAAGATAGGTTCATATGAACAGAAGGTAGGATCCAAAATCAAGGAATAAGCAAAATTTTGGAGGGGGTTTGTAGTAACTACAACAACACCATACATAATTCTGAATTGATTGCAAAATATATGATATCATTTGAATTGGAAAAGATAAAACAATCAATGGAAAAATAGTTCGATGACATAATTGATTTTACTTTAGAAGAAATTAGCAAGTATATAATTGGCTTTGTTGGTATTAATGACAAGAAGTATGTGTTAAATACTCAGCTACAAGAGGAGGCGATGGAGATCGAAAATCAATTATTCAATCAACATGTGAGGCTATAGATTATAGTGGGACCAATGAAAGAATTCATTGAAGCTAACTTGAAGACATTGGTTCAACAGGGCATGCATCCTGAAGATAGCTGATAGTGAAAGAATTAGTGTATATGATTTCACATATTATAACCGTCCTTAAATATTTTCATATTATTTTTCAGTTTACTAGTATTTAGTGATCGTGATTTGTTAATTTTATTAATGTCACATAGTCTAATTTCTTAATGCAGTTTCTTGTTTTCTTTTGTAGTTCCCTCTTTCCATATTATGGCTCACACATTTACTTTTCCCGAATCTAGGAACCTGTAGTTAAAGAGGAGATGCTAGAATAACAAGTGAATGAGCCAATGAACTGAGCCATTGATAATTTTCATTACTGATATAAGTGATTCACACAGAGAATCAATGTTATTAATGATTTGCATTTGATATTCTATGCATATTTATTCAATTATTTATTTTAATCATAGCTAAGATGATTGAAATTTGAAACTCGATATAGTTCTTGTTACTGTGATTGTATTGCTTGATATTATAAACTTATGCTTTGATCACATGTATTATGTCATTGATACACATATGCCAACAACATGAAACATGAAGCATAATTCTATTTGATGTGAAACGTGAATAATGTTGATTGTTGTCATATTTTAAATTTGTACGCAGTATGGTACTCTAAAAAGGCCTAGTTTATTATGATTTCTTCGTATCTCCCTATTGTACATAATGTAATTTTTTTGTTGTATTTTCAAAATGAAATTGATATATCAATTTTATACAATTTTTATTGGTTTTGTGTGGAACTACACAACCTTTGACAAATTAATTAGTGTGAATATTTAAATTCTTTCAAAATCATAACGAAAGCTTCAAAGATTTGCATTTGTGTTACATTTGAAAATATATGTTAATATTAGTATTTCAATACTTTGAACATCATGATTTTAGATTTAATATTTTAATGCTTTGAAATAATGCCAAGTCGGACAACATTGCGGGTGATAACCATTTTTTTTTGTATATATTGAATTGGGTTCCCAATGAAAACTTGTTGGTAGTGTGAATGAAATTGATCGATTCAGAATTAAAAACAAAAGTTAAATACCTTTATCATAATTATCAAGTTTTATGAAGAGGAATAAGCAGTGTACAAAGAATTTCTAGTGCGAACAGGGAATGTGTAGAGCTTTTTGTAGAGTGAAAGTTCCACTCAAGTAAAGATGGGAATAAGGCTTATTAAAATAATAAATATACAAATCTCTTTTTTAATTATTTAGGAACGTATTTCACAACTATGAAAGTAGCTATGTGGAAGTGGTTGTGCAGAGATGGATCTTTAGAGGAAGCGTGTGGGCAAAACAAATTCATGTGCATAAAGCTTTCAATGTGGCCAAAATGTTTTGCAAAGTTTATTAAAATAATAAATGTACAAATCTCTTTTCTAATTCTTATTTAGGAACATATTTCATAATGATTGCTTCCTCCCAACAAAATCCTAAACCAAAATCAATTAATAACTGCTTCAAATGTCAATTAATGACCGAAGGAAATAATTGAGTACAAAAGTATCTACGTGGAGGTGGTTGTGTATGTGTGGAGGCTATGCAAAGAAAAAATGTATGTGTAGATTGAAGGATTTGTGGAAACTCAGCAGAATGACATAAGTGCAGAGGCATATTTTAATTGTAATGCATTTTCAAATCTTTTGGAGTTAGTGTACCTGCAATTTGATATTAGTATACTGTGCAGAGTGTGGAGGTCTGCACAATGAAACTTGAAAGCTTGGTTCGTACTCTAGTGTAAGAAAAATTCTTATTTTATTATTTATAGATTCCACGAAGTGCATAGAATGAAAGCTATAGAGTACATATGCATTTCTGTTATTTTGAAAGTATATGTTAGTATTAATATTTTTGTGCTTTCAAAATCATGTTACGATATTTGATATCTTTAAATCTTTGCTTGCATTCCGATACAAGATCAATGGTTATTTTATTATTAATATATTGTGCGAAGTGTGAAGGTTGTACAAGGAAAGCTTGAAATTTTTTTCCCCACAATGCATTTTCTCTTATGATGCACATGTGGGTGGCCTATATTTATACATAGGAAAACAATAACTAAAGATACAAAAACAAGGCATTATGGACAAGTTAACTACTAACCTTTTTAGCTAAATCTGTAGAAGTTTTAAATGTAAAGATAACATAAAATTAATTTCATTTGCGTGAATAAAGTTCCATATCCAACCCCGTAATGTAAAAATAATACAAAACTAATTTCACCTGTGTGAATAAAGTTCCATATGCAGCTCCGTAATGTAAAAATAATATAAAATTAATTTCGTTTGTGTGAAGAAAGTTCCATATGCAGCCCCGTTCTCACACACATATTGTGTGCTCCACATAGTCAGAGCTCTGTACAATGAAACATAATAATATCAATTCAAAATTCCCTTTGCATCTGCGTTTTCCCACACATACTCCATCCTCTACACAATAAAATCTCCGCACAATGAAACATAGTCAATATTCATTGCACACAATGTCAGAAGCATTTGTAAATGAAACAAGGTAACAATATATTGCACAAAAAAAGAAAACAAAGACTAGAACATCGATAACAACTTTATAAACATTTTAGGATGCAAAAAACTTTCAACATTATCACATTACAAAAAAATCATTTTTCTTCAAACATTATAAAGAAGATAATGCTAAATAGTATTATGCCAATCACAAATGATGAAAATTGATAATCCATGTCCATGTTGCACCTTCATATAAGTACAATGTAATGGAAATGAGTCTCAAACTGCTTGGTCGAGAAATAGTCTCATAAATTGATTCACATAAGCATTGTTTGGTCTTCGTTCCCATTTTCCTACACATACCCTGTCATTTTCTTCGTAGAAGAAAAAATAATAATATTGATTGTCGATTTGTTCAGTGTTCCCCGTTTACCCCACCTTTGCAAAAGACCTACAAAAGCATCATTCTAGCACCATTGGATAGAGCAATAACACACTGTCAGAGCACTCACAATATCACGAATCAATAGCATAATAAAAACCTATGAAAAGTAGCTAATGATCTCATTGATTCACTCTAAAATGTTTTCTTGAAAATTTTCCATATCTTTAAACTACTGTTTAATGTATTGTGCTCTTGGTAAAAAAATAAAAATAGCCTTAGTCTCAAATATATATTGTTAAAAAGCTCTAATTTTTTTTCCCTAGCTCGTGTTTAAAGTTTTAAAATTTTTTGTAGAGATTTGCATGTAATGTAGTGTGCAGAACTTTAAACACAATGAAAACCCTGCACAAGCAAATCTCCACACAAGTTTAGGAAATATTTTCAAGGTTTATTTCTTTGCGTCAACTGGGGAGCTAAGTAACAAATGACTATTATTTTTACAAATTTCCATAGTGGTAATGGCATTATTGAAAATCATAGCTTTCAAATTTTATTAAATTCATGAAATTAATTATATTTACCAATTAATCATTTATTTCAAAGCATGTAAAAAAATTAAGCATCTAGGAACACATCATGTTGATTCTTTTCTTTATTTTGATTTTAATGTTTTAAAAATAGGTAGATTTATATTGATCTAACTGGAAATACACCAACTCCTTTACAGTAAGAGACAATTCCTCATCATTAGAGTTCCAATCCTTTTCACAAAAAGACCTGCATCTACCTTGCCTAGTTTTAATGATACTATTAACAACAATTTCCTTGTAGAGCCTCCAAAAGACTCCATATATTACTACATACTTACATAACATTCAAAAATTTACATACTAAACTAAAATCTACCCACTTCCTACCTTTTCAGCATCATAGCTTTTCGTTGGCTCCTCCTTGTCAATTTCCACATGCAGAGAGAATGCATGTGTTATTCTAGGGGCTTCAATGACCTGTCAAACATCATGATCATCTTGAGAAGAAGCTTTCACGATTCCAAAGACCTATTTTAGAACACTCAGGGTCTCATTTTCACTATTACCTCAATGCTGTCCACTTTGATGGTTATATTTTCTAGTTTGGTGGCCAAATTATCCGCTGAGAGATAGAGATACTCTACATCCACACACATATCCTCTAGATGAAGAGAGACCAAAATGAACTGGGAGTGAGCCTCCAAGATGAGTTTTTCATTGACCTTTTCACTAAAAGTTGACAATTCAACCTTAACTTCCTCCAGTTGTCCCTCTGTCACATTCCCATCTCCATTACTAACTGAATATGCCATGGCACCAATTTATTTGCTTCTAACACAAAGTAATAACATTATGGAGAGATGAATGATTCCTTTATAATACATACTGTGATCCAAGCCTCCTCTAGATTTGAGCTGTGCACATTGAACGCTGACATTTTGTATCTAAATCAATTTTTCTTGATATGTCGTCTCTTCTACTGCCATTCTTTCCACACTTGCTTGTAGAATTAACTTCTCTGGAGTGAAATGAGTACTTTCCATGCTTGGTTTGAGGTGAAGGTTTAATACTTCCCAAAGTGGAACCTACATGTCCTATGACATGACATTTTAATACCATGGCTTCCAAATGGAGAATTTATCCTTACTGTTATGTACATGATTATTTCACTACTTGAGGACTTGCATTGTGTTGGGATTTGGGGAGATCATTAATGTCCTGCAAACCCACGGTTCTCTTTGTTTCCTTGTAGAGTGGAACATGAACCATACACCTTGCATATTCATGGAATGTGAGATATATTTGTTTCACCTTGGTCATTTATAATGACCCATTTCCCAAGATTCACTCCCTTGTTGGCTTGCTAGCCTGCTGCTTGATTGTTCTCCCTCTTCACATGGTAAAATTCAAGCACATCAAATCTATTAGAAAGAATCAAAATTTGATAGTATATCAGTAGTAGGTTATATTTTGGGATTTTGGAGAGATTGTGGCCCTTTTGAATTGTGATCATTGAGCTCGTACTATACATAACTGTCAAATTCCTTTAGAGGTTACTATATCCAGTCCTTGAAAAAGGGCTAAGACCTCTTCTTGGTTATTTGATGTTGTTCTTAGTCCCCAAGAAAATTTCCTCTCCATTTTTCCATCGGGGCCATAAAGCACCCCTCCTGATCTTGCCTCCCCCAATTTTTTTTTTTTTAAAGGAATTCATTAAATTTAAACATTCATGGTCAAAATATGTTGACTTTTGATTAATTTTTTTATTACAACTTTTCCTATCTACTGGTCCAACTCTATTAAGCATCTAATACATATGTTCAATATTTATATGGTAACGTGAGAACAAAAACCAGTAACTTTGGTTTTGCTATCCGTAGAAGCATTCACGAGGTGTTCATCATGCAATCTTTTTAGCATACACATTACGAATGCATGTTAAACTAGTTTTCAAAGGATTTGGTTACAAATAGAATCCTCATCTGGGTTGTACGATATTGTTTTGGTAGTTCCACACCATCATGGATTATCATTTAGAGTGAAAGTGCAAAACATGTAGCATTATTGACAGGTAAATAGTGCATTATTTGTTCTATATGTGAGAACTAAGAATTTTTATACAATATAAGACACAATCCTACAAAAATGATGTACAAAGTTCAAATACCATATAATGTGATAATACTAAACACATTTTCACAAAATAAATTACTATTGTATAGTTATTTTGTCTAAATTACTTTTGTGCTATGGAATCAGAACCTCTTATTTTTCATATTTTTGTATATTTGATCTAACTCATATTGCCATAGCAGTAGAAATGAATACAATCATAAAAGATACCGTTAAGGACAATTATAACTATTCTAAGAGGCATGTTTTTGTTTTATTTATTGTACTTTTGTTGGGAATGGGATCCTCCAAAGGGCAGTTTTGGGGCTAAAAGGCCATATTTTGGTCAAATTTTGTAAGAAAATTGCAAAGACTCCGAATTTTGTGGTCACGAAGTGCATAGGTGTTATAAGTCATAAAGGGTTTTCCGCCTTTAGTTTTGTAACGTAAAGTTGGCTATAAGAGATCTACCCATGGTCCACGGACCATGGGATTGTATAAAAAGAGTTAAGCTCTAAGTAGTTAGAGGGATCAATAAGGTAAGAGAGTGATAGATCTGAATTAAGAAGTCTAAATTTTCGGGTCGTAGCGTAGGTAGACACTCTGCAACTAAGTATGCAGAGGCCTAGAGTGGAAGTCCACATTTAAGTGCGCAGACCCCTATAGTTGTGTGCGTAGGGTGGTTAGAGTCTGTAATCACTTGGAAGATATTAATAAAGAGAAGTATTCTGCAATTTCTGTGTCTTTGGTCTGATTGATGCATCTTGTCATTTTATGTATGAATTTCCTTTATAATTCTTATGTGATGCGTGAATGTTTATGATTATATTGGATAATTGAATGCATATAAGAATATCTGTTTACATGGTGCTAACTATAAGTAACTATTAAGATAAGTAAGACACTTGGACTAATCTAAGAATCTACACGGTACACTGCCTTAGCAGCGTGAAAGGGTATAGATCAAGGGTTAGGGTTGCGTAAAGGATAACCGAACCCTTTCGCGATGGTTTTGAAGGACGAAAGAAAAGGCTTGTTTGCCAAAGCCTAGAGTGAAGTGACTTGCACAAAGGTAGGAATAAAGGGAATAAAATGACATCATGACCATCTCAGGGTGCGGAAACTTGGTTCTAGCATCCCCCATACTACATCAGGTGAGACTTCGGTCCGCACTCCACAGGCTGATGTTGAAAGGGCTAGTAGTGTAGGGATTTTCTTGGCTAACTAATGTCGAACCTCAATCAGGCCCCCTCAAGCCAACAAATGGTTCCATTGCTGGGAGTAGAACCTGCATAAGAGATGTGTGATGTCGTATCACTGGAATCCGACTAAGAAAGAGATTGGAGACTAGTTGGATAGGAAGATCTACAAATTTGCAGTGCAAGAGAACAAAAGCCTATGATTGACAAAATAATAGTGGCTGGAAAGGTACATGTATATAGAGATCCATGAGATATTTTTCTGCTCATTTCTGATTGATCTATACGAGTGGATCACAAAGCTAGCAGATAGCCAATGAAGGTGGAAACTTGATGGTCCTATTGTGTGGACCTGGAGTTAGTGCGAAGGTTGGAAGCATAGGAGGATAAGATCGCTCGAGCTATGCTACAATGAGGTAAACCGTGAGGTAACGTGAAATCTTTGAATACCTAGATTAAAATGGTATTGTGCGAAAAACTTGTTATGCATCTACCTTGATGTTTGGGGCTACACAAAGCGGAAAAACTTACAGAAATGAAGGAAAAAAGTGTCCTGAATATAGTCTGTTTATTTCACTTCTGCAAGGTGCCGAAGAGGGAATCGCATAGTTTTCTCCGTGAAGTGATATTTAGTAAATAAGGCAAGGATCCCGTGAATACCACCTCCACCCACACTACCTCCAAATTCACCACCATCTCTTGCGACTCCACCCGTACCTACTCCACCTCCATCGCAGTTCAGCATGGAAAATTCAGTGAATCTGCCCGTGTTCAAAGGCTTGGGGAATGAGGACCCGGGCTAATTATCAGGGAAAATTTTAAGAACCCCCCCTAAATTTATAAATATAATAAATGGGCGAATCTCCATGGTATATAGGAAAAATGGAAGGCGATTTTATCAATAATATAATATGTATATATAATTTTTTGGCGAATCTCTCACCAGGCATGGCGAATATTTTACTCAATTATAAAATCTTGTAAGATCTTGGCGAGTCTTTCACTAAATAATAAAACTTTGTAAAGTCCTAGTGAATCTTAGCATAGGCTACATGCTAGTTTAATTCCCCCATTTAAATAGGCTACATTCCAGGTGAATACCATGGGTCAATACCATGTGCCATTTTTATTTTTATTAATTCTAATATTAGGGTTAATAATGGTTTTTTGCATGGTATTAATAATAATCTAGTCCATGGTATTTGTCCAATAGTATTTTGGCCATAGGTTTAACCTAAATATAACCCATTTTTTGAGTGTTCGTAAATATAAGGTGACTTATGGAGTAAATGTAAAAAAATGTTTTATTTGTTTACCATACCTCTCGTTTATTTATATTTTTATTAATTCACCATACCTCTTTTACAAATATGGTATTTGGCCCATAGGATTCACTTAAATAAAACCTCTTTCTTGAGCCTTCATAAATAGAACGAGGGTTATGGACTAAATATAAAAAGAGGTTTTATTTATTTACGATACGTCTAGTTTATTTATATTTTTATTTATTTACCATACCTTTTGAGTAAGTATAAAAAGACGTTTTATTTATTTACCATACCTCCACTTTACTTATATTTTTATTTGTTTACACCCTTACATGTATATAAGGTGACTTATGGAGTAAATATAAAAAATGTTTTATTTATTTACCATACCTCTCATTTATTTATATTTTTATTAATTTACCATGCCTCTTTTATAAATATGGTATTTGGCCCATAGGATTCACTTAAATAAAACCTATTCTTGAAAATGGGCGAATGGATTCACTTAAATAAACCCTATTCTTGAAAATGGGCGAATGGAAGGTTGTAAGTCCTAATTTCAAGAGCTAAATTTACCTTTTTTACCCTCTCCCTTAAAATAAGGTGGGCTATTTGAGGTGATTTGTAAAAATGTACTATGATACAAAATATTCGCCCACTAAAAATTTAAAACCCCTTAATTTCGCCAAAGGGCGAACATTCGCCCCTAAAATCATCCTTGTAATTATGGTTCATTGTGAAAGTTATATGGGAAACTCAAGGTGTTATAGATGATAACCTGAAGAAGGTGACATTGGTTAGCGCTCTGTAGGATTGCACGCTAACTTAGTATATCAAGTACGCTAATGATAACCCGAATGTTGGAGTGGTAGACATGCAGACAACACTGAATAGAAAATTTAGTAGACGTAAATCTAAAGCATAGTCTATTGTAGGGTTTAAAGAAATCATGATGCAACTAGGTGAGACACCTTGGGAACTCGATCAGAGGTTGAAGTGTACAATCCGTGAAGCTAACATGAACCTAACAGATGAACAACATCGCGAGTGGTTTGTGGCTTTGCTCCTGCCACACTTAAGGGTTGTGCTGTCATAGCAGAAGATAACAACTTAGGTAGAGGCCTTGGAGATTGAAATGAGGCTACATGAAACACCAATGCAAGATCCAAATCTGGGGGTTCAGTAGATCCATGCGCAGTTGAAAAATATTTGCCTTGAGATGCAAATCTTGAAGCAGGACATAACAGTTCGACTTGCGTGAGGAGGCATGGTGTCTGAAATGCAAGAGTCAAGGACATGAAAAAGATAATTGTTCAGTCTTTGCGAACTACCTTACAGGAGGAGGACCAGAGACATTAAGGCCAGAAGCTCAAGCAGGACCAAGCGCGGGGCCTGCATTGTAGTGCGCTATCTATCAGGTAGCAGGAAAACATGCCATAGATAACTGTCATATGTTGCAAAAGTTTGTACAGACAACACAACAACTATTCTGTAACTTTTTTAGGTCGGTAGGGCATGATGAGTGCAATTGCAGAAGTCATGAATTGATGATATATAGAACTCCCACATATAGGGTTCAGGCTAAAATGCGACCCCCTGACCAGAGTGTAGGGATGGTGCGAACATGATTTCAGGGGCGCGGACGAGGCTAAGGCGGAGGAGGACCTGGCAGAGGTTGGGGACAGTTGATCTGCTACAATTGCATGGGGCCAGGACACTATGCTCATGACTGCACTAACCCAACACATCCGTCATGCAAGTATTGCACTTTGTTTGATCATGAAACATAATTCTGTCCTATGCTAATAACTAGGATACGTGACAAAGGGGCACTACCACCTCCGCCAACTTAGAACCTGCAGATGATGAGGTCTGAGCTGTGCGAAGAGGATCCAAACATGAATATAGTGCTCCAGAGTAGAATCACAATAGGATATGATAAGGGGAAACAGTCAGAAGACAATACATGGGTTCACAAAGCTCCAACAAAGGAAACTAAGTTTTATTTGGAGCACGCACACAAAACCTTCATGGAAGCGAAGAAGAGCTTCACTGAGGCCTCCACCTCAGGAAGCAAGGATAAGCCTGACCAGGAGATGGACCTTTCTATTCTTACAACCTTCTTGGATACTTGCATGAAGCTATTGCGAGATAGAAAGGCTATAAAGGGGCTGTAGGAGCTCATAAATAGATGCGCCGGAAACACTCTGACTGAGCCACGCATAGTGCAAAAGATAGGTAAGCATAAAACAAGGATGGGACGAGAGATGAGACTAACCATGCAGATAGGAGAGTATGAGATGGATAAGGTTATCTTGGACTTGGGGTCAGACGTGAACGTCCTATCGAAACAAACTTAGGAATGAATGGGGAGACCCACATTGCAATGGTCTCCGATTCAGATAAGGATGGTGAATAAGCAGAATATCAACCCCATGGGGTGGCTGCAGGGGGTGACTGTGGATATTGAAGATGCGAGCCGCTGTCTGATTTTGAAGTAATAGAAATCATGGATTACAACAACCCATATCCTGTGCTCCTTGGAATTGATTGGGCTATTGATATGAACGGAGTAATCAACCTAAAGAAGTGGAAGATGGTATTTGAGAAGAAATCGCTCCGCATAATAGTACCCCTAGATCCTGCTGAAGGTTCGCATTATACTAAACCAGTCTACGATTATGAGAGTGATGATGATCTGGACTATATCTATAAGATAACAATTGCGAGACCAACATTGGGTGAATCCAACAGTGGATGGATGAATTACGTGGGATCACAAGAGTTCATGTACTTCAAACTCTGATGAAGAACTAGAGCGCTGGAAGAATCGGCTACATGAAGTAACTACACTGAGCTGTAACATGATGACTTGATCACTGCGTTGTGTGTCGTCAAAGGTAAGAAATATGCCCACTTATGATGTCCTGAATGATATAGATATTTTTTTGGATGCATTTGAGAGGGAGGTACTAGAAAAGCAGTGCTTCCAGGCATTGGAATGGGCACTGCACGCTACGCTCGCAAGGTGGTGGGGTACGCACAAGGGAAGATTTGATGATTGGCATGAATGTAGGAGAATGATGAGAACTCACTTTGGGAAGCTGAAGATGTGAATGAAAGACAAGTATGATGGGCAGGATGACCCACACGCACACTTGGCCAAATGGGCCCAGGCTTATGGAGAGAAGCCCCAACCTGAATGGGTGTGCTTTTTCTATCACACACTGGATATTGTCTTGATGAACTGGTATGTAGAAACAAAGCTCCATCATGAGATAGGTGAATGGGATATTCTGCGTGAGGATTCATGATGACATTTAGTTTTGAAGACGGGTTTGATAATAATGATGAAGCATTACAAGAGGTAAAAGCGTCAATCTTTAGGATACCACAGGATCCTTTAGACCTGATGCAGCCTGAATGGGCTACTCAGCTGAGTCACGTGCTAGAATGCTATAATGTAACTACTAAAGAAGAAGATGAGGATCCACGGAAATTAACATCCCTGAGATAGAAGGTCACCACGAAATTGAAAGACTGCAGGTTGAGAATCCAGATATAACCGTGCCACTAAAAACAAAAAAAGTAAACATTGGTACAAAGGAAGAACTCAAATTCGCGAAGATTGGAGATTACTGGGACGACATGATAGTGGATAAGGTCACTGAATTACTCTGTGAATACCAGGATTTATTCCCTACCAAGTTTATGGATCTAAAGGGCATAATTGGGGACCTAGGTATGATGAAGATCACCTTGAAACTCGACTCGAAGCCGATTAAGCAGAGGCCTTACCATGTCAATCTAAAGTACAAGGAAAAGGTTTTCTTGGAGCTAGATAAGATGCTCACGACAGGCATTTTTTAGCCTGTGGAAGAATCTGACTAGGTAAGCCCTATGGTGGTACAGGAGAAGAAACAGAAGGATGAAATAAGGATATGTTTGGATCTTAGAAAGCTGAATAATGCTTGCATACATGATCCTTTCCTAACTCCATTCACTAATGAAGTGTTGGAAAATGTAGGTGGCTAGGAAGCATATTCCTTTACTGACGGGTTCTCGGGGTACCACTAGATCAAAATCACACCAGAGGATAGGAGCAAGACAACCTTTGCGACTGAGTGGGTTTTTTTTTAGTACACTGTAATGTCGTTTGGATTAAAGAATGCACCTGTGATTTTCTCAGGCATAGTCGTTGCTGCGTTTAAGGAGTTTATTCATAAGTTCCTGGAGGTATACTTTGGTGATTGGACTGTATTTGGGCTGGTTAAACACCATGTAGCAAGTCTGCACTTGATGCTGGATACCTGTCGAAGATACCAGATCGTGCTCAATCTGAAGAAGTGCTTGTTTTGTGTTCCTTTTGGGACCATGCTGGGTCATGTGGTTTGCAGATAGGGACTGATAGTATATCCCGCAAAGATCACAATGATACTGAACTTGGAAGCGCCGAGGAGTGTGAAACAACTGCGCGCTACCCTGGGACATACAAGATATTATAGAAAGTTTGTCAAAGGCTATGCCCAGATCACCGTGCCTATGGATAAATTGTTGAAGAAGGATGTCACGTTTTGTTGGAATGAAGACTGTAAGAAGAGCTTGGATGTATTGAAGGAAAAGATGGTCACTACACTAATCCTAGTCTTCCTGGATTGGAAGAATGAGTTTCACGTACATGTCGATGCATCATGTATAGCACTGAGAGCAGTACTGACACAGGCTAGTGTAGAAGACCTTGACCACCCTACCATGTTTGCAAGCTAAAGGTTATCCAAGGCAGATAAGAACTATTCCACCACCGAGCGCGAAGGGTTAGCTATGGTATATGCACTCTAGAAGTTTAGGAATTACTTGCTAGGAGGCCATTTTAAGATGTACAAAGATCATTCCACGCTAAAGTACTTGGTCAATAAGCCTCTATTGGGATGAAGAATTTGCAGATGGTTATTGTTATTCCAGTAGTATGATTTCGAAGTTATTGTGAAGCCTCGACGACTGAATGC